>OY743226.1:65754720-66417675 GCA_963555765.1 Orthonevra nobilis | reverse complement strand
GGAAGTCCCCGGAGTATCCGGGCAATCCCGGATATAACCCCAGGTCTCCGGGAGTATCCGGGCCCCTCACGGAAGTAACGGGAGTATCTGGGCGATCCCCGGATATACCCCAAGTCTCCGGGAGTATCCGGGCCCCTCCCGGAAGTCCCCGGAGTATCCGGGCAATCCCCGGATATAACCCCAAGTCTCCGGGAGTATCCGGGCCCCTCACGGAAGTAACGGGAGATCTGGGCCCCTCCCGGAAGTCCGCGGAGTATCCGGGCAATCCCCGGATATAACCCCAAGTCTCCGGGAGTATCCGGGCCCCTCACGGAAGTAACGGGAGTATCTGGGCCCCTCCGGGAACTCCCGGGCCCCTCCCGGAAGTCCCCGGAGTATCCGGGCAATCCCCGGATATAACCCCAAGTCCTCAGGGAGTATCCGGGCCCCCTCACGGAAGTAACGGGAGTATCTGGGCCCCTCCCGGAAGTCCCCGGAGTATCCGGGCAATCCCGGATATAACCCCAAGTCTCCGGTAGTATCCAGGCCCCCCACGGAAGTAACGGGAGTATCTGGGCCCTTCCCGGAAGTCCCCGGAGTATCCGGGCAACCCCCGGATATAACATCAAGTCTCCGGGAGTATCCGGGTCCCTCACGGAAGCAACGGGAGTATCTGGGCCCCTCCCGGAAGTCCCCGGAGTATCCGGGCAATCCCCCGGATATAACCCCAAGTCTCCGGGCCCCTCACGGAAGTAACGGGAGTATATTGGCCCCTCCCGGAACTCCCCGGGCCCCTCCCGGAAGTCCCCGGAGTATCCGGGCAATCCCCGGATATAACCCCAAGTCTCCGGGAGTATCCGGGCCTCTCACGAAGTAACGGGAGTATCTGGGCCACTCCCGGAAGTCTCCGGAGTATCCGGGCAATCCCCGGATATAACCCCAAGTCTCCGGGAGTATCCGGGCCCCTCACGGAAGTAACGGGGAGTATCTGGGCCCCTCCCGGAAGTCCCGGAGTATCCGGGCAATCCCCGGATATAACATCAAGTCTCCGGGAGTATCCGGGCCCCTCATGGATGCAACGGGAGTATCTGGGCCCCTCCCGGAAGTCCCCGGAGTATCCGGGCAATCCCCGGATATAACCCCAAGTCTCCGGGCCCCTCACGGAAGAAACGGGAGTATATTGGCCCACTCCCGGAACTCCCCGGGCCCCTCCCGGAAGTCCCCGGAGTATCCGGGCAATCCCCGGATATAACCCCAAGTCTCCGGGAGTATCCGGGCCCCTCACGGAAGTAACGGAGTATCTGGGCCCCTCCCGGAAGTCCCCGGAGTATCCGAGCAATCCCCGGATATAACCCCAAGTCTCCGGGAGTATCCGGACCCTTCACGGAAGTAACGGGAGTATCTGAGCCCCCTCCCGGAACTCCCCGGGTATCCGGGCAATCCCCGGATATAACCCCAAGTCTCCGGGAGTATCCGGGCCCCTCACGGAAGTAACGGGAATATCTGGGCCCCTCCCGGAACTCCCCGGGCCCCTCCCGGAAGTCCCCGGAGTATCCGGGCAATCCCCGGATGTAACCCCAAAACTCCGGGAGTATCCGGGCCCCTCACGGAAGTAACGGGAGTATCTGGGCCCCTCCCGGAAGTCCCCGGAGTATCCGGGCAATCCCCGGATATAACCCCAAGTCTCCCGGAGTTTTCGGGCCCCTCACGGATGTAACGGGAGTATCTAGGCCCCTCCCGGAACTCCCCGGGCCCCTCCCGGAAGTCCCCGGAGTATCCGGGCAATCCCCGGATATAACCCCAGGTCTCCGGGAGTATCCGGGCCCCTCACGGAAGTAACGGGAGTATCTGGGCGATCCCGGATATAACCCCAAGTCTCCGGGAGTATCCGGGCCCTCACGGAAGTAACGGGGAGTATCTGGGCCCCTCCAGGAACTCCCCGGGCCCCTCCCGGGAAGTCCCCGGAGTATCCGGGCAACCCCCGGATATAACCCCAAGTCTCCGGGAGTATCCGGGCCCCTCACGGAAGTAACGGGAGTATCTGGGCCCTTCCCGGAAGTCCCGCGGAGTATCCGGGCAATCCCCGGATATAACCCAAGTCTCCGGGAGTATCCGGGCCCCTCACGGAAGTAACGGGAGTATCTGGGCCCCTCCGGGAACTCCCCGGGCCCCTCCCGGAAGTCCCCGGAGTATCCGGGCAATCCCCGGATATAACCCCAAGTCTCAGGGAGTATCCGGGCCCCTCACGGAAGTAACGGGAGTATCTGGGCCCCTCCCGGAAGTCCCCGGAGTATCCGGGCAATCCCCGGATATAACCCCAAGTCTCCGGGAGTATCCGGGCCCCTCACGGAAGTAACGGGAGTATCTGGGCCCATCCGGGAACTCCCCGGGCCCCTCCCGGAAGTCCCCCGGAGTATCTGGGCAATCCCCGGATATAACCCCAAGTCTCAGGGAGTATCCGGGCCCCTCACGGAAGTAACGGGAGTATCTAGGCCCCTCCCGGAACTCCCCGGGCCCATCCGGAAGTCCACGGAGTATCCGGGCAATCCCCGGATATAACCTCAAGTCTCCGGGAGTATCCGGGCCCCTCACGGAAGTAAACGGGAGTATCTGGGCCCCTCCCGGAACTCCCCGGGCCCCTCCCGGAAGTCCCCGGAGTATCCGGGCAATCCCCGGATATAACCTCAAGTCTCCGGGAGTATCCGGGCCCCTCACGGAAGTAACGGGAGTATCTGGGCCTCTCCCGGAACTCCCCGGCCCCTCCCGGAACTCCCCGGAGTCTCCGGGCCATCCCCGGATATAACCCCAAGTCTCCGGGAGTATCCGGGCCCCTCACGGAAGTAACGGGAGTATCTGGGCCCCTCCCGGAACTCCCCGGGCCCCTCCCGGAAGTCCCCGGAGTACCCGGCAATCCCCGGATATAACCCCAAGGCGCCGGGAGTATCCGGGGCCCCTCACGGAAGCAGCGGGAGTATCTGGGCCCCTCCCGGAAGTCCCGGGAGTATCCTGGCAATCCCCGGATATAACTCCAAGTCTCCGGGAGTATCCGGGGCCCCTCACGGAAGTAACGGGAGTATCTGGGCCCCTCCCGGAAGTCCCCGGAGTAACCGGGCAATCCCCGGATATAACCCCAAGTCTCCGGGAGTATCCGGGGCCCCTCACGGAAGTAACGGGAGTATCTGGGCCCCTCCCGGAACTCCCGGGCCCCTCCTGGAAGTCCCCGGAGTATCCGGGCAATCCCCGGATATAACCCCAAGTCTCCGTATGTATCCGGGCCCCTCACGGAAGTAACGGGAGTATCTGGGCCCCTCCCGGAACTCCCCGGGCACCTCCCGGGGGGGAGTAGTATGTCGATCCTTTCGGGCTGATTGAATGCTGGATCTGCCAGTGGGATATTGGTTGGTATCGGCCATCTAGTGATGTTGATATGTTGAGATGGCCGCGGCGAATAATGTGGTGTAAGACGAACGCCTCTAACCGTGCCTTTAAAGTTATTGATTTTTGAGTGCAGGTTGACATTGATGCGATGACGAGATTCTCTTCTTCCATTATCAATGCCTTGTATACACATTGAGGTGATTCTGGGAGACAGGCCTAATTTTTTCACAATTCGGTCTGTAACTAGATTGACTTGAGAACCTGAATCCAAGATGGCTCTGCAGTCTATCTCTTGTCCATTGTTAGCTATAAGACGAACTATTGCTGTGCTTAGGAGTACGTAATGATGAGAATCCGCTTATTTGATGCTGCCAACGATACCGAGTGATTTGTATTTTTTTGTTGTGGTGTATTGATTGAATGACGGTGGGTGCGTTGAGGGTTTGGAGAGTTATCCAAATGTAGAAGCGTGTTGTGTTTTTGATTGCATTTGAGGCACTTTCTTGACATGCAATTACTTGAAGTGTGCCCAATCTTCAAACAGTTTGTACAGCGTTTGTTTTTTTGAATGTATTGTACACGTTCCTCTACCTTGAGTTGCAAGAACTGCTTGCAAGCGTACAAGGGATGTGTTCCCTGCCCACAACATTTGCAAATTGTGTAATTATGTGGCTATATTATTGACGCGCACGCACGATGGGTGCTCTCCCTTGGCCCCGGCCTGATTGCCTCCAACGATTGAAAATGAATTTCCAGAAAGTTGAGGAATTTCTTGGCTGATTGCAGTTCCTTAGGCCGTCTTAACGATTGTTCGTACAGGATATGTGTATTCGAATCCAGCTTCTTAACAAGTAGATGAAGAAGCAATGGATCCCATGTCGAGACATCTATGCCAAGATTGCTTAATGCCATTAAGCATTCTTGTGTTGTATCATGCAACCCTTTGATTGACGTAGCGGATGAATGTGTTTGGGCTGGTAATCCAATGATTTTTTGCATTAATGTTGTCTTCAATACTCTGACGTTGCTGTAACGATCTTGAAGAGTTGACCATGCAGTGCTGTAGTTTTCATCACTCAATGTTAAGTGACGAATGAGATTCTCGGCTTCGCCTGATAGATTTGTTTTAAAGTACCACATCTTCTGTACCCTTGGTATTTGTTACTTGTCCACCATCTGCGTGAATAAATCGAAGAATTGCCTCCATTTGAGATAGTCACCATCGAATTTCGGAATGGTGACCTTTGGTAGGGCTATGTTGTTTATACTAGCTGCATCGTGACCACCAGCGTTCGTAGTTCTATGCTGACTCTTTATCAAAAGTGAAGTCAGCTGAGTTTGCACAACTTCTTCTAATTCGAGATATTGCTCGTGGTTGTACCCGACACTTTCCGGGTTATCGTGTGCTCCCCAAATTGCGTAGTTCAGGGTAGCGGCTTGTTGCCATAGTTGATCAAGGGTTCTAAACTTGATCTCATAATGTTGCTGTGGGTGATCGTCTGTGTCTGACGACACCCTTTCAATTAATCGACGAATTGATTGGAGCACTGCTCCTTGCCGTCGGATGTCACCATCGATATTGCGTGTATTTGATACGCAACAATTCGTTGGATATCCTGTCCAGTCGCTAGTTGTTCTGCGACGAGCACTTCAAACGATGCCATCACGTCGGGGTCACCAAAATGTTTAGATTCGTTTATCTAAATATAGTTGTGTTTTATCCAGCTTAGCACATAAGCTAATTGGATTTGATATAGTGGGGTTGTATGTTTTTATCAAGCACTTGAACTTGCTTAAAACTCGTTGAACTCGTTGTACTAACCAAGCACTTGAACTTGTTAGTTTCTGGGGATCAATTTTAATAAAACAACTTTGTGGTTTATCAATTAATGATCGATAGTCTTTTTTAATCGTTTTCTTTTATACCTTAAAATCTAAAACAATATTGCTGTGTTTACAAATAAATAAAGCAATTAACACCAATTATGCGGCCAAATGCCGAACCTACATAAATGTGCTGAATGCACAGAATAACAAACAAAGTGTAACAAGCAGTATGACAACAAGCAGTATTCTATGCTGCGTCGGCACCTGGGCACGTTCTCAATTATGTAATTATTAATTATTATGTCCGTGTAGCGTTGTCAGCAGTGCAGTGTTGTGTGTCTGAACAGCCTTAGACGTTGCTGATTCGGAAAGAATTCGAGTTGATTCCGTACAAAATATTTCATTACGTTCATTCGGCAGTAGGTTAAGGAAATCTCTATAAATTAATATCTGGATTTCAAGAGCTGGTTTCTGCGAGTGGCGATCCATTCGGAAGAACATAGAAAGACAGCGATTACTACAGTAAATGGACTTTTTCAGTTCACATTCCTGCGATTTGGACTTGACAACCTGAGTTTTTTACAAATAACAAACTTTCTTTATATGCTACATAGCACAATCCATTTAAACAGGACAGGTAGAAAAAGAAAAAAGATACCGTGATGTATTCTCAGTTCAAAAGCAAAACTTTCCACCTCTCGACTGAGGTTACCTAAATACTGTGAAAGAGAATTCGTAAAAGAACTCAATAAAATGTACGAATCTTCGGGAGGTCCTGCGTTTTTCACATGCTTAGACGAAAATTCATGCAATCGAAAAAGTAGCAAGAGTTATCCAATGAAATTTGTTTCCCATTACCATTCTGGTAAACAAATCAAATCACCCATAACATCAATTATTGTTAGGAAATGTTTTAACAATTAGATGAAAATGGCACGAGAAGGCAGACTTAGAAACAAAGAATTCACAACCTTAATCTTTAATCTGTTTTAAGAAAACCAGACTGTTTTATTATTTTAAAAATAAAAAAACATTCTAGGCCCTCAATATTTAACCGCACATAATGAATATGATGAAGCATTCACGGTGCATTACTCCACTTAAAGAGATCCCCAAAATGGCAAACTAAACAACGATAACTGCAGAAGCTGCTCTTGCGACTATGAAAATAGACCGCTGCCATCTGCTTTGTTACTGCCAAGCCACTAAGAAACAACCTTTCTTCCAATATTCTGGTAATCCTTTCATGGTAAAGTACCTGAAATTCTCGAATCTGGAATATCTTCAGCTCCCAAACTCGCCCAACGTTTGATTGAGGCACCGACGAAATCTGGAGAGATTCCTTACTCCGTTTGGTTTATATAAAAATGTTCATACGTAAGGAAATTAAAAACAATATGTTTAAATCAGTACTTAGGCTTATAACATTAGAATTTTTATTAGTGTACAATATTTCATCAATATTCTTTTCGACATTTATTTGTTTCGCTTTATATCGGGTATTGACCTATTTTCCTTTATTTTAGTCATGTGGTTTGGCAAAATTAATTTATCATATATTTTCACGTTAGGATTAAGATACTTTTTGTTTTTTACTTCAATTTTACAGTTCTCAAATTTGATAATAAATGTTCCTTCATTCCTTATTTTTATGTTATTACAATTATGATATATTGATTGGTTGTAAATGTTTTTTTAATATGAGTACAACTGGTAGTATTTCTTTTATTTGTTGTTGTACAAAAGTTTTCATTGCACAGTGTGCCTGTTCAAAGTTTATAATATTCTTTATACAATTGTTATTAATTAGATTTTTTGAAAGACTATCTTTTACGTTAGTGGTGAAAATATCTCTATATGGACTTACTAACACCTCACGTGTCTCCAGATATAAGGATTTATTATTTTTATTCGGGATTGGTTCAAATATAAGTCTGAATAAGGTTTGGTCTGAATATTGGGGAATGAGTAGGATGATGACAATATTTGTCTCATGAAGGCTAATGGCGATTTTTGTGTGCGTGTAACTGTCATAGTCATTGATAAGTTCTGTTTGTGATAAAATATCGGTTGGAATAATATCAAGCTTTCCAGAGAAAACAATTTGCCCTATGTCGTCGATATGGTTTCGAAATAAATTTATGTCGTTATCCACCTGGTAAGCTTGTTGTAAGAAGGTAATTTCGTCTTTGATTTTCGCTATTTTATTTTGTATCACGTTTTTAAAGCTTTTAAATAGTTTTCTATGTTTTTTTGTTGCGTATTTTTATGTTTTGTAATATTCTGTATTTGGGAGGATAGTGTCTTACTAACTGAAGTTAATTGGTTGTTTCTGTCAGTAAGTTTTTTTTGGTGCGTTGTTAGAGATTTGAGTGTTTTCGAGATTTGCTCTTCGTGATCATTGTCCATAGTACCTGCTATGTACTTCATTCCTTTTCCTTGTAAGTAAATCAATCCGCTTTTTTGTTTAAAATGTGGGATTAGGTAATCAAGTTTCGCCTTGAGTAGTTTAAAGTTTTTATTACATTTGTTGTGGATGTTTGAAGGATGTTAATGTTGTTCTGAATGATCTCAATTGTCCTTTCGTACTCCGTAGTAAAGGGTTCTTCAAGAGGAACGCTACAAAAGTAGAGCGACAGGGACAGCAAACGACGCCATATTTCTTGCCGCTCTTTTGACATTTCTCTTCAGTAAGGTTTGCCATTTCATGATGGAGAGATATTCGAGCCAAAAACGAGTCGAAATTATTAAAATTTACTACCGAAATTCGGAGTCAGTGGCCTCAACGTTAAGAGCGCTACGTCCAATATATGGTCGTGATAATCGTCCTAGCCGATCAACAATTTGAATCCACAGGCATAGTACAAAATATTCCCAGTGAGACAAAGAAGTGCCCGTAGTGACGAGAATATTGCTGCCGCTGAGTTGCAGAAAGTCCAAATGTGTCTCTCACACGCCGTTCTCAAGCGTTAGGCATCTCTGTGACGTCGTTGTGGAGAATTTTGCGGAAAGATCTTGGCCTACATCCTTACAAGATTAAATTGACGCAAGAACTGAAGCCGCTTGACCACCAGAAGCGTCATATGTTCGTGAATTGGGCTGAGCAACAACTTGAAAATGATTCGGATTTTCATCGAAAAATCATCTTCAGGGATGAGGCTCATTTCTGGCTGAATGGCTCCGTCAATAAACAAAATATGCGGTATTGGTCAGGCAGCAATCCACACGTACTCCATGAGTCATCATTGCATCCCGAAAAAATTACGGTTTGGTGTGGTTTATGGGCCGGCGGCGTCAATGGTCCGTACTTCTTCCGTGATGATCAAGACCAGCACATTACTGTGAATTGGGATCGCTACAGTTCAATGATAACCGAATATTTTTTACCCCAATTGGATGATATGGACTTGCAGGATATGTGGTTCCAACAGGACGGCGCCACAAGTCACACAGCGAATGTCACAATCAATTTATTGGAAACCAAGTTTGGAGAACGTGTTATCTCACGAAATGGTCAAGTCGCTTGGCCGCCTCGGTCGTGCGATTTGACGCCGTTAGACTATTTCCTGTGGGGCTACGTCAAATCTATGGTCTATGCCAACAAGCCAGCGACAATTGATGAACTTCGTACGAATATCGAAAGTGAAATTGCAGCAGTTTCGGCCGATTTATGCTTGAAAACCGTCGAAAATTGGGTTCGGCGTCCGGATTTCTGCAAGCGTGCCCGTGGTGGCCATGCAAAAGAAATCGAGTACCATACATAATGGCATCGAACGTGCTTTCACAGGAATAAAGAATTTCATTGATATCCAAAACCAATTTTGTTTTATTTAAAAAAAAACTTTTGTAGCCCTTTATTAATGATAGGAAGAATTTTCGTATGGTACTCTTTCACCATCTGCTCTCCCATTTTGATTGTGACAGATCCATAGTTTGATCAGAACGATGGTGGCATACCATACTAGTAATGTAATTTGGTTCATGTTACTCAATTCTGAAAAGAATGCATATACATATATAATGTGTACATTGTGGAGATTAGGTATTGGGATATGTTCTTATTTGTGTTGGTGTTTTACGTATATCTATAAGTATTGTGTGCAGGTTAGAGTGCTCATTTTCTCTTCTTTAATTTAATGATGGGGTTTCGTTTATCCTGAAATTTTTTCTTTGGTCTTATGTTCGCCTTATAGTATTTCTACCGTCTTTTTGTCTTTGACGGGGTTCTTTCCGCCTCTTACCTCTTTTTTAAAATTTGGACCCGGTTCAAAAAATACTTCCGTCCTATATAGATTTAATTTGTCAAACGTTTTTTTCTTTAATTTTAAAGAATCACTCGTGCATTTTTGGATATTCTTCGTTTGTTATCTTCCCGTTTATGAAGTCGATCGGTTTTTTATTGCTTGTACTGTGGATAGCGTTGTTGTAGAAGCCAATTATTCGAAGTAATTTCTCTTCCTCTGTTTCCGAGTTATTTTCATTATTATGTCTTAATAAACGGATATGTTCATTGATTGTGTTATGCAGCCTTTCTACGCCTGCATTTGAGGAATGGTTACTATTTGAGGTGTAGTGGATCTCAATTTGTTCTTTTCTTAAGAAATATCGTATAAGCAAAGCTTTGAATCCTAATTCATTGTCAACTTCTATTTTGTATTGTAGAACTTTGGTCTTAAATTCTGTCCAGTTTCGACTATTAATTTTATATGCTTAGACGTATTTCGTGAGCTTGTCAATCATCGTCATAAATGTTGTTTTTTCTAAACTATCAAATACGTCTATATGTATTATTTCGATTGGTCTCGAAGGTGTTTCTGTTATTTTAAACGGTATTTTGGGTGGTTTTCTATCATATTTTTCAATACAACATATTTCACAATTGTTTATAAATTGCGTGATTCTAGTTTTTAAGTTGGGATGGTAGATTCCATCTTTTAATTCTTTACAAACTTCATCAATGCCCACATGGTTATTTCTAATATGCTCCTTTTTTCAATCAGTTCTGTAAGTTTTTCTTCATTATCTACATCTTGTAGTTCTCTGAAACATCTTAGAATTTTGAAATTAAAATGAATTTTTAAAAGGGTTATTGCAAATTCTTTATCCATTGATTTGATCCATAATTTACCTATTATTTCTAAAGATCTTCACATTTCGTATTTGTAATGAACCTGAACTTGTTTTCTTGATAACTATATGGTTTCTAAAAATATTAATGGGTGAATCAGTAAATTTTATGGAGTTTATTTGTATGTTCGGAAGTGCTTCTGTTGCATGAATTTCCGCCTGAACGATTCTCGACAATGCATCAATGAGAATAGTAATCTCAGTCCCCTTTTTATATTTTATTGTAAATATATATTATATTTATATACTAATTTGGAATTTGGTTCTTCTATGGAAATAAGCCGTGATAGTGTGGTTTGTCTCAATACTAAATTTACGTTCAAACAAATAGGGTCTAAAATATTTTGTGGACCACACGATAGCTAAGAGTTCTTTTTCTATTGTGCTATAGTTGATTTCATGCTCATTAAGTGTATGACTTGCGTAGCAGACTGGATGGTTGTCTGGCGAGAGAACAGCTCCAATCGCCATAAGGGTAGTGTAATATTGGGTCATTCGTAAGAAGACTTTTTAATGTTTCAAAACTATTTCGGTAATCTGGGTCATCTATATTTGTCTTTGCGTCCTTTTTTAGAAATTTGGTTATTGGCTTAGTAAATAGTCTTTTATAAGTCTACGGCAGTAGGCTGTTGGTCCCAAAAATTGTTTGATTTGTTTAGCTGTTTTGGGGATTGGAAATTTAACTGCGCATTCGATTTTCTTTGGGTTTGGTTTTATACCAGTTTGGGTGACGCATGTCCAAGGAATTCCGTCTCTTTTTTTAGGAATTCTGATTTATCTAGTTGTATTTTTAAGTTAACTTCCCTTAGACGTTGAAATATTTTCTTAAGATTATCCATATGTTCTTGTAAGGATATTGAAAACACGATGATATCATCCTTATAGACGAGGCATATCTTATTGATAAAGTCTTTGAGCACATGTTTCATAAGTCTTTGAAATGTGGCTGGAGCCGTTTTCAGACCGAATGTCATACGGAAGAGTTCAAAGTGCCCATTTTCTACGTTTAATGCTGTTTTATGGATGTCTTCTTCTGATATCCCTATCTGATGGATCTTTTGCTAAATCTAAAGTTTTGGAGTATTGGCATTTGCCTAAATTGTCTAGAATTTCGTTGTGGTAACGTCGTTAAGTTAACGGTAATCGATGACCAGTCTCCATTTCTGCCTACCGCTGGCATCGATCTTCTTAGGTACGATCCATATTGAGGAAGAATAAGGAGAGTTACTTGCGCGGATTATCTTACTATCTAACATTTCCTGGATTTGTGTATTTACTTCGTTCTTATGTATATATGGGTATCGATAGGATATTGTGTGGATGGGGATTTCATTTGTAGTACGGATTCTACTATATGTTAAATAGCATTTTTAAATGAGAAATCTGAACCTTCAGTGTAAAATATATCTGAATATTTTTTTATAACTTTTAAGAGTTCCTCTTTCTCTTCTGAGTTCAAATGCTCTATTAGAATCTGTTCGAAGTTATTTTTTAAATGCTCTATAGAACTCCATCTAGAATTCGTGTAACAAGTGTAATCGCTTGATTCCCTTACTGAATGTTTGGATAGTGACTTCCTTGTAATTATCTTTGTGAATCTCTGAGTTTCCAGAGTTGGGATTGATCTTAAAACCTGAAGACTTCTGTTCTTTAGAATAATTATACGTATCCTTTATGAGTTTGTTAGTATTCAGATCTGATCCATCCTGAAAAACAAGTGGAATGGATTTTCCATTTATTTCAAGTTGGCTATTCTTATAATCAATTTTTGCGTTGAATCGCCTAAAGATGTTATTGCCAATAAGTCCATCGTAAAAATCGTGGAACCTCGTGACAAGAAACTCGACAAACTCATTTGGACTTCCTAGCACACTAAATAATGATATCCTAACTTTTTCTTCTATTTTAACTAAATGTTTAAGTGTTTTAAGTGTTATTGGTGAGGAACCGATTCTCCATTTCGGGTATCAGTTAATATTTTAAGGGGGTTAAGTCTTGTTTTCACCATTATATGGGGGAAGTTCCCTGTGAGGCTGTTGAAGGAAAATTTTCAACAATCTCGTGTTTGTTGATGTCCATTGGTTCTATTCTGTTCTGTTCTGTTGGTTTATTCCAGCTGTTGTTGGGATATGGGTTGTTTTGATCGTAGTAACTTTGATGGTTACTTTGTTGGTGATAAGTATAAAAGTGATTCGGTCCTTGATAATTGTTGAACCTGTTATATTGGGGTTGGTATTGTTGTGAGTTCTGTCATTGTTCACTATGCCCTTGGTTTGGATGTCTGTTTGAATATTGGTTTTGGAAACGATCTCTATTTTGTTGTGGTGTGTTTTTAGTTAATTAGTGTTTTTAGTTAAAGTGTGACTCTCGTTAGTGTCGAAATTGGCGTATCCTGCCTGAAAAAGAATATCCACTGGGGATTCCAATATTTCTGTGTTTCTACAAGTTACAATTGTTCTCATGGGTTCTGGGATCTTGGTCTTAAAGATATTTAAAGCTGTACGCATCTTGTTCTGGGCGCATGTATTGGTTTCGTCTCCCGATCCCAAGATGACGAGGGTTTTATTGTTCAAGTTTCTTAGTTTTCTTTTTATTTCGTTATAAAAATCTAAGGACTTCGTCTTATAAGTGGTACCGCATAACTCGTCAAAGAGTTCTTCGCAACTACGCCTGTCGCCGAAGTTGCTGTGTAATATAGTTTTTATTTCTGACCAGGACATTGCTTGACAGTTGATCTCCAGTGTAGTTCCAGCTCTGCCTTTCAGTTTGCTCTAAATTAGGTCGGAGAATAATTGTTGCGATGAGGCGTAATAGGCCTGTACCCTATTGATTGCCAATCTAAATCCCTTTAATGTGCAAATTGTGAGAAAATGAGCAGCGAGTTGAAATTAAACCTTGATGTACATCATAGTGCATTCGGTAAAGATTGTTCAGTTTACAAACGCAAACTCGAAATAGAAAGAAAACGTCATACGTAGCAATCATCGGGTAAGGAAATTGTAATCTACTATTTGAATGTACAAAGTTTTTTAGCTAATAAAAGTAAGATTGAACTTTTGTTGAGAAAACATGAACCGCCTGCATAACAGATAACATTAAAAATGCTGAACTGCAATTTAATAGCTATAAATGCATTAACTGCATATCAAACTTGAGGCACACTGGAGGTCTAATGATTTTTATAAAAAAAAGGAATGCGAAATTAAATGAAAAATGAAACAAAAGATTTTAAAACACACATATGGATCGACAATCAAAGATGGACGCTAGCCGTGATATATAATTCTTCAAGTTATTCCGTAGCGAATTTTATTAATTTCTTCGCACCTCGTATATTGAAAACAAAGAACATGAACGAAATGTCAGCCGACGATTTTGGATATGATTACGAAGGTTTTGGATATTTTGTACAAATTGTGAAGGAGTAGACAAGAATCACGCACGCTTATAGATTATGTTTTGGTTAAAAGAGAAGTGGAAAATATGATTACTGCTGATGTGTGCAAAGGATACAATATATCAGACCATGAAACTATTAAGACAGAAATAACTTGTAGAAGTCAACAGATAGCGAAAAAAATGCATAAAATCTTTAGACACTCAAAGCAGCGACTTGATAATCTTTTTAATATCTTGGGTTTTCAAACCTCTGTTTTGAAGGAAATCTCAACGATCTTACGACTGCCTTCGATGAAATAATTAGAAAATGTTGCGAAGATATGACAGTGGAAGGAGTGACGAACGAAGTAACTGTAACTGGTTCACGGCCGAAATAAAACAAATGAAACAAGCAAAAAAGTTAGCTTAAAGATCTGCAGTGTACACCAATTTGCAATCCAACTGGGATATTAATAGAGATATACGCAATAGATATAAGACAAAAATCAAAGAAGAGAAGAGTAGATATATACTATCAAAAATAGAAAATGAACAAAGGTAATAAAAAAAGTGTGGTCAGTTATTAAATCTCTTTTAACGAAAACCTGCAAAAATAATGAAATATCTATTGTGAAAATCAACGATACTGTGATAACTGGGATATTTTGAATAGACTGAATAACTATTTTGTAGAAAGTGCCTGTGATATTTCAAATTCATTTCCCAATGTACAATTCCTAACCAATTACAAGTTTTCCTGAAGGATGGCAGGTAACTTTCTAAGAAGTAATCAGGGTTCAAAAATACTCAGTCATGCGAAACTGCCTTAAACCAAATAATTGTTGAATGGAAGAAGGATATATGGAAGTAGGAACTTTTGAGACTATAGGTGGGAAGATTTTGATACAAAAACTTAAGATGTACGGTATTGACGGTGTGGAACTCAAGTAGTTTCTATCAGTATCTGTCAGGAGGGTTACAGAGGACTAGAGTGGGTGATGTGCTGTCTGAGTCAGTAGATACCGAATTAGGCGTACCTCAAGGCTCAGTATTAGGAGTTGCTTTCGGTACTGTAATACAGCCTTATTTGCCGATGATACTCTTATATGGATAAGTGGGAAGAACAATGGACTCATGTGCCTGAATTTAAATGCGGATCTGGAAAATATCAATTAGTAGCTCAAGATGAACAAATTGAAACTGAATACAAAAAAGTCAAAAGTAATGAAATTCAAAGAAGAGGAGCCGGTTGATGTGAGGACAGATGGCGATATCATTGAATGTGTTGAGAGCATGAAATACCTTGGTATGGTCCTGGACCCGAAGTTAAACTTCAAGATGCATACTGACTATATATGTGGAAATATATCAAACAAAGTGGGCTATCTCACTAGGATACGATCTTCGTTAACACTACAAAGTGCAACATTAAAATAAAATGAAATTATCCTGCCGCATTTTAACTACTGTTGTACCCTCCTATACACTAGTCAACAAAGAACATTAGATAGACTCCAGAGACTACAGAACAAAGCAATGCGTACAAAATTAAAGTGCAGTAGATACATACCAATAAAACATATGCTAGATGTTCTGGGTTGGATGAATTTGAAGCAGAGGTTGACATTCAGTGCAATGTTGTTTATTTTCAAAATTAACAACAGAATGCTACCCGAGTACTTGACAACAAATATTGTTTATTTCGGCGATGTGCAGTCCTACAAACTAAGGAATATAAATGACTTTAGACCGGACAGCTGGGTGGCGGAGTTGGTAGAGCGCCTGCCTTTCAATTGATTCAATTGATAGGTCCCAGGTTCGATTCCTAGAGTAGTGGTCTAGTTTTTCGAATCTGGTCCAGTCACCATTTGCCATTGGGATCAAGTTAATGGCACTATCACTGGATTGGTCGACCAGTGATAGAAGTCTGACTAATGGGTGGCTTTGTTGTTGTGGTTGTTGTATCGACTTAGTTCCTAATTCGTGTTTTCAAAATAGCTCTGTTTGTGTAGATTGTGTATAGATGGCTCTGCTGTGAAGGCATAACACTGACAGCGGGGGTGTCTAAGCTAAATCTTCCAAACTTTCAAAGTTGTTGAATGTCGAACAAATTCCTGTGAATTAGGTTAAAGTTAATAGGTCGATATCAAAATCCTCCGTCCCGTTTCGGGCTCCACCCACGGAAGTGAGTTGAAACCAATTACACCTGAGTTTCTCAAACCACAACACATTCTTCTCCTAATTCTTCCGCTCGCTCTGTGCTACACGCATTATAAGAGTCCTAATATCCTCTTGAAGAGCGAGCAAATAATTAAAAAAAAAAAAAAAAAATAGGTTTCCGACTAACCTTCAAGCCAGCAACTTCTTTCGTTTTGCTCTCTTTGATAATTCGTGCGATAGTCACACCACCACTTGTAGTAAGCTCCGTAAGATTTCGGTATTTTGTTTTTTTCTTGTTTTCTCCCTATACTAGTTAATTTGTCAAATTAAATAAAGTGAACAGTGAAACTTCGAAGTGATAATGGCCTCCGGGCCTAGTGTGCTAGTGGGAAATCGGTTAAGTGGGCTCGACATAAGACCGCTCACCGAACCTCAAAACAGAAAAGAAAAAAAAACAATTGCCACCAACTTCGATCTGAAAAGTACTCTTATGCCCCAGGACCCCAAGTTTATTCTTATTTCCCCTGCCGATGAGAACAAACCATTCATCGCGTTTAGCATTTTTGCACTCAAAAAAACCATTGATGGTATAAGTTCGGCGTATGCGTCTATCACACAACTACGCGATGGTAACATCCTAGTCCTTGCAAAATTAAAAAAAAATTGCCGACCTATTTTGCTCCACAAAAACCTCTAAAATTTGTGTTCAATTTCTGTTTCACTGCATACAAACCTCAATGCTTCCAAGGCAATCATTTTCGCATCATGCTTGATTAACGTTTCGGAATCGGAGATTGTCAGTGAAAAGAAGGCACAAGGAGTTGCCGATATTTATAAGTTTATAAAACCCAATTAACGGTATTCAAAGCGCCACCGTCTCTTTCTTCTGACATTTGACCTTTTTCGACCCCCGACATCTATCAATATTGGCTGCTATAACGTCAAAGCAATAAAAGTAACGTCCATATAAATACTCTGTTATGTTTTTAAAATTTTAATACTAAGTAAAATCGACTACGGCATATACATCTACGGCAACTTTCCCAAATCCACATTTCAAATCATCAAACCCATATATCATCAAACAGCCAGAAGAACTATAAATGCGTTTCGAACAACTCCCATTAAAAACATTCTTGCAGAAGCTGGACTCCCTACCATCGAAGACAGAAGAGACGCTGTTATTTCCAAGCTATGCGCGAAAATAATGTTCTCATCAAACTTGGTAATCGACAACGACACTCGACGATCCATGGCCCGGAAATCCACAAAACGCGAACCCGGAACTTTACACCTACTTTTCCTCCCTGTTTAATATCACCGGAAAGCATAATAACGACATTAGCCCATCATAGCAAAACCAACACCAACTCGGCAGTATACCGCAGTCTATTCGCCAGCATTTCTTCAGACCTTAAATCAGCTGGATGGAAATTCATATAGACCGATGGCTCTATATCTTCGACCAACACCTCCTTTGCAGTTTTACGTGAAAGCGGATCCAATAAAAATTGGTGCTCAAATTTCACGTCAGAAGCTTTATCCATTCTAGAAGCCACAAGGGCAGCCTTCTAAATGCGTGGAAAACACGACTTTTGCACAGACAGTCTTTCGGTTTTAAAAGCTATTGCAAGCCCCAACAACAACACAACACTACTAATAAATGAAATAAGAAACAACCTAATAAATACGCAGCACAAAACCAAAATCATGTGGATTTCAGGACATTTTGGGATCAAGGGCAACGAACTCGCCGACGAAGCTGCTACATACGTTAACAAAGCTCTAGTCTATGCATTCGAGGTTTTTAATAAACAAGACGTACTCAATCATACAAAATTTATCCTTGGACGACAACAAGAGGAAAAATGGAAAGCATACAACCACCACTAACAAAATTTAACACCGATAGATTGCATCCAATTTACCCATTGAACACACCAAAATGTAAAATGACCACCTTCGTTCGTCTGCGAATGGGACACACAGAAGCCACATATCTACATCTCCTAAATAACGACAATACCCAGCTTTGCCCCAACTGCAGCACCACCATGGACATCCAACATATTCTTGAATATTGTACAGCTTTAAACTCCCTAAGCAAAAACATATTTAAAGAAGTTTCCATCTACGAACTTCCTACCATTAGCAACATAAATCTTATATATGAATTTATAAAGAATTCCGAAATAATTATCTAATTTTGTTAACTAAGAGCAAAAAGCCCTTGCAGCTATAGCTCTTAATACTCAACATTAGCCTGAAATTTAGAATCGCTTGTTAATAAATATTAATAATAATAATAGACCGTATAGATGCACTAACACCACCACGCAGCATTCATTAATGTACATGGGTCTAAATTTCTTTACCCGCCTCCAAAATGAAATGAAGGCCGAAAATAGACTCAACGTTTGATATGCTTAAATTTAATGAATTATTATTAATGAATTATAACAAAATACCTTTTGTTTTGCCTTTTCACTTCATTAACTTTTATTTATAAATTTGTAAAAAGTGATGTTAAAGTTTACAATCTAATAAAGTTAATAACAATAATAAATAATCTAGTTACTTATGATTAATGGGCCATGTGTACAGTATTTATATTTTAAACAAAAATTTAATGCAACTGTTACATCTTCAAACATCTTTATATTTATATATCAAACTCAACTTTCCGGGGGCATTTTGACCCCATCTGCCCTTCCTGCCTGGAAAAGCCACACGTTCTCTGTTAAGGATTATTCTGCGCATTGTTGCAAGGTTTTCCGCTTGTACCTGCTCCTTGAAATATCGATATTTAATTCTTTCAAACAATATTATGTATGTTTATTGAAAAAAATTCTCTTTGCTGGTAAGTTTGTGTTTGTATTGCTGCCCGGTCCGCAGGGAACTAGAATTCAAATGTAAGTAGTTATCAATAAAATTATTATAAAAAATTACATTCTGGATCGGAATTTATATTTTCGTCGTCTCCCCATTTAAGAAATCCACATGAATTCCGATTCGCACATGCATCAAATAATCGTTCTTGATTCGGACCTTCTTTCCGAAAAAATAATCACAATCATGTGCTTACAGAAGGTTTTATTTAAGATGTAATTCTTAAGTATCTACCTAAGTTGAAAAATTGTGGAAACCATTGTTGCTGGATGCGGGGTTGTCATCAGCCCATTGGAAGAATTTGCACGCATTTTCTTTTGAACAAACATAAAAACGCCTTCCTTTATTCTGACCATCCTTTTTCACAATGAGCCTTTGATCATAAATAATATAAGTACTAGCTAGCTTTAATCGGAACTACTTACTCTTTAGCCAATTGATGGCAACCGGTACATTTAACTTTTGTGCTCCAACATTTTTGTGAAATCGACTGAGAACCCCATTGACTTCTAGCACTGGTTTCATTAACAGGGCCCGATCGAACCTTATTGTCGTGTTGTGTTATATTGCTGTTTGATGTCGATGATCCCCATGCATTGTTATCTTCTTCTGAATGGCTTACGGGAGGTATGTCGTTATTTAAGTTCGAAGTTTGTGATACCCTGTGATACTGAGACACTTCTGTTGGTTCTACATGGCTTCGTTTGGCAGATTGATAATTTGCTGTCGAAGTGCTAACGCCAATGCTACCCCAATTATAGTCTTCGAAGTCATCGTCCATAAACAGTGTGTCTAAGTTGTCATCAATATTCTCATGGGTCGTCACCCTAGATGTTGCCATTTCATCTAAATTTACGTGCGTGAGCTCGTCATCGAATCCATCATTACATTCGAAGAAATCGTAAGAATGTTTACCTAAACGAGGAGATTCACGAGGATTCGATGCAAATGTTCGTATATTAGTTGTTTGAAGCGAACCGTTTTGCTTCTTTGAGACTTTTTTTGTTGACGTTTTACGAGGCATGGTTTTCTTTGTCTGACGATCCCCTGCTCGGTCCGCTCTTTGGTCGTTTACTGTATCTGCAGTACTTCTAATAGTCAAAATATCACGGTGAGAACCGATAACACGTGCCTGGTTAATTGGAGTTGGATTCTTGTTTCGATTCTCATTTGAAGCCAAGGTCCCCACGATCGCACCAACTCGTTTAACTTGTTCAACGTTTATGTTGAACGTCTCACGAAACCTAGTGTCGCAGCGTAAGCAAACATGGTACCAACCATAAGGGATGTCAAATAAACTTCGGTAAGCTGAACTTAATTTAACTTTTAACATTTTCGAATCTTCTCCACATCGTTTACAGTTCTCTTGAGTAGCAGATATATCTTTGAGTTCATCCGAAAACCAGATTGCATTCTTACAATCTGGGTAGTTCAAACAACCAATATAATGCTCAGAAGAGTCCTTCTTTTTTCGAAGGGCCATATGAGTGACTGAACATTTTGGACATTCGAATAGCTCATGTATTTGATTCTCATTCCGATTCGGTTGATTAGTCGCGCTGTTGTCACGAGGAGTTTCATTGATTCTGCAAAATTATTGAACAGTTCATAAATAAAAAAAAACAAAATATTTTTACTATTTGCATAGACAATATAATTACACAGATCAAGCATATCCATACAAAAAATGAAAAAAAAATATCTCTCTTAGACGACAAATGGCTTTCAGAAAATTAAAGCTAAGCAAGTAAAGCTTTTTCTTTCTCCCGCATCGTACCCCTTCTCTCGCCTTGGCACCTAGCAAAAGCATGACGAATAAAAGGAACGACAAATAAAATAAAAGGCTGAATTTAACTGCGAATATAGAATATTGACATTTGGGTGAGCATTATTTCCACACTATACTGCAGCAAGTAAAAAAAATATGTTCCATATGAAGGGAAGTTTTGGATGTATGCAAATCCCCCTTGTCAGCACTCACGTAAGCAAACACTGGACTAAGTCAATCAGCGAAAACGACGCAGTGTACTTTTCGTTGCACTTTGCACCGGATTTCTAAATGAACGAGCATAATGAGGATCCTCAAAGAATTTTCATATTTCGGTTGATATTTTTGAGGGACTTTTCATGTGAAAAACTACAATAGGAGCAATCTGTGACTGGGAGTTCTGTGAACAAGAACATATGCGTGTGTGAATTTTATTGTGTTTATTAATTTTTATTGGCGTAATTTTCGTTTCAATTGCATTAAAAGAACTTTTTGAAAGGATTGAAGTTATACAATTTCCAGCCAACATGTATGTATGTACATTCGTAAGGCCGCAAATTTCTCATTTTTGACGCGTCAGTCGGAATATCAAAAATTCAGATTGTGTCATCGTTCGGCCTTGAACAAAAGCTGCAGTGTTTTTCTTTCACAATGCTTTTGATTCGCATACTTGTTCAGGTTTATTATATCACTAGATATTACAGACGCATACACAGATGTACTAACAAAACATGCGTTAGCAAAGAAAAAAAATTTAATTTTCTATTGAGGTATTATAATAAAAGATTTTCCTAGTCAGATAATTATTTGATTTTCCCAATAAGGACTGTCAGATATCACGAATGGTAAGCTTTCCCAGAGGACAAAACGGGACAAAACGGAAAACGTAAACATTAATTTTATAGCAATTTTTTTTCTCCTTTTCTTTCCTCTTAATGTTCACTTGTACTTGTGTTTTTTTATGATCAGCCTCAGTGCGTTTTTGTAGAAAATTAAAAAATCAAAAGAAGTAAATTAAATCATAAAATAAAGCAAGAAATTGGTTCTTTATTTATCTTTACTATCAACGCGTACATTTCAGGTCCTTTTTTCAATTCATTGCATTTTAATTAATTCTTTAATTCTAATTAATTCTTTCAATTCATTTTTCTTAAACGCTAGACAAAAATGCTTAAATCTAGCTTATTTTGTTGGGGGCTGTAAGGCGTACGCTTTGAGGTGGCGGAGAGATCCTACAAGATCGCTTCTGAAGATTGTTAATAAAATCGGCGAAATAACTACGCCCTGTTGTAGACCATTCTTAAGTTCAAAACTAATACCGTTCCAGAGAAGGTGGACGAGCAGTCATTTCGAGAGGTAATCATACAACAGACGGGAATCAACTATAATCTACAAAGATATTTTGAAATACCACTGAAAGATATAAACAATCCACCAACATTTAACGGAACAACGTTCATTCTCCGACAATATTCCATAGTATTGAGAAAAGTGAGGATTGCGTTGTCCAGCTACTTTACAAAAAATTGTCATTCAAGCGATGCGCAACCAGGATGCTGAAACTAACACTCACCATATGGAAAGAATTATGGAGTCATAATACGGGGACGTTCATCACACCACAGAAAACTTCAGTGTTCGTAATTTGTGGCTCAACTCGAGAGGAAGTCATTCTGAACAACTTGGGCATCGTTCCGATGTCCGATTGGAGGCAACACTTTTTAAGGAAACGGAAATAGTTCTGCACTTTACCAAAACAATCGCAACCATTAACACATTAGTATCAGCTCAAAATCCAGTTTATTTTACAAATGAAACTGTCATCCCACTGAATAAGGATTTAATAGAGATGTCAATATTCAAGCATCGAGAGGCATCCGAAGTAGTCAACTGGATTCGTAAACACATTTGGAGGACCATCAAAAAACGCCAGTATTGGACAATTGGATGTTGCTCATTTTTTGCAGTCGTTGTGATCTTCATCTGCGTATTGGCCGTGATGCTCGGTCACCGAAGAATTAATCAGCCTGCCAATATTAAGTTAAAAGAACTTAGGAAGACACGGGATCAAAGGTTTGACATTACTTGGCAAACAATGCCGGAGGTGGCAAAATGTTGAATACATCAACAAAAATAAGAAATTAAAACACACTCGACCCCTACCAATAAGCGCCAACATCAGCGGTTGGATTAAAGACTCAGTCACAACCTTCATCAAGTGGTTGAGTAACAGAACAACAGAATATCAATAAAGAACTTCAATTCTTCGCGCATGTTGGAATTACGTCCGAACAGTCAACGACCCAGACGACATCGCAACTCGTGGAGTTCCACCATCTCTTTTCATAGCAAATGAGATGTGGTGGAAAGGGCCAGTGAGAAGTACAGAAAGGACTCAGGTACTACTTACCAATATCAATATAAATTATATATTCGAAGACATTCTAATGAAATCATCAAGTTGGTGGAAATCCGTTCGGGTAGTTGCATTTGTTTTGCGCTTCATTCCAAATGTTCCCACAAAAATCGATCGTCAATACTCATAAAATGTGCGCAAAAATCATTATACCCCTCCGAAATAAGTGCTCTCGGAAACCATAAACCCCTGTCTAAAAAATATAATTGGAAATCGTTAGTCCCTTTTTTTTCAATTCAATTCAATTTATTATTAATACAAAAGTACAAATAAGACTTGTGTCTTCTTTAGTACATAAAAATCGGCTTATACAGGCGTAAACATAAAAGTGAAAAATTAAAATTAAACTTAACACAATTTTGTATATTATACATTATAAGGGCAGCAGTTAATAATGTAGCAAATTTAAAGAATAGGGAAAGAAGGGAAACAGGAATAAGGAATAAGGAAGAAAAGAGAAATAAAAAACATATATACTAAAATGTGTAGGAATCAACAACTTTTTTTTTTAATTCGGTTCACCAAAATATTTGGTGATTGCGGTTTTAAATCTATTTGCTCCAGCTATTTGCTTTACTTCCAAGGGAAGAGAGTTCCAGAGCCTGGCGACGTGGACGAAAAAAAGACGTGACGAGTTTAAATATCTTGAGGCAGGAGTTATCAAGTTACATGTTCGGGACGACTGAGCAAATTTAAGTTTTTCGGTGAGGTACCCAGGCAATTGGTTGTGAATGGCCTTGTACATGAAGATACAGCATCTTATATCAATATATTCACCTAAAGTGCACCCAAGAATTAGCCGATGATATTCAGAGACATGATCATACCTCCGCAGTCCGAATACGTATCTTGCGGCGTCATTAAAAGCGACAAGTAACTTTTGCTGGGACTGGGAATCGGGTTTGCAATAAACTACCGCAGCATAAGAGATAATTGGTAAAATTAGGGTTTTGACCATCCTTAATTTTGTCACTAATGGAGTGAATGCCGCAGACAGCCAAAGTTTGCGGAGAGTTGCATAAGTGCGTCCCACCGTATAGTTCACATGATCTGTGGCGGAAAGGCTTCTGTTTATCTTAAACCCGAGACTGGTCACTCTGTCTACATACTTAAGTCGTACGTTCGCTAAGAATACTGGCGGTAGCAAGTCTGTGTCATAAAATTTATTAGAAATAACTATAGCCTGTGATTTATTAGGGTTAAGTATAAGACCATTACACACAGACCAGTTATGTATTTCCAACAAGTCTTCATTAAGCCTGCAAACGAGATCCTCAACCAGTCCAATGGGCCTAGATAAGTGTACTTGTACATCATCGGCATAAAGATGTAAGAACACATTTTTACATACTTTTGGTAGGTCATTTATATACAGACAGAACAGAATAGGTCCCAGAATAGACCCCTGCGGGACTCCTGCCAATAAGTCCAAATAATTAGAGGCACAGTCACCCACACACACCCTTTGCATTCTGTTTGATATATAGCTGCTAATAAGCTGTACAGAACTTTCACTAAATCCAAAATACAACCGAAGTTTTTTACATAAAGTTATGATATGCTCCCGATCGAATTGCATCCTTATATCGTCTAGTTCCTTAACTGTGGCGGTTGAGCAACTGTGGTGCTTTCGAAAACCAGACTGCAGAGGAGACAATAAATCATGGGAGTCTAGATGACTTGAGATTTGCTTACTAAGAGCTTTTTCTAGAACCTTTGATAGGCATGGAAGAATGCTTATTGGGCGAAAGTCAGATGCAGATGCAGAGTTAGGCTTTTTCGGCACAGGAATTACCTTTGCAATCTTCCAGCTATCAGGAAAAGTGGAAGAGTAAATACAAAAATTTATAATATGTGTGAAAGAACGGAGTATATAAGGAAGAATAAGTTTGACGAATTGAAAGGGAATTCCATCTTCACCAACAGCATTTGACTTGAGCGAACGAATACAGTCCAAAACTTCAATTTCGGTGACAACCTTGAAATTAAAAACATTTAAGGAATCTGAAACGATACTAGGGTTGGGCACAAAGCCTGCGCCAACACCACCAGTAGCCAGAAATTCCTTGTTTAGTTCATTTAAGTCAGGCATACTGCATGAATTAACATTTTTACCCACACAAAAGGACCGTAAGTTATTCCAGAGCTTCTTAGGCGGTAAATTAGAGCTTAATTTAAAGTAATAATACCTTTGCTTAGCTTTTCGGGTAACAGTGGATGAGCGATTTCGAGCCCGGCAAAAAAGTTCCCAGTTCACCGGTGTTGGACTACTCTTCCACTTCTGGTAGAGTTTTCGACGAACCTTTATTGAGCTGTGAACCTCAGATGTGAACCAAGGGCAATTCTTGTTCCGAACTATGACACTTTTCAAAGGGACATGCTTGTTAAATAGGTCAAGTATTAATGTCTGAAAGTAGTTTACTTTTTCATTAGCGCTGGAAAAGGAATAGACATGGTGCCATGGTAAAAGACTCGCATCGTGTTGCAAAGCATACTGATTCACTGAGGAGAAATCTCTAAACTGAAACATTAATGGGTGGAGGGAGCGGGAAAAATCTAAGTTATAGGTACAAAAAATCAGATCATGGTCCGATAGACCATCTAACGATAATTGATCCTGGAGTATAACATTCGAGCAGTCAGATACGATTAAAAGGTCCAGGAGGCTAGGGGTGGAATTACGAGCGAAGCGGGTAGCATAGGAATTAACAACAGACAGCCCTGTTGCGGCGATGCAGTCTAAAAGTTGGAGTGCTCTGGAATCTGTTTTGAGAAGGTCAGCATTAAAGTCTCCAGTTATGATGATATTTTCATAACAAGCAGAGAAAATTTGAATTGCCGAAAACAGTGGTTGGGGCGAAAAGCTCCGATTAGGGTTATACGCAGTACCTACGATACATTTCAGATTGCCATCACTTACTTCAACGAGAAGATATTCAATACCGCTACCTTCGGATTTTTCAACGACTTTGCATCTAAGAGAATCGCTGCAGTAGATAGCAACCCCACCTCCAACAGTACTTGTTATTCGATCGTTTCGAATCAAATTAAACCCCGCGATATTATATAAGTTATCCGGTGTGCTAGGATTGAACCATGTTTCAGAAATACAAACAACATCCACGCCCGAATTAATTAAGACATGTCTGAGGTAATCAAGCTTCGCAATATTTAAGCTTCGTGCATTAATATGGCATACTTTAAATCCATCTTGAGCACCGGATAAGATCTTTACCAAAGAACGTAACGAGCGACCAGCCACACCGCCTGACGAAAGAACATTATGCGAACTCAAGGAAGTCAATCAAAACAAACAATTTTAACAAAATATTCATTGGCAGCTGATGATTTATATACACATTTTTGCAGTAGGAAAAGGAAAAGAGATGGCGAGATGAGGAGTGGGATATATTGAAAACAGATGGTTTCATATTGTAAATTAAGCAAAATTGAAAAGTAGATATATGAAATTAAGAAGATGAAAAATACAATGTAAGAAGTGATGAATTAAAGAATTAAAGAATTGCTCCAGTTGACATTGATGATTGATGAAATCGGGCAGTTGATTAAGTAAAAGCGGACACAGAGTTAGAAGAGATTAAAAGTTGACAAGATTTTTACCTCCGTGTCATCCATACTCTTCCTCACAAACACATTACCATTTCTCGTTCTGACTGCGAACAATAATCCCTCTCTTCGCAGGCGAAGTGCATGGCGCAGCAGAGAACTATTCTCAGGCGTTAAGCTTTCATTCAAATGGATCCGAGCGTTGTTGGTGTTGTTATCATTCGCTGATGTCGTAGCGCCAGAGATGCTCTTCAGCTGTGATATTGTAAGCCCTTTGTTGGCACGAAAAGCTGATAGCAGTGCTTTCTGCTCTGCCTGAGAGGAAAGTCGAATCAGAAGAGGAGGGCGATCATTGGACTTTGTTTTGAGGCGAAAAGCATCGATGTGTGGCGTAAGTTGGAAATTGAGTGAAGCGGCGATTCTCTTCGCTAGATCAACGGAATTTTCTTTGACATCATGTGGGATGCCTCGCACGATTACGTCGCTAAGGCGCTCTTTGCGGTGTAAATCTGATAGCTCTGCTCTCATTTGTGAGTTCTCTTTTTTAAGTTCAGCTATTTCGTTTTCGCATTTTTGTATTCTCCCGTTTAGGGTAGATATGGCTTCGGCTATTTCTTTTTTGATTTTTTCCTCAAACTCGGTAAACAAAGAAGTGAATTTCGCCGTCAGGTTAGATTGAAGATCCCGATGAGCCTCAGATAGTTTTGATGATTTATCCCCCTTCGGGTTGAAAATTGATTTATCCGGTGTTGATGATGATGGGTTTTTCTCTTTCAAAGCTTGTTGTCGTGTTGTCATATTGAATACAATGTGTTAATTATTCACTGATGGTTCTTTATGATAAATATTTTTGTTTAATTTGATTTTATGGTTAAAAACTTAAAAAAAGATCAGCAGAGTGACTTTGTGAAGTTTGAACACTATAACTTTAGTACTTTACTTAATTTTTAACCGGTTAAAAAGGCTTTAATGTCAGGAGCAAAACAAAAGCACGTCTATTCAGTTGACATTTCAGCCAGACAGGATTTCCTTGATTCAAATGGAGTGCTACGTGTTGCCGGCCGGTTAAATGAATCGAACTCTACAGTGCTAAACTCCCTATTATACTGCGTAAATCCCATCCAATATCACGTCTCATTGTTTCATATCTCCACAAAAATTATATGAAGGCTGATGTATCTCCATTGTTCGGTCTAATAAAACAAAAATATTTTATATTATGCTGAAGGAATGTACTTCGGAAACTAGTACGCAAATGTGTTATTTGTTTACGTCATCGTCAACATTCGTTAACACAGTTAATGGGAAATTTGCCAAAGGAACGCATTCGAATTTCACGCCCTTTTAGTAAAGTCGGTTGTAATTATGCTGGTCCATTAACCTTACGTTTATCTCGCGGAAGAAACCCAAAGTTCGCCAAACGTTACATCGCTCTATTTGCATGCTTTGTTACAAAGGGTATACATCTACAACTTGTCGGTGACCTTTCTACTAACGCCTTCTTGTCAGCTCTGGATCGCTTCGTTGCACGTCGTGGTAAGCCGATTGAATTTTTGAGCGACAACGGCACCAACTTTCATGGAGCCAAGAGATCGCTTGATGAAATGCATGCTTGCCTTCTCAGCCAATAACATCACCTTTCCGCAGACAACATCTCTCATCATCACCTCACTTCGGTGATCTGTGGGAGGCAGGTGTTAAATCTGTTAAAACCCAACTGAAAAAAATAATTGGCGACCGCACTCTCCCTTACGAGGACCTGTACTCATTGTTGACTAAAATCGAAGCATTGCTGAACTCGCGCCCTATGTCCCCAATATCCTTAACCTTAACACCTTCGCATTTTATGATTGGAGAACCGTATACTGCTATTCCTCAACCAGACATAGAACTTACAAATTCACCAAAAACTAATTGCCATCTTATACAGATTCTTATGCAGGGCTTCTGGAAGAGATGGCATCAAGAATACCTCACATCACTACAACAGCAACCGAAGTGGCAAAGGGTACAGCCAAATATAAATGTAGATGAAATCGTCCCGCTTAAAGAACCCAATTTGCCTCCCTCAAAGTGCATCCTTGGCCGTATGGTCAAAACGCATTCGGGAAAGGACAATAAAATCCGAGTCGTCGAACGAATATGTTCGTCCCATAGTGAAGATTGTACCATATTCTATAGCTGAAAGACCGGAGTTTTTCAGAAGCGGGCTGAATGTTCTGTTACCAATACAAACAACATCACTCTCAATTTTACTGTGTGTAAACGTATTTGATTACCTAACATTTCTTTCCAACTTCTACTTGTTCTCTTTAACTTGATTTTTATAACAAACATACACATACCTCTTGCCTATGTTTAGCAATTACATAATATTAATTGCGTTGTTCATTACACACTCAAATAATTCATTGTAGTTTGATGCTCTCTTAGATCACAAAATTTACAGTTCACTCATTTTAGTCGATCAGTACACCCTGGTTGCCAGCGATTTAGCTTCTAAATTAAAATTGGAATTTATTAACATTTTAAAAGACTTGTGGCCAATTATTAAAATAAAATACCATTCAATGAGATGTTGGCGAACTGAGTTTTAAAACATTCATCTCATCGTCACTTCAAAACAAGTAACACGTAAGAAAGAAATACACCCAGCCATTTAACGAACGACCTATACTAATGCCAGAATCGCCGCTCTCCGCAGACGTACAATCTCATTTTCTCATTTTTAACTGAGTTGTCTGTGACATTATTTCACTTCTTCCCTTAAGCATGCGATATCTGTATATGCACATAGATTTATTATGTGCTATAAGTTATACTATAAAAATTACCTTTGGGCCATTTTTTCGTCCATCGCTTCTATTTTCTGCAGAATGACTCTGTACGCTACTTTGTACTTTTGTATTTGTTCCCGAAGCACTAATTTGGGATCTTTTTGTCCAAGGCAAACGTGTTTTAAATCCGCCTCAAATGTGGCTCGAAGCATAGGTTTGGCAAGTACCAACTCCATAGCATCATATCCT
Organism: Orthonevra nobilis; assembly: GCA_963555765.1. Lineage (NCBI taxonomy): Eukaryota > Metazoa > Arthropoda > Insecta > Diptera > Syrphidae > Orthonevra > Orthonevra nobilis. Next base: position 66,388,160 of record OY743226.1, on the reverse strand, counting down.
TCATAGAGACCCATTCCAATTACACCTGGTACAAGAGAACCTCGATCTGCTTCACCAATGTACCCTGAGGGAAATAGGAACTATTTAATGATTTTTAAAGAAGTTCATTTAAAACTATACCTCTTTCCTTGATTGTGTTTATATGCTCAGCATGGGTTGCATCTGTACCGATCCCATGCTTTTCCATAAGTGCTATCAAATCAGCCTCAGTCAGTAAAGGTGGAGCAGAAGTTGCACCTTCTTGCATTGAAATCTCAGTTGGATCGAAAATTTGACCTGCAAACGATATCGTTTTCGCATATATTAAGAAACAAAACAGATTTATACTGCAACAATTGCATTGCTACTACTTATTTTACAGCGCATTAACATTAACAATGTCCGTTTTTTCTTTAGAGAAACTCAAGACATTTTATAATGCAGTTGTATGGTAAAGAATTCGCCACGTAGACCACGAAGGCATCTAGCGGTGGCTCAGATGAGCTCGTCTGACGGGGTCTTCCTTATCCCGATTGCCTTAAATCTCCTGCTAATCGGCAAGACGAATCGTGCCATGAAGAGATAGACGATAGAAAAATATGTCAGAATAAAGAAAGCAAGAAAGCGAAAACGGTATTCAACGAACCTGATGTGCAAAAATCTAAAGAAAAGACAAGGCAACCGAGTTACCTTAACTATCCTTAACTAAACCTTATATAACTAAGGAAACAATACTTTAACTGTTCTAACCCTTATATACCGACTACTTCTTTTAATACACAATCCTATATAAACTTATAACGAAAAGCTTAACTTTAGGTAAATTTAAACTATCTTATAAACCCTTTACAACTCATACCACCCTTTGTCCTTATCCTTCCATATCCAATCCATCATACAGGGTCGCACCATTCCATGGAGCAGCTGTTTGATGTTCTTACTTATTGGGCCCTTCCCCGCCAGCATCATATTAATATAGCCTTGTTTGCAATCGCCCTGACCGGGGGATTTGCCCTGGATTAGGCAGACACATTACCGGGAGTTGTCGTTATTCCGTTGTTTATCCGCGCCTATTGAACAGACGGGGAGTCCGGGAACTAACCGTCGAGGAGCTGACAACTAAGATTTGGAAAAACCAAATTTAAATACCTGGGCTAAGAGAAGGAAGTATTTTCTGTCCGGGACACAAATCGAGCTCCCAATGCCCACCAAATAAAAGACAATTTTTAAAACATTATAATAAATTTTTATTCAAACTTTAACAATATTTCTTCCGATATTTCTAACTAACTATTCGAACACGCTCGCTTTGTCAGACAGCCTGCGAGCGATGCAGGGTTTTCCACTGTGCCTCAGTGTCATCTTATTCGCACTTGCACCGGGCGAGTGCGTGTGACGTGTCAGCGATCGCACCATTCCATCCGGTGAGCGCATGTACTGCGCCAGTATCCATGCCTCGAATCGTGGGAACGTTGGTCGTAACATGGAGACTTTGAACATCAGCAAGGAATAGTACCAACAGTATAACGCCAAGCTATGAGCCAAGTTACCTACGCGCTTTATATTTCTGACGTTAGGTCATTCAAATATCCCAAGTCGATCATGTGCTACCTAGTCTTTACATGCGACATCACTGGTGAAGCGCTTGAAGATGGCTTACGGAACAGCTTGAAGACTACCTTTCCTTCAGCTGTTCGGTCTCGTTGTTCATCTGGATATTGTAGGTTCCTGTTAAATGCTGAGAAACGTTTTTGAAGGTAAGGAAACCATTAAAATTTTTTGATAAAAAAGTGTCATCTTAAATTAATTCTACTATCTCGTTGTTGTTTTATTTGAAAGTGCAATCTGTTCCTCTTCTGTTAAAGCAGGTCAGTTCGTCTCATCAACACCTACAAAAAACAGCCTAGAGGCAACGACCTTAGTCCCTCAAATTGCAGCACATTAAATTCTCATATTTAATTTCCTCACGTCTGCACTTCATGTTGTCGAGAGAAATTGTTTGTTTTATTTTTGGTACATACGATTGCATTTTTTTCCTTTTTTGTTTTGTTCAGTCACTCACGCCAATACTTCATATTGCCGTGAGAATTTTGTTGTTCTAATTATTTTTGGCTGAGTAAAGAATTTAAATTATAACTTATTTGTACCTTTTGATAGTGCTGACAAATCAATTTTGATCATTTTGTGTTCATAGTAGGTTAAGCAATTTTGGGATATAAATAGGTTGCAATAAAATTATTTTGTCACTTATTCGACAACAACAAGACTTATTCTGCGTTTTATTTTCAAGTGAGTCTGCTTGAAAGACAATTAGTTATATATCTGAAGCAAAGGTGTTATTCTGGTGCAGTACTTGAAATAACATTGGCCCCGTTCCAGCACGCCTTTGCTAAACTGGTATACTGCTCCGCTACGGGAGAAATTCCTCTGGAACGCTTTTGGAGCAACAGAAAATATGACGTCACGTTTTCCAGCAAATCAAATGGGGTTTGACAGCTTTCCTTGCGTAGCGAAGAAATCTTTGCTAAATTCCCTTCAAATATCCCTTAAATTTCCCCGTAGCGACTCGCTACCCTGCGCTTCCTTTTGCTACGCGAAGAACTGTCGTCTCATTGTCAGTACATTTTTCGCGTAGCGGATCTGCGCTACGGCGTGCTGGAACGGGGCCATTAATAGTCACGGTACATGAACCTTTGTCTATTAGCCCAGATCAAATACAATAAAATAATTGTATACATCTTCCTTTTAGCAACCTCGGTATGCAATCGTCTTCTTGAAGTTTTTGTAATACTCCTTCCTTCCAAAAAGTTGTGTTGCTTTTTGATAGACATTTACCGACTACACCATATGTGTCTTCGTGGTTAATCATTAATGTAGAAGCACAATGCGGCGCGCGCTTTGACAGATTGAGTACAAACTGTTAAATATGTTGTACATAATTAACTTGAATTTACCTGAACACAGTACTAAATACATTGAGCTGCATTGAAACTATTATATTAAACTTTTGAGCTGAACTCTTTCTGAAATAAAAACCTTTTAATCTTCCTCTTGTATCCTGGAAGTCAAGCTGATCGATCGGTATTTATCAGGTTATGGACCCAGTCCTTTTCTTTCTGATAGTTGCCTCATAATTTTTCCAGTTATCAGGTCATATCGGGGAGATTTTTACTTATTTTCTGGTGGTGTTTATATTTGGGGTTGAAACATTTTGTTTGTCGTAAGCGCTAGTAAATGTTGTTTTGAAATAGTCCGAGAGTGTATTTGCTTTGTGCCATTCGGTTTCATCAGAGGTGGTTGATGGTCGATTCCCTTTTTAAGCCATTTGTTCAGCTTCCATAGTAAAAAGATAGCTGTTTGTGTTGCGGTAAAGTTTGTTAAGAACGTTGTAATTTCTTTTAGTAGGTATTTAAGCTTGTTAAAGTACTAGCTCATGCACATCACTAGCATATCATGTTAATTAATCTTTTTCTGCTTATGCTTTGTTTGGTATAAACTTTTTCTTCTATTGCTCTAATTCTAAGACCAATTGTATCATTATTATGTACTGAAATAAATGCAGTTCAGTTCTCACTTACAACTCACATTGATCGCGCGCTTTTACTTTAAATTAAACAGGTTATGGGCCCAGACCCCTAACAGTATAGACAAGTACATAGAAACTGCAATTGCTTATCGGTTTTTTTGTATCGAACGATTTCTTTGGTTGCAGTATTTTTTTTGCGAATAGTACAGTCTTCAGTTGTTTTTTAAAAGTACATTCGCATATTGTAGTCATGGACAGTGAATTGATTAAAATTGAAAAACTTCGGAATAATGAGCATTGGTCATTATGGAAATTCCAGATGAAGGTTTTGTTGAAAGCAAGTGATCTGTGGAATGTTATAAACGGTGTTATGATAAAACCAGAAGTGCAGGAGGAATTGGCAACATGGACAAAGCTGGATCATATGGCTCAAAAAATGATTGTGACAACGATTGGTCAGGAGCCTATGTTGCATATCATGAACTACGACACGTCGGCGGAGATGTGGACAAAGTTAGAGAGCGTACATGAGAAAAAGTCCGAGACCAATATACACTTGCTTCAGCAACAATTTTTTAATTATTCAAAGGAGTCGGATGATACAATTGCCGTACACATTTCGAAACTGCAGAAAATTGCACAACAGTTGAAAGATCTGGGCGAGGAAATCTCTGAAAATATGCTCATCACAAAGGTCTTGATGACTCTACCGGAGCACTTCAGTCATTTATTCACATCTTGGGAGTCAACCGAAGAGAAGGAACGTTCGTTAAAGAATCTAACGGCGAGGCTTTGCATGGAAGAATCCAGACTAGGAGTGCAGAATGTCGTATCTGGTGCGTTTTTGGCTAGGAAGGAAAAATCACATGGTGGTGGTGTTTTAGGAATGATTGGTTACGTAATTTGGAATGTTTCCAGGAGCCAATGTTAATAAGAATCGGAAATGGAGATGTTATAAAAGCTATGGGAAAGGGAATGGTTACAATAAAAGCATTTAACGGTAAATTTTGGAAAGAAAGATATTTATCCAATGTATTGTTTGTTCCAGATATAAAACTGAATTTGTTTTCATCCAATTCCACATTGGACAAAGGGTTCAACTTAGTAGCAGATAACAATCGTTGCGAAATCCAACTGAACAACGAGGTTGCGGCAGTGGCGCTTCGTGAGTCGAATAAACTTTTTCGATTGCTATTCAAAGTAGTGACTATTCCTGGTAGCGAACCACACATTGGAGAAGCAAACGCAGCGATCACCCTGCCATTGAGATCTTGGCATCAACGGCTGTGTCATCAAAACATACCCCACGTCAAAAGTCTGCTGTCACATCACAATATAATCTACCACGAGGAACATGATTTCTTTTGCGAAGCTTGTGCTTTTGGTAAGCATCACCGACAGCCTTTTACTCTAGTGGGAACAGAGCGAATGTTCCTGGTGAGCTTGTTCACACAGATGTCTGCGGGCCAATGCAGGAAACATCTTATGGAGGCGGGCGGTACATGCTTCTTTCTCGTGACGATTTTTCCAATTTTCGCAAGGTCAACTGTCTGAAGTCCAAATCTGATGTTAAGGCCTGTATTGTGGATTTTCTGGAGCAAGTGCACATAGATACAGGCAAGCGCGTAAAAAAATTGCGATCAGACAATGGGCTAGAGTTCGTCAACGAAGAGGTGGATGGTATTTTGCGGCAACATGGAGTGCGTCATCAGAAGAGTGTCCCTTACACCCCCGAGCACAATGGCAGAGCAGAACGAGACATGCGTACTATTATTGAATGTGCAAGGTCGATGATACACGCAAGAAATATGAGCTATAAGTTCTGGGGAGAAGCTGTGAAAAACGCAGTGCATACACTCAACCGATCAGGATGTAGTCCAGAAAAAGGTAAAACCCCTTTCGAATTGTGGTTTAATAAAATTCCAGATTTAACACATTTACAAATTTTCGATGCCGAGGCATTTGTACACATTCCCAAGGAAAAGAGACGCAAGCTTAATCCGAAAGCAAAAAGAGGTGTATTTGTTGGGTACGAAGAAGACTCAAAAGGATACCGTATCTGGCTATCCGACTGCAGAAAAATAGCGATTTCCAGAGATGTGATCTTTAGGGACCCGTCGCCAGCAACGGCAATAATTTCCAATAAAGGAGATGGAACAGAAGTAGTGCTGAAAGAGAAAGAAAGTGAACAGGCTGAAGTTAAACCAAGTTCAAATTCAGTGGAAGAATATGCGGAGACAGAAAGGGAAGAAGATGAGGAAGAAATATGCACTGCTGATAAAGTTAAGATCGACCCTGAGGTAAAGGTACGGAAACTACGTTCTCGAACTATTCACACATGCGCATTGAGTGAAAGGTTTGCTTTTTTGGCCGACGCACAAGAACCACAGTGTTTTGAAGACGTTGAAAAATCTCCATTCTGCAAACAGTGGAAGATTGCAATGGATGAAGAGATTGCATCGCTAAAAAAGAACCGAACTTGGGATCTTGTGGATCTACCTGTAAACCAGAAGGTAATTTCAAATAAGTGGGTTTATAAGGTCAAGTGTGATGCAAATGAAAAAGTAGAAAGATATAAAGCCTGTCTGGTAGCAAGAGGATTAACACAACAACATGGGATCGACTACGAAGAAACGTTTAGCCCTGTGGTGAAATTTACCTCAATCAGAATGATTCTTGCGCTCTGTGTTGCGGAAAATATGAAGCTCAGACAGTTTGACATTAAAACTGCCTTTTTGTATGGGGACTTGCAGGAAGTTGTATACATGCTGCAGCCAAAGGGATATGACGACGAAAGCGGAAAAGTTTGTCAACTGCGTAAGAATCTCTATGGTTTGAAGCAGGCTTCCAGATGCTGGAACATCCGGTTCATCCAATTTTTAAAGAAATTCAATTTCAAGGTAAGCACTGCCGATTCCTGTGTTTTCGTTAGTATCAATGAAGGACGGAAAATTGTGCTAGCTATATATATTGATGACGGATTAGTAGCAGCGGACGACGAAAATGATATTGATAATTTGATGTTATATCTACGTAAGGAATTCGAGATCAAGGTATCAACAGCTAACTATTATCTGGGATTTGAAATCAACATGTTGGAAAATGGAAATATTCGAGTTAAGCAGTCAATATATGCAAAAAGATTCTTTACAGATTTGGTATGAGTGATGCTAAGCCTGTTTCAACGCCAGCTGAATGTAAATGGGGTGCCTAATGTACTTAGCTGTAGGTACTCGGCCGGACATCGCCTATGCTGTCAATTTGGTTAGTCGTTACCTAGATAGTACAAGGAACTCCCACATTATTGCAGTAAAGCGTGTTTTCAAATATATAAAAGAACTATTGATTATGGTCTTGTTTTCAAAAGAGTTAATCTCAAAATTCATTGTTTCACAGATGCTGATTTTGCTGGTAGTCCATGACATTCAACAAGTGGATATGCCTTGATGTTTGGAGGTGCCGCAATTTCATGGTCATCACAGCGTCAGAAGTGCGTTGCGCTTTCTACCACGGAATCTGAGTACGTTGCAGCATGTGAAGGTGTCAAGGAGTTGATTTGAGTACATCGTTTGTTCTCTGAACTGGTGCTTAAGGAAACAGAAGTTCCAACGCTCAACATAGACAACCAAAGCGCAGTAAACCTCATAAAAAACCCGGAGTATCACAAGCGAACAACGCACATTGAGGTAAAATACCACTTCATTAAACAGGTGTACGAGGAAGGATTTTTTACCTTGCTTTATGTGCCAACAAACCAGCAAATAGCCGATATATTCACTAAGGCATTGCCAGCTGCTCGTTTTAAATGTTTAAGAGAGATGTTAGGAGTTTTGAAAATATAATCTACTTGAAATTTGAATTCATGTGAAATTTTTCTCCAAAATTGAATTGTATAAAGTTTTTAAATACTTTTGAGTTTTTTTGTTAAAACATTGTGTATGAATTGAATTTAGTTGTTTTTGAAAAAGAGTTATAAAAGTGGAAGTGTTAAAGTACTAGCTCATGCACATCACTAGCATATCACGTTTATTAATCTTTTTCTGCTTATGCTTTGTTTGGTATAAACTTTTTCATCTATTGCTCTAATTCTAAGACCAATTGTATCATTATTATGTACTGAAATAAATGCAGTTCAGTTCTCACTTACAACTCACATTGATCGGGCGCTTTTACTTTAAATTAAACAAAGCTCTTTCATTGATTTATTATAATTCGTCTTGTCCTTGCAGCTAAGTGGATTAGGTCATTAAAGTGTACTATTGCGCTTTCGATATCTTGGGGTGATTTGAGTTGAAGATTTTCGTCAAGTTTCTCGTCGACTATCTCACGAAATGTTTCCCAGTCCGGTTTGTGGTTAGTTAAGGATAATTTTAAGGTCTATCTTAAACCTTAGTGGAGTATTTGACTATAAAAGGAGAATGATCTGATGAAAGGTCAAGGCATGAATGGTTAGTCAAGTGATTTGGGCTGATATTCTTGGTTATGCAAAAATCTACGAGGTCTGGTTTTTTCTTGCTGTCAGTAGGCCATAAAGTGGGTTCTCCAGTGCTTATAAAGATGCATTTATTAATTTTAGGGAGCGTTCAAGTATTACGTTACGCAATTTATAAGGACGTCTCTTTAAGGGCGTTCATAAGATTTTTCTCTTTTTAGTTCTGAAGTCTTGCACCCCAGTCTGTGTTTTTCGCATTAAAATCTCCCCCTGCGATAAAACGAGGGCCCAGTGATTGAATATAGTCTGTATACTGTAGCGGACTAATAATGTGCTTTGGTGGGAAGTATAGTGCAGATATCACGAGTGGTCCGTGTGTGAAAACACATTGAATAGTGGAAGCTTGTATGTAGTCTTTTGCATAGTCTTTGAGCATGCTACATTCGATTCCTTGTCGAATAATTATTCCTGAGCCTCCATGTGCGCGTCCGCTGGGATGATTCTTGCAATAAACATTATATTTAGGTATTTTTATGTAACTTTAATTAGTGAAGTGTGTTTCAGAAATTAAAACAATGTCTTTGTCAGCGATTGCTTATTGAGTCCATTAGCATTCCATACGACTATTTTTAACTTCCCATCAGGAACTTCCTGTAATCGGTTCGATTTTCGAAATTCAAAATTTTTACATTTCTCCACGTTTGGCGGTCCCAGTAGTCGGATTCCATTATTTTTAGAAAGATGTCTGTGTGTGTGTGTGTGTACGTACGTACGTACGTACGTACGTTTGTCGGATTCTTTCGTACAGCCTAACTCGAGATCAAATCAAGCTATCGAAGCCAAATTGATTTCACATGAAGCGAGTGTGCATCAAAGATCAACTGAAAAGCTTTTGGTTGAATTTCACAAAGTGGTTTGAATTTAATGACGAAAAAACTGTCAAAAAAGGGACATTTTCACTTCTTCAATTAAAACCAATTTAGTTTTCCAATAAAAAAAGTTCAAAATTAATTAAATTTATAGTTTACAGCTACCTTATCAGATAAAAAAATATGCATAAATATATACACTGCCGTTCATAAGTTTCCGTACAAATTCATATAATTTTTTTTTTTTTTAATTTGAATGCCAAAAGTTTCATCAATATTATGTTTATTTAGCTAGTCGACTAAACTAAGTAAGTTGCTTACTATAGAGACTACCAAAAAGACTAAAACAGTATTTAGTTGAGGCCATTTCATGATGTGCGCCTTTCTCTATTTCCTGATCCAAATTTCCACGGAAGTTCTTTGAAAATTATTTCAGAAATGTGAATCCTGTAAGTCTTTCCCATTTTTTTATCTTGAGATGGGAAGTTGATGGTATGGGCAGGCCTACTCGAACCCAAACTAATTTTAAGATTCATATTATTATCCATTGAGTTTTGTCATAAGTAAGGTCAGGAAATTCATCATGTTAGATATTTGCGTTATAAGTTGCTTCGTCATGTTCTTTATTTCGGAGAGTTCTTCTACAGATTTAGTTTTGTTTGTCTGAGTTATGTCTTCAGGTTTTGTTTTATTTTTTTGTGCATCTGAAAATGTGGTCGAAGGATTAATTCTGCTTGTCGAAGGCTTAGTTCTGCTTGCGGCTGATTTTTGCATTAGCTCATCTGAAGTTGTTACTTTTTGTTCTACTATTTTCTTTCGCAGTGCAGGGAATCGTTGTGTCTTTTGTAAATTTCACAGCCCTTGTAGTTTTCTGTATGAGATTCACCACATAGTGCACATTTAACTTTATTACTAAAGTGGTAGTGGTTTCGTTGGTTGGTTGGTTCTGTTTTAATTTCTTCTTGGTCTATTGAGTAATGCAGTGTAACGGAGTACGACACGAAAGCCTCGTTGTTCCTTGGGTTTAAATGTGTAGTAATGAGTTCGTTTAAGGTGAAGTATTTTAATTATTTTTGTGTATGTAACCGAGTCTATTGGTTTGCGTTTGCTTAAGCTTTAAGAATATATGTGTCTTTTCCTGTTGTTGTGTTGAGGGCATTTATGAGGACGTGTACATACTAAACGTTCTGGACACATATTGGAGGGGGCTTGGGTATGGTTGTCTTCAATTCCGTTTTTTCGCCTTTTGCGGTTTAAAAAAAATTAACTCGCACTGGAATTTTCAAAATTGTTTAACTTGCCAGGGTTGCCAATAAAAAGAGATAATTTATGTAACAAATGTATGGTGGTGTTGTTGTGTGTTTGGAATATCGCCGTTTGGCTGGAGTTTGAACAATACTTATCTTGGTTAACCTTCTGCCACTCACGTTTTTTTTGCATGCTTTAACACTATTTATATATGTTTCTATATTTGTACAATTTTTCTCAATCGGAATAATAGATTTTTTTCTTTCCAAATACTAATTAATTAATTATTCTAATTTATTTTCTTCTTGAATTATTTTCTTTTTTTTTTCTTCACTTCAACTTCTTAAACTTAATAATGGCACGATTATCTTCGCATTTCTTTTCTATCTTCAAGTGATATTCGTCATGTTCCTATGGGTATGTGGTAAAATTATATGAATGATAACCACATTCAGATAACAATGGTTACTGTATTCCCATGGTTACGGCAACTTTCAATTAATAGAGCGCAGTAATCTATTGCCTTGTATGAACATTTAACACCACTGTCACACAGATTAAGGATATGATTTTTGAAACCTATTACCACCACTGTCCACAGGTTAAGGATATGATTTTAGAAACCTATCCCTGCTCGGGCAGGGATAAATAAAAAATGTAAAATAAAAAAAAACACTTAAAATTTATTTACAATTTACAATCTACATAGGTACATATCTTTACTTTTATATTTTAAACATAATAAAAATAAACTTTTTTTTTTCTTTTTTTGAACAAAAATATTGAATTAATTATCAGCCAATTATGGCTTAAGTAAGAACATTTTTACTGTTATTAATTCTTACATATATTAAAATCTTAAAATTAAAAATTTGGCTTGGGAACATGTTTAAATTTAAGAAGAATAATTTTTATATTTTTTTTTTAACTTTATTTGTTGCTATGTTAGGTAAATATTTATGTATTACTATATCTATCGTTTAAGACTTTTACTTTATTCTTTTTGCTTTTTATAATTTCTAACGCCCTTTTATGAGTCAATTGAAGTCGAAATTTGACTTCCTTCTCATACGCATCCACATTATAAATGGGATCTACTTTTGCATCTAAAAGGAAGTCGTAATTTCCTGGGGACTTACCAAACACTAATTCAAATGGGCAATAGTCATGCACCACTGATGGCGTAGTATTGTAGCAATACGTGAAGTATTTTTGCCACTCGTCCCAGTCTGCTTTTTCTATGGAAATGTATGACGGAACATACTCATCGAATGTTCTGGAGTTTCTTTCCACAGTTCTCAATGTTTGGTCGTGATATGCCATTGAAGAAGTGTTTTCTTCTTTTAGGAGCTTACATACTTCGTCAAATAATTGTTTTTTATATCCGGCATCCATGTCTGTGAATATTTTTCTCATCGGGCCATAAACTAGTGTGAAATGGTCAAAGATTGCTATCGCTATTGTTTTTGCACTTTTGTTTGCGATTGGTACCGATACCAGATATTTGGTTAAATCACATATAACTGTGACTGCATACGCATTGCCATTTTTTGATCTTGGTAATGGTCCAATGGTATCTATGGTATATGTCTTTCGACTTGATACTATTTATTAAATATACAATTATTCTAACTTATAAGAAAACTAAGAAAAATTTTTTACATTTAGAAAAAACTTAGTAAATGGACTTTTATTTTGTATAACTTTCCTTAAAACTTAACTTAAAACTAATCTTAAATATAAAATCTTAACCTAACTTAATAATATTAAAACTAACTATTATATACCACTATAAAAACAACTAACACTACCTTAAATATACATATGTAAGCCGGCCACGGCTGACAGTACACGCTATCTTACTTGCCTTAAGGGCACTCAGGATTAAAAGTATATAACGGATAGAGATCATTCTCCATCCAGCCACCAAAAGTGTTTGTATTGCCACTCTGATCAGGTTGGCCCCGTTGTACAGAACCTCATTACTATAGAATTTTTTGTACTCAGACTCTGGAGTTCTATATAAGTGGAGACAAGCCCTAAGACATCGTCTCTCGAAACCCCGTATCTTTTCCATAAAGCTTGTTCCCACGTTTAACCAAACGGGAAAGCCATAGGCAAGGACAGGCCGAATAAGGGCTGTGTAGCAGATCACCTTTACCTTGGCATCGAGTTGACTGCTGTGAAACAGCCTCTTTGTCAAGGCAAAGGCGGCTTTGGCTCTGGCCAGAGCAGCATCTATATGTTTGCTAAAATATAGATGTTGATCTAGCTAGATCCCAAGGTACCTGACAACACTTCGATTTGCTAATGGCTGTCCGTTTTGTCCCACAATAGAGAACATTCGCCACTTCTTTCTAGTATTTCTAGAAGCCCCAGGCAACGGAGTCCTGAACAGAATGGGCTCGCACTTTTGAACATTGATTTTCAACTTCCAATCATCGCAATATCCCTGAACATTTTCGAAGTCACGTTGCAAAAGACTTACAATGACCTCGATCTTCGGACTTGACCTGTACGCAATCAAGTCATCTGCGTACGCTATGGATTGGCGGAAGTGAAGATCGTAAGTAAAATTGGTGAAATTATTACACCCTGTTGTGGACCGTTTTTAAGTTCAAAAGTCCCAGCAGACGTCACACTGCCATTTTTCACAATAAACTGTCTGCTGGTGAGCATATCTAAGATAATATACAGCAGCGGTTTGCTTATGCCGAGCTGGTCTAATTTGAAAAAAGAGCCCCGCAACCATACAGTGTCAAAGGCCTATTCCAAGTCAATCAACAAGGCAACCGTGCATTGTTTCTTACCTTTATTCCATTGGATATCCGATACCAGTTTAGACGCGGCATGTATGCAATCATGCCCCGCTCTGAAACCGAATTGGTTATCCGGGATAATATTTTTGTCCTCAGCCCACTCGGTCAGGGTTCTATTGATCACTTTTTCAAACACTTTGCTGATGTTGGAAAGGAGACTTATCGACCGGATATTTGCCGGATTGGACGTGTCTTAGTTCCGTTTAGGAATTGGTTGCACCACCGCTGTCTTCCAATGAGCTGGATAATGTGCATTATTCAGCAAATTGTCAAACAGGGTAGTGTAAATGTTTACCGCTTCTAGAGGAAGGTGTTTAAGAACAATGTTTGGTATTTCGTCGATTTCCACAGATTTCTTACTTCTCAGTGAACCGAAAATGACCAGGAGATCTTCCTTTGAAATGAACGGAGGGTCAATCCCTTCATTGGCGATGACATCATTTGCCGAATTATCGTCATTGAACATGGTAAAACCAGTGTTCTCCGATCGCCAGTGCTCAATGTCATATCGCAATTAGAAGTTGTGCAATAGGACACGATTTTCCAAGATATGGTTCGGGCGAGTGCTAACCTTCACCTTATACACATCCTGAAACGTCGCACCTATTACTTCAACTTTCTCCTGAGGATCTTCGATCACAAAAAAGTTGTCATCTTCGATCGCTTCTATTGGATCTATGCCTGCTGTCACAAGTACTTGTTCGTTGTCTGTAGTTCGGGGAGCTTAAGACACGGAAGCTCATTCTGATTTTTCCTTCGAAAGATTTTATTAATTTCCGGGAACATACTAGGACTGCTAGCTTTAACAGCCCGGATTTTGTTATTCCAATGCGAATTAATTGCAGCACGGTAATTTTGCGGAATTAAACGCTGTAGGTTTTTAATCTGTGATTTCAGTGTCCTTACCTCCGAGTTTTGTGGGTCGATGAAACGTCTGTTCAGGAGTTTAAGTCTCGTCAGTAGCCTACTCTTTTGTCGATGTAGAGCGTCGATCGTAGCATTGCGGTATATATTGACATTGTCAGTCACTTGGTACTTGGGAATTGTTCTGTCCATTGTTTGTTTTATTGTGTCGTCCATCAGTTTGAGGTAAGTGTCGATCTTCTTGTTCGACAAATTCCTGTTGGATGGTGGGTTGAGCAAGTTGGAAGAGAGTGCTCTTGTCATTGTAAGAATGCGTTTGAACTTACTCCTCCAACTCCGCAATTTCGTTGGGAATTGTAACTACGAAACTAAATCCGCAATGGTCACTGTCGTACACGAATGTGTGAAGACAGTTTATTGTCTGTCGGTCCATGTCAGTCAGCTGTATCCGTTCGTCAAACAGCATAGGATCTATATAGGAGCCTGATCTGGGATAAGACGGACTATCCGTTGCTTTGAAATCGAGTCGATACTCGACACTATTCTGACCCCAACAAATTTAATAGTAGGTTCCCTCTTGCGTTTGGTGAATGATTTCTCCAATTCCTATATTTGGCGTTTAGATCTCCGGCCATGAGGTAAAAATTCTCCTCCGAACCCAGACGTAAGTATTGAAAAAGTGTCTCGAGCTCTGAGGTAAAACAGGTTTGTTGAGTAGCTTCAGTTGCATAGGCTGCGATCATATACAGCCTCTTCCCTCTACGGAGGGGGATGCATATGATGCAAGCCTCTAGCACCTGGAATCTACGCACTTCACCGCTGTACATAACCTTAAAACGCAGATTTTTCTAATGAAGATAGCGACGCCACCAGCTCCGTTGGAGTTAGGTCTGTTTCTTCTTATAATATGATACTGAATGTGCCTCAACTTGTGCCTCTGAGAGAGCTTAGTTTCGCTAACCAAAAGAACATCGGGACTTCGGTCTTCTAACAACTTGAAGAGTACAGCTCTTCGTTCGATATTTATTAGCGAATTTACATTCACTGAAAGGATCTTTAAGGGTTTCTCTACCAGCGAACACATTACGACTGGATGCGCGTTAGACTCGGCAGCAGAGTGTAAATACGATCTACTCGTGTCGCCTGTTCGTGTATTTGCTGTTGCAGCTGACTAATTTGCCACTGAATAGAAAGCAAAATAGCCAGCAGATCAGCATCACCACTAGGTGCTCAAGGTCGTGAGGCCTGAGGAGCAACCTTTGGTGCTTGTTGTACCGTACTCCTCTGACCGGCCGCCATTTGGGCATAGGTCACATTGGGAGCTACGGCTGGAGTTTTAGGAACAGGTGGGCGCTTCACCTTCACCTTCTGCTGACGAGCTAGGTTTACTTTCCTAACATATTGGTACCTGGGACAATCCCGATAGCTTGCGGTGTGTCCCGAGTTACCACATAGAATGCACTTGAGAGTCGTGCTATAAGCAACCCTATCTTTCCCTAGGGGACATTCCTCTGCTTTGTGGTTCATTGCACACTTAACGCACCGAAACTGCATTTGACAGTTCGCAGCGGCGTGCCCGAACCTTTGACAGTGAACACATTGTAAAATGTTATCGCCGCGATTTAATTTTTCCCAACTTGCATTGATAGTCTAAGACTTTTATTTTCCTCAGACTATCTATTTCGCTGTTGGGAGTTAGCTGGACCAGGAAGTACGGTAATTTCCGATTCTTCCTTCGGGCCTTTGCTGTGGTGAAAGGCTTAACACCTACGAACTTAAGATCGTTACATTCCTTCGCTTGAAGCTCCTGAAGGAGCTCCTCGGGATCGGTGGACCAATCTAAACCACGAAGGAGCATTGTCTGCAAACGCTCACTCTTGGGGGTGAATGAGAAGAACTCAGTCGTTGTTTTCTCTAATAATTGCTTAACTAATTTATGGTGCTACACTGTGAAGCAGTGGATAGCATGCCTGTCATTACTCAATCGTTTAATAATAAAATTTTCGCCAATGGCCGACTTACATATTTTGATTGTCTCCTTTAGCTCCATCTTGAAGGTGTTTATTGGAGGCACCTTTGGCCTCGCTGTCGTCTGCTGCTGCTGTTGTTTCTGCTGCTGCTTTTTCTGCTGCTGCTGCTTCTGCTGGTAATGTTTTTGTTGCTATCTCGGCAACTCTGTTTGCTGCTGCTGTTGTTTCTGTTGCCGCATTGGCAACTCTGTTTGCTCCTGTTGCAAGGCAGCTTTATTTTTTTCTGCTGCTGTAGCTACTGTTTCGGTCGTGCTGGAAAAGTGTGGAAAGGCGACTTAGCTACAATGGTGACATTGCACGCAGCTCGGGTGAATATATTAATACATATAATTATGTATGTACTATATATAGTTTAAGACACAATTAAGATTTATTTTTAAGGTAGTTTTTTAAGATTTTATTTTAGGTTGTTTTAGATATAGTTAATTTTAGGCTAGTTATGAGTTATATTTTACTACTGTGTCCATTAAATAAGGTGACATTGTATTTATTTTGAAAATTCTTTATTTATTCTTCCAAATCAATTTCATCCCCTTCAAAGAAATCCCCTTCCGATGCAATGCAAATATGCCAACGGATTTTCCAATCTTTGAAACACTGGTTGTAGTCACTTTCCGGGATGGCCTTCAGTTCCGTCTTCGCTGCGGCTTGAATCTCCTCTATCGTATCAAAACGGTGTCCCCGGAGCGGTCTTTTGAGCTTGTTGAACAGCCAGAAGTCGCACGGCGCCAGATCAGGTGAATACGGTGGTTGCGGAACGATATGGGTTGAGTTTTTGGCGAAAAGATCACGAATTACGAGTGCGGTATGGGATGGTGCATTATCGTGGTGTAAAAACCAAGAATTGTCTTTCCACAATTCCGGCCTTTTTAGGCGGATAGCGTTACGCAAACGACGCATAACGTTCAAATAATATTCCTTGTTGACTGTTTGGCCGGTTGGAAGGAATTCATAAAGCACAACACCACCACCACAACATGACCTTGATTTTTGAGCGACTTTGGCGCGGTTTTTTTGGTCTCGGCTCTCCTTTGGCACGATATTCGCTCGATTGATCGGTTGTTTCGGGGTCGTAAGCATAGATCCAAGTCTCATCGCCAGTTATAATGCGTTTCATGATATCCTGGTAGTCGGAAAGCATTGTTTCACACACTTCAACGCGACGCCTTTTTTTCAAAAAATTCAATGTTTTCGGTACCAGTCGAGATTTGACGCGCTTGATGCCCAAAGCATCCTTCAAAATGGTATTGACTGAGCCTTTCGATAAGCCAACTTCATCAGCAAGGTCTCTTATCGTTAATCGATGGTTTTTCAATACCAAATCTTTGATTTTTTGGACGTGAGCTTTATCGGTTGAGGTTGATGGTCGCCCAGAACGCTCTTCGTCTTCGACACGTTCACGGCAGGCTTGGAAATCACTATACCACTTGTAAACTTTTTTTTTAGACTTAGCCTCATCATCAAAGGCTTTCTGCACCATCCTCAACGTATCCGCAGCAGAAAATTGATTCCGCAAACAAAATTTAATGCAAATTCTTTGCTCAATTAATTTCGACATCGCAAAAAACGAAAAACTCACTTTTAGCAGCTCACAAAACGACGCGTATCTCAAATACTATGAATATATTTTGACATGAAATTTCACATAGATGTCTCTGACAGTACTACTAACCTAAAGAGAAAGAAAAATTTCCAAATCCTTCGACGCGCGCAGTTTAAATTCATATGTCACCTTATTTTTTGGACACAGTAGTAGATAGTAAGTATTCAAAAAGCGGTTCATATACTAATTTTTCTTTAGACAATACTTTTCTTAGCATTTTCATTTTAAATCATATTTCAAGTACACTTAGTTACGTTCATTCGTCGAAAGACGAATAAGAAGTATTAGGTTTAGCTTAGAGTGCCAGTATAGGGCCAGTAAGTTATATTATCACAGTTTAGTAACTAAAGCTAGTTTAAGCATTTTTTTTTTGTCTAGCATGTAAGTCGTAATGAATTTAATGAAATAAAAGTGCATAAAAAAAAAGAAATGCTAAATATGAAGATTCCGGAAGATTGCAAGATTCATCAAGAAAACAAACTGGTTATAAACCAGTAATAAAGTGGACAATCTGAAGAGACTACTTGGATAGCAGCAGGTATTTTCTTGGCGTCAAATTGTTCCCTGGCTTATGAAGAATCGGTGTATCAATCACTGGTTTGGCGATATTTAGGCCAACAACAAATAACAAAAAAACCATTCCGTACATTAAGACATACAGATATATTAACTCTTAGATCATTTAAGCAAATTTATTATGCTTAGGATTAAGAGGAAAATATTTTTCACCATTTCGTTGTTCCCGAGTTCATACACTGTGACAATGGATAACAATTCGTTTCAGAATTGTTGCCCAACTTTCTTAACAAACACGGAATAAAACACGTTCTCACTGCGTTTTAATCTCTACAGGCAAATGCTTTTGAGAGGGTTAACCATTCCTTACTGACCAAATTACGGTCGTGCTTACAAGAGGATTATAAGAATTGGGCCCTTCACGTAAGCAATGCGATTTATGCTTTGAGGGGTGAAGTACACAATCGAAACGCGGTATTCGGATCACCTGTACGGATACCAGGTGGAGAAGGTGCTTGGATATGCTGAAAGGAATATTTGCGGTTCGCACATCGCAAGGCTACAAGAGTATATAATACTAGAAGAAGGAAAATTAAATATAAATTATCTAGGACAATTATTTATAGACGCAATTTTAAACAGAGTTGTCAACCGGACGACTAATATGCAATCTTAGGACATAAGTTCATAAGATCAGTCGTGCTTAAGACAATTGGCAACTCTGAATAAGTCGGATATTTCACCCCAAAGGCCTTCACACATGAACGCTTTATGAACATATATAATCTCCTTTGAATGCCGTTGTTTTCAACCCACCTAGTATTTTCTACAATGACGTATTTCAGAGTTTTTTTTATTTATTTATGTTGTTATATATGTTGGTTTCTTTGAAGAGGTAAGCCGCAATCCTGCCTAAAGAGATATCCAACAGTGACCTACTGCAAACATTAAAAATAAAGATTTTGACAGTCAGGGCAAATGCTTTTACCACACGATTAATGCAGTAGAATGGTTATACACGTTGTGACGATATCTATGTACTACCATCCACTCAGCCACTGCCACCTATAGCGTTACGTGGAAGATACATGTAAACGAGAAACAAATAACTAAACCATTTTACTATTGCCATGCTCGAAAAGCAGAACGACACTGGGTCAAAGATCTTGTCATCGAATTCATTATTCTACCTATTTGAAATTACAGCAATCATCTTGGTTGAGGATTGAGGAAAAACTAAGTAAAGAGACTGCCGAAACCGTGACGAACAACAAAAAGAAATAAAGTGGAGGTCACTAAGTCTCAAAGGACTCGACGCATTTTAGTTGAGGAAAAAAAATTAAGGAAATTGCAATTCTCAATGCTCGGATAATTGATGACGTAGGCAAGACTTTGCTCCAAATTGGATATCACAGTAAAGCCCAAAACAACGATAAAACAAAAAACAAAAATTAATTCAGTCGAACAGAAAATACAATGCAATCTAATGAAAGATAACGTCGCAGCAATGAATCTTTTAAGTAGAGGAATTATTCCAACTTTTGGGAATCATGAAAGGACAATATATCGTCCATGTGCAGGGAAAAAGAATTATATAGTAAGATAACGAAAATACAGAAAAAAAAAAATTGAAATAACATTTTTACAACAGAGTAAGGGCTGGGACTACAATAGATAACTCAACATTAAATTTCAAGACACAGACAAAAAAAATCTTGGTGCCGGAATTTTGGGGAAAGCGATTTTTTTTTTTTGAATGAATTTTGTTTCAATATTTTTTTGATTATTATTTATTGAAATGTTGATTTCCTGTGTTTTGTGTTTTTTGAAAGTAGTATAGTAACCATATCCACTTAGAACTGTCGGCTGGACAGCGAGTTCTCGGCCAAAAAAACGGGAGTCACACATTAATTTAAAATTTCATTAAATTATTTTGGAAACAAATCAATATGCAATATATAACAATTTTGTTTTTTTTTTTTCTTTTTATTCAATTAATTTTCTTAGTGTAAGTTTAAAGTTCCTTTCGTCTTAATATTTTTTGTGTTTCTAAATTTTTATTCCATTCATATGTTTTCTTTGTGTAATCGTGTTGAGTTAATGTAAATAAGAACTGAGAAATATGTATGCAGAAAGCTTTCTTTTCTTTCCTTTGCTAAAAGTTTGCGTGTGATTTTCTTGTGGTGACGGTAACGGACTGAAACTAAGGGAATTGTGTTCGCCTCGTCGTCTTAGGGACTATCTCCCGAAATTCCCGGCCCGGGAGATTGCAAAGGCTGTATAAATATCACTCAATAATAGCTGATCCATGGAATGCTGCAACCCTATATGGTGGATCAGAGATGGAAGGATGGGACAAGGATTGGTAGAAGTCTAGGGATGATAAAGATAGTTTGGGTTAAGCTCCAGTTTATCTTTCTATTTAGTATATAGTATTAAGGGAAGTATAGGAAAGCTAGTTGAGGTTGGTAGATAGGTATGGCTGAAAGAAGATTAGGGATGGATGTACAGCTAGAATAGTTAAGGAAACTCGGGCTCGGGCTTAAGATACCTGTACAGCAGGTTCCTTGAACACCGTTTTCCGCTTTCTTATGTTTTTATTCTTTTCCTTTTTCTATCGTCTATCACTTCATGGCATGATTCTTCTTTGATGATGAGCAGGTGATATAAAGAAAAGAGGGGGGGGGGGGCTAACGCAAACTTGCCGCAGTGACTCTGTGACCTTCCAAGCCAACAACAGTTGCAAAACTAATATCAAACACCGACATATTAAACAAATAATCATTAGGTTTAGTAGCATCTGCTTTCAAAGGTACAAAGTCGCCCCACTTATCTGAACTCTGCTTTACTGAAAAATGGGTTAACTGAAACATTAAATTAACACCGAGTATTTTTTGATAACTTTCATATAAATTGCTTCTGCAAAATGCAAAAAGTCACTGAATAGCCAATTAGTAAAATTTTTAACTACTTCAACTGAACACTTCAATTGGATCCGACATTCATTGATATCACAATATAAGGTTTGTTTACGATTTCTCTTTTGGCTTCCGTCTTCAAATGTTTTATTAATGTTCATTGAATTGTTACAAAATCTGTTCAAATGTCGACAAATGGTAAACGTGTTGAAGCGAAAAATCTACATTTGTATGTTAATAAAGAACATTTCAGGCATCTGGATCTCGGAAGAAATGCACAAGTTTGTCACTTCAAAAGGAGCTTGAAATTTTTAATATTGTAGCGGAGGAGGCAAGAAAAGACATTTGAACAGAGTTCGGCTGTAGTGCACCAACTTTAACAAGACGTGGCCACACAAATGAAAATTTACTAAGAAACAGGTGTGAACTGGTTTGGTTTAAGGAGCATCTCTGGGTCGAAACATGCAACAATCACCGGGACAATTTTAATGAAAAAGTAAATGTATTCGCTACTATGCCGAATGCTGATTTTGTACCATCCAATCGTTGTCTTGAGCGCTGGAAGCATAGGGAAAATATTCATTTCAAGAATGTTCATGTGGCGAACATAGGCTGAACGCCGATGTGCATGTTGCTAATGAATGGTTGACTAACATTTTGCCAGCTTATCTTGAAGAATATAGTGAGGACGAAATTTACAATGCGGATGAGTTCGCATTGATGTTAAAGCTTTACCTACTGGAACATTGGCAAACAAGTCAGAAAAACCATCAGCAAGCAAATGCAATAAAGATCGAATAACTATTCTTTTGATCACAAATTCAACCGGTACCGGCAAAATGATTTTCTGTGCATGTTTCCGTAACTTAACAGTTCCAGTAAAATATTTGCCAACACAAAAGCTTGGATGACTCGGTCTAAATGGAGTTATATCATGAAGGAATTAAATGCAAAATTTAGAGCGGAACGAAAAAAACTAGATAAACGACATTATATCAAAAAATTAAAAACTGGAATTTCTGGAATTTCAAGCGATAATCCGTTGTTTGAAGTCACACAACCGAATGTGTATAAAACGACGACAAATCGAGTTTCTCCAAAAAAGTGGACTTGATCGCAGCTCTGAAAATGGCTTGGTGGATGGTAAAGGCAGAAACCAAGATCTTTTGAATGGTGTGATCTAGCGAAAAAGTGCTCCAGTTAAATCGTATCTAAATCGTTAAAAAAAATTGAATTTTTATACGGGTTGTTACTTAGTGCATTGTTTGTTCAAACTAGAATAAATTAATATTTCTGATTCCCTAAAGTCATTTAATTTGAACATAATTTGATCTATTAATGTTTTATAATGATGAAAAAAATTGTACAAAGTGCAGATTACCGATTAACGGAGTGTTGGATCATATGTTAAACTTATATTTAAAATAATTTGAATTAAAATATTGAATTAGATAATAGATCTGAATTGTATAACTTATTGATTTGCTTGTTAGTTGACAATAATATACAATATCATTATAATAATGCAAAAACCAAAAGCGCCTAAAAATAGATGATACAATTATTAATCACATCTGTTTACATAAATAATATTTGAATTTCGCGCGTAAAATAATAGGATCCTCCATATTTTTAGCTTGTTCAATTTCTCTATTCAACACACGTCAAGATGTATAAAATCTTGCAAAATAAAGGATATATCTCTTCTTGCTTTTGTCGCACACGCAAAGTTGTTTCAAGTTGTTTTTATTTGTCACGTTTCGCTGTCCGATTGTGCTTACTTACGGTCGTAAGTTTTTACTACCGAACACGGAGAAACGGGAATGAGATGCGCGGGTGTATGTGGAATAGCTTATCACAGTGCAGCGAACTGCAGTGGTATAGACGCATACTCGAGTGCGGGTCTATCAAATACAATGATAAAGTTTATATGTGACGACTGCGTTCAATACATTCACAATGTTGACTCAGTTCTCAAAGAGATGGATGATTCAGTAAAAAAAATAGTTTGTTTTTAAAAGAGTATAAACTTGAATTTAAAGTAGCCTTAAGAAAAATGATATTAAAACATTGCTTAAATCAGAGATTAGAATCGATGAGAATGGCTCAGGAGTTTTGTGAGAAAAGTGTAGCTGAATTGAAGAAGTTGAATAAGTGCAGTGAGAAAGTGTGTGTAAATGTAAACAAAGTGGATGACAATTAAGAAAATGTCAAAGAATATATTGATCCCCAATTGAAAAATAATGTGACATCAATAGGCAAGGCAGTAAGCGAAATATGCGAACAATTTAAAAAATATAAAAACACAAAAAACTGCAGTTTGAATGATGTTTCTTTTGCGGAATTATTTAAAAGAAATAAACCACTAGTTATTGTGAAACCAAAAAAACCACAGGAAAATAAAATAAAATCAAGCAAAATAAAGGAAAATATAGACCCTTCATCATTGTTGGCAAGTGTTTTAATGTAGGGTGAATAATAAGATGGGGTTGTTGTCATAAATTGTGATGACGTTGAATCCAGGGAAGTCATTAAGAAAGAAGCAAACGATAAACTAGGAAGTGATTATGAAGTTTTAGTGCCTTAACTGTTGCTGTTAAATAACGAGAGTCAAAGTAACAAAAAATAACCAAACTTTTCCTAAAAAATTAATATGTTTTTAAAAATTAACTGAATTTGGAATCACATGTTTTCAATATGTTTGATATGTGAATTAATACTAAACAATATTTTTCTAAACAAAAAATGTCAATATTTCTTCAATTGCTTATTCACATGTTCTCGGCGATTCTATTTTCGTACTCCAAAGAGGTTACGCGTAATAAAAATTAAAAAAAAAGAATTGCTATTTAACTTGCATTTAGCATTTAATAAAACTAAAATGACTAATAAAGTAATCAAAAACGTTTGATTATTAATTTTTCATGGTGACCCGACGTGATAGTTTTCACTGTTCTAATAATCACGATGACCGACAATGGAAAGGATGAAGATGTTGCTGGCCAAAGCACTGCGTCGTCCAAAGATTTGATGAAGTTGAAGTCTCTCAAAACCCGCCGACTTGTCTGCACCAAACAGATGGATCTTATCAACGATTTTCTTTCGGACATTATTGTAGAAACACTCGATGCTCTCGATTCAAGTTTCAAAGCGTTCCAGCAGCACCAAAGCAAAATTGAGAAAATCGACACTAAGAAAACAACGGCCAAAATCGATATACGAGCTAATTATGAGGAGATGTATTACAAGGCCCGATCAAAAATCCGGAATGAAATCCAGTGTCGGAAAGCCACGTTGCGCACGGAAAATTTTGTATCATTCCAAAGCAAATCACCTAATCAATTTAAACTTCCGAAACTAAACATTCCTATTTTTTCAGGTGAAGTTACCCAATGGCTATCCTTTTTTGAAATCTTCAATTCCCTGATTAAACAAATTCCACCTTAAGCAATGTATCCAAGTTGCAGTGCTCATTTCTTCTCTATCCGGTCAAGCTGCTCAGACCGTACAATCGCTAGAGATCACGGAGGACAACTACGAAGTTGCGATCAAGCTTCTCATCGAAAATAACGACAACAAACGCATGATTGCTACCAAACACATAAAAAAAATTATGCTTTTCCCACCTATGCGAAAACCTTCATGGACAAGTATTTGTCAATTTTATGATGAAATTAACAGTCACCTATAAGTCAATGGGATGACTTACTCATTCACATACTCCTGCCAAAGCTTGATCCCGCAACGCTCAGCAAATGGAATAAAGAAGGACCCACCGAAAGAATGCCAAGTTATCAGGAATTGTTGAAATTCCTCACCAAACGCAGCTTAATAATCAATGATGACAGTTCACAGGCAAGTTCATCGTTTCACGTTAAAAGTAAGAAAACCGTTTCAATTCAAACGTCAAATACCAAAAATTCCAATAATGGCAGTCGATTTATATGCTTATATTGCCAAAAACCTGGTCATTCCATTTACAAGTGTTATCAATTTCTCACTTTACCTTTATATGAGAAACAATTATTCGTACGTAACAATCATTTATGTGTCAATTGCATTAAGCGCGATTATGATGCAAACAAATGTCAAGCATCCGAATGCCGCAAGTGCAACAATTTACGTCATACTCTGCTCCACGACGATAGCTCTACGGATGCTCTCTAATCCTCTTCGTGTAACATCGCGTGCGCTTCAAATATTCCGCCTCAAACCAAAAACCACCCCGCTTGCTCCGCTAAGAGCCAACAATCACAAATGATGCAGCAATGTCACAACGCGCATCCGTTCATACAATTCTCGTCACCGCCATAGTCTTCGTCCTAAATAAGCAAAATATTCCCGTTCCTTGTCGAGTCTTGCTTGATTCTGCGTCCCATAGCAGCTTATTAACTGGGCGACTGCAAAACTTACTGGACACAAAGCGAGAAAATGCCATGATTTCAATATGTGGCATAGGAGAAAACGCATAAGTCTGCAAGCATCGATCCAATCACACCATCAAATCGCGACATTATGCTGAAAATATTGACGCATTTATCGTGACAAGGATATCCGAATTTCTTCCTGAGTCTCTCATCAGTATAAGTGATTGGTCTATACTGTCGAATATCAACCTTGCAGATCCACTTTTTGCAACACCGTACCGAGTGGATCTCTTAATAGGAGCTGAACTTTTTTTTTTGTATACAATCCGTTGGTCAAATCAAGCTTGGACCTTCCCTTCCACTTCAGAATACCGTCTTCGGCTGGGTAGTATCTGGAAGTTTCTCCCAAAACGAATACAATAATACGGTTCTATGTGCATATGTTGCTTCCGATATCTTAAAAACTAATGATATTGCTTCTATACTCAAGTCATTCTGGAAAAATGAAAACCATGAATCGACTCAATGCCCATTCACGCAGAGGGAAAAAATATGCGAAGAGCACTTCATCAAACATGTCAACCGCCTTGCAAATGGTCGGATCCAGATTAAGTTGCCCTTCAAGCAAGACCAGTCTTCACTAGGCAATTCATATAAAACGGCTCTTCGTAGATTTTATGCGCTAGAGAGAAAATTGAGACGCATTCATGAAAGAATATGAAGAAGAACTTGCGCACATGGAAGAAGTTCAAAAGTTCGAATTTGAAAAACCACATTATTTTATTATCTATCACTGCCTAAAGAAACCAGAGTTCATTAGTGAGTTTATACGTTTATACGACATATTATATGTTGGCCCAGTTCTTCAACCTGATCTGCTTTCGTTAGTTATCAATTTTAGATCACACAATTATGTCCTCACCGCTGACGTAGCGAATATGTACTGCCAGACCGCGCGTTTCATCAAATTTTATGGAGAGACAGTCCAGAAAAAGAGATATAGATGTATCGTCTCTGTACAGTAACATACGTTACGTCCTCAGCATCTTTCCTTGCTACTTGAACGGTTTCATACTGAATGTTGTTGTTAAATTACGAGAGTCAAAGTGAAAAAGAATAACCAAACTTTTCTTAAAAAATTAATATGTTTTTAAAAATTTACTGAATTTGGAGTCACTTGTTTTCAATATGTTTGTATCCGCCTAGCTGTCGATATGTGAATTAATTCTAAACAATATTTTTCTGAACAAAAAATGTCAATGTTTCTCCGATTGCTTAATCACATGTTCTCGGCAATTCTATTTCCGTAATCCAAAGAGGTTACACGTAATAAAAATAAAAAAAAAATAGGAATAGCTATTTAACTTGCATTTAGCATTTAATAAAACTAATATAACTAATAAAGTAATCAAAAACGCTTGATTATTAATTGTTCATTAACTAAAAAACCCATCTTTGATAGTCTGCGGTATAAATAGTTTCTGGGAGAATGCAAAATTCGAGGAAGCTTTAAGAAATCAAAGCAAAGTTGCAATTAAATGTAGGAAATTCTTCTTACATTTAAGAAAGAAGAGTCTTTAGTTTACGAATATGTACCAATAAAGCGCTGCTTCAAGTGTTGGAGTTTCAACCATTAAGCTAAAAATTTTACAAGGAAAGAAGTTTGTGGAAAATGTGCTGAACAATATGAACCAAAGAACTGCAATAAAAATGCTTGGAAATGTATTAACTGTGATATGGCCAATAAAAAACTAGGTCTTAAATTAGAAAGTAATCATGACTGTATAAGTTATTTGTGTGAAATGTTAAAAAAGAAAGAAGAAACAGAAAAAGGAAGAATTCCGTATTGGCAATCAATATGCTATCTTAATACTTATGACCTAAAAAAAGAATTTTGATGAGCTCAAATATATAATTGTAAATGAAGATTTTATTATTATAGCACTTTCAGAAACTAAAGGAAGATGTTCCTAACAGTGAAATACTCTGATAGTTCAAAAACGGTTGGAGTGGTGCTTTACATAGAAAATCAGATTCAAATTTCAAACAATAGTGCAATAGTTAAAGAAAAAGGGATTTGGTGGCTGAAATGTGAACTGTGTATTGGGTTGGCAACTAAGTAATTGCGGATTTCACTCATTGATGGCTTTAGTTGAATTTTTAGGTTTGCTGACTTAATCGAAATGTCAAACACATTTTGTTGTTTGTACTTTGTAGTTGGTACTTCAATTGTCAATCTGTAAAATTTAATTCACGTAATAATAATTTAAATTCACGTTTATGAACGTGGAATTGTGATGCTGCCTGAAAGATGGAAAAAGGTCATTGCTCAAAATGGACAATGCATTACAGAATAAAGTTATTCGTTCCATGAAAAAATTGTCTTTTTTCTAAAAAAAAATCCGCAATTACTTCGTTGCCAACCTGATATTTGTAATTACAAGCTTTTACTTATGGTTTTATTCAGGTATAAATACCAACACAATACTATTTTGGTAGGTTATGTTAATTTTGTTTGGCTGAATAAAACGGAAACTTACAGGAAAACACTGTATAAGATTATATCTGACAATTCCTTCTATCAAGTGGTAAAAGAGCCGACGAGGATTACAAAAACTTCTAGAACTATTATTGCTATGTGGTGACTAATAATAAAATGTAAGAAGCTAAAGTAAATAATGAACTGAAAATATGTGACCACGATACAATTACAATAAAAATGAATATATGAAAATACACAAAACGCAATCCGGAAAAAATTAAAATTTTTCAATATAACATGAATTTGTTTAGTCGAGAGCTTAGTGAGAGAGTGACAGTGAGAAATAGTAACATTATTTCAGTGATTGACGTAAATGACTTTGAGCTAGTATCAAACTTATTTGTAAATAAACTTAGCAGCGTTGTGGAAAAGTTTACAAACAAAATTGTTAAAAAGTATGGTGAAAATTCGCGGTTTAGTAAACATTTACGGAAGTTAAAAAAAAAAAAAACACTCATGAGGACAAAAGCTATTCTTATTTATACTGATGAAGAATAGAGGACTTACACCGTTGTGTGATAGGGCAACTAAAAAACAAAAACGATTGCACTTCGTTATGTTCGAAAATATACGTAGACAGTTTCGAAATTTTTGGGCCGGTATTACAGGAAATTATTTACATATACTTTGAAAAACAACTTGTATAATATTTCGAAAACAATAATAATATAATAATTGAGACCCAATCAGGCTTTGGAAAGCAACATTCGTGCGAAAGAGCTTGTAACCTAGTTGTAAAACGCTGGAAACAGAGTGTATCCAAAAAAAATACGTGTATATCGTATTTATTGACTTGAAACGAGCGTTCGAAACAATCGATCGTTCTATTTTGTTATTAAAACTTGAAAAATACGGAGTGGGAAATGTTGTACTTAACTGGTTTAGAACATTTCTATCGAATAGAACTCAAAATTGGTTTGTTAATGTTCATTATTCGAATACGAAGCTTGTTGAATTGGGAGTGCCACAAGGGTCTGTGTTGGGAACGTTGTTCATCATCTATATTAAAGACATGGTGCGTGTTTTAAAATACTGTGAAATCGCATTTTTGTTGATGCGTTGATGTACATCACTGGAGAAAATATAAATGATTTACATAAGAAAATACAGGAAGATCTCGACAGTATTTATATGTGGTTATGTCAAAATAAGCTTAAGCTAAATGCAAGCAAAACTAAATGTACGATTTTGTCCAACAATGCAGATAAAAGCTTTTGCTCAAATTTAATAATTGAAAGCCAGGTCATAGAAAGGTGTAACGAAATAAAATACTTGGGCATAATCATAGATGACAAGCTTACTTTCGAAGAACATTTACATATATATTCGATATATATGTAAAAAAAAATCTAAAAAAAAATTGGTTTTCTCAAAAGAGTACGAAGAGATTTAACTATACGAACAGCAATTCGCATACGTTATATCGAGAGTTTTCAATTATTACAGAATAAAGAAAAATGTAATAGGTATACTCGCATAAACTTTATGTTAGAAGCTTTGAACTGGCTAACAGTGAAAAAAATAACTATTATGAATATGTTACTATTTGTTTTCAAGATTATAAATAATTTTATAGCAAACAACTTGACAAGATAAGTTGTGTATGTTCATGAAATGCAACCATATTGTTTAAGAAACAGATGCGATGGCTCAGAATTCCGTGATTTATTGAGGCTGTAAAATGTTTTATGAATTACCAAGTAATATTAAAAATGAAACAAATATTAAACGATTCAAAAATTGATAATGTCAAATTGAAATATTGTTTAATCTAACTATTGTGATTTAAAACCATCTATTGCGCTAATAAAAATCTATCTATCTATCTGTCTGATACGATTGAAGATTTCGAAGACAATATCTTTTCACAACATGAATCGCAAACAAACGAAGATCGACTAAATATACTTAATTTTAATTTTCATGTTTTTCTGGAGTTATTTTAGTTTTGAGTTATGTTCAATAAAATATTTAACTTTAAATTAAAATTCTGTTCAAATTATTAGTATTTCGTGTATTTTCAGATTGGATAAATGAAATTGTTTTTTAGTTGTCCCAATACCGGTTAATTTTAATTTTAATTTTAAATTTAAACAGGGAAAGAAAAAATGTGGATATAACGTACCAATTTCATAGTTGTGTATCTGCTTTGCATTCCACTTCTCATATATATACACATCCAAGTAATTACGCTCAAATATGCAAAGACCAGTTGCGGTAAACTTTTCACCAGCTATATTAATGTTAACCACTGTCTCCGACCCTGTTGCATCCTTGCTGACACAGGCCAGAAAATGACGCACAATAAGTTCATAAACGCGTGCCTCGTTCCCCGATAAGCCTAATAAAACGATAAGGTGTTTTTTCAGACTTTAGAACTTTGTTGTATATGTTATAATAATATAATATTTAGTAATATAATGAAATGTAAAATGTAAAATTTATTGCTTCGTGAGTATAGGGCAGTGATACAATCCAAAAAGCATATATTAAATTAATAAAAATAAATGATCAGGAGAGACAAATTTCTTTAAGGAGGGTTGTATTAAAGATTTTTTTATTTATTAAAATGTTAATTGTTATGTTGTTAGATATTAATGTTGCTTTAAACTCTCAGCTATTCCGTTCATTTAACTCCAAGCGAATTGTAATTAATTAAATAAATTATCAAACTAACTTTAAGTTTGTTATCAAAATAATCTACAATTTATATCAGTATAGTAATTAAATACAAGACCTCTTGCTGTATTACTTACTTGTGACAAGCTTTGTGGGATGAATTGGTGGATGTGCTTGATCTGACTTGCTGCCATTTCTTGGATTTGGTCCCCATTCAATTACTTTTTGTGCGAAGACTCCCCATCCTGTATGTGGAATTTGTTGTTGAACTAAATTTCTACATTGAAAAAAAAAACAAATAAATAATCAAATGACTTCAAAGAAAAATTGTCTTTACTTTAGGTCTATTTCTTTAGAAAACATATTTGTTTCCGTTCTCGGATAGCTAATTATGCCTTGAGTGTACAGTTTTTCTGCAATCGACATTGTCTCTTTTGCGGACAGCTTCAGCTTTCTGGATCCCAGCTTTTCCATTTCGACAGTATCCAACGGGACGGGCCGCCATTTGTTTTTCGGTTTTGTTGCAACATTCTCAACCTTCGCTTTGGGATCAGTTAAGCAAAGCAATAAATAATCTTCGCAAGCTTCTTTGTCAAACAGACGGTTTCTGAACCAATTGAAGTCAACCGTTAAATCATCAATAGTATGTGTGACTGTATATATATATATATTCGTATAGGTGGTAAAAAGTTCAATACAAGATATTTATATATATATGCATTTTTTTCACCGTAATACCTTTAATTTTCCAAAATGGTTCCGAAATAAAAGCCTCTACTTCCTTATACCTTTCAACAACAAATCCAAGTGTAGGAATCTGGCAACTTCCATATGATATCAATTTGTTAGCAATTTTTTCGGGAAACAACCGCTGCAAGCGCATTGTCTGCAAACGGGTAATCGCAGCTCCGGTTCTTAAATCTAACTCCGTTCGTATGTCTACGGCATCGCTTTGATGTTTGTCCGGTTGAGCAAGGTTAGTTATAGCTCTGCGTACTGCTGCCGATGTGATTTCGGAGAACTTTGCGCGATGGATGGTTATATTGGGTTTAACAGCTTTACACACCTCAATTATTTCAAAGCCGATATTCTCTCCTTCTCGATCACAATCTGTCCAAATAATCAAACCATGACAAGATTTGATTTCCCTCTCCAATGTCTTTTTTATAGGTAGAAAGTCTTCACTACAACTTTTTCGTACAGTGGCTTCGAACAACTGTAATGGATCGCAACTGTTCCAGTTTCTGTACGACATTAGAAACTCTAAATGCAGCAAATGCCCAGAAACTGATGTCATTACCATTTTGGACTTCCGACCAAGAACTGTTGTTTCAAATTCATATATTTTATTGTAAACGGACAGTCCTTCTCGCTAAAACAAAATAAAAAAATAATCAACATCAAAATACATATTTGAATGTTTGTCTTACTCTTCTGGCAGAGCCATTAGAGAGAAGCCCGGCAATTGTTTTGGCAGCGTCATTTTTCTCAGCAACATTAAGAAATTTCATTTCTTTTTGAACAGACGTTGGGAATAGAGTAACACCTAATAATTTTCTTTTCAAGTTTTTACATATTTTAATCATTACGAAGACATTTCATGAAACAAATAGTCGCAGATAACAAAAATTAAAAATCCATTGGCATGTCAAACAAACGCATAGTATGAAGTGAAAACTAAACAGGTATGTTAAGGCGGTGGGGCAAGTGCAAGAGATAGCGCATGAGTTAAAATTCAGAGCAATTACGTCATATGAGGTATATGCTAGGGAGATGGTGAGACTTTGCTGATTCGAAACGAATAAGTTTCATTTCGTTCTATAGACAGTACGTATTTTAAGAAAAAGTCTCTTTAAATGTATTATCTGGACAATAATATATCATTTTTTTTTTCAAATTATTTATTTTATGCAATCCTTAACATAGCATATGATACAATAATATAAAAATTTTAAATAACAAGGAGTGAATAAATAGTAGTCGTCATTTAATTAGCTAACAAAACACAAATTAGTGTTAGACGACATTTCATTGCAAGTTTTTTAGATTTATTAATATTTCTGGAGTGGGGTGGCATTAAAATATACAAATACAACTAATAATGAGAATAATATAACATATAAAATTAAATTTTATTAAAAAAGAATCACATTTCATTTAGTTATTCAAATTCAATAAACATTTTTGGAGTGGGTGGCATTAAAATATACAATACAAAAAATAATGAGAATAAAAAACTATATATCTAAAATTAAAATTTATTCAAGAAAGAATCCATAAGATAAGCACAGAATTTAAGGTAGAATTTGTAGTAATAGTTCAATATTAGCAAGGTCAATAGCAAAAATCCAAGCTCTTATTTGGTTAATGTAGCTATTATAGTTATTAGTTAATCGTATGGATTGTGGAAGTTTATTGAAAATGCATGGGGCAGTAAAAGTGTAGAATTCGGAAAAATGTGTTGTACGTGCAATTGGTATGTTTACTAATCCCGTGTTATTTGTCCTTAGACGATAAGTTGAATTTGTTCTGCTAGGAATGTTTCCGCTTTTCTTAAAAAATTCTCTCAGCACTTTAAAAACATATAAGTGTCTACATGGTAATATATTATATTTTTTAAAAAGAGGCCAACTATGAGTACGAAGATTGCAGTTAGTAAGAACGCGAACTAGATATTTTCGAGCAATCAAAACTGGTCTTATCGCATTGAAATATGAGCCTCCCCAACATATAATGCCATGTTCCAATTTGGAGTGTGCCAGTCCGTAGTAAAATTTTAATAAAACTTTATTTGAGCAGTATGGTTTGATAAGAAACAGTTTACGAGCCACCAAGTACATGTGTGATTTTATTGTTTGTAAGTGATCCTTCCAGTTCAGATTTTGATCTATTAAGACTCCTAGATATTTAAAATTCTTAACTGATTCAATTTTAAAGCACTTTTTGGAACACGTATTTTGTTCATAAAAGTTTTGTATACCGCAAGTATGAAGCGGTAGGCTAAATCTAGTACAATCATGGGAGTGAAAGCGAAGGTTGTATTCTGGTAAAGTATCGCCGGATATTTTCAGTGTCAATAATTTGGTTTTTTCGCTAATAAGTAACTTGTGATGAGCAAACCACACCCTAAATTTTTCTAGGTCTTCTACGATTTTCGTAATGCAATCAATTTGGTTTTGGAACATGTATGTAAAGGTTATGTCATCGGCGAATGCAGTCGCTTTTCCATTGAATTGCTGTCTGAAAATTGAGTCGATATAAATTAAAAATAAAAGTGGCCCTAGTGCAGAACCCTGAGGGACTCCATTTTTCAAGACTAGTGGCTTACTAAAAACAACATTTACTTTAACTTTTTGAACTCTGCCTTTAAGATATGTTTTGAACCAGTTATGTATAGTTCCCCTAAATCCAGCATTGTATAATTTATCTAATAACAACTGATGGTCAACCATATCAAAAGCCTTTGTCATGTCTATGAACAAAGCCATAGTAGACATATTTTTGTTAAGCCCTTTATGTAGTTGACTGCAGACCCTAAGGATAGCATCCCAGTTGATAACCCAGGCCTAAAACCAAATTGATTACTTGAAAAAAACGTATTTTTTTCCAAGAATTGTAGCATTCTCTTCTTGAGAATTTTTTCAAATACTTTTGAAAATGTAGATAATAATGATATGGGTCTGTAGTTTGACACATCTTTTCTGTTACCTTTCTTGAAAAGTGGAATTACTTCTGCATATTTAAGTGGGCTTGGAAAACATCCATTTTTAATACTCAAGTTGAATCAATAGCTTAACACATCCACAATTTGCCACGCGATATTTTTCAACAGAATACTTGTCGTACCCTCACTTGTACAAGAACTTTTGTTCTTTAAGTTCATAATGACTTTATAGATTTCGACAGAATCGATAGAATCACATACAAAGCTATTACTTTGAACTCTGTCAGCTATAAGATTACTATTTAAAGAACAGTGACAAGAAAGGCAGGGTTCAACAGAAGGTTTTAATAGTTCTGAGATTGCAATAAAATGCTCATAAAGTTGCTCATAAATTGGCGACTGCTTCTGAATGTGATATTAGAGTTCCATTATCTTCCAAAACATTTATTTCTTCAGATTGTTTATATTTGCCCAGAATACTATCTGTAACTCTCCATTCCTCCCTGCTAACCCTTTTACGAAGCTTTTTATAATATTTATTCAGCCTTTCATTATGAGGATATCTAGCATGTTTATTGGCATATATATTTTCCTTTCTTATAAGATTAAGAAGATCTCTTGTTATCCATGGTTTTAAGTATTTATTTCGATTTGTAATTCGCGAGACTTCTGTAGTGCAAAGTTTTACATACTTGTCTAGAATCGACAGGAATATCTCAAATGCACTGGAAGGATCATTTTCACTATAGATCGAATCCCAAAACTCGAACGAGAGGTATTCTTTGAGCAAGTGAGAGTCTATTTTTTGTTTAGTTTTAGGAGAAGTTGTTTTAAAATTTTGGATCGAGTTTACACTAACGCTGAAAGAAGTCATATGGTGGTCCGTAATTCCGTAGTCATGGACTGCTCCTTTTATAATCTTATTAAAATTTTTGCACACTCTTATAAAAATATGGTCAATACAACTAACAGATGAGCTACTTTTTTGAGTGATTGAGAATATTGATATTGATGTCACCTAAGACAATCAAATTTCTAGCCTTAATCTTTTTTAAAATCTGGTCTAGATCCTTCAAGAACACAGTTTTATTTACCTCCTGGAGCCTGTATATGCATAACATAGTATATAAATCATTGTTAAATTCGAAAGACAATTTTACAATATCAGCGCTCAGAACATTTATAATAACGAAATTTAGCACAATTTCGATTTAAATATGTTTATTGACTTTAAAAAAAAAACAAGTAAAATTACTAAAGACAAATGGAGTTATGATAATATTATATAACAGATATTCTGATTGCTACACCATTTACAATTTATTTATTAATTTCATGCATGTAACATAACAAGACATTGTCTTTTAAACAAATGCTAGAGTTTATCAAAAATAAAACTTGCAAAAATAAATGTAGCTAGTGAATAAGTAAACTAAAATACTAATAAATTTGACAAATAAACAAGATATAAATATAAAAATCCAAGTATAAAAATTCAAATAAAATAAAATAATAGTTTAATTACAAATAGATAAATGAATAATACAAATAATTATTAACAGCTTGAATTATTAAATTAAGACTTTTAATTACATTAACTTCCCCTTGAAAAACAATAACAATAATAATCTTCCTCTCGAAGCTACGTGTGTTGTTTATTCACCTAATATATATAGGGAGTGAGTTCCATAGCCGTAAAGAGTAGACAAAGAATTGTTTGCGTGTTACTTCAAAGTTAAATTATGGTAAAATGTAAGCCATGGTTCGATTTGATTTAGACAGTTGTAGACTTTGAAAAGGGTAGTCGGGCATCTTCTTAGTTTGAAGATTGAACAAAAACAAAAGAACTTTAAGTTCCCTATATTTTTTGAAAGCCATATCAAAAACTCTATAGGCATATTTAGAAAAGAAGTCAAACCTTCGCAGATAGTAAACAAATCGCACAGCATTATTAAACACAACATCAATTTTCCTAGTCCATGAACTATAAAGATCGCAAAAACAAGGTGGGCATACATCATTATGGGCAATAAAAGTGATTTTACCAACATTATTTTAATTTTAATTGTAAGGCATGTTCCCGCAAAGAAGATAACATGCAACTTACCATATACTCTCCCTGCAGAATACACAAAGTGATCCGTCCAGGTAAGTCTTTGGTTGAAAATCATTCCAAGATTCTTAACTGTATGGCAAGAGGATACTTCAGTAGCATCAATTTTAATTTTAGGAAAATACGCCGTATCAATAACTTCATGAGAAATCACAATTACTTGACTTTTCTTTGAATTTCATTTTAAACGTGCCAGTGTCGGTAAGAGTAAGACGTTCTTTTCTCAATGCTGTATCTTATTTCGAACAGTCAACAAAAACCGGGAAAATTCCGAAGCGAAATCGCTCGGCCTCTGCTGAAGAAAATTTGTCTTCCAGCCTAAAAACCCCAAAATGAGTTTTAGGCAAAATTATTTCGCTCCGCTACAATGTTTGCCGGACTCGGATCACGAAATAGAAAGTGATGAAATTCTCTTGCAACCAACAAAAAAAACTTAAATCCCACCAATATGCGTGATAAAGCAAAATAGTGAAAGTGTCCACAAACTATGCCAAGAAAATAGTATACAAGATTATTGTTTAAAAAAAATATCCATTGGAATCAAAATAATCTGTGAGTCCCTAAACACACTAAGTCTTGTATGTGAATTACTAAAAAACAAAAACTGTTAACAAGTCTCAACCTTAAATGCCTTAATGTTAAAATAATTAAACAGAAATATGACAAGTACGTTGATGTGCTTAACATTGTGTTTCTTGAAAGCTTATTAGTAAGACTGAATGATTTAAAGACAAATGTTCGATCTCTGTTTAAAACGCAAGTGAAATGGGACTTTGCGCGAAGACAAAAAAATAAACTCACTCAGTGTTACAACTGTCAGATGTTCGGACATGGGGAAAAAACTGTCATATGAAAACCCATTGCTCCATCTGCGCTGAAAATCATGACACGAAAGAGTGCAATTCTCCTAATCTCAAATGTGCTAACTGAAACGCTGCACATAAATCTAACGATCCCGATTGCATAAGCAGGCGCAATTTCAATGCACTCAAGCCTCCACGAGCAAACTTTTCTGCAGCATCATTTCCTCCATACATTCCATGTAGGAAGCAACGACTATGGAAACTCCACTCGCAATGCATGGAACAACAACAACGGCGGACCGAAGGAGATAAATGATCTGTTCTCTTTAGAAGAGATTAATGCACTTACTGCAGAGATGCTTACACTGCTAAAAAACTGTCATACGAAGGCGGAGCAATTTAACGCAATCACTCAATTAGCAATTAAGTATGTATATCAATATGGTTAATAATGATACTAGTTTAAAAATTCTTTGCTGGAATGCTAGAAGTATCCAAGCCAAAACCTTAGAGTTTTTCGCTTTTTTAAGTCAGTTCAACGTAGACGTAAGTCTCATTTGTGAAACAAATTCAGATCCTAGCATGAATTTGTCGAACTCACTACATAGAGAAGAGGAGGCGGTATTGCCGTTGTCATTATAAAGAATTATTAAACATAAAGTTATTCCTATTATTGGAATTAATTTAATAGAAAACGTTGGCATAGAGATCCCATTTTCAAACGGAAGATCTATTAAATTAATTTCTGTTTACTTTCCAGGCGGCAATTGATCTTCGCAAAAACGTTCCGATCTGTCCAATGACTTGCGAAAACTAATAAATCCAACAGACATGTTTTTGGTAGGAGGGGACCTTAACTGTACACATTGGAACTGGGGTTGCATCAGAGCTAATCCTTGGGGTAATATCCTTGCGGACTTAAATTTAAGGGATCCTTTCAATATTTTACACCCCCCTCACCCTACTCACATTCCGGTAAACCCCAGATTTAACCCATCCACCCTAGATCTTTTCCTCACTAACGTCCCAAAACTATTTACTCAGCCGGCAGTAATAAATAAACTTAGTTCGGATCATCTTCCAGTCCAAACGGAGATCTTACTTATACCGGTACAACAAAATTACTCAACGTTTGACTTCAAAAACGCTAACTGGCAAAGATTCAAAAGAAAGATGAATATTAAACTAAGAAGTTATCCAGAAACTATTCCGGATCAAATGACCGAACAACATATAGACGAACTCGTCACGGTTTTTACTACCAGTGTGCTGGAGTGTTGACATGTAGGTTCCTAAAAAAATAAAACACTAACGATGAGAATAAACTTCCAAGACACGCTCCTGCATTTAAAATTGGTGATACTGTGACACTATCAGACCGTGAGAAATCCAACGTTTAAGCGGAACAGTTCCTTAATAATCATTCAATTAATTGTAATATTGTGGGTAGCCCAAATACTGTGGCTACGGTAAACGAATCGGTCAATTCAATATCCAACATAATAAAAGATCACCCTCTTGTTTCGATTGTCGATATTTAAAAGGTACTGAGCACACTTCAACCTTTTTAAACTACCGGTTTTGATAATATTAGGAATGTATACCTTAAGCACCTCCCTGATATAGGTATCAATTTTTTTAGGCTTTATTTAATTGTTGCCTCAGCATTGAATTCTTTCCAAAGGCTTGGAAGCTTGCAAAAGTAATACCAATATTAAAACCGTGAAAAATTCCAAGCTTGCCTTGTTACTATAGGCCAATTAGTTTGGTCAGCTCAATTAACAAATGCTTGAAAAAAATCATCAAAAACAAACTTAAGGCTTATCTAGATGCTAATAACATCATCCCTGCTGAGCAGTTTGGATTTAGATCACACTATAACACGGTCAGTCAGTTCCATCGTGTCACAAAATATATAAAAAGTAATCTCAAAGCAGGAAAGAGTACTGGCGTTATACTACTTGATGTCGAAAAAGCGTTTGACACCGTGTGGCACAATGGACTCTTGCATAAACTAGTGACTCTGAATTCATCAAACTATTAAGTTAGAACTACCCAATCATTCCTCTGTGGAAGGACGTTTAAGGTGACTGTTAATAACTCGCTCTCGGATGAAGGTAATGCGATTGCTGGTGTACCCCAAGGAGCAGTAATAAGTCCTATCCTTTACAATATACATACGTCAGATTTTCCCTGCCTTAGGAACTGTGATTTTGCTATCTTTGCTGATGACACCTGCAACTTTTCCTCAGATTCGAATGGTTCCATTATTGAAACCAACCTGCAATATGGTTTCAACAAAATTAAACGCTTCAAAGACTCAGGCTGTCTTTTTTACACGGAAAAGAAGGGACTGTCTCCTACCAAGCAACAGACTTCAAATTAATGGCGTACAGATCGACTGAGGTCAAAGGCTAGGTATCATGGGGTACACCTACACAAAACGCTTACATTCTCTTTACATATTAACGAAGTTACCACAAAAGTAATATTACAATCAAAACGTTGTACCCATTGATTAGTGAGGAGAATAAATTAATAATATTCAAAGCGATCTTCCAAGCCATATTGTTCTATGGCTCTCCAGTATGGGGAAATTGTGCTAACAGCCATATCCGCAAATTGCAGGTGTCCCAAAACATACTGCTCAAAATGATGTATACTCTTCCTTGGCACTTCTCAACCAACGAACTACACACCTTGGCAAATATTGAGACAGTTCCAATAAGACTCCAAAAACTATTTGTACACTATAACTTGACCTGCAGTATTTCTGAAAACCATATTTAAACTCCTATCTTTGTTTGAAATAAATTAAATTATTTATTTTTTCACCATGACTTTATCATTTATATATTTATTTGTTTATATAGTATTTATTTATTTACTTTTTTATATATATATATTTATTAATATGTTTATTTATTCTTCTAGTCATATATTAAATTTGTATAATTTTTTTTTATTTTATTTTATTATTTATATATATATATTTATTTTTGTAAATATACATTTACCTTGAATCTATTTATTTATTTATTTATTTACTAATTTATTTATTAATTTATTTATTATTCATTTATGTATTTATTTATTTATTTATTTATTTTTAATTATTTATTTATTAATTTATCTATTTTTTATTTATTAAACATTTATTTATAATCATTGTACGTATTTATTTGTGTTCTCTATCAATCCACTGTAAAGTCGATCTGGTATCATTTGTACTGGTGCCTCCTCTTCTCTCTAATGAGAGCATTTAGTTTTATTATTTTGAAGGTTTTTGCTAGTAGCTTTTCCTTTCCTCTTCTATTCTTTAACTATGATATATTCATTAAAATGTAAACTATTTTTACAGTTGTAAGGTAGCGTTATACCATATCAATGTGCAATAATTTTTTTAATGAGACTGTAAACATATCTAATGCTTCTATAAATAATAAACGTAATAACATTGAGAAAGTCATTTTAAACGAATTCTATCTGACCATTGGGCGACAAGCGATAATTCTTCGTTTAGTCATTGCATCTTCAACCAAATACAGGCGGTAGCTGAGATGGATATATACGTCATCTGCGTACATTTGAATCTTAGTATTTCAGCACTTTGGGCAGATCATTGTTGAACATTGTGAATAGGAGAGGACCAGGAATTGACCCTTGTGGAACTCCTGCTTTAATGTTTAAAAACGACGACATCATTCCACCCACAGATACAGCTTGACTTCTTCCAGTTAGACAGCCCTCGAGTAGTTCAAGCGCGGTGTTTTCGAATTTAAAATAGTGTTTTAACTTGCAGAGGAGTATCTTGTGGCGAACGGTATCGAAGGCCTTGGAAAAGTCCTGTAATACCAGTAATGTTTTATTTCATTTTTTATTTCACAATTTACGCAATTACTTTATCTCTTAAATTCTGTATGGAAAGCGGACAATCTAAATTTTTTCCATCTAGTGTATGCCTGATCCCTTTAAGCAATGAGTAATCGAATTTTATCATTAAACCATTATCAGGTTTGGTTAAGATTTGTGATTCGTTTAATTGGAACATGTACATTTAAAAGATGGTTAATCGAAGATGTCAAAAATTCTATCAGTTGTCGATAGAGGTCATATGATACACCGATTTATAGTCCAGAGACAGGACATCATGCGTTAAGGCATTGGAATTCATTGCATTGAAATCACGAACGCTCACAGTTCCACTATGTACTTCACGATCAAGAGGTAAATTGTAAAACATTACAATAAGGTCATGTCTAGAGACATCTACAATAGTTGGTTAGAGAAATTGATAAGTTCAGTTTTGTTCACAAAGAACAGATCTAACACCGTTGATGTTGTTGCAGTAAAGTGCGTGGGATAAGAACCGTTCACTGCAGATAGATGCAACGAGTTCATTTTGTCTACGAATGTTGAAACTTGACAACTATTCTTATCGAGCAGTTTAACATTAAAGTCACCAGATATTATTATGTGATTGTATCTACATGCGACATTTTCAATGACACTCATAACAAAAGTTGTATCATATATATAGTATATAGGAGGGTTATATACTACACCTAACAAGCATTTATTATAACCACACTTAGCATCAAGAAATATAAATTCGATATCGTCATTTGCATCTGGCGAATGAACGATTTTGAAAGGAATATTTTCCTTTTCAAATATGGCAACACCTCCTCCGCGTTTACTATCACGATTTGCTCTGTATTACTTAAAACCACTGATGTTGATCAGGTTACTGTCTATTCTGCTAAGTAGCCAAGTCTCTGAAACGTATATTACATTAACTCCAGAGTTACTAAAACACCCTGAAATTTAACCAGATTCTTGGGCATTTTTATGACACACCGAAAGTCCCGAATACCTCTTACAAAAAACATCAAGCATCATACGTGTTTTGTTATAACTTAAATTTGGCACAATGTTCGATGTAGGATACTCACTCCCTTTCTGTATCATTCATTCCTTCGAATGAATAAACTGGAGATGAATATAAAGAGTTTTAGAGACAGAAAAAAAACAATAGCAGCAGCAACGAAAGAACCCCCTTTAATATTTTTAAGTAAAGTAAAAATAAAGAAACTAAAATGTTAGAAAAAATTAATTTCAATTTTGCAAAGTTTAAAGTTAAAAAGTAAAATTAAAATTTATAAAAAGTTTGAGAAGCTCAGGAGCTTTTTGGTTGGTGTTTGTCATCTTCATCAGATGAATAAGTATTACTGGCGACAACTTCTTTAAGCTGCTCAATGCTGTCAATTTATACCACACGTGGTTCAGGTTTTGGTTTGATGTAAACAAATCCTCGTTGCGTGTACGCGGAATAAATTCGTTTCGTGCGCCTTAGCTTTATTGTTTGTCGCATTAAATTTCTGTTGCGTGGTGTCAGACTCTCGTGGAAATAAATAACTTTACTGGAATCGAAATCAGCATCGCGTTCCGAAATGGGAGCTCGGTAACCTAAAAAACATTTTGGTTATTGATAGCGGTTATTCGTAACCAAAACAAATATAAGTTGAGCGTAATGGTTATTAACGACCTTTACTATTAACTCTTAATTTTGGGGCAACCTCTTTCAGGAGTATGAAAAAAATAATGGTTATTTTGGGTCCCTGCTTCTTAGTGCACGAATTCAGGCACTATTAAATCAAAAATAATGTCAGGCTGAATCATCAGAATTCATGATACTCCGGTGGAGTTTGTGAATTCCTTTAAGAGTCTTAATATTGATATAAGAAGTTGAGACACTATCATTTTGTATATCATCTCGACAAAATGAGTAGGAAGGCGTAAGAACAATCATTGAAGAGCCATTAGGACCTGAAACCTCTTGATGAAATCCTTAAATAATTAGAGAATTAATTCCATTGTCTAGATAATTTAGATAGAAAAAGAAACAACATCACAAGAGATCTTCAAAATTACCACGCAACTATAACACCCTCTTGCAAAGCATGCAATGGTACGCACTGATTAATTTAAACAAATGTTAGTTACTCAGCGAAAAGAATTTGTTCAGAAAAAAAACTTTTTTTAAAATGCTTCAAACCGACCCATGAAACATCATGATATTCATCAATGAAGACCTGTCTAACATGCCATACGCCATACGCTTCTTCAGACCGTCTATGCGAATAGGCAGTCTGAACAATCAAAACGAATTGGAGAGAAAGTGACCGGTATATAAGACCATCGGTTGACTTAGACTCATAATCTTCCTTTATCACGGGAGATGTTGTTCAACGACAACCTTTAGAATGTTGGGCAAATGTT
This sequence comes from Orthonevra nobilis, assembly GCA_963555765.1. Taxonomy (NCBI): domain Eukaryota; kingdom Metazoa; phylum Arthropoda; class Insecta; order Diptera; family Syrphidae; genus Orthonevra; species Orthonevra nobilis. The sequence continues at coordinate 66,344,966 of OY743226.1, read as the reverse complement.
TCTATTACTGACGTGGGGGCAACAAATACAAGAACAGCCAACAGCCTATATACTCATCTGAATTTTTCACATGGGGAGTATTCCTGGTATAAGACAAACTCACAAAAGTTTTACCAGGAGTAACCTTACAACAAACGAATGGGACCATATTTGGCATATCCCATATTTCGCATCCATCACAGAACAATCAATGAGTTGTAGACATGTTGATTATGGCGTAAATTTTCTAAGACATAATTTTGGAAGGAGGAGTCAAAGGTAACCACGGAACTCCGATTGCTCAAAAAATGCAATTGAGCTGGATATTGCCAGGAAGTTGCCAATACAACTCCAAAACGGAAGAATCAACAGTTTGATTGATTTCAAAGACTGAGCTAAATGTCCAACTTTAATCCTTCTGCGAAATAGAGGAATTATTTGATGAAGGAGAACTCACAAAAGAAGAGACAACTGCGAAGGATACTTCATAGCTACACGCAAGAGGAACGAAGAATATAGATATATCGAGAGACTACCGTTCAAAAAAGACACTGATTGTTTTGGGACAGTACTCGTTTGTACTGCCTATAGTCCAAGGCACATACGTGTGAATCACGTCGGGATCACCAATGTTTTGGGACAGTACTCGGTTTTACTGCCTATTTAGTCAAAGGCACATAAACCTTGACCTCTATAGTTTGTAGACCCAAGCACTTGAACTTGGGCTACTGGCGGAGATGAGTTGGAGATAGGATCACTTACCTCTGGTGGGTGGTGATATATCTTGGTTCAATAAAAAGACATGTCATACTTGTGGATCAATAATGACAAAGATTGTTTATTGAAGATCGTTATTTATATAGTACAATTTATTTGCTTACTAAACACAATGTATTGACAGAAAGAGTACAAGAGGGAAAAACAATTATTTTGTTAACTAAGCATAATTTTGACAGCAAGAATGAATACAAAAGAACAAGTAAAAACTTATTGAGCATAAAATAAACTTAAGTGCAAGGCAAGCAATATTGGAAATAGAAATAATGTAGAAAAACGTCAACGAAACATACTGTTAGACTTCAGGATAAATGAAATGTGAACAAAGTTATAGTGAATCTGAACATTGTTGAACATCTGTTCCTTGATGTAAGTTCGTGGTTAAGGAGTTGGATTGGAGATTGATGACGTCGTAAGTTCGGGATTCTGATGAGGGGTTGCGTTGATTTTATGTTTGCGAAGACTTTCCGAGACCACATCCAAGATAGGACAATAATAACGACAACACATAGTGATAATGCCAAATATCTAATCGCCGAATGGTGAAGATCGATCATTTGAATCCGATTTGGGAGGTTTGAGATGTCATGGGTTTTGAGTAGATCCTGCAATATCGTTCTTTTCCGTGGTAATTCCCTTGGTTCGTGCGTCACATTCTCCTGTGGATCTTCCTCCAATTGATTCTTGCTTTCGAATGATTCCTTGAGGTTAGGTCCTTCATCAGCTCTATCTGGATCTTCCATCGGTAATGGTGCCAATCGATTTATCGGTCTTTACCAGATGCCAGTTGATATCTTCACGTCAACTAAACGCACTGCTCCATGTTGATATTTTTGGCTTGTTCGCTTCATTTATATGTGTACTGCAGCTCATTCAAGTACTCCCGAGATCACCTCTTCCATTTTTTTTCATAATGCGGGACGCAAGTTTCCAACGGGTTCGGGAGTTAGGGCATTTAAGTCATTTGGATCATCTGACATCGGAGTTACTCCAACTCGGACCTTGATGTCAATAGATGCCTTAACGATGAACTGATAATTTTTTGGAAGACATGCTAGACCAAGTGCCTTTATCGATTCGTCCGTATATTTGATAAAGTCGAGATTTACTTCCTGATGTTCAGGTGGAATACCATGTAATAGTTGGGGATGATTGGCACCACTCTCGTTATAAAAATTCTGCTTATCCCAATATTTCAGCAAGTTGGCGGGCACTAGAATATTTGACTATGGTTAGCCCATCGTCAACAAAGAAGTCCTTTTGCAATGCCTGTGCCTCAAGTGGTAACTTTGTTATATTTCCTTAACTAATTCTTGTCATATCTATTATATTATATCTTTTGATTCTAAGTTAAAACAAGACTTAACCTTCACTAGTCGAGTAACGAAGCGAATAGTCACCTCAGATCTGGCAAAACTATTTGATCCCTTGGGAATAATGGCACCAGTAGTCGTAACAGCCAAGATATTCGTACAAGAACTTTGGCTTTTGAAGGTTTCTTGGGACGAAGCATTGCCAATGGAGTTACTGAAGCCTGAAGGAATTAGGCCTGAAGGAATTAGGCAATGTGCAGTTCCCTCGTCATATGTTCAATGCCGGAGTCCCTGTATCCATACAGATTCATGCGTTTTCAGACGCATCTGAGAGGTCATACGGTGCAGTCATATATTTACGGACATTTTTCAGGGATGGGAAGACAATTGTAAGATTGTTGTGTTCCAAATCTCGTGTAGCACCTTTGAAAAAACAAAGAACGTTACCTCGTTAAGAATTATGTGCCGCAGTTCTAAGCGCACAATTAGTGAGCAAAATAAAGCAGTACCTGAACTTCAAGGATACACCCACTTTCTTATTGACAGACTCTGAAATCGTTCTATCTTGGATCAACGCCAGTGCATTATCATTTCCTACCTTCGCGACCAATCGGAACTCCACAATTCACGAAATCACCATTCCAAAACAATGGAGACATGTAGCATCCAAACAAAACCCAGCAGACATCTTATCCAGAGGAACCAACCAACCAACAAAACTCCCAACATGCAATCTATGGTTTTTCGGACCATTCTTTCTACACTGGAAATATGCATGTGGCCGGGAAAATTCTGTAAAACCTCATCAATCCCCAAAGATTCAGACATAGAAAAGAAGCGAACTCAGTCCACGGTATCCGTAGCAGCTGTTGTCAACGATGATCAACACCATCAACCACAGAAATACATACAGAACTCTTGAACGGGTGGTCGGATATATGTTGCGCTTTCTTAATCAGACCAGAAGTGCAATACAGTTAAGAAAAGTAGAAATCGAGTTAATTCTAAGGGACAATGCACTAGTTTTGAAAATGCGAGCAATAAAAAAGGATGACTTCAAGGAAGAAACCAAGGCCATGCAAACACAAAGAAGCTGAAGCAATCAAGTTCTCTGACAAGCCTCTCCCCTTCCTAGATACAAAGGGTATACTCCGAGTTGGAGGCCGACTGGAGGCATCAGCACTTTCATATGACACCAAACTTCCGATTCTTTTTCCTTATAATCACCCATTGGGAAAACTTCTGATGAAAAGGATTCCCGAAGACACCATGTATTGCGGAGCATAAACACTATTGGCCCATACCAACGATTTTGGCCTATTAAGGTAAAAATAATGCACTCGAGCGAGACCTCAACTACTCACCCAAGTAATGGGAAACTTACCTTCAACACGAGTCACGCCATTTGTGCACACCGGAGTTGACAACTGTGGACCTTTCTAGATTCATAACAAGCTACGAGGAAATGGACCACATAAGGATTATGTGGCAGTGTTCTGCTGTTTTTCCACCAAGGCGGTTCACTTGGAGCTAGTAAGTGATCTGACCTCTGAATCATTTATCGGTGCGTTAAAACGATTCACCGGTCGTCGGGGACGCTGCTGTTTAAGACGTGTTAGTCTTAAACTGTTCAAATCGTAGACAGTTGATGCACAAATTTTCCTTCCTAACTAACAGTAATCTATTTGCTGGTGTCCACTGCAAGAACTGCTTAAAAGCGTAAAGCGGGTGAGTTTTGTTATTGCAGACTTTACATTCTTGTCTTTTTCTGTGGTTGGGGCTATTAACGCGTGGGACCATGGGCTACGTTTGCTCAATGGCATCAAAAGATTAAAACCGCAGTTCCAAGAAGCTAGAAATGCTTTCATGTTCCTATAGTACATGAGTATTCTTATCCAGCTTTATTACAAGTAAATGTTGAACCAATGGATCCCAGCTTGAAGTGTCACTCCCAGATTTTCGAAAGCTTGCAGACTTTCTTCCGTCGTGTCATGCAAGTATTTAATTGCGGCAGCTGATATATTTTTGGCGTTATGGGTAGGTTGTCCAAGTTTATCCTGAATTAATGTTGATGTGAAAACTCTGCTATTGCTGAATCTATCTTGTAATGTCTGCCAGGCTGTGTAATAATTATCCTCAGTTGAAGACAAATGTCAAATAAGCCTTTCCACTTCGCCTGATAAATTTGTCTTTAGAAACCACATTTTGTGGATGTTTGGAATGGGCTGATTGTGGATCATTTAATGGAATAAATCAAAGGATTGACGCCATTTAAGGAAATCATCATCGAATCTTGGGATTGTTATCTCTGGCAATTGCAATGAGCTATTGACGGACGCATTATTACGAGAAATTGACATGGGATTCATTTCCTCAGTTGGTTCCCCTGCCTTGATGTCATCTGGACTTGCAAACGTGCTTCCGCTTCCATAAATTTGCGATCGTCTTATCCTAGGTCGACTGGATAATCAATTAATTCCATAATCGTGTAATTGAGTATTCAATTTTTTGCCAGAGCTGCGTAAACAGTTTTGTTTTTGTTTCGTAGAAGGCCCTTTGGCTGCGTCGCTCATCGAAAGGCAGCCCATCTAGTAATCGATCTAGTGACTCCAATGCTACTCCCTGCTTTCTTACTATTCCCCTGATATTGGGATCGTTTGAAGCGAATTCCAACTTCTCAATACGTTCTGTTGGAACTGGACAATCCTTTATGTGGCTCTTGGACTCGTTTTCTTTTAACGAGCTTGTTCTGTAGATAAACAGCTCAATGTGGTGCCACACATCCATAGTTTTGTCATAATAGTTGTTTGCAAAATAATCATGGTCATGCGGGATATTGGGCAGCAGTCTAATCCAATGTTGAAGCCCTGGTAACGCTTGTATCTATATTTAGACTGAGTTGATACCACTAATGTGAATCACGTCGGGATCACCAACGTTTTGGGACAGTACTCGGTTTTACTGCCTATATAGTCAAAGGCACATAAACCTTGACTGGGTTTGTAGACTCAAGCACTTGAACTTGGTCTGTTGGAGGTGATCTATCTTGTTGCAGGTGATCTATCTTGGTTCAATAAAGAGACACGCCTTACTTGTGGATCAATGACAATGATTCTTTCCAACAAACAATTATTTTTTTAACTAAGCATTATTTTGACAAAGGGCATGCCTAAAAATACCCAAATCAAAGGTTAGCCAGATGTAGCTGCTTGCCGAAGAGGAACTTGCGAACTTGCATCATGCTAAGTGAGGGTCCGCCACCTCCTCACACTCGTAAGTCCCTTTATATCAATTTTTATAACTAATGGGCACGAATCTGACGAACGCCATCCCCGGCTAGGGAATCCATTGGAAGCTTAGATGAGACAGCCGATCGACTAAACGAGATACTTTTGACCTTCTATCAAGAGAGCAGCATCCCAAGAACTAATATGTGTTGGCGTAAAGTTCCACGGTGGGTTGAAAAACTCACTCGGCTCAAGAGGAAAGCAAAGAAACTCTTGAAACATGCCAAGAAAACCAAAATGTGCGACGAATATAGAACGGTTCTCACGGAGTACAACTCTGAGCTGAAAAGATCTAAGCGTGCTGCATGGGAAATGTCCTGCAATGACATTGCTGACAGAACAACTGCAGCTCGAATCCACAAAAGCATTAGCAAGGATCAAGGATCCTACACGACGGACCATGCGGACCAGTTGAAAGCTGCTATAAGGCAAACATTTCCAACAGGGTAAAAAGTCTATCCAGTAAAAGTTCAAGTAGTGACAAGGTAAAATGGGCAACTGGCTCATTCAAACCCTTCATAGCACCCGGTGGAGTTGGTATCTTTCCTGCCCTTCTCTAAAAGGTCATGGACATTATCCTAACAGTTCTCATCGCTTTGTTTAAAGCAAGCTTCAAGTGGGGATATATTCCCCTGATCTGGCGACAGGTTAACGTTCTATTTATACCAAAACATGGAAACAGACTTCTGGAGCTACATAAATCATATAGGATTATTAGTCTATCCTATGCATAAAGGAAAGTCAACCGACGGGACACTTCACCATCTAGACACCCTTGTTGAAAAGGCATTTCAATCTAACAAAATTGCTCTCTGCGCCTTCGTGGGTATTGAGGATCCTTTTGACAATAATAGTTACAACTTCATTACGAACGCAATTCGGAGTAAAGGTATTGACGACTCGACAAACAGATGGATAGGATCCATGCTTAAAAATCGAGTTATAACTTCCTCGCTTGGAAGCGTTTCAAAGTCAGTCACTGCAACGAAAGGTTGTTCTGTCGCTCTCCTCTGGTCATTGTTCAAAGACAACCTCCTTGTGAGATCCTCAATGAGATACGCTAATATGACGCTACATTCACTAGCGTTACGCATTCAGCAAAAATGCATCTCTTAGAATGATGTAGGTTTGAAGGACTCTCTGTGAATCGCTGCAAAACCACTCTGGTCCCTTTCATAATGAGGAGACATCTGACTCTATCTCCAATTGTTATTGAGGGAACCTCTCTGGTATACTCCAGTAAAATCAAGTACGTCGGTGTTACCTTGGATAAGATACTTAACTGGACATCACATATCAAGTCCATCATAGAACGCGCAACCATGGCCATGTGGGCCTGTAAGCGGTTCAACGGTAGGACTTGCGGTCTCAAAATTAAGATGCATTACTGGTTTTAAATCACGATGGTTAGACCTATTATTTCGTATGCATGAGCATCTTCCCTACGGCTGTCATCGGGCCGTCGCCTCTTAATATTTTCATGAGGAAAAAGCCGCCACCAATGGCCTTAAGAAGCTACCGGCAATGAAATACAAACCAGGTGACCAAACGGGACACTAGAAAATAATCAATTTCATCACGGATAATCCCGTGTTCCCAGATTGTTTGAAGGCAACATACTGTTTTTGGCGTCTCTTTGTGGAAGACATTTATAACTGTGATGAATGGTCGAGCAACACACCTGCCCCGACCCCGGAAACTTAATCTGGTATACTGATGGCTCAAAAATGGCGAATGGTGTAGGTGCCGGTGTCTATGGACCCAATACTAAAATCTCCATACCCATGGGTTTTCCAGGCTGAATTACTAGCCATCGAATTCTGTGCCAGGAAACCTTACAATAGGCCATAACGGAACCAGAATTCTAATAAATTCAGACAGTCAAGCAGCACTTAAGGCATTGTCATCCAATCTAATGGAATCCAAATATGTCAAAAGCTGATACGACGCCTTACAATCCAAAGCCGACGTAACAAAGTAACAAGGCTTAGGATGGGTTCCAGGTGATCATGGAATCGAAGGCAATAAAATTCTGATGAACTAGCCTGAGCTGCTTCCAAAACCACGTTCAATGGTCCAGAACCTTTCTGGTGCGTTAGCTGGACTACGGCCACAGGTCTGATCAACTAGTGGGAAAACGAGCTACGCATTGCCCACTGGATTAATCTACCGGGACTCAGACAATCTTAATTATAAATCCCTTCTCTTACATAGAAAACATTTAACTCAACAAGGAGAACACTAGAAAGCTCGTGAGCGTCCTCTAAGGCCATTGCAGCTTCAGATCAAATATTCCCAAACTAGGTCTCAGTACCGAAATCCGACTCTGATTGGAAGACAATGAAACGGCTGTACACATTCTTTGTGAATGTCCACCTCTAATTTGGCTAAAAAGGCGTTTCTTCCCCAAAGATATATGCTCCCCATATTTGACATTAGACAATCCAATGCTAAAGACGTTCCGACTTTCATCAGGAGGATGGAATGTCTGTCAGACTGCAGTGTCCGCTATTTTGGCAGGGGCAGACATTTAAAAAAAAAAATATGATGCCCAAGGTGACTAAAAACTACTTCGCTGTCAAGCACATTTTATCTGCTCAAACGCGTAGAACCAACTACGGACGACGTACTGTGCAGATGTACTGCGTAGCAAATTTGAGCTAGTTCTTTAAAGTGATTTAGTTTTTTCCAAAGGATTTAAATTTGGAAAAACCTCTCAATTTTATGGTGCCAATAGAATATATAGTATATACCTGAAGTGTAATTGCATAGTGAAAATGTTAAAGTGAAAGGACACTAAAACAAAAAAAAGGGTTAAAAACCTTGTGCAAGTGCAGTTAAAAATCAATAACAAAAAGGCAAACATGGGTCTTAAAGAGGCCATGAAAACTAAAAAAAACGCATTGTTGGGAATAATTCAACAAGAGGCCCTAAATTAACGGGAAGCCCATGGAAAAGAAGCCTATCAGGAATTCCTAGCTACATTTCCGTTTGTCGTACAAGACTCCATGCAGGATCTTATGACGGGGAACAAAAAAGCGAAAGTTCCAGAGCAAGAAGACATGGAGGCTCAAGCTGATATGGTCAGTGAAAAGGAGGAAGAGGCTCCCAAGATAAAGCGGCACGAGGTGCCGCAACCGGAAGAAGACAATAGTTTCTCGGTTGTAGCCTATAAAATTAAAAGGAAGTCCTCGAAGGCTTCAACAACATTGACGTCGGTGCCAACAACAGCTCCAGCATCATCAGAAGCATCGTTATCAACATCAGCTTCAGGAACAACATTGCCAGCAGTGGCATCATCTGCAGCAGCTACAGCAGCGACAGGAAGTGCAACGCCAGCGAAGAAAACCATCCAGCCTCCCATTGTTTGCTTTGGTCTGGTAACGGCTGCCATGTACAGGCACTTCAAACAGGCTGTGTCGAGAAAGGTTGACTATGTTGTCGTCAACATAAACAAATCGAAGACAATTGTCAAGACAACTAGCAAAGAAGACCACGCTGCCATCAGGGAATATCTAAAAGACAGGTGTATCCAACACCATACATTCACGGCCAAGGAGGACAGGAGGAGCATTCTCCTCCTTAAGAAGATTCACTTCTCCCACGACCCAGAAGATATTGTGGAAGAACTTAAAAAATTGAGTTTAGAGGCAATCAAGGCAACACCTGTCAAGTCCCGGGCAAACAAAGAAACACAATACAACAACTTTGTAGTCGAGTTCGTGAAGGGCACAGACTTGTTGGCAGTATCCAAGTCAAAACGGATCCTCGGAGAAGCAGTACTGTGGGGACGTCTTCAAGCAAAGGACATCACCCAATGTAGAAACTGGTAAAGCTTCGGCCATGTTGCAGTTAACTGCAGCATGAAGCATCATTGCGTCAAATGTAAGGAAGACCACGGACCGGGGAAATGTAGCCGCACCAATAAGGAGGAGGGCAAACCATACTGTATTCTTTGCGGTAAAGAGGCCAATTATAAGGGATGCTCCGCGTACAAAAAGGTAGCAGCGGCGAAAAAAGAAAAGGATCAATAACGGCAAGATCGTAAGGTTACAGCGTTGACGTCGGTAAAATCTGCCCTGATTGAAGGTAAGTCTTTTGCTGATATGTTCAAAACTAATACCAAAAATCCCAACCCTTCTAAGAAAACCACAGTAGCGTAACCTGCACCCCAACCTAAAACACAAACTCCTGAGGTGACTCAAAAACAAACACCAAGTGCAAGCAAATCTCAAAATAAAGCGAAAACGTCAAAAAGTTCCTTTCTGAATGACTCCCAACGACTTTTTGGTTGTGACTTCTCAACCCTGATGACAAAAATTACTTCTTTTATTCCTCTGTACGAGGCATGTTCAGATGATATGGGCAAGTAGCATATGTACCTTGAGTTATGCTTTTTATGTCTAGGACAATAAACAAGCTGAACATAATAAGCTACAATGTCAATTCATTGATATCCCATCCTAAACGGATTTCTCTAGAAAGTTTTCTCCACCGGAATAATCCTGATACTGTCTTACTTTCTGAGACAAGGATCAATCGAAGACACCGTCTTCACTTTGAACGCTATACTCTTTTCCGAACGGACAGAGATGTATTCGGAACTGGCACGGCCATTCTTATCCGCTCAGCATTTAAATGTCAGCAAATTAGGCTTCAAGGACTAAAAACATTTGAAACACCATGCATAACCATATCCCTTGAAAACAGCACACCGATTCTACAACCAGTGTGGAGCTACCAAAAATGACCTTTACCGCGACCTCACCACACTTCACGAGTTTTGTAAGGATTTCCCGCAATTCATCATTGGGGCGATTTCAACGTTCGTCATCCACTTTGGATGGACTCTGATACTTCCAACCAAGAAAAATCAATTGCAGAATGGCTTTCCTCAAACTCCCATATACACCAATTTGAAATTGTATCGCAAACAAACCTAACCTTTCCTCTCACGCCCTCAACTCGGGATTTCTTCATCTGCTCACCAAGCCTCGTATGTAAAATACCATCTCTTACAAATTATAAATGTGAAACTATTCCTTCCGACTCTGACCACTTCGTGGTCAAACTCAGCTTAAGACTATATAATAGCCTGAACATTCTCATACCCCAGAAAAAAGAATTTATCGACTTCCGCAAGATGAACTGGGAGTCCTTTGAGTGGTCTTTAACGGAGAAACTCAAAGACATCATCCCTAACTCCACTTCGAATCTGATTAACGCAGAAATCGACACTGCTATTGAAAAATAGAAAGCTCGATTGCCGCGACTATTTCGGAACAATCGGAGTCAAAAACCTTTAAATCAAAATACCAGAACCTCCCTGACCATATAATTAAAATGTATGAATACAAGCAAAAGCTTCGTAAAATTCTGCAAAGAATCTTCCACCGTACGTTTAACACTCGCAACTGCTTGAATTCCCTGATACAGCAAAATACTCAAGATTTTGTGAACACTAAGTGTAGGAAAATACAGTAAAATCAAACCAGGCGCTGATACTTTCATAAAAATCAATAAACTAGTTGGCAAAAGATCCCCAATTGTGGACCAACTTCAACATGGTGATCACTTTCTATCATCTAACGATGAAAAAGCAAACGCCTTTGCAAACCAATTTGCCAATAGCTTTCGTCCAGATCTTCCATCCCTCCTTCCACAATTTCTGCACGAAGTTAACGCGGAAGTATCGTCTCTAGCCGTTGGTAATGTGCCACATATAACCCAATTTACGGAAACAAATTCCTCAGTCTCACCGATATCCCCAGATGAGTTCACTAGTCCATCCGATCTCTCTTTCGAGATTCGCAGCGGACACGCCAAGAAATCCACCGGACCCGGTAAAATTTCCAACTTTATTATTAAATAACTACCTGCCACTGCTATCATATTTCTTATAATTATATTAAATAATTGCGTGAATAACAGCTATTTCCCGAACAAGTGGAAAATAGCTGAAATCTTTCCCATCCCCAAAAAGTCAAGCGCAAACTGCATATCCCAATTCGTGCCGATCTCACTCCTTCCAAATTTCAGCAAATTTCTGGAAATGCTGATACTAAGGAAATTCGAATCGGTCTGTGAAACGATTGGTGTAATCCAACAAAATCAATTTGGGTTCAAACTAACACACTCCACTTTTCACCCGTTGTTGACACTTCATACAGACACAACGAAAGGCCTTAACAGAAAGGAGATCACAGTTGCCTGCCTTCTTGATATAGAAAAAGCGTTCGATTCAGTGTGGATCAATGGTTTGGTATACAAACTAATGAGACTGAATTTTTCCCATACTACTATTAAAATCATACACAGTTTCCTTACGGGTCGTAGATTCTACGTTCGTGTACGAACATCTACTTCACCGGTCTTTGAAACTCATGCAGGAGTAGCGCAAGGTACAAAGCTTGGCCCGCCCTTTTCAATTTCCATACCCATGACCACGAAATTGTGAGAAAACAGCAACAACTGCACGTATTCTTCTTCCAGAATGCCCTCTGTAGCTCTCCGCAATGTTGAGGAACATATCCTTAAACTCTGGGACTACTACCGAAAATGGGGAATAAAATTAAACACATCACATGTCCCATCGTGACATATTGTTTCCCAATATGGTTCACGATAAGTCGAAGCCTAATGAAGAAAATTCAAATCTTCGAGCGAAAAGCACTTCGTTACTGCACAGGTCTGCACCGAAATCCAGAAACCCGTCACTTCTATAGTAATGAAATACTATACGGCTCGGCAAACATGCCACCCATAGAAAAGTATCTATGCGTAATGTCCTCAAAGATGCTACGCAAAATTCCTTCCCACTTCAACAATATTATCAATATAATTACAGGTGGCCCATGTATTGAAAATCACTATCTCAATGTCCCTTCCATAATGGACCCGGGGTATAGAATAGCTAATGAAGAAGGATTCATAGACGACTTCGACAAGAGTAAGCAGAATCACCCCAACTATCACCGGGGATGACACTAAGAAACTAGAAGCATTCTCGCGATCATCAACAGCATAATAATAATCATCATCATCAACATCATAGACCGTCGGCGCTGCTCACGCAGGGTTTTTAATTAAGACAGTATATACGTATATATACACAAAACAAATTTAATTACTAGAAAAAATGTAATTATTTTAAGCCTTTAGGCCTACGCAGAGCCCTGTGCGCTCGCAGAAATGTATTAAAACTATTTATACTATAAGTCAAAAATTATTGAAAAATTGTACATCAAAAATATATCTGAGCAATAAAGATTAAATTGTAAAAATTGTAATTAATTATATCGGGTTTTTCAATAAGAGTGCTACAAAATTTAAATAAAACAAAAACTATTTTGGATATCAATAAAATTCTTTATTCCTGTGAAAGTACGTTCGATGCCATTATGTATGAAACTCGATTTCTTTTGCATGGCCACCACGGGCACGCTTACAGAAGTCCAGACGCTAAACCCAATTTTCGACGGTTTTCAAGCATAAATCGGCCGATACTGTTGCACTTTCACGTTCGATATTCGTACGAAGTTCATCAATCGTCGCTGGCTTGTTGGCATAGACCATAGACTTGACGTAGCCCCACAGGAAATAGTCTAACGGCGTCAAATCGCACGACCGAGGCGACCAAGCGACTGGACCATTTCGTAAGATAACACGTTCTCCAAACTTGGTTTCCAATAAATTGATTGTGACATTCGCTGTGTGCCCTGTGGCGCCGTCCTGTTGGAATCACATGTCCTCCAAGTCCATATCATTCAATTGGGGCCAAAAATATTCGGTTATCATTGAACGGTAGCGTCCCCATTAACAGTAACGTGCTGGTCTTGATCATCACGGAAGAAGTACGGCCCAATGACGCCGCCGGCCCATAAACCACAGCAAACCGTAATTTTTTCGGGATGCAATGATGACTCATGGAGTACGTGTGGATTGCTGCCTGACCAATACCGCATATTTTGTTAATTTACGGACCCATTCAGCCAGAAATGAGTCTCATCGCTGGAGATGATTTTCCGATGAAAATCCGAATCATTTTCAAGTTGTTGCTCAGCCCAATTCACGAACATACGTCGCTTCTGGTGGTCAAGCGGCTTCAGTTCTTGCGTCAATTTAATCTTGTAAGGATGTAGGCCAAGATGTTTTCGCAAAATTCGCCACAGCGACGTCACAGAGATGCCCAACGCTTGAGAACGACGTGTGAGAGACGCATTTGGGCTTTCTGCAACTGAAGCCCCAGCGGCAGCAATATGCTTGACACTACGGGCACTTCTTAGTCTCACTGGCACGGGAACATGTTGTACTGTGCCTGTGGATTCAAATTTTTCCACTAGACGCTCCATTGTTGATCTGCTAGGACGATTATGAAGATTATAAATTGGACGTAGCGCTCTTAAGGTCAATACCGGGTACAATACCACATGGCGCAGTCGGTGAACAAGTAAATAAAATAAATAAATACTTATACATAAAAAATAAAAATAAAAAATAAAGTTGAGCAAAAAATTAATAAATAAGTGGAATTTGAAGAAAGCAGTCTTGAAGAAAAAATACCGTAGCTTGGAGTAGAGCACGTGGAACAAGTGGGAAACAGTGCAGTGAGGAAACAACAATCGATTTTTCTAAACCCGAACGGCTAAATTTAGATGGAAATTTAAAAGAAAATTGGAAAAAATTTAAAACGCACTTCCAAATTTATTCAACGGCTACAAAGACGGATAAAGAAGATGAGCAGACACAGGTGGAAAGATTTTTGAATTGCGCTGGCACAGAAGCAAGAAGAACTAAAGAAGATTACAAAAGTTCAAAATAAATTTGAGGAATATTGTAATCCGCGAACAATATATGGTGTATGAACGGTACAGGTTCTATATGCGAAATAAAAAAAAAGGCGAGCCGTTCGACCATTTCCTGAAAGAGATAGCAAAGTTTGTAGAGAACTGTAGTTTCGGAGATGAAAAGAAGTCAATGCTGAGGGACCGGATTGTTATTGGAATAGAGGACCATAACGAGCAAGCACAATTACTAAAAAATAGTGAGTTGACATTAGAAAAGGCGGTGGACTCGTGTCGAATAGCGGAGATGAAAGGAGTTCTGTCTGGATGCTTGCAGGTAGAAAACACAAAGATAGAGTTCAAGTTAGACACAGGGTCACAGATGAATACCGAAGGCAATTTTTGGTAATATTAAAATGCGGAATAAAATGCAGAGCTATGAAGTGAAGTTAAAAGCATATGGAGGGTTCAAGCTAAAAGTAGAGGGTGTGACAGAGTACATAGTAAGACATAAAGGAAATGTACTATATATAAGCTGCACTTTGTTGTGGTAGAGAGGGGTTGTCAACCACTACTACGGATAGAATCGTGCTTAGAGCTAGGATTAATAAAGCGGGTTAATTGGCAGGCAAATAAGGAGGGCTTTGAGGGAAACGGGTTTTTTCCAGACAAGTGTCATCTAGAGCTTAAAGATAATGCGCGCTCGGTGAACAAGCCACCAAGACGAATCCCGTTAAGTTTAAGAAATAAAGTTAAAAGTACTTTGGATAAAATGGAGGAAAGAGGAATTATTGCGAAAGTAGAAGGACCGAGTGAATGGGCGTATAACATGGTAGTAGTGGAAAGAAAAGATGGGCTGTTGCGTATTTGCCTTGATCCGCAGGCATTAAATGCCTCCCTAAAGGATGAACGATGTTTGTTGCCAACATTTGAGGATTTCCGACATGCAATGAGAGATTTTAAGGTGTTTACAGTTCTTGGCAGCTATCGCTGGACGAGGAGTCGAGGATGCTCACAGTTTTGTGGAGCATGACGCTAACCTTAGTAGAGTTATAAGTAGAGCAAAGGAGTTGAAGATAAAATTCAATGCGAAAAAGTTGCAGTATAAGGTAAATAGAAATGGTAAAATAGTTAGGTCACATTTTTTCGGCTAAAGGCACGATTCCAGATCCAGCAAGGATAGAAGCAATTAAAGGGATTAATGATCCAAAGAATCAAAAAGGTCTGCAGAAAATTTTAGGAACAGTCCTTTATCCCTAACCTATCAGAGTTAATATCTCCTTTCAGAGAGCTTTTAAAGAAAAATGTTGTGTTTGTATGGAATGACTTCTACGCAGGAGTTTTAAGACAAGTAAAGTAAGTTATTGAAAACGCTACAAAACTACATACATTTGATCCAACATTACCTGCAGTAATACAAGCGGATGCTTCGAAGGATGGGCTAGGATGTTGTCTGCTACAGCTAGGAACACCAATGTTTTGCTTCAAAGAGTTTAACGTATGCTGAAAAGCAATACGCCCAAATTGAAAAAGAGATGCTAGCTATTGTTTTTGCGTGTAAAAATTTTAATGACTTCATTCATGGACGTCCAGTTGTGGTGTTTACCGACCATAAACCACTCGTTTCGATAGCAAAAAGCTCATCATGTACGATCTAGATGTGAGGTATATGCCAGGAAAAGATCTTCACATAGCGGATCTGTTGTCTAGAAGTTCAGGCATGGATAAAAAAATAAACTTAGATGAGATGGGGACAGAATATATACATGCAGTTTGCTTAGGCGAAAGAACAAAAGAACTGTACAAAGAAGAGGTCAAGAAGGATATTATATTAAGGAAGCTTGTACAGTACTTTAGAGAAGGATGGCAAACAAGTAAAAGTAAAATACACATTGAGTGTCAAATGTCATCTGCTGACTAGACGTGTTTTGATTTTGCTCCCCGGTGATCTTTTATTAACTTCCCATCAGAAAGTTCTTGAAATCGGTCCGATTTTCGAAATTCAAAATTTTTACATTTCTCCACGTTTGGCGGTCCCAGTAGTCGGATTCCATGATTTTTAGAAAGATGTCTGTGTGTGTGTGTGTGTACGTACGTACGTACGTTTGTGCGGATTCTTTCGTACAGCCTAACTCGAGAGCTATCGAAGCCAAATTGGGTTCATTCGAAGCGTGCGTGCCTAAAGATCACCTGAAAAGCTTTTGGTTAAATTTCACAGGGTGGTTTGAATTTTATGACGAAAAAACTGTCAAAAAAAGGGACAATTTGACTTCTTCAATTAAAATCAATTTAGTTTTCCAATAAAAAAATTGGGTTGGGTGCGAGTAGGCCTGCCCATACCATGAACTTCCCATCTCAAGACACAAAAGAAATAGGTGCTTTTTTATTTGCCTACACCATGAAATTCGATTCGGATTAAGAAAAATTCATTCATTCCCTAATCAAATGCATTGCAAACAAAAAGATCATATATTTTTAGCTGCCTTTGAAGAATACCATATACTCGAATATGTTTTCGTATTTTTGGGTCATTTAAAACACGAATAGCGTATTTAACATTGATATATTAACATATTTCAATTGGGAAATACTTTTTTTCTGACTGAGTTAAATTTCTACCAAAAGAAAATTAGATTTTTAGTTTTACTGTAGAAATAACTTTATATAATTTAAAATAATTTTTACCGTTTTTTTTTAAACATGATAGCTGGTTGAACTTTTTTTGTCATTAATCATTTAATTACTAACTTGAGGTGGCGTTACAGTCCGCGTGGCATGGTATTTTATTCTTTTGGCTAAGTCGATGTCGCTGCACAACTCCTAGCATACAGTTCGTTGTTGAATCTTCTCCTCCACTCACAGTCAATCCAGATGGGACAGAAGATTACACTTTTCTCTCGGAACAACCTAAAGGGCCTTCATCCGCTTTCAAAAGTGTACATGCTTCTGCACCATATAGTAGGACGGGGATGATATGGACCTTATAGAGCGATGCCTCAGTTCTTCGAAAGAGGGCTTAGCTTTCTTAACCAGAGGTATTCTTCATTTGATCTCAGCGCTGGTGCTATTATCTGTTTTAACAGCGGAGCCAAGATAGACAAAAGCGGGTCGGTGACGTGTTTGCCGACCTCAATTTGTGCAGGATGGCGGTGATCTCCATCGCCATCCTGCACAAAAGGACGAGCTTGGCAGGGAACTTGGCGCTCCTGGGTTTTTTCCAAGATCCAAGATATTTGGTTTATGGTGGACTTTTCTGGTCGGAAACAGCATTAATACGGACCTATCAGGTTGTTGACGAACTGCTTCAGACGTTCACATCATACGGTGGAAAAGATGTTAAAGGCAATTTTGAGGAGATTGATACCTCTATAATTGGCTTCCTTTCTTCAGGATAAGGCAACCAATACTGAGATTCCATTCATCTCGCATGCTTTCTTCTGACGATGTGTTGCAGATCAGTTGGTGCATACTCCCAACTAAGTAATCGCCGCCACTTTTAGAAGTTCTATCTTGCTATCTGTACTTCGTCTAGGTCAGGTAGATGGCATTTGGTTCTTCCATGTCCTCAGCATTGACTGCAATTCTACTATGATATTTCCATTTCGAATTTTGCAGGCTTCGGTTTGGGGTGTGTAATCTTGAGATAATTACTTTTGCTGGCTGGCTGTTCATGGCTTGCATTAAACGACTCAATGAAAGCATTTTCGACTGTAATATAGGACCAACGACCCAAAATCTTAGCCAGTCATCCCTCTAAGAGTATCCAACTCAACGTGAAGATAGGATATTTTAATTTTAGAGTTGCGAAAATCGATTTCATAACAACAACTTTACATTGGTAGTTGAATTTGTATTTGCTTTTGGCAGTTGTTTTTCAACTTCTTCAAAAAAGTGTTATAAATCAGACTTAGTTTGAAAAGTATTACATTTTGTAAGAACTCTGTTTATAGGGATTTATATATTATATGTTTGAGGACTTTTGGAATTATTTTTAATCAATCAAATTTGTTTGATTGCTTTTCTTTAGAAGATATTAACCACTGCTCGGAATATTAAGGCGTGATTTACTTTATGTCCTTTTTGAAAGGGTTCAAAAGTACATAGTTTCAATCCAGAGATTTCCACCTACTCTTCCTTCCGAGCTGGTAACTGCTCAGCAAAGGATCTTTTTCTGTCTGGTAAATATATGGCTTAAAGAGGATCAGAACATTTTTCTTTGCAGATTTTGATAGGATTTTCCACGCCGATTCCGAGAGATTTTTTTATCTCTGTGTCATTTTCCGGAAAGATCTCTAGGATTGGACACATGATAAGAAACCACAACAGTGGAAAACGAACTAAATCGGATGTTTTGGTCTTCCTTGCAATATACGAGAAATGCAGTTTTATCCCTGTCTTTTAACTTTGTCATTTAGGTTTCTCTCGATGCTTTTGCTCTAAATTCAATTGCCTCATGTAATTTGCGCCATGAGCTTCTTATTGCTATTATATTATAACTATAAAAAAGCGTCAAGCTTCAGCCGAACAGGTTTTGAACAAAAAAACTGGTGGCTCCATAATTTTTAACTTCCCATCAGGAAGTTCTTGTAATCGGTCCGATTTTCGAAATTCAAAATTTTTACATTTCTCCACATTTGGCGGTCCCAGTAGTCGGATTCCATCATTTTTAGAAAGATGTCTGTGTGTGTGTGTACGTACGTACGTACGTACGTTTGTGCGGATTCTTTCGTACAGCCTAACTCGAGAACAAATCGAGCTATCGAAGCTATCGAATTGGTTTCATTCGAAGCGTGTGTGCATAAAGATCACCTGAAAAGCTTTTGGTTAAGTTCCACAGGGTGGTTTGAATTTTATGACGAAAAAACTGTCAAAAAATGGGACAATTTCACTTCTGCAATTAAAATCAATTTAGTTTTCCAATAAAAAAAGTTCAGAATTAATTAAATTTATAGTTTATAGCTACCTTATCAGATAAAAAAATATGCATAAATATATACACTGCCGTTCATAAGTTTCCGGACAAATTCATATAAATTTTTTTTTTTGTTCAATTTTAATACCAAAAGTTTCATCAATTTTATGTTAATTTAGCCAATTGACTAAACTTAGTAAGTTACTAACTATAGAGACTACCAAAAAGACTAAAACAGTTTTTAGTTGAGGCCATTTCATACATTGATATGCCCCTTTCTCTATTTCCTAAACCAAATTTCCACGGAAGTTCTTTAAAAATTGTTTCAGAAATGTGAATCCTGTAGGTCTTTCCCATTTTTTAAGACTCAGAGTGACGTCTGCAACCCTGACACATGAAAACATCCTTAGAAAATTATGGAGCCACCAGTTTTTTTGCTCGGCTGTAGCTTGACGCTTTTTTATCGTAATGATATATTAGAAAAAGAAGCTTATGGTGTAACTTACATGAGGCAATTGAATTCAAAGAAAAAGCATCGAGAGAAAGCTAAATGACAAAGTTAAAATACATGGACAAAACTGCATGACTCGTATATTGCAAGGAAGATCATAACAACCGATTTAGTTTGTTTTCGCCTGTTGTGGTTTCTTATCATGAACCCAATCCTAGAGGTCTTTCCAGAAAATGACACATGGATAAAAAATCTGTCAAAATCGGCGTGGAAAATCTTATCAAAATCTGCAAAGAAAACTGGACTGAATGTGATCCTCTTAAAGCTATACTATATATTAACCAGAAGAAAAAGATCCTATGCTGAGCAGTTCCCAGCTCGGAAGGAAGAGGCGGTCGAAATCTCGGGACTGAAACTATGCACTTTTGAACTTAATCGACATTAAGATAATCACGCTTTAACAGTCCGAGCACAGCAAGTGCATCGTACAAGGTCATAGAAATTTTTTTTAAAAAATGCATTGAACAAGGAGTTGACATAAGCGATATTTCACAATGTTTATATCGAAACAACGATTTAAATTCCGCAATCAAAATCAAAATTCTGGTCACAAATTTAACTTTTTCTCATTTCAAAACAACTTTCTTAACTTTTTTTTTACTAGAAAAGTAATAATTTGTAAGTGACGTTTCAGTGTTAGCTCAGATCAATTTAACTTACTTCCGGATGTCTGTCCCTAACAAGTTTAAACACTTTATTGGTGAAGTTGAAAAACAACTGCAACAACAAATTCAAATTCCAAGTTAAAAGTTGTCGTAATATAACTCCAAATTTGACACATCTTATCTTAACGTAGAGTTCTTTGCTCTTAAAGCAATGCCTGTATGCCACTATGTGCCTACAGAAGACTTGCTAAGAATCTATGTCGTTGGTCCTATATTTTTTCTAACTTGATTCGTTATAAGTTGGTTATTTTGGTCACACACAAAACAATTTCAGTAACAATCTGATTTTATAATTTGCATTCTTTTGGCAAACAAAACTCCCGCACAAAGCAAAAGCACTTTGGTCACTAGGAAAATAAGCATTAAATGGAATTCAGAAACTACCCTCTCTTGTTTTCTATTGACCAGAACAATAAATGCAATCGGCCGTAAGTTGGAACAAACGGATTGTAAAACAGCTAAATGCGAGAAATATGCTGTAATTGCCATGCGTGACAAATTTTCAAGTGTTCTCATTGGTAGTTTTAATTTCGTGCACAATATTCTCAAGTATGAGAAAAGCGCGATCGACGATGTTGACATATAAAGAAACAGGTTCGAAAAAACAATTATCTCAGACCCTAAACCAAAGCCTACAAAGTTCAAAGTGGAAAAATCATAGTCGAATTGCAGTCAATGTTGAGGACTGTATTAGACGACGCAGGCCAACAGCGTCTACCCGACCTAGACGAAATAGATAGCAATAACATACAAGCTAAAATTTAATAAAGCAACTTTAGCTGTCGAACTTCTCAATGCGACGGCAGTGAAACAATAAACATCAAAGATGAAAATGGAATCTCAGTATTATTTGCCCGCTCTTATAGAAAAGAGACCATCTTAACTGTGCCAATTGTAGAGTCCACCATAGACTAAATATAAATATATCGGCAGATGGTTTCTATTTCGTCCACAGAGACGAGATTTATGAGGCCAGGTGTAGGTCATCCCTTCCAAGCTCGTCCTTTTGTATAATAGGGCAAAAAGAAATATATGCTGTCATCAAGAAAGGACACCCAAATGCGATGTCTGGTTCAGAACGTTAACATAGACACTTAGACAGCTTTAACTTTGTGGTAGTTAGGGACTTTGCTTAGGCTTCGCTGCAAACACAGATAATAACACCAGCGTTGAGTTCAAATTGAGAATACCCGTGGCTAAGAAAACAATTATGTAAAACCCTCTCTCGAACCTAACTATCAGCTTACCATCCCCGTCAATGATATATGATGCAGAAGCATGGAAACTTTCAAAAGCAGATGAAGGCGAATTATGTAGTTTCGAGAGAAAAGTGTGAAAAATAAATATTATATATGTAAGTTTTTTTTAAATGATTCAAAGCTGAATAAAATATGTATGTATTTAATTTTTTCTATTGCAGTGCATTTTTGTAGGAAATTAAGGATATTTTAATAACCCAAATGGAATTTGATGGTGGCGGCACCTATATTTTTTTTATCTTGAGATGGGAAGTTCATGGTATGGGCAGACCTACTCGCACCCAAACCAATTTTCTAAGGATGTTTTCATGTGTCTGTGTTGCAGACGTCACTCTGAGTCTTAAAAATGGGAAAGACACAGGATTCTCATTTCTGAAACAATTTTCAAAGAACTTCCGTGGAAATTTGGATCAGGAAATAGAGAAAAGGGCACATCAATGTATGAAATGGCCTCAACTGAATATTGTTTTAGTCTTTTTGGTAGTCTCTATACTTAGTAACTTACTTAGTTTAGTTAATTGGCTAAATAAACATAACATTGATGAAACTTTTGGCATTACAATTGAACAAAAAAAAAATTTTGTATGAATTTGTCCGGAAACTTATGAACGGCAGTGTATATATTTGTGCATATTTTTTTATTTGATAGGGTATCTGTAGACTATAAATTTAATTGATTTTGAATTTTTTTTATTGGAAAACTAAATTGGCATTAATTTAAGAAGTGAAAACGTCCCTTTTTTTGACAGTTTTTTCGTCATAAAACTCAAACCACCCTGTGAAATTAAACCAAAAGCTTTTCAGGTGATCTTTTTGCACACACGCTTCGAATGAAATCAATTTGGCTTCGATAGCTTGATTTGTTCTCGAGTTAGGCTGTACGAA
Source organism: Orthonevra nobilis (assembly GCA_963555765.1). Taxonomy (NCBI): domain Eukaryota; kingdom Metazoa; phylum Arthropoda; class Insecta; order Diptera; family Syrphidae; genus Orthonevra; species Orthonevra nobilis. Next base: position 66,322,595 of record OY743226.1, on the reverse strand, counting down.
AGAATCCGCACAAACGTACGTACACACACACACAGACATCTTTCTAAAAATGATGGAATCCGACTCCTGGGACCGCCAAACGTGGAGAAATGTAAAAATTTTGAATTTCGAAAATCGGACCGATTACAAGAACTTCCTGATGGGAAGTTAAAAATTGGTTTGGGTGCGAGTAGACCTGCCCATACCATGAACTTCCCATCTCATGATAAAAAAAAACATTAAGATGCTATTTAATTTGCTCCCAACATCAACTTTAGGATACTCATTTTTTTAGCTCCCCGTAAGTTTATATTTGTTTTCGCATCTTTGAATCATATAAAATACGATTTGCGTATAAAGTGTAGATTAAAGGGTACACTTATTATATACTTATAAATTTGTGAGAGATTAGCGATGTAAAGAATACATTGGTTAAATTGAATTAGAACATATCAGACTAATAAATTAAAAATATAAATATAAAGATTAAAACTTAAAAATTGGTTTGGGTGCGAGTAGGCCTGCCCATTTCATGAACTTCCTATCTCAAGATACAAAAGGAATAGGTGCTATTTTATTTGCCTACACCATGAAATTCAATTCGGATTATGAAAACATCATTCATTCCCTAACCAAATGCATTGCAAACAAAAAGATCAGATACATATATTTTTAGCTGCCTTTGAGGAAAACCATATTTAATATTTTAAATACAAATTGCGTATTTAACATTGACAAATTAGCATATTTCAATTTGGAAATACTTTTTTTTATGACTGACAAGGGGAGCGCACGGGTTTGGGGAAACGGATTTAGCTGAATTTTTGCACAGCGCTAGAATACCATGTACGTGTACTAACTGTTAAATATTAAAATGCAATACTCAAAAATTGGTTTGGGTGCGAGTAGACCTGCCCATACCACGAACTTCCCATCTCATGATAAAAAAAAAAACATTAAGCTGCTATTTAATTTGCTCCCAGCATCAACTTTAAGATACTCATTTTTTAAGCTCCCCGTAAGTTTATATTTGTTTTCGCATCTTTGAATCATATAAAATACGATTTTCGTCGAAAGTATAGATTAAAGGGTATACTTATTATGTACATGCTAACATAGTAAGAAATACTTATAAATCTGTGAAAGATTAGCGTTGTAAAGAATACGTTGGTTAAATTGAATTCAAACATATTAGACTAATAAATTAAAAATATAAATATAAAGATTAAATCTAAATTAAAACGAATTCATGTTGAAATATAAGGTATGAGATAATAATAATTGAGTTGAATCATTAGCAAATTTATCTAGTTCAGTAAAAATTCTATAAAATTAAAATCACATTTATTACTTGAAATGGGGATAAGTAGGGGAATGGTAAGTTGCTATGAAGGTAAATTTGAGTATTCAACATTAATTTTAATTCAAGATTTCGGTAATTACTTACTTACGAAAGTATTCTTTTAAGTGATCAGGACAACAATTTGGAAATATTCGTTTTTGATTTAGTAACATTTATCTAATGTTGTGCACAAGATTGAAAAGTTTGATAGATAAACATATTTCAATTTGGAAATACTTTTTTTCTGATTGAGTTACCTTTCTATGATACTAAAAGAAAATTAGATTTTTAGTTTGACTGCAGAAATAATTTAATTTTTACCGTTTTTTTTTTTAAACATGTTAGCTAGTTGGACTTTTTTTGTCATTAATAATTAAATTATTAACTTGAGGTGGCGTTACATTCCACGTAGGATTGGCATTGTATCCTTTTGGTTAAGTCAATTGGTTGTTGAATCTTCTCCTCCACTCACCGTCAATGCAGATGGGACAAAAGATCACACTTTTCTCTCGAAACAACGGGGCCTTCATCCGCTTTTGAAAGTATCCATGCTTCTACACCATATAGTAGGACGGGGATGATATTGGTCTCATAGAGCGACACTTCAGTTCTTCGAAAGAGGGATTAGCTTTAATACCCAGAGGTATTCTGCGTTTTATCTCATCACTGATGTTATTATCTGTATTAATAGCGGAGCCAAGACAGACAAAGCCCCAACTACCTCAAAGTTATAGCTGTTATAGCTGATCAGGGTTTGGTCTTTCTTTATGACAGCATATGCCTCTTTTTGCCTTCTGGCATTGACAAGGTTCTTTTTCACTATTGTCCCAAGTATGATGTTGAAGAAATCGCATGACAGTGCATCACCTTGTTGTTTGACATCGAGTGGGTCGATGACGTCCTTGCCGACCTCAATGGAGCAGCTTGATATCTCCATCGCCATCCTGCACAAAAGTACGAGCTTGGCAGGGATGCCAAACCTAGACATGACTTCATAAATCTCGTCTCTGTGGACGAAACAGACACCAAAACCAACCTTGAAATTGATGAAAAGGTGGTGCGTACTGACTTGGCGCTCCTGGGTTTTTTCCAAGATCTGCCGTTATGTTAATATTTGGTTTATGGTGGACTTTTCTGGTCGAAAACCACATTTATACGGACCTATCAGGATGTTGACGAACTGCTTCAGACGTTCACATCATACGGCGGAAAAGATGTTAAAGGCAATTTTGAGGAGATTGATACTGAGAATTCATTCATCTCGCATGCTTTCCTCTGACCATGTATTGCAGATGAGTTGGTGCATACTCCCAACTTAGTCATTGCCGCCGCTTTAAGAAGTTCTATCTGTACTTCGCCTAGGTCAGGTAGACGGCATTATTGGTTCTTCCATGTCCTCAGCATTGCCTGCAATTCTACTATGATATTTTTCCATTTCGAATTTTGCAGGCTTTGGTTTAGGGTGTGTAACCTTGAGATAATTGTTTTTGCTGGCTGGCTGTCCATGGCTTGCATTTAAAGACTCAATGAAAGCAATTTCGACTGTAATATAGGACCAACGACCCAAAATCTTAGCCAGTCATCCTTCTAAGAGTATCCAACTCAACGTGAAGATAAGATATTTTAAATTTAGAGTTGCGAAAATCGATTTCATAACAACAACTTTAACATTGGAAGTTGAATTTGTATTTGCTTTTTGCAGTTGTTTTTCAACTTCTTCAATAAAGTGTTATAAATCAGACAGCCAGAATTATCAAATATTATATAGCTTAGTTTCAAAAGTATTACATTTTGTAAGAACTCTGTTTATAGGGATTCATATTTTAAAAGTTTGAGGACCAACTGCTTATCTCAACTTCATGTATTTTTGGAATTATTTTTAATCAATCAAATTTGTTTGATTGCTTTTCTTTGGAAGATATTAACCACTGCTCGGAATATTAAGAGGTGATTAACTTTATGTCCTTTTTGAAAGGGTTCAAAAGTACATAGTTTCAATCCAAAGATTTCCACCACCTCTTCCTTCCGAGCTGGTAACTGCTCAGCAAAGGATCTTTTTCTGTCTGGTAAATATATGGCTTAAAGCGGATCACATTCAGTCCAGTTTTCTTTGCAGATTTTGATAGTTGTTTCCAAGCCGATTTCGAGAGATTGTTTATCTCTATATCATTTTCTGGAAAGACCTCTAAGATTGGGTTCGTGATAAGAAACTACAACAGTGGAAAACAAACTAAATCGGATGTTATGGTCTTCCTTGCAATAAACGAGTAATGTAGTTTTCTCCATGTATTTTAACTTTCTCATTTAGGTTTCTCTCGATGCTTTTGCTTTAAATTCAATTGCCTCATGTAATTTGCACCATGAGCTTCTTTTTGCTTATATGTTATAACTATAAAAAAGCGTCAAGCTTCAGCCGAGCAGGTTTTGAACAAAAAAACCGGTGGCTCCATAATTTTCTAAGGATGTTTTCATGTGACAGTGTTGCAGACGTCACTCTGAGTCTTGAAAAACGGGAAAGACTTACAGGATTCACTATCCTGAAACAATTTTCAAAGAGCTTCCGTGGAAATTTGGATCAGGAAATAGAGAAAGGGGACATCAATGTATGAAATGGCATCAACTAAATACTGTCTTAGTCCTTTTGGTAGTCTCTATAGTTAGTAACTTACTTAGTTTAGTCAATTCGCTAAATAAACATAATATAGATGAAACTTTTGGCATTAAAATTGAACAAAAAAAAAATTTATATGAATTTGTCCGGAAACTTATGAACGGCAGTGTATATATTCATGCATATTTTTTTATCTGATAAGGTAGCTATAAACTATAAATTTAATTAATTTTGAACTTTTTTTATTGGAAAACTAAATTGATTTTAATTGAAGAAGTCAAATTGTCCCTTTTTTTGACAGTTTTTTCGTCATAAAATTCAAACCACCCTGTGAAATTTAACCAAAAGCTTTTCAGGTGATCCTTATGCACACACGCTTCGAATGAAACCAATTTGGCTTCGATAGCTTGATTTGTTCTCGAGTTAGGCTGTACGAAAGAATCCGCACAAACGTACGTACGTACGTACGTACGTTCACACACACACACAGACATCTTTCTAAAAATCATGGAATCCGACTACTGGGACCGCCAAACGTGGAGAAATGTAAAAATTTTGAATTTCGAAAATCGGACCGATTACAAGAACTTCCTGATGGGAAGTTAATAAACAGAGTTCTTACAAAATGTAATACTTTTGAAACTAAGCTATATAATATTTGATAATTCTGACTGTCTGATTTATAACACTTTATTGAAGAAGTTGAGTCTTCCAAAGAAAAGCAATCAAACAAATTTGATTGATAAAAAATAATTCCAGAAATACATGAAGTTGAGATAAGCAGTTGGTCCTCAAACTTTTGAAATATGAATCCCCATAAACAGAGTTCTTACAGAATATAATGCTTTTGAAACTTATAACACTTTATTGAAGAAGTTGAAAAACAACTGCCAAAAGCAAATACAAATTCAACTTCCAATGTTAAAGTTGTTGTTATGAAATCGATTTTCGCAACTCTAAATTTAAAATATCTCAGCTTCACGTTGAGTTGGATACTCTTAGAGGGATGACTGTATAAGATTACAGACGAAAATGCTTTCATTGAGTCGTTTAATGCAAGCCATGGACAGCCAGTAAGCAAAAACAATTATCTCGAGGTTAAACACCCCAAACCGAAGCCTGCAAATTCGAAATAGAAATATCATAGTAGAATTGCATTCAATGCTGAGGACATGGAAGAACCAACAATGCCATCTACCTGACCTAGACGAAGTACAGATAGCAAGACAGAACTCCTTAAAGCGGCGTCGATGACTTAGTTGGGAGTATGCAACAACTCATCTGAAATACATGGTCAGAAGAAAGCATGCGAGATGAATGGAATCTCAGTATTGGTTGCCCAATCCTGAAGGAAGGAAGCCAATTATAGAGGTATCAATCTCCTCAAAATTTCCTTTAACTTCTTTTCCGCCGTATGATGTGAACATCTGAAGCAGTTCGTCAACATCCTGATAGGTCCGCATAAATGTGGTTTTCGACCAGAAAAGTCCACCATAAACCAAATATTAACATAACGGCAGATCTTGAAAAAAACCCAGGAGCGCCAAGTCAGTACGCAGCACCTTTTCATCAATTTCAAGGTTGGTTTTGGTGTCTGTCCACCACAGAGACGAGATTTATGAAGTCATGTCTAGGTTTGGCATCCCTGCCAAGCTCGTACTTTTGTGCAGGATGGCGATGGAGATATCAAGCTGCTCCATTGAGGTCGGCAAAGACGTCATCGACCCACTTGATGTCAAACAACATTTTAGACAAGGTGATGCGATTTCTTCAACATCATACTTGGGACAATAGCGCAAAAGAACCTTGTCAATGCCAGAAGGCAAAAAGAGGCATATGCAGAAATAAAGAAAGACCAAACCCTGATCAGAACGTTACCATAAACAGCTATAACTTTGAGGTAGTTGGGGCTTTGTCTATCTTGGCTCTGCTATAAATACAGATAATAACATCAGCGCTGAGATCAAACGAAGAATACCTCTGGCTATTAAAGCTAAGCCCTCTTTCGAAAAACTGAAGTGTCGCTCTATGAGACCAATATCATCCCCGTCCTACTATATGGTGTAGAAGCATGGATACTTTCAAAAGCGGATGAAGGCCCCGTTGTTTCGAGAGAAAAGTGTGATCTTTTGTCCCAACTGCATTGACGGTGAGTGGAGGAGAAGATTCAGCAACTGTAGCGCCACCTCAAGTTAATAATTAAATGATTAATGACAAAAAAAGTCCAACCAGCTAACATGTTTAAAAAAACGGTAAAAATTAAATTATTTCTGCAGTCAAACTAAAAATCTAATTTTCCTTCAGTATCATAGAAAGGTAACTCAATCAGAAAAAAAGTATTTCCAAATTGAAATATGTTAATCTATCAAACTTTTCAATCTTGTGCACAACATTAGACAAATGTTACTAAATCAAACACGATTGTTTCCAAATTGTTGTCCTGATCACTTAAAAGAATACTTTCGTAAGTAAGTTTACCGAAATGTTGTATTAAAATTAATGTTGAATACTCAACTTTACCTTCAAAGCAGCTTACCATTCCCCTACTTATCCCCAGTTCAAGTAATAAATGTGATTTTAATTTTCTAGAATTTTAACTGAACTAGATAAATTTCCTAATGATTCAACTGAATTATTATAATCTCATACCTTATACCAACATGAATTTGTTTTAATTTAGATTTAATCTTTATATTTATTTTTTTAATTTATTAGTCTAATATGTTTTAATTCAATTTAACCAACGTTTTCTGTACATCGCTAATCTTTCCCAGATTTATAAGTATTTCTTACTGTGTTAGCATGTACATAATAAGTATACCCTTTAATCTATACTTTCGACGCAACTCGTATTTTATATGATTCAAAGATGCGAAAACAAATATAAACTTACGGGGAGCTAAAAAAATGAGTATCTTAAAGTTGATGTTGGGATCAAATTAAATAGCACCTTAATGTTTTTTTTTATCATCAGATGGGAAGTTCGTGGTATGGGCAGGTCTACTCGCACCCAAACCAATTTTAGGGACTCATTTTTCAAAAGTTTGAAGACCAACTGCTTATCTCAACTTCATGTATTTTTGGAATTGTTTTTAATTAATCAAATTTGTTTGATTGCTTTTCTTTGGAAGATATTAACCACTGCTCGGAATATTAAGGCGTGTTTAACTTTATGTCCTTTTTTAAAAGGGTTCACAAGTACATAGTTTCAATCCAGAGATTTCCACCACCTCTTCCTTCCCGCTCAGCATAGGATCTTTTTCTGTCTGGTAAATATATGGCTTAAAGAGGATCACATTCAGTCCAGTTTTCTTTGCAGATTTTGATAGGATCAGTACCAATCGGTATTTCGCGCAGTAAAGTCGATCTACAGTCGTTCTTACGTGAAATTCTCAGTGCGGTACTAAGAAATAAAATAATAATCGTGAAGAGAGTACGGTCTCCCAATAGTGAAGACAATATGTCTTCAATTAATAAGAACCGGAAAGTAAATTCAAGGGAGCTTAATCCCAGATCTAATTACTTTGCGCCATTGCAATGTCTGCCGGATTCCGATAACGAAATCGAGTGTGAAGAAACTATTCAACCACCAACAAACGTTCGAAATCGGAAAATTCCTTCCATCTGTGTGTTGCAAAAAACATGTGAAAATGTCCACAAACTTATGCAACAAAGTAACATAAGTGAATATTTTATAAAAAAGATGTCTATTGGCATTAAAATTATTTGTGAGAACGTTGACATTCACCAAAACATTTGTGCAGTGTTAAAATCCAATAATTGGCAATATTACACTCATGATCTACCGACAACAAGATCGTTCAAAGTAATTTTATACGGATTAGATGAGTATCCAACTGAAGATCTAAAAAATGAACTTATTCACCTCGGTGTAAAATGCGTGAACGTAAAATTAATAAAAAAGAAATACGATAAGTTCACAGATATTCTCTATCTCGTGCAAATCGAATCGGGTTCCATTCGACTCAACGAACTTAAGCTCAATGTCCGGTCAATTTACAAGACCCAAATCAAATGGGACTTCGCTCGAAGACAAAGAAACCGGTTAACGCAATGCTTCAATTGTCAGATGTTTGGACATGGAGAAAAAAATTGCCACATCAAAACACACTGTGGTATATGCTCCGAGAACCATGATACCAAAAACTGCAAATCCAACAACACCAAATGTAAAAACTGCAGCGGCACTCACAAATCAACAGACCCAGCATGTGTGAGTCGGCAAAATTTCTTCGCTGTGAGAGAACGCCTTTCCAAAGTCCATCATGGAAAACCATCGCAGGCCGCGGCCGCCTCCGCCTTTAAAGCAAATCCCGTCGATTTTCCTCCGCTCCTTACCAGAAGACGACAATGCAACGAGAACTATCAAGCACCAGCAGCTGACACAGGTACATACTATACTGCTAACAACAACGTTTGGACAAGCAACAACAACATCAATGCACTGAACGGCACGAGTCAACTACTTACATTTGAAGAGGTTAATGCACTTACGGCAGAGATGCTTACACTTTTAAGTAACTGCAATACAAAAGCAGAACAATTTGGCATCATTACGAAATTAGCTATTAAGTATGTATACAATAATTTCAATAAATGAATTTAAATTTAAATATTATTTGTTGGAATGCGAGAAGCATTCGAGATAAATCCATTGAATTTTTTGATTTTCTCATTAAATACAATATTGATATAGGACTTGTTTGCGAAACATGGCTTAGTAGCAATAATAATTTATCAAATCCACTTTTTAAATGTTATCGATATGACAGGGATGAGAGAAGGGGTGGAGGTGTTGCCATAGTAGTTAAGAAAACACTAAAACACAAAGTACTTCCTTATATTAATACTAAATATATTGAGAATATCGGAATCGAAATCCCATTCACAAATGGACGAAGTATTTATATTTATGCAGTATATTTTCCAGGCCGGGCTTCAATACGAAGTGATTTGAGAAACGACATGAGAAAATTAATAAGTTTGAATAATTATTTTTTGATTGGAGGCGACCTCAATGCTCGACATCGGAATTGGGGTTGCCTAAGAGCGAATTCATGGGGTAACATACTTCAAGATCTAAATATGAGACACCCATTTGAAATATTATATCCTTCTCAACCCACTTATATTCCATCATCTTCTAATTCTAATCCTTCAACACTAGACATATTTTTAAGCAATGTCCCAGAACTAGTCTCCCACCCAATAACCATCAATGAACTAAGCTCTGATCATTTGCCTGTAAAATGTAGTGTAATATCGTCGCCAAAGGTGAACAATAATATGGTTCCCGATTTAAAGCAAGCAAACTGGGGGCGATTTAAGAGATTTATTAAAAATAGGTTGACGATACATGAAGAGTTGACGTTACCTGCCGGAACCATAACAAAAGAGCTGATTGATGAAAAGATTATTTTTTTACATCAGCTGTGATAGATAGCATAGACAAATCTGAACCACAAAAAGCTAAACACAACAACACCGTGAACATACTTCCAAGTATAATTTTATTCATAATTAAAGAAAGAAATAGGTTCAGAAACTTGTGGTCCAGAACACGAAGCCGTTCATATCTGTCAACGACCAAATTGCTGACTTACACTATAAAAGAGCTTATCTTCGAGTTTAGAAATAATCTTTGGAACTCTAAACTCCAGCGATTAGAAAAAGGAAGCAGACCCTTTTGGAACATGGTCAAAATAATAAAAAAGAAAAAAAATCATATACCTGCTCTGAAAGTGGGGAATACTGTACTTGTATCAAACGAGGAGAAAGCAAACGCATTAGCATACAGCTTCTTCACTAACAATAGTACGTCAAGAAATCTTATAAGCAACCAGAGTATAGAATCAGCCGTGGCGCATTCGATAGCTTCAATTGACGCACTTCCTACGAGCAACGAAATAAACTTGGTTACAGTAGACGAAATTAAGTGTCTTATAAAGTCACTTAAGCCCTTTAAATCTGCTGGCTGTGACGAGATTCGCAACCAATACCTAAGACACCTTCCGAAGATTGGTTTTAAGTTTCTTCATTCAATATACAACGCTTGTTTAAAATTGGGATACTTTCCGGATGCGTGGAAATCAGCTAAGGTCATACCAATTGCGAAGCCAGGTAAAAACGCTAAAATACCTTGCAATTATCGACCAATAAGCTTGTTAAGTTCGCTCAGTAAAATCCTTGAAAAACTAATCAAAAACAAATTGAATGTGCACCTGGGTGACAATAATATCTTGCCACCTGAGCAATTTGGCTTCAGACCCCTTCATAGTTCAGTGAATCAAATACACAGATTATCAAACTGCATTAAAGCTAATTTTGAATTAAGGAAAAGCACTGGTGTAGTCTTTTTAGACGTGGAGAAGGCATTCGATACCGTTTGGCACAACGGGCTTCTTCATAAAATATACTCACTGAACTTTCCAGCCTACCTTATTAAAATCATACAATCATTTCTCACAGGACGAACTTTTAGGGTATTTATCAATGACTGGGTATCTAATTCATTTCCAGTAAATGAAGGAACTCCCCAAGGTGCAGTACTATCGCCAGTACTGTACAATATATACACCTACGACTTCCCTCGATTTAACGACTGTAATATCGCCATGTTCGCAGATGATACATGTATATTCTCATCAGATGCAAGTGCTTTCAGCATTGAAAACAAATTGCAATCTGCTTTGAATGAAATCAGTTCATATTTTAGCGACTGGAAAATAAAAATTAATGCCTCGAAGACCCAGGCCGTCTTTTTTTCAAGAAAAAGAAAAGCCTGCTTCTTACCTAACAACTCTTTAGTCATCAACAGTACACAGATTGAGTGGAAGTTTGATGGAAAGTACCTTGGGGTCAACCTTGACAAACGTCTGACATTTGGTCCTCATATTCGAGAAACGATACACAAAATAAATCTAACATTAAAAACCTTGTACCCGTTTATAAACCGAAAATCAAAGTTGAGCAATGAAAATAAACTCCTGATCTTTAAAGCAATCTTTCAGGCAATCACATTTTATGGTTCACCCGTTTGGGGCAAATGTGCAAAGTACCATCGAGAGAGTCTACAAAGAGCCCAAAACAAAGTACTGAAAATGATTCTTGACTTGCCTTGGCATTACTCAACGGACAAACTCCACGAATTAGCAAATATCGAGAAAATTTCAGTGAGGATAGGGAAACTATTTGATAGATACAACGCTAGATGCAGAATGTCAGACAATGTTTTAATCTCAGAATTAGCATCTGAAGAAAATAACTTGGAACCTGGCTAATATCTGCTATATATTATTAATTATTCTTATCTAATATGTATTATTTTTTATTATTTATTAATTATTATTTATTATATTTATATTTATTATTTATTATTTATTATTTATTATTTATTATTTATTATTATTTATTAATTATTATTTATTATATATTATATATTTATATTTATTATTTATTATTTATTATTTATTATTAAGTATTTATTATTTATTATTTATTATTTATTATTTATTATTTATTATTTATTATTTATTATTTATTATTTATTATCTATTATTTATTATTTATTATTTATTATTTATTATTTATTATTTATTATTTATTATTTATTATTTATTATTTATTATTTATTATTTATTATTTATTATTTATTATTTATTATTTATTATTTATTATTTATTATTTATTATTTATTATTTATTATTTATTATTTATTATTTATTATTTATTATTTATTATTTATTATTTATTATTTATTATTTATTATTTATTATTTATTATTTATTATTTATTATTTATTATTTATTATTTATTATTTATTATTTATTATTTATTATTTATTATTTATTATTTATTATTTATTATTTATTATTTATTATTTATTATTTATTATTTATTATTTATTATTTATTATTTATTATTTATTATTTATTATTTATTATTTATTATTTATTATTTATTATTTATTATTTATTATTTATTATTTATTATTTATTATTTATTATTTATTATTTATTACTTATTATTTATTATTTATTATTTATTATTTATTATTTATTATTTATTATTTATTATTTATTATTTATTATTTATTATTTATTATTTATTATTTATTATTTATTATTTATTATTTATTATTTATTATTTATTATTTATTATTTATTACTTATTATTTATTATTTATTATTTATTATTTATTATTTATTATTTATTATTTATTATTTATTATTTATTATTTATTATTTATTATTTATTATTTATTATTTATTATTTATTATTTATTATTTATTATTTATTATTTATTATTTATTATTTATTATTTATTATTTATTATTTATTATTTATTATTTATTATTTATTATTTATTATTTTTATTATTTATTATTTATTATTTATTATTTATTATTTATTATTTATTATTTATTATTTATTATTTATTATTTATTATTTATTATTTATTATTTATTATTTATTATTTATTATTTATTATTTATTATTTATTATTTATTATTTATTATTTGTTATTTATTATTTATTATTTATTATTTATTATTTATTATTTATTATTTATTATTTATTATTTATTATTTATTATTTATTATTTATTATTTATTATTTATTATTTATTATTTATTATTTATTATTTATTATTTATTATTTATTATTTATTATTTATTATTTATTATTTATTATTTATTATTTATTATTTATTATTTATTATTTATTATTTATTATTTATTATTTATTATTTATTATTTATTATTTATTATTTATTATTTATTATTTATTATTTATTATTTATTATTTATTATTTATTATTTATTATTTATTATTTATTATTTATTATTTATTATTTATTATTTATTATTTATTATTTATTATTTATTATTTATTATTTATTATTTATTATTTATTATTTATTATTTATTATTTATTATTTATTATTTATTATTTATTATTTATTATTTATTATTTATTATTTATTATTTATTATTTATTATTTATTATTTATTATTTATTATTTATTATTTATTTATTTATTATTTATTATTTATTATTTATTATTTATTATTTATTATTTATTATTTATTATTTATTATTTATTATTTATTATTTATTATTTATTATTTATTATTTATTATTTATTATTTATTATTTATTATTTATTATTTATTATTTATTATTTATTATTTATTATTTATTATTTATTACTTATTATTTATTATTTATTTTTATTTATTATTTATTATTTATTATTTATTATTTATTATTTATTTTTATTATTTATTATTTATTATTTATTATTTATTATTATTATTTATTATTTATTATTTATTATTTATTAATTTATTATTTATTATTTATTATTTATTATTTATTATTTATTACTTATTATTTATTATTTATTATTTATTATTTATTATTTATTATTTTATTTATTATTTATTATTTATTATTTATTATTTATTATTTATTATTTATTATTTATTATTTATTATTTATTATTTATTATTATTATTTATTATTTATTATTTATTATTTATTATTTATTATTTATTATTTATTATTTATTATTTATTATTTATTATTTATTATTTATTATTTATTATTTTATTATTTATTATTTATTATTTATTATTTATTATTTATTATTTATTATTTATTATTTATTATTTATTATTTATTATTTATTATTTATTATTTATTATTTATTATTTATTATTTATTATTTATTATTTATTATTTATTATTTATTATTTATTATTTATTATTTATTATTTATTATTTATTATTTATTATTTATTATTTATTATTTATTATTTGTTATTTATTATTTATTATTTATTATTTATTATTTATTATTTATTATTTATTTATTTATTATTTATTATTTATTATTTATTATTTATTATTTATTATTTATTATTTATTATTTATTATTTATTATTTATTATTTATTATTTATTATTTTATTATTTATTATTTATTATTTATTTATTTATTATTTATTATTTATTATTTATTATTTATTATTTATTATTTATTATTTATTATTTATTATTTATTATTTATTATTTATTATTTATTATTTATTATTTATTATTTATTATTTATTATTTATTATTTATTATTTATTATTTATTATTTATTATTTATTATTTATTATTTATTATTTATTATTTATTATTTATTATTTATTATTTATTATTTATTATTTATTATTTATTATTTATTATTTATTATTTATTATTTATTATTTATTATTTATTATTTATTATTTATTATTTATTATTTATTATTTATTATTTATTATTTATTATTTATTATTTATTATTTATTATTTATTATTTATTATTTATTATTTATTATTTATTATTTATTATTTATTATTTATTATTTATTATTTATTATTTATTATTTATTATTTATTATTTATTATTTATTATTTATTATTTATTATTTATTATTTATTATTTATTATTTATTATTTATTATTTATTATTTATTATTTATTATTTATTATTTATTATTTATTATTTATTATTTATTATTTATTATTTATTATTTATTATTTATTATTTATTATTTATTATTTATTATTTATTATTATTATTTATTATTTATTATTTATTTATTTTATTATTTATTATTTATTATTTATTATTTATTATTTATTATTTATTATTTATTATTATCAAGCTATCGAACCAAACTTAGTTTCGTTCGAAGCGTATGTGCATTATGAAGGGCTGAAAAGCTTTTGGGTAAATTTGACAGGGTGTTGCATTGCTCGTATATAAATTTATTATTTATTATTTATTATTTATTATTTATTATTTATTTATTATTTATTATTTATTATTTATTATTTATTATTTATTATTTATTATTTATTATTTATTATTTATTATTTATTATTTATTATTTATTATTTATTATTTATTATTTATTATTTATTATTATTATTTATTATTTATTATTTATTATTTATTATTTATTATTTATATTTATTATTTATTATTTATTATTTATTATTTATTATTTATTATTTATTATTTATTATTTATTATTTATTATTTATATTTATTATTTATTATTTATTATTTATTATTTATTATTTATTATTTATTATTTATTATTTATTATTTATTATTTATTATTTATTATTTATTATTTATTATTTATTATTTATTATTTATTATTTATTATTTATTATTTATTATTTATTATTTATTATTTATTATTTATTATTTATTATTTATTATTTATTATTTATTATTTATTATTTATTATTTATTATTTATTATTTATTATTTATTATTTATTATTTATTATTTATTATTTATTATTTATTATTATTATTTATTATTTATTATTTATTATTTATTATTTATTATTTATTATTTATTATTTATTATTTATTATTTATTATTTATTATTTATTATTTATTATTTATTATTTATTATTTATTATTTATTATTTATTATTTATTATTTTATTATTTATTATTTATTATTTATTATTTATTATTTATTATTTATTATTTATTATTTATTATTTATTATTTATTATTTATTATTTATTATTTATTATTTATTATTTATTATTTATTATTTATTATTTATTATTTATTATTTATTATTTATTATTTATTATTTATTATTTATTATTATTTATTATTTATTATTTATTATTTATTATTTATTATTTATTATTTATTATTTATTATTTATTATTTATTATTTATTATTTATTATTTATTATTTATTATTTATTATTTATTATTTATTATTTATTATTTATTATTTATTATTTATTATTTATTATTTATTATTTATTATTTATTATTTATTATTTATTATTTATTATTTATTATTTATTATTTATTATTTATTATTTATTATTTATTATTTATTATTTATTATTTATTATTTATTATTTATTATTTATTATTTATTATTTATTATTTATTATTTATTATTTATTATTTATTATTTATTATTTATTATTTATTATTTATTATTTATTATTTATTATTTATTATTTATTATTTATTATTTATTATTTATTATTTATTATTTATTATTTATTATTTATTATTTATTATTTATTATTTATTATTTATTATTATTATTTATTATTTATTATTTATTATTTATTATTTATTATTTATTATTTATTATTTATTATTTATTATTTATTATTTATTATTTATTATTTATTATTTATTATTTATTATTTATTATTTATTATTTATTATTTATTATTTATTATTTATTATTTATTATTTATTATTTATTATTTATTATTTATTATTTATTATTTATTATTTATTATTTATTATTTATTATTTATTATTTATTATTTATTATTTATTATTTATTATTTATTATTTATTATTTATTATTTATTATTTATTATTTATTATTTATTATTTATTATTTATTATTTATTATTTATTATTTATTATTTATTATTTATTATTTATTATTTATTATTTATTATTTATTATTTATTATTTATTATTTATTATTTATTATTTATTATTTATTATTTATTATTTATTATTTATTATTTATTATTTATTATTTATTATTTATTATTTATTATTTATTATTTATTATTTATTATTTATTATTTATTATTTATTATTTATTATTTATTATTTATTATTTATTATTTATTATTTATTATTTATTATTTATTATTTATTATTTATTATTTATTATTTATTATTTATTATTTATTATTTATTATTTATTATTTATTATTTATTATTTATTATTTATTATTTATTATTTATTATTTATTATTTATTATTTATTATTTATTATTTATTATTTATTATTTATTATTTATTATTTATTATTTATTATTTATTATTTATTATTTATTATTTATTATTTATTATTTATTATTTATTATTTATTATTTATTATTTATTATTTATTATTTATTATTTATTATTTATTATTTATTATTTATTATTTATTATTTATTATTTATTATTTATTATTTATTATTTATTATTTATTATTTATTATTTATTATTTATTATTTATTATTTATTATTTATTATTTATTATTTATTATTTATTATTTATTATTTATTATTTATTATTTATTATTTATTATTTATTATTTAATATTTATTATTTATTATTTATTATTTATTATTTATTATTTGTTATTTATTATTTATTATTTATTATTTATTATTTATTATTTATTATTTATTATTTATTATTTATTATTTATTATTTATTATTTATTATTTATTATTTATTATTTATTATTTATTATTTGTTATTTATTATTTATTATTTATTATTTATTATTTATTATTTATTATTTATTATTTATTATTTATTATTTATTATTTATTATTTATTATTTATTATTTATTATTTATTATTTATTATTTATTATTTATTATTTAGTATTTATTATTTATTATTTATTATTTATTATTTATTTTTTATTATTTATTATTTATTATTTATTATTTATTATTTATTATTTATTATTTATTATTTATTATTTATTATTTATTATTTATTATTTATTATTTATTATTTATTATTTATTATTTATTATTTATTATTTATTATTTATTATTTATTATTTATTATTTATTATTTATTATTTATTATTTATTATTTATTATTTATTATTTATTATTTATTATTTATTATTTATTATTTATTATTTATTATTTATTATTTATTATTTATTATTTATTATTTATTATTTATTATTTATTATTTATTATTTATTATTTATTATTTATTATTTATTATTTATTATTTATTATTTATTATTTATTATTTATTATTTATTATTTATTATTTATTATTTATTATTTATTATTTATTATTTATTATTTATTATTTATTATTTATTATTTATTATTTATTATTTATTATTTATTATTTATTATTTATTATTTATTATTTATTATTTATTATTTATTATTTATTATTTATTATTTATTATTTATTATTTATTATTTATTATTTATTATTTATTATTTATTATTTATTATTTATTATTTATTATTTATTATTTATTATTTATTATTTATTATTTATTATTTATTATTTATTATTTATTATTTATTATTTATTATTTATTATTTATTATTTATTATTTATTATTTATTATTTATTATTTATTATTTATTATTTATTATTTATTATTTATTATTTATTATTTATTATTTATTATTTATTATTTATAATTTATTATTTATTATTTATTATTTATTATTTATTATTTATTATTTATTATTTATTATTTATTATTTATTATTTATTATTTATTATTTATTATTTATTATTTATTATTTATTATTTATTATTTATTATTTATTATTTATTATTTATTATTTATTATTTATTATTTATTATTTATTATTTATTATTTATTATTTATTATTTATTATTTATTATTTATTATTTATTATTTATTATTTATTATTTATTATTTATTTATTATTATTTATTAATTATTATTTATTATTTATTATTTATTATTTATTATTTATTATTTATTATTTATTATTTATTATTTATTATTTATTATTTATTATTTATTATTTATTATTTATTATTTATTAATTATTATTTATTAATTATTATTTATTATTTATTATTTATTATTTATTATTTATTATTTATTATTTATTATTTATTATTTATTATTTATTATTTATTATTTATTATTTATTATTTATTATTTATTATTTATTATTTATTATTTATTATTTATTATTTATTATTTATTATTTATTATTTATTATTTATTATTGATTGTTTATTATTTATTATTTATTATTTATTATTGATTGTTTATTATTTATTGTTTATTATTTATTATTTATTATTTATTATTTATTATTTATTATTTATTATTTATTATTTATTATTTATTATTTATTATTTATTATTTATTATTTATTATTTATTATTTATTATTTATTATTTATTATTTATTATTTATTATTTATTATTTATTATTTATTATTTATTATTTATTATTTATTATTTATTATTTATTATTTATTATTTATTATTTATTATTTATTATTTATTATTTATTATTTATTATTTATTATTTATTATTTATTATTTATTATTTATTATTTATTATTTATTATTTATTATTTATTATTTATTATTTATTATTTATTATTTATTATTTATTATTTATTATTTATTATTTATTATTTATTATTTATTATTTATTATTTATTATTTATTATTTATTATTTATTATTTATTATTTATTATTTATTATTTATTATTTATTATTTATTATTTATTATTTATTATTTATTATTTATTATTTATTATTTATTATTTATTATTTATTATTTATTATTTATTATTTATTATTTATTATTTATTATTTATTATTTATTATTTATTATTTATTATTTATTATTTATTATTTATTATATTTAAATATTTTTAATTAATAAACACATGCCTTACATATTTGGAATATGTACTTTGTTTTTAGATGTTAGTGTATATTTACTTCACCCCCTTCTCTCAGACCAAAATTCATAGAGTAAAACATAAATATTTTGTTATATTTTTTTTTCTTTATTATTACGAAGGTTTTTTGTTGTAGCTTTTCCTTCAATAAAAAAGTATATTCCTGTGATAATAATTGTATAAATATAGTCATAATTTATAGTAGTAATGTAACCTGTACCGTGTCTCTAAAATGTGCAATATATTTAAGAACTAAAATTGTTATGTGAATATTTCGCTACAATAAAATGAAATGAAATTTTGATAGGATTTTCCACGCCGATTCCGAGAGATTTTTTTTATCTCTGTGTCATATTCTGGAAAGACCTCTAGGATTGGGTTCATGATAAGAAACCACAACAGGGGAAAGCAAACTAAATCAGATGTTATGATCTTCCTTGCAATATACGAGTCATGCAGTTTTATCCATGTGTTTTAACTTTGTGATTTAGGTTTCTCTCGATGCTTTTGCTTTAAATTCAATTGCCTCATGTAATTTGCGCCATGGGCTTCTTTTTACTAATATATTATAACGATAAAAAAGCATCAAGCTACAGCCGAGCAGGTTTTGAAAAAAAACTGGTGGCTCCAGAATTTTTAAGGATGTTTTCATGTGTCAGTGTTGCAGGCGTCACTCTGAGTCTTGAAAAATGGGAAAGACTTACAGGATTCACATTTCTGAGACAATTTACAAAGAACTTCCGTGGAAATTTGAATCAGGAAATAGAGAAGGGGCACATCAATGTATGAAATTGCCTCAACTTAATACTGTTTTAGTCTTTTTGGGAGTCTCTTTAGTAAGTAACAAATAAGATAAGCGGCCTTTCACAATGCTTATATTGAAACAATTTAAATTCTGCAAAAAAAAAAGCAAAGCCTGTTTACAAATTTCCCTTTGCTCGTTTCAAAACAACTTTTTAAAATTCTTTTTCCTATATCTAATAGCATTCGTAATAGTAATGATTTGTAAGTGTTGTTTCAGTGATAAATCAGACAAATTTTCATGCTCGAAATTTAGTTTGTCACTATGCAACTGGTCCTCAAACTTTTAAAATATGAATCCTTATAAACAAAGTTCTTACAAAATGTAATACTTTTGAAACTAAGCTATATAATATTTGATAATTCTGGCTGTCTGATTTATAACACTTTATTGAAGAAGTTGAAAAACAACTGCCTAAGGCAAATACAAATTCAACTTCCAATGTTAAAGTTGTTGTTATGAAATCGATTTTCGCAACTCTAAATATCTTATCTTCACTTCTTAGAGGGATCACTGGTTAAGATTTTGGGTCGTTTAATGCAAGCCATGGACAGCCAGCCAGCAAAAACAATTATCTCAAGGTTACACACCCCAAACCGAAGCCTGCAAAATTCGAAATGGAAATATCATAGTAGAATTGCACTCAATGCTGAGGAAATGGAAGAACCAACAATGCCATCTATCTGACCTAGACGAAGTACAGATAGCAAGATAGAACTTCTAAAAGCGGCGGCGATGACTTATTTGCAGTATGCACAAACTTATCTGCAACATATGGTCAGAAGAAAGCATGCGAGATGAATAGAATCGCAGTATTGGTTGCCCAATCCTGAAGGAAGGAAGCCAATTATAGAGGTATCAATCTACTCAAAATTGCCTTTAACATCTTTTAAGCCGTATGATGTGAACGTCTGAAGCAGTTCGTCAACATCCTGATAGTTCCGTGGTTTTCGACCAGAAAAGTCCACCATGAACCAAATATTAGCATAACGGTAGATCTTGGAAAAAACCCAGGAGCACCAAGTCAGTTTGCACCAACTTTTCATCAATTTCAAGGTTGGTTTTGGTGTCTGTTTCGACCATAGAGAAGAAATTTATGAAGTCATGTCTAGGTTTGGCATCCCCTGTACTTTTGTGCAGGATGGCGATGGAGGTCACCGCCATCCTGCACAAATTGACGTCAAACAACATTTTAAACAAGGTGATGCACTGTCATGCGATTTCTTCGACATCATACTTGGGACAATAGAGCAAAAGAACCTTGTCAACAAAAGAGGGCAAAAAGAAGCATATGCTGCCAGCAAGAAAAACCAAATCCCACGTCTGGGTCAGAACGTTACCATAGACAGCTATAACTTTGAGGTAGTTAGGGCTTTGTCGATCTTGGCTCCGCTGTTCAAACAGATAATAACACAAGCGCTGAGATCAAATGAAGAATACCTCTGGTTAAGAAAGCTAAGCCCTCTTTGGAAGAACTGAAGCATCGCTCTATAAGACCCATATCATCCCCGTCCTACTATATGGTGCAGAAGCATGTACACTTTCAAAAGCGGATGAAGGCCCCTTAGGTTGCTCCGAGAGAAAAGTGTAATCTTTTGTCCCATCTGCATTGACTGTGAGTGGAGGAGAAGATTCAACAACCAATTGACTTAGCCAAAAGTATAAAATACCATGCCACGCGGACTGTAAAGCCACCTCAAGTTAGTAATTAAATGATTAATGACAGAAAAAAGTCCATCCAGCTATCATTTAAAAAAAAACGGCAAAAATTGTTTTAAATTATATTAAGTTATTTCTGCAGTGAAACTAAAAATCTAATTTTCTTTTAGTAGAAATGTAACTCAGCCAGAAAAAAAGTATTTCCAAATTGAAATATGTTAATATATCAATTTTAAATACGCAATTCGTATTTTATATGATCCAAAAATACGAAAACATATACGAGTATATGGTATTCCTCAAAGGCAGCTAAAAATATATGTATCTGATCTTTTTGTTTGCAATGCATTTGATTAGGAAATGAATGATGTTTTCATAACCCGAATTGAATTTCATGGTGGCGGCAAATAAAATAGCACCTATTTCTTTTGCATCTTGAGATGGGAAGCTCATGGTATGGGCAGGCCTACTCGCACCCAAACCAATTTTTTAAGATAAGGTAGCTATAAACTATAAATTTAATTAATTTTGAACTTTTTTTATTGGAAAACTAAATTGATTTTAATTGAAGAAGTCAAATTGTCCCTTTTTTCACAGTTTTTTCGTCATAAAATTCAAACCACCCTGTGAAATTTAACCAAAAGCTTTTCAGGTGATCTCTATGCACACACGCTTCGATGGCTTGATTTGTTCTCGAGTTAGGCTGTATGAAAGAATCCGCACAAACGTATGTACATACATACGTATACACACACTCACAGACATCTTTCAAATATTAATGGAATCCGACTACTGGGACTGCCAAACGTATAGAAATGTAAAAATTTTTAATTTCGAAAATCGGACCGATTACAAGAACTTCCTGATGGGAAGTTAAAATGGCGGTTTTTGCCTCAAACTTTTTTTTCGATATTTTCCCTTACAAAAGGTTGTTTTTCTTAATTTCACTATATATATGCTCAGTTTGAAGCCCCTGCTAACAATTATAACACAGTTTAAATGAAACTCAAAATCATGAAAAAAGTGCAATTTTAAATCGTGGGCTATAGTCCACAAAAAAAGATGAAAAAGGCGGTTTTTGCCTCAAACTTTTTTCTCGATATTTCCCCTTACAAAAGGTTGTTTTTCTTAATTTCACTATATATATGCTCAGTTTGAAGCCCCTGCTAACAATTATAACACAGTTTAAATGAAACTCAAAATCATGAAAAAAAGTGCAATTTTAAATCGTGGGTTATAGTCCACAAAAAAAGATGAAAAAAGGCGGTTTTTGCCTCAAACTTTTTTCTCGATATTTCCCCTTACAAAAGGTTGTTTTTCTTAATTTCACTATATATATGCTCAGTTTGAAGCCCCTGCTAACAATTATAGCACAGTTTAAATGAAACTCAAAATCATGAAAAAAGTGGAATTTTAAATCGTGGGCTATAGTCCACAAAAAAAGATGAAAAAAGGCTGTTTTTGCCTCAAACTTTTTTCTCGATATTTCCCTTTACAAAAGGTTGATTTTCTTAATTTCGCTAAATATATGCTCGGTTTGAAGCCCTTTTTAGTAAAAATTGGTTTGGGTGCGAGTAGGTCTGCCCATACCATGAACTTCCCATCTCGATAAAAAATGTCATTTCCCACCACCATCAAATTCCATTTTCCTTATGATAACATCATTCATTCCATAGACAAATGCATTGCAATAAAAAAAAAGAAACATATATATGTTCTTTACTGCCCCTTAGGAAAATCTTTCTTTTAGATTTTTTAAATCATTTAAAATACGGTTTGCGTATTTACCATTAATATTTTATTCGAATATATTATTTTGAGTGATCAGGACAACAATTTGGAAATACTTTTTTTTTGATTAAGTAACAATTCTACTAGAAATTAGTTCCATTTTTAGTTTAATAATATCAATAAAAAATGACTTAATATAATTTAAAATTATTTTTTGCGTTTTTGTTTAACATTGATAGCTAATTGTACTTTTTTCGTCATTAGCTTTTTAATTAATAACTTGAGGACTGTAGCGCCAGTTCGCGTGGCATTGGAATTTTATCCTTTTGGTTAAGTCGATTTCGCTGTAAAACTCGTACCGTACAGCTCGTTGTTGAATCTTCTCCTCCACTCACCGTCAATGCAGATCACACTTTTCTCTCGAAACAACCTAAGGCGCCTTTATCCGCTTTTGAAACTGTCCATGCTTCTGCATCATATACCATGATGGGACTGATGAGAGTCTTATAGAGCGACACTTTAGTTCTTCGAGAGAGGACTTTACACAATTGTTTTCTTAGCCCAGAGAAACAGCGATTAACAAGAAGTATTCTTCATTTGATCTCAGCGCTAGTGTTATTATCTATGTTTACAGGAGAGCATAGGAAGATAAAGTCCCTAACTACCTCAAATTTATCGCTGTCTACCGATTTGGGTGTCTAACGATTTGGGTGTCTAACGATTTGGGTGTCTTTTTTTGATGACAACATATGCTTCTTTGTGCCCTCGTATACCGCCAAACCCATCTTTGTCATTTCTGTCTGAATCCTCATAAACGCACTGTTGACGTCAAGATGCGTTCTCCTTTAATATCTTCGCCATATGCGAGTTACTGAACAGACCTTTAAAAGATAGTAGCTCTGGTGTTGACACGGGACTTTTGCAGCTAAGCCGTCCGCTCAAGTGCCTTTCTTAGACTTAAGCTTAAATATTGATGTCTTTACTCCGTCTAGGTGGGGAAGATAGCATTGTTGGTTCTTCCATGTCCTCAGCATTGATTGCAATTCTACTACGATGTTTCCATTCCGAATTTTGCAGGTTTCGGTTTGGGGTCTGTAAGCTTGAGATAATTGTTTTCTCTGGTGGTAGAATTTTCGAACCTTATTCCTGTATATAGGACCAACGACCCAAAATCTTAGCCAGTCTTCTGTAGGCACATATTAGCACACGGCCATCCCTCTAATAGTATCCAACTCGACGTGAAGATATTTTTTTTTTATAATTTGCTCGCTCTCAAATGGTTATGAATACTCTTTTAATGCAAGTCGCACAGAACGAGTGGAAGAATTAGGAGAAGAACGAAAGATTTTTGTAGTGGTTTGAGATACTCAGATGTATTTGGTTTCAATTGAATTCCGTGGGTGGATCTCGAATTGGGACAGATGATTTGATATCGACCTATCCAAAGTTTGGAAGATTTAGCTCAAATTTAGTGAAAATCGGTTTAATTTCAACAACTTTAACATTGGAAGTTGAATTTGTATTCGCTTTTGGCAGTTGTTTTTCAACTTCTTCAATAAAGTGTTTTAAATCAGACAGTCAGAATTATCAAATATTATATAGCTTAGTGTCAAAAGTATTACATTTTGTAAGAACTCTGTTTATAGGGATTCATATTTTAAAAGCTTGAGGACCAGTTGCATGGTGACACAAATTAAATTTCAAGCACGATCAAAGGCTCGGTCGCCTGGAACTGGTTTTTTTTTTTTGGGAATTCAAATTTGTCTGATCCGGTTGAACTCTGCATTTCTTTGCAAACTTTCCCTTCATCAGAAATCTTTTTATTAAAACTTGTGCTTAATTATAGCTGAAACATCTCTTACAATTTTTACTGTTACTAATGCTATTATAGGGATAAGAATTTTAAAAAGTTTTTTAGAAATGAGCAAAGAGAAATTTGTGTACAGGCTTTGCTTTTTTTTGTTTGCAGAATTTAAATTGTTTCGGTAGAAACATTGTAAAAGGCCGTTTATCTCAACTTCATGTATTTTCGAAATTATTTCTAATCAATCAAATATTGCTTTCCTTTCTATTAATCATTGCTTGGAATATAAAGGCGTGTCCTTTTTGAAAGGGTTCAAAAGTACATAATATTAGTCCCGAGATTTCGACCGCCTCTTCCTTCCGAGCTGGGAACTACTCAGCATAGGATCTTTTTCTTCTGGTTAGTATATGGCTTTATGAGGATCACATTCAGTCTAGTTTTCTTTGCAGATTTTGATGGTTGTTTCCAGACTGGTTTTGAGAGATTTATTATCCATGTGTCATTTTCTGGAAAGACCTCTAGGATTGCCTTCATGATAAGAAACCAAAGCAGTGGTAAACAAACTAAATCGGATGTTATGACCCTTCTTGCAATAAACGAGTAATGTAGTTCAAGCCATGTGTTTTCACTTTGTCAATTAGCTTTCTCTCGATGCTTTTTCTTTGAAATCAATTGCCTCATGTAAGTTGCACCATGAGCTTCTTTTTGCTAATATATAATAACGATAAAAAAGCGTCAAGCCTCAACCGAGCAGGTTTTGAACAAAAAAAACTGGTGGCTCCATAATTTTCTAAGGATGATTTCATGTGTCAGTGTTGCAGACGTGACTCTGAGGGAAAGACTTACGGGATTCACATTTCTGAAACAATTTTCAAAGAACTTTCGTGGAAATTTGGATCAGGAAATAGGGAAAGGGGCACATTAATGTATTGAAATTGGGAGTCTCTTTAGTAAGTAACTTACTTAGTTTAGTCAATTGGCCAAATAAACATAATATTGATGCAACCTTTGGCATTAAAATGGAACAAAAAAAAATTCTATGAATTTGTCCGGAAACTTTCAAACGGCAGTGTATATATTTATGGATATTTTTTTTCTGATAAGTTATAAACTATAAATTTAATTAATTTTGAACTTTTTTTTATTGGAAAACTAAATTGATTTTAATTGAAGAAGTCAAATTGTCCCTTTTTTTGACAGTTTTTTCGTCATAAAATTCAAACCACCCTGTGAAATATAACCAAAAGCTTTTCAGGTGATCTTTATACACACACGCTTCGAATGAAACCAATTTGGCTTCGATAGCTTGATTTGTTCTCGAGTTATGCTGTACGAAAGAATCCGCACAAACGTACGTACGTACGTACACACACACACACAGACATCTTTCTAAAAATTATGGAATCCGACTACTGAGACCGCCAAACGTGGAGAAATGTAAAAATTTTGAATTTCGAAAATCGGACCGATTACAAGAACTTCCTGATGGGAAGTTAATAAAAACAAATTCACACAGAATTATAATAATTGAGTTGAATCATTAGCAAATTTATCTAGTTCAGTTAAAATTCTATAAAATTAAAATCAAATTTATTACTTGAAATGGGGATAAGTAGGGGAATGGTAAGCTGCTATGAAGATAAAGTCAAGTATTCAACATTAATTTTAATTCAACATTTCGGTAATTACTTACTTACGAAAGTATTCTTCTAAGTGATCAGGACAACAATTTGGATATAATCGTTTTTAAATTAGTAACATTTATCTAATGTACATGTTTCATGTACATGTAAACATATTTCAATTTGGAAATACTTTTTTTCTGATTGAGCTACCTTTCTATGATACTAAAAGAAAATTAGATTTTAAGTTTGACTGCAGAAATAATTTAGTTCTTACCGTTTTTTTTAAACATGTTAGCTGGTTGGACTTGTTTTGTCATAAATGATTTAATTATTAACTTGAGGTGGCGCTACAGTCCACGTAGGATTGGCATTGTATCCTTTTGGCGAAGTCAATTGGTTGTTGAATCTTCTCCTCCACTCACCGTCAATGCAGATGGGACAAAAGATCACAATTTTCTCTCGAAACAACGTGGCCTTCATCCGCTTTTGAAAGTATCCATGCTTCTACACCATATAGTAGGACGGGGATGATATTGCTCTCATAGAGCGACACTTCAGTTCTTCGAAAGAGGGCTTAGCTTTAATACCTAGAGGTATTCTTCGTTTGATCTCAGCGCTGATGTTATTTTCTGTATTTATAGCGGAGCCAAGATAGACAAAGCCCCAACTACCTCAAAGTTAAAGCTGTTTATGGTAACGTTCTGACTAGCGTTTGGTCTTTCTTTATGACAGCATATGCCTCGTTTTGCCTTCTGGCGTTGACAAGGTTCTTTTGCACTATTGCCCCAAGTATGATGTTGAAGAAATCGCATGACAGTGCATCACCTTGTCTAAAATGTTGTTTGACATCAAGTGGGTCGATGACGTCTTTGCCGACCTCAATGGAGCAGCATGATTTCTCCATCGCCATCCTGCACAAAAGTACGAGCTTGGCAGGGATGCCAAACTTAGACATGACTTCATATATCTCGTCTCTGTGGGCGAAACAGACACCAAAACCAACCTTGAAATTGACGAAAAGGTTGTGCGCACTAACTTGGCGCTCCTGGGTTTTTTCCAAGATCTGCCGTTATGTTAATCTTTGGTTTATGGTGGACTGGTCGAAAACCACATTTATACGGACCTATCAGGATGTTGACGACCTGCTTCAGACGTTCACATCATACGGCGGAAAAGATGTTAAAGGCAATTTTGAGGAGATTGACACCTCTATAATTGGCTTCCTTTCTTCAGGATTGGGCAACCAATACTGAGATTCCATTCATCTCGCATACTATAAATTTAATTAATTTTGAACTTTTTTAATTGGAAAACTAAATTAATTTTAATTGAAGAAGTCAAATTGTCCCTTTTTTAGACAGTTTTTTCGTCATAAAATTCAAACCACCCTGTGAAATTTAACCAAAAGCTTTTCAGGTGATCTTTATGCACACACGCTTCGAATGAAACCAATTTGACTTCGATAGCTTGATTTGTTCTCGAGTTAGGCTGTACGAAAGAATCCGCACAAACGTACGTACGTACACACACACACACAGACATCTTTCTAAAAATCATGGAATCCGACTACTGGGACCGCCAAACGTGGAGAAATGTAAAAATTTTGAATTCCGAAAATCGGACCGATTACAAGAACTTCCTGATGGGAAGTTAAAAATATCATAGTAGAATTGCAGTCAATGCTGAGGACATTGAAGAACCAACAATGCCATCTACCTGACCTAGACGAAGTACAGATAGCAAGATAGAATTTCTTAAAGCGGCGGCGATGACTTAGTTGGGAATATGCACCAACTCATCTGCAAAACATGGTCAGAAGAAAGCATGCGAGATGAATGGGATCTCAGTATTGGTTGCCAAATCCTAAAGGAAGGAAGCCAATTATAGAGGTATCGTATTAATGTGGTTTTCGACCAGAAAAGTCCACCTAAACCAAATATTAACGTAACGGCAGATCTTGGAAAAAACCCAGGAGCACCAAGTCAGTACGCACCACCTTTTCATCAATTTCAAGGTTGGTTTTGGTGTCTGTTTCGTCCACAGAGACGAGATTTATGAAGTCATGTCAAGGTTTGGCATTCCTGCCAAGCTCGTACTTTTGTGCAAGATGGCGATGGAGAAATCAAGCTGCTCCATTGAGGTCGGCAAAAACGTCATCGACCCACTTGATGTCAAACAATATTTTAGACAAGGTGATGCACTGTCATGCGATTTCTTCAACATCATACTCGGGACAATAGTGCAAAAGAACCTTGTCAATGCCAGAACGCAAAAAGAGGCATACTATATGCTGTCATAAAGAAAGACCAAGCCCCAGAACGTTACCATAAACAGCTATAACTTTGAAGTAATTGGGGCTTTGTCTATCTTGGCTCCGCTATAAATATAGATAATAACACCAGCGCTGAGATCAAAGGAAGAATACCTCTGGCTATTAAAGCTTTGCCCTGTTTCGAAGATCTGAAGTGTCGCTCTATGAGACCAATATCATCCCCGTCCTACTATGTGGTGTAGAAGCATGAATACTTTCAAAAGCGGATGAAGGCCCCGTTGTTTCGAGAGAAAAGTGTCTTTGTCCCATCTGCATTGACGATGAGTGGAGGAGAAGATTCAACAACCAATTGACTTAGCCAAAAGGATTAAATACCAATGCTACGTGAACTGTAACGCCACCTCAAGTTAATTATTAAATGATTAATGACAAAAAAAAGTCCAACCAGCTATCATATTTAAAAAAAAACGGTAAAAATTATTTTAAATTATATTAAGTTATTTCTGCAGTCAAACTAAAAATCTAATTTTCTTTTAGTATCATAAAAAGGTAACTCAATCAGAAAAAAAGTATTTCCAAATTGAAAAATGTTAATCTATCATTGTTAAATACGCAATTCGTATTTTTATTGATCCAAAAACGAAAATATATAAGAGTATATGGTATTCCTCAAGGGCAGCTAAAAATATTTGTATCTTATTTTTAACTTCCCATCAGGCAGTTCTTGTAATCGGTCCGATTTCCGAAATTCAAAATTTTTACATATCTCGACCTTTCGAGGTCCCAGAACTCGGAATCCATTGTTTTTAGAAAGATGAACGTGTGTGTGTGTGTGTGTACGACGTACGTTTGTGCGGATTTTTTCGAACAACTAACTCAAGAACAAATTAAGTTGTTGTAATTTGTAAACAATTTGTTGAATTTTAATTCCAAAAGTTTCATCAGCATCATATTTATTTAGCTAATTGACTAAAATAAGTTAGTTATTACCTTTATTTAAGTCATATCTATTTAGCTAATTGACTAAAATAAGTTAGTTATTACCTTTACAAATATACGTTCAGACTAAAACAGTATTAAGTTGAGGCCATTTTATATTTTAAGGTGCCCCTTTCCCTATTTTTTGACCCAAATTTCCACGACAGTGCTTGGAAAATTGTTTCAGAAATGTGAATCCTATTAATCTTTTTTATTTCTCATGATTTCGAATTACGGTACAACACTTGGCACTTGAAAACATCCTTAGAAAATGATGGTGCCATCAGTATTTTTGTTCAAGACCTGCTGTAGCTTGACGCTTTTTTATCTTTAAACCATATTGGTAAAAGAAACTCATGGGGCAACACACATGAGGCAATTGATTTAGTAGAAATACCATCAAGAGAAATCTAAATGACAAAGCTAAAGCACATAGATAAAATTGCATTACTCGCATATTAAAAAGTCGTATTTTATATGATTCAAAGATGCGAAAACAAATTCTTAACTTACGGGGAGCTAAACAAGTGAGTATCTTAAAGTTGTTGTTGGGAGCAAATTAAATAGCACCTTAATGTTTTTTTTTATCATGAGATGGGAAGTTCATGGTATGGGCAGGTCTACTCGCACCCAAACCAATTTTTCCATTTCGAATTTTGCAGGCTTCGGTTTGGGGTGTGTAATCTTGAGATAATTGTTTTTGCTGGCTGGCTGTCCATGGCTTGCATTAGACGACTCAATGAAAGCATTTTCGACTGTAATATAGAACCAACGACCCAAAATCTTAGCCAGTCATCCTTCTAAGAGTATCCAACTCAACGTGAAGATAAGATATTTTAAATTTAGAGTTGCGAAAATAGATTTCATAACAACAACTTTAACATTGGAAGTTGAATTTGTATTTGCTTTTGGCAGTTGTTTTTCAACTTCTTCAATAAAGTGTTATAAATCAGACAGCCAGAATTATCACATATTATATAGCTTAGTTTCAAAAGTATTACATTTTGTAAGAACTGTTTTAAAAGTTTGAGGACCAGTTGCATAGTGACACAAACTACATTTCGAGCATGAAAATTTGTCTGAGTTATCACCGAAGCATCACTTAAAAATCATTACTATTAATAATGCTATTATAGAAAAAAGAATTTTAAAAAGTTGTTTTGAAATGAGCGAAGGGAAATTTGTAACCAGGCTTTGCCTTTTTTTTAATTTGCAGAATTTAAATTGTTTCGATATAAGCATTGTGAAAGGCCGCTTATCTTAACTTCATGTATTTTCGAAATTATTTCTAATCAATCAAATTTGTTAGATTGATTTCCTTTGGAGGATATTTACCATTGCTCTGAATAGTCTCAGTCCAGAGATTTCGACCGCCTCTTCTTTCCGATCTAGGAACTGCTCAGCATAGGATCCTTTTCTTCTGGTCCAGTTTTCTTTGCGAATTTTGATAGTTGTTTCCAAGCCGATTTCGAGAGATTGTTTATCTCTATATCATTTTCTGGAAAGACTTCTAAGATTGGGTTCATGATAAGAAACCGCAACAGTGGAAAACAAACTAATTCGGATGTTATGATCTTCTTTGCAACGCTCTATAACATACGAGTAATGCAGTTAGTATATTATAATATAGATAGTATAACGATAAAAAAGCGTCGAGCTATAGCCGATCAGGTTTTAAACAAAAAAAAAAACTGGTGGCTCCATAATTTTCTAAGGATCTTTTCATGTGTCAGTGTTGCAGACGTCACTCTGAGTCTTGATAAATGGGAAAGACTTACAGGATTCACATTTCTGAAACAATTTTCAATGATCTTCCGTGGAAATTTGAATCAGGAAATGGAGAAAAGGAGCACATTAATGTATGAAATGGCCTCAACTAAATACTGTTTTAGTCTTTTTGGTAGTCTCTATAGTTAGTAACTTACTTAGTTTAGTCAATTGGCTAAATAAACATAATATTGATGAAACTTTTGGCATTAGAATTGAAAAAAAAATAAAAATTTATATGAATTTGTCCGGAAACTTATGAACGGCAGTGTACATATTTATGCAGATTTTTTATCTGATTAGGTAGCTATAAACTATAAATTTAATTAATTTTGAACTGTTTTTATTGGAAAACTAAATTGATTTTAATTGAAGAAGTCAAATTGTCCCTTTTTTTGACAGTTTTTTCTTCATAAAATTCAAACCACCCTGTGAAATTTAACCAAAAGCTTTTCAGGTGATCTTTATGCACACGCGCTTCGAATGAAACCAATTTCGATAGCTTGATTTGTTCTCGAGTTAGGCTGTACGAAAGAATCCGCATAAACGTACGTACGTACGTACACACACACACACAGACATCTTTTTAAAAACTGGTTTGGGTGCGAGTAGACCTGCCCATACCATGAACTTCCCATCTCATGATAAAAAAAAACATTAAGGTGCTATTTAATTTGCTCCCAACATCAACTTTAAGATACTCATTTTTTTAGCTCCCCGTAAGTTTATATTTGTTTTCGCATCTTTGAATCATATAAAATACGATTTGCGTCTAAAGTATAGATTAAAGGGTAAACTTATTATGTACATGCTAACACAGTAAGAAATACTTATAAATCTGTGAAAGATTCGCGATATAAAGAATACATTGGTCTAATTGAAATAAAACATATCCGACTAATAAATTAAAAATATAAATATAAAGATTAAAACAAAATTAAAACAAATTCATGATGATATATTTGGTATGAGATTATAATAATTGAGTTGAATCATTAGCAAATTTATCAAGTTCAGTTAAAATTCTATAAAATTAAAATCACATTTATCACTTGAAATGGGGATCAGTAGGGGAATGGTAAGCTGCTATGAAGGTAAAGTTGGGTATTCAACATTCATTTTAAATTCAACATTTCGGTAATTCCTTACTTACGAAAGTATTCTTTTAAGTGATCAGAACAACAATTTGGAAATAATCGTTTTTGATTTAGTAACATTTATCTAATGTTGTGCACAAGATTGAAAAGTTTGTGAGCACGTTGTAAGAAGTTTCGTCTTGGTTGTTAGAAACTAATATGGGTTGTAAAAGCGTTTTGGAGAAAGCTTTACATTGAAGAAGATTCTCATAGAGCGACACTTCAGTTCTTCGAAAGAGGGCTTAGCTTTAATAGCTAGAGGTATTCTTCGTTTGATCTCAGCGCTGATGTTTTTATCTGTATTTATAGCGGAGCCAAGATAGACAAAGCCCCAACTACCTCAAAGCTATAGCTGTTTATGGTAACGTTCTGATCCGGGTTTGGTCTTTCTTTATGACAGCATATGCCTCTTCTTGCCTTCTGGCGTTGACAAGGTTCTTTCGCACTATTGTCCTAAGAATGATGTTGAAGAAATCGCATGATAGTGCATTATCTTGTCTAAAATTTTGTTTGACATCATCATCAAACCAACCTTGAAATTGATGAAAATGTGGTGCGTACTGACTTGGCGCTCCTGGGTTTTTTCCAAGATCTGCCGTTATGTTAATATTTGGTTTATGGTGGACTTTTCTGGTAGAAAACCACATTAATACCGACCTACCAGGATGTTGACGAACTGCTTCAGACGTTCACATCATACGGCGGAAAAGATATCAGAGGCAATTTTGAGGAGATTGATACCTCTATAATTGGCTTCCTTCCTTCAGGATTGGACAACTGACCATGTATTGCAGATGAGTTGGTGCATACTCTCAACTAAGTCATCGCCGCCGCTTTTAGAAGTTCTACCTTGTTATCTGTACTTCGTCTAGCTCAGGTAGATGACATTGTTGGATCTTCCATGTCCTCAGCATTGACTGCAATTCTACTATGATATTTCCATTTTGCAGGCTTCGGTTTGGGGTGTGTAACCTTGAGATAATTGTTTTTGCTGGCTGGTCATGGCTTGCATTAAACGACTCAATGAAAGCATTTTCGACTGTAATATAGGACCAACGACCCAAAATCTTAGCCAGTCATCCTTCTAAGAGTATCCAACTCAACGTGAAGATAAGATATTTTAAATTTAGAGTTGCGAAAATAGATTTCATAACAACAACTTTAACATTGGAAGTTGAATTTGTATTTGCTTTTGGCAGTTGTTTTTCAACTTCTTCAATAAAGTGTTATAAATCAGACAGCCAGAATTATCACATATTATATAGCTTAGTTTCAAAAGCATTACATTTTGTAAGAACTGTTTTAAAAGTTTGAGGACCAGTTGCATAGTGACACAAACTACATTTCGAGCATGAAAATTTGTCTGAGTTATCACCGAAGCATCACTTAAAAATCATTACTATTAATAATGCTATTATAGAAAAAAGAATTTTAAAAAGTTGTTTTGAAATGAGCGAAGGGAAATTTGTATCCAGGCTTTGCCTTTTTTTTAATTTGCAGAATTTAAGTTGTTTCGATATAAGCATTGTGAAAGGCCGCTTATCTTAACTTCATGTATTTTCGAAATTATTTCTAATCAATCAAATTTGTTAGATTGATTTCCTTTGGAGGATATTTACCATTGCTCTGAATAGTCTCAGTCCAGAGATTTCGACCGCCTCTTCTTTCCGATCTAGGAACTGCTCAGCATAGGATCCTTTTCTTCTGGTCCAGTTTTCTTTGCGAATTTTGATAGTTGTTTCCAAGCCGATTTCGAGAGATTGTTTATCTCTATATCATTTTCTGGAAAGACTTCTAAGATTGGGTTCATGATAAGAAACCGCAACAGTGGAAAACAAACTAAATCGGATGTTATGATCTTCTTTGCAACGCTCTATAACATACGAGTAATGCAGTTAGTATATTATAATATAGATAGTATAACGATAAAAAAGCGTCGAGCTATAGCCGATCAGGTTTTAAACAAAAAAAAAAACTGGTGGCTCCATAATTTTCTAAGGATCTTTTCATGTGTCAGTGTTGCAGACGTCACTCTGAGTCTTGATAAATGGGAAAGACTTACAGGATTCACATTTCTGAAACAATTTTCAATGATCTTCCGTGGAAATTTGAATCAGGAAATGGAGAAAAGGAGCACATTAATGTATGAAATGGCCTCAACTAAATACTGTTTTAGTCTTTTTGGTAGTCTCTATAGTTAGTAACTTACTTAGTTTAGTCAATTGGCTAAATAAACATAATATTGATGAAACTTTTGGCATTAGAATTGAAAAAAAAATAAAAATTTATATGAATTTGTCCGGAAACTTATGAACGGCAGTGTACATATTTATGCAGATTTTTTATCTGATTAGGTAGCTATAAACTATAAATTTAATTAATTTTGAACTGTTTTTATTGGAAAACTAAATTGATTTTAATTGAAGAAGTCAAATTGTCCCTTTTTTTGACAGTTTTTTCTTCATAAAATTCAAACCACCCTGTGAAATTTAACCAAAAGCTTTTCAGGTGATCTTTATGCACACGCGCTTCGAATGAAACCAATTTCGATAGCTTGATTTGTTCTCGAGTTAGGCTGTACGAAAGAATCCGCATAAACGTACGTACGTACGTACACACACACACACAGACATCTTTTTAAAAACTGGTTTGGGTGCGAGTAGACCTGCCCATACCATGAACTTCCCATCTCATGATAAAAAAAAACATTAAGGTGCTATTTAATTTGCTCCCAACATCAACTTTAAGATACTCATTTTTTTTAGCTCCCCGTAAGTTTATATTTGTTTTCGCATCTTTGAATACGATTTGCGTCTAAAGTATAGATTAAAGGGTAAACTTATTATGTACATGCTAACACAGTAAGAAATACTTATAAATCTGTGAAAGATTCGCGATATAAAGAATACATTGGTCTAATTGAAATAAAACATATCCGACTAATAAATTAAAAATATAAATATAAAGATTAAAACAAAATTAAAACAAATTCATGATGATATATTTGGTATGAGATTATAATAATTGAGTTGAATCATTAGCAAATTTATCAAGTTCAGTTAAAATTCTATAAAATTAAAATCACATTTATCACTTGAAATGGGGATCAGTAGGGGAATGGTAAGCTGCTATGAAGGTAAAGTTGGGTATTCAACATTCATTTTAAATTCAACATTTCGGTAATTCCTTACTTACGAAAGTATTCTTTTAAGTGATCAGAACAACAATTTGGAAATAATCGTTTTTGATTTAGTAACATTTATCTAATGTTGTGCACAAGATTGAAAAGTTTGTGAGCACGTTGTAAGAAGTTTCGTCTTGGTTGTTAGAAACTAATATGGGTTGTAAAAGCGTTTTGGAGAAAGCTTTACATTGAAGAAGATTCTCATAGAGCGACACTTCAGTTCTTCGAAAGAGGGCTTAGCTTTAATAGCTAGAGGTATTCTTCGTTTGATCTCAGCGCTGATGTTTTTATCTGTATTTATAGCGGAGCCAAGATAGACAAAGCCCCAACTACCTCAAAGCTATAGCTGTTTATGGTAACGTTCTGATCCGGGTTTGGTCTTTCTTTATAACAGCATATGCCTCTTCTTGCCTTCTGGCGTTGACAAGGTTCTTTTGCACTATTGTCCTAAGAATGATGTTGAAGAAATCGCATGATAGTGCATTATCTTGTCTAAAATTTTGTTTGACATCATCATCAAACCAACCTTGAAATTGATGAAAATGTGGTGCGTACTGACTTGGCGCTCCTGGGTTTTTTCCAAGATCTGCCGTTATGTTAATATTTGGTTTATGGTGGACTTTTCTGGTAGAAAACCACATTAATACCGACCTATCAGGATGTTGACGAACTGCTTCAGACGTTCACATCATACGGCGGAAAAGATATCAGAGGCAATTTTGAGGAGATTGATACCTCTATAATTGGCTTCCTTCCTTCAGGATTGGACAACTGACCATGTATTGCAGATGAGTTGGTGCATACTCTCAACTAAGTCATCGCCGCCGCTTTTAGAAGTTCTACCTTGTTATCTGTACTTCGTCTAGCTCAGGTAGATGACATTGTTGGATCTTCCATGTCCTCAGCATTGACTGCAATTCTACTATGATATTTCCATTTTGCAGGCTTCGGTTTGGGGTGTGTTACCTTGAGATAATTGTTTTTGCTGGCTGGTCATGGCTTGCATTAAACGACTCAATGAAAGCATTTTCGACTGTAATATAGGACCAACGACCCAAAATCTTAGCCAGTCATCCCTCTTAGAGTATCCAACTTAACGTGAAGATAAGATATTTTAAATTTAGAGTTGCGAAAATCGATTTCATAACAGCAACTTTTACATTGGAATTTAAATTTGTATTTGCTTTTTGCAGTTGTTTTTCAACTTCTTCAATAAAGTGTTATAAATCAGACAGCCAGAATTATCAAATATTATATAGCTTTTATTTTAAAAGTTTGAGGACCAACTGCTTATCTAAGCTTCATGCATTTTTGGAATCAAATCAAATCAAATATGTTTGATTGCTTTTCTTTGGAAGATATTAACCACTGCTCGGAATATTAAGGCGTGATTAACTTTATGTCCTTTTTGAAAGGGCTCAAAAGTACATAGTTTCAATCCAGAGATTTCCACCACCTCTTCCTTCCGAGCTGGTAACTGCTTAGCAAAGGATCTTTTTCTGTCTGGTAAATATATGGCTTAAAGAGGATCACATTCAGTCCAGTTTTCTTTGCAGATTTTGATAGGATTTTCCACGCCGATTCCCAGAATTTTTTTTTATCTTTGTGTCATATTCTGGAAAGACCTCTAGGTTTGGGTTCATAATAAGAAACCACAACAGTGGAAAACAAACTAAATCGGATGTTATGTTCTTCCTTGCAATATACGAGTAATGCAGCTTTATCCATGTGTGTTTAACTTTGTCATTTAGGTTTCTCTCGATGCTTTCGCTTTGAATTCAGTTGCCTCATGTAATTTGCACCATGAGCTTCTTTTTGCTAATATATTATAACTATAAAAAAGCGTCAAGCTACAGCCGAGTAGCTTTTGAACAAAAAAACTGGTGGCTCCATAATTTTCTAAGGATCTTTTCATGTGTCAGTGTTGCAGACGTCACTCTGAGTCTTGAAAAATGGGAAAGACCTACAGGATTCTCATTTCTGAAACAATTTGCAAAGAACTTCCGAGGAAATTTGGATCAGGAAATAGAGAAAAGGGCACATCAATGTATGAAATGGCCTCAACTAAATATTGTTTTAGTCTTTTTGGTAGTCTCTATAATAAGTAACTTACT
This sequence comes from Orthonevra nobilis, assembly GCA_963555765.1. Lineage (NCBI taxonomy): Eukaryota > Metazoa > Arthropoda > Insecta > Diptera > Syrphidae > Orthonevra > Orthonevra nobilis. The sequence goes on along the minus strand of OY743226.1, from coordinate 66,284,066 downwards.
TAGTTTAGTCAATTGGCTAAATAAACATAATATTGATGAAACTTTTGGCATTAAAATTGAACAAAAAAAAATTTATATGAATTTGTCCGGAACTTATGAACGGCAGTGTATATATTTATGCATATTTTTTATCTGATAAGGTAGCTATAAACTATAAATTCAATTTTAAATTATATTAAGTTGTTTCTGCAGTAAAACTAAAAATCGAATTTTCTTTGAGTTGAAATGTTACTCAGTCAGAAAAACAGTATATCCAAATTGAAATATGTTAATCTATCAAACTTTTCAATCTTATGCACAACATTAGATAAATGTTACTAAATCAAAAACGATTATTTCCAAATTGTTGTCCTGATCACTTAAAAGAACACTTTCGTAAGTAAGTAATTACCGAAATGTTGAATTAAAATTGAATATTGAACTTTACCTTCATAGCAGCTATAAATGTGATTTTAATTTTATAGAATTTTAAACAGAACTAGATAAATTTGCTAATGATTCAACTCAATGATTATAATCTGGTACCTAATATTTCATCATGAATTTGTTTAAATTTAGTTTTAATCTTTATATTTATATTTTTAATTTATTAGTCTGATATGTTTTAATTCATAATATAAGTTTAATAACATAATAAGTATACCCTTTAATCTATACTTTAGACGCAAATCGTATTTTATATGATTCAAAGATGCGAAAACAAATATAAACTTACGGGGAGCTAAAAAAGTGAGTATCTTAAAGTTGATGTTGGGAGCAAATTAAATAGCACCTTATTGTTTTTTTTATCATGAGATGGGAAGTTCATGGAATGGGCAGGTCTACTCGCACCCAAACCAATTTTTTAATATCAAAATAATAGTTAAATCTAACTCAAATACATTGTGAGATCTTATTTAACAAACTTTAAAAGTTATTCCAATAAAAAGTGATAATGTCATCAAAAAGTACCCGCGCAAATTCTCGGAACAATGTGTCTCCCCGTTCGACCCTATACTCACCACTAGCAAAAGTTTTACTGGATAATAATAAAACAATGGAAAACTCGAAGATACTATCCGAACAAAGTGAGTTGATTGTTAACATCTTGGCAACTAAACTACTTGAATCAGAGCAGAGGATTCTAAATAAAATGAATCATGAATTATCATCTATCAAGTCCAGTATTGCAAGCAAACTGCAAACTCAGGAGAGTAATTGATGTTCTAGAGAATAGGTGCATTGCTGCCGATGCATTTTTGTATAAAGTTTCTGTTATCCCAGGCGAAAGCCCGCAATGGCTGTTTGGAAAACACTGTCAAACACTTAATGTTAAAGCTCCACCACTAAAGAATATCTACCGAACACGCTTAAAAAACGACACCAAGGATCCACCAATTATGCTAAAATCTCAATCAATTAAACTTATTGCAAACGAAACCGATCGCGACTTTGTTTTCGTGATCTTGGTTTAAGTTTCAGTTCTGACGTTCCTGTTTACTCACACGAATCGCTCACTCAACACAATCACAACATTATGAAGCATGCAATGGTGTTGAAAAAGAAAAAGACGATTGCATCCGTATTCACCTCTCGCGGTCTTGTATATGTAAGACACCAATTGAATTCTGTAGCATTGCTTGTAACTTCGATCAAAAGCTTTGCTGAGATCGTGAACGATCATAAAAACTCGACTGGGAACCTGCGCGCTGCTTCTGATGACATCGAAACATAAAGCTCAAACGATCACCGAAGCAACAAACAAAAGTTCACTCCACGACATTTGAACTTATGAATGCTGAAAACATCCTACTAATTAACGTATTTTATTACAAATTCTGACACTAATCTTATATATTTTTAATTACGTTTTGCTATGAATTTATTTTCTTGTAATATATTTTTTGAAAAATTGAATTTACATCTCTTTTATCTAGCTCTCAATGTTCATCCCACCTCCCATTTATTGCTGCATTTGGTCATGTTGTTTGTTGTTTTTGGCTTTCTCTTGATGTGTACTATATACTGCTATGTTATTTTTTTGAACATGGCTTGTAGTTCTCAGGGTTCTCATAGTCTGTGTATGAATGTAAACGCATATTCAACATCTGCGATGATTAATATTTTATCAAAACGCGAGGAGGGCTTAAAAGTTTGTCACTTGAATGCGAGAAGTTTGAATGGACAAAAGCTGGATTATTTACGCTTTTTATTTGAAAATTCAAGCGTTGACATTATCTGTGTCAGTGAGACGTAGTTCAAGAGGGATATTGAAGATGATTTCTATAACATATCTAATTACAATTCATTCCGTAATGACAGAGTTATCTAATTTGACTACTGGAGGAGGTGTTGCAATTTACTGCAAATCAAGCCTTAACACCAAAATAATTGCCAATTCCGATGGAGTTGGTGTTGAATTCTTAGTTTTGGAAGTATTCGATAATAATGCAAAATGCATAGTTTCCTGCAGTTACAACCCAAACCGCAGCTTCTTTCCGGAACCATTTTTTTCGACTCTTTCGGAAGTTTCCGCACTTTAATGCTAACTTGTTCCTGAATGACTCTCGAGCTCGTCAAGTATGTAATCTTTCTTCTTCGTTAGGATTATCTATTTAAAATAATTCTTGTCCCACTAATTTTTCACCTGGTACTGTTCCTAGTTTGCTAGATTTATTAATAGTCGCTGATACCTCTTCTGTCCTCGTTTTTGACCAATTATCATTTGACATTATATCAGACCATGATTTACTTTTTCTTACCTATGACATATGTACTTTTTGTTCGTGACAACTTACCTACTACATTTACTTTCAAAGATATTAACAAGGTAAACTTGGACCTTCTTCAAACTAAAATAAGCACCATCCCATGGGAACAGTGCAGACTTATACCTGATCCCGACGCAAAACTAGAACTGTTCGAGTCTTTCATCTTGTATTTATTTGATGAATGGTCCCAACGAAAACTGTGTCCGTTAGAAATAAAAGTTGCCCGTGGTTCACTCATACCGTAGTTAATTCACTTAAACTTAGAAACAAGTGTTATAGTAGGTGGAAACAAACACCTAACTGCGTTAACTGCTCAAAGTATAGGGATGCTCGTAATTCGGCTACTCGTGTTGTCCGTGATGCTAAGCGACAATATTATAATTCAAAACTGAGTACTAGGCTGCCACCCAAAAAACTCTGGCGTAATCTTCGTCAGTTTGGAATTGCTGGAAATGGAAGCGATGCTTGTAAATTAGACCCAAATACATTAAACGAGAGCTTTCTTTCGCACACACGCAGTGCATTTGAACCTTCCTGAGCGCATCCAGGCCAACACAGTGCATGAGTTACAGTTCAGCTTGGTTACGCATTTAGAAGTCTCGCAAGTAATAGCTTCTATTAAGTCTAATGCTATTGGCGAAGATGGTGTACCACTTCGTATCATTAAAATGATACTACCTCATGTCGTAGGTCATCTAACAGATATTATAAATTACTGCTTTATGTCGTCAACCTTTCCCCAATGTTGGAAGGTGGCCAAAGTGATACCTGTTCCTAAAAAGCGTAAGGCAACCTCTGCGAATGACTACAGACCAATCAGTATACTTCCATGTCTATCTAAGGTCTTTGAGAAGTTAATAGCAAAGCAGATTCAACACCATGTTCATCGTCACTCCTTACTTTATCCTCTCCAATCAGGATTTAGAGCTGGTCATAGCTGCTCTTCAGCTGCTCTTAAACTTGTTCACGTAGATGTTGGAAAAGCAACAAATACCAAGCATATATAAGATGTGGTACCTTAAAACAAATGTATCTGGCAGAGCCGAGAATCGCATTCGTCACTAAATATTGAGTGAAGAAAACTACAGTACTGCATGGAAAACTCTTCAAGATCGCTACACCAACGTCAGAGTATTGACGACAACATTACTACAAAAAATCATTGGACAACGAGCCCAAACACAGTCATCCGCAACGTCAGTGAAAGGGTTGCACAATACCACACAAGAATGCTTAATGGCATTAAACAATCTTGGCATAGATGTCGCGACATGGGTACCATTGCTTATTCATTCACTAGTTAAGAAGCTGGATTCTTATACACGTATTCTGTTCGAACAATCATTGAAACGGCCTAAGGAACTGCAATCAGTCAAGGAATTCCTCAACTTTCTGGAAATTCATTTTCAATAGTTGGAGGCATTCATGCCTGGCCCCGTCACACAATTACACAAGATTCGAGTGTTGTGGTCAGGGAACACATCGCATGTACGCCTGCAAGTAGTTTTTGCAACTCAAGGTAGAGGAACGCGTAAAATACCAACCAAAAAATACAAATCACTCGGTAACGTTGGCAGCATCTAAAAGGTCGGATTCTCATCATCACGTACTCCTCAGCACAGCAATTGTTTGTCTTATAGCTAACAATGGACAAGAGATGGACTGCAGAGCCATATTGGATTCAGGTTCTCAAGTCAATCTAGTAACAGAGCAAGTCGTGAAAAAATTAAGCCTTTCTCCTAGGACCACCTCAATGTGTATACAAGGCATTGATAATACAAGAAAAGAATCTCGGCACTGCATCAATGTCAACCTGCATTCAAAAATCAATGGCTTTAGTACCGCAGCCATCTCAATATCTCAACATCACTAGATGGCCGATACCAACCAACCGAAAGGATCGACGTACTACTTGGGGCTGAATTCTATCACCAACTATTGTCGATTGGGCAATTTTGATTAGGAGAAAATCTTCGTCTTTGAAGAATACAGTCTTCGGGTGGATAGTACCGGGAAAAGTGGGCGAATGTCAACGTCAAATTGAAACAGGAACGTGTGGCATTTGCACCGCAGACTGCGACAGCCTAAGTCAAATGGTTGAGCGATTGTGGAAACTGGAAGAAGTAGATACATCAATCAAAACATTGAAGAAGATCGAACAGTTGAGCTAAACAAATTTTACGCAACATACGGGGAGGAACAATAACGGCAGGTATGTATGTTGTTAAACTACCTTTTCATGAAGATCCATTCAGACTTGGCGACTCCAGGGAGAAAGCATTGAACAGGTTTTTAGCTTTGGAACGACGGTTTTCAAAAACAGAAGATATAAGAAGGCAATATATCGAGTTCATGGACGAGCATGAAGCATTAGAGCACATGACAAAAATTGACAAGAATAACGCATCAGCGCTAAGTTATGCTCCACCATTGTGTATTCAAACCCGATAGTTGTACCACTAAGTTTCGGGTAGTATTTGATGCCTCCTCAAATACCTAGTCTGGACTTTCAATGAACGACATGATGCACACAAGATCAACAATCCAAAGTGAACTATTGTCACTACTGCTTCGATCCCGATTGCCAAGGTTCGTATTCTGCACCGATATTCCAAAAATGTATCGACAAATAGTAATGCATTCTGAAGACAGAAGATATCAAGCAATCATTTGGAGAAATGGCAAGGACGAAGGTATTAACTATTATGAACTAAACATAGTAACATATGGCACTCGGACTGCACCCTATCTAGCTAAGAAGTGCTTACAGCAGCTAGCCAAGGACAACTCAACACAAACATCCACTTGGCGCACAGGTCTTAGATAACGACTTTTATGTAGATGATTGTTTGACTGGAGCCAATAGTCTATCTTCGCAGATGCACGATTCAATTAGCGCAAATGGTGCGCTAACCACCCACAATTACTTCAAGGCATTGCAAAGGAGGATCAAGAAATTGATCTTGACTTCAGCAACGAGAACAACGAGTCAATCAAGGCGTTAGGATCAACATGGCAACCAATAAAGGATCGATTCTGCGTAGAAACTAAACTCAACCCCACTAGTCGAATAACGAAGAGAATAGTCACTCCAGATCTGGCAAAACTATTTGATCCCTTAGGAATTATGGCACCAGTAGTCTTCGTTCGTACCAGAACTTTGGTAATTGAAGGTTTCTTGGGACGAGGTATTGGCAATGGAGTTCCATTCAGGATGGACAGCATTTCGAAACAGCCTGAAGGAATAAGACAATGTGCATTGCCCTCGTCATATGTTCAATGACGAGGTCCCTGTATCCATACTGATTCATGCGTTTTCATATGCGTCTGAGAAGGCATACGGCGCAGTCATATACTTACGGACAATTCTAAGAGATAGGGAGACAATTGTTAGATTGTTGTGTTCCAAATGTCGTGTAGCACCGCTTACAAATATTACCTTGTTAAGAATCATGTGCCACAATTCTAAGCGCACAATTAGTGAGCAAAATAAAGCAGTACCTGAACTTTAAGAATACACCCACATTCTTATAGACAGACTCTGAAATCGTTCTATCTTGAACCAACGCCAGTGCATCATATTTTCATACCTTCGTAGCCAATCGGATCGCCACAATTCACGAAATCACCATTCCAGAACAATGGAGACATGTTGCATCCAAACATAACCCAGCAGACATCTTATTCAGAGGAACGCAACCAGCAAAACTTCCAGCATGCAATCTTTAGTTTTTCGGACCATTTTTTCTGCACGGGAAAGAATGCATGTGGCCGGGAAAAGTCTGTAATCCCTCATCAATCTCCAAAGGTTCAGACATAGAGAGCAAGCGAACTAAGTCCACCGCATCTGTTGCAGCTGTTGTCAACGATGGAGAACTTATCTACAAGACAGAAATTCATTCCGGACTCTTGAATGGGTGGTCGGATATATTTTGCGCTTTGTTAATTAGACCAAAAGTGCAAAACAGTTAAGAAAAGTAGAAATCGAGTTGCCTCCAAAGGAAATTGACAATGCACTATTGGTGATAATTCGAGCAATACAAAAGGACGGCTTCAAGGAAGATATCAAGACCATTCAAACTCAAGAGGAGCTGAAACAATTAAGTCCTCTGACAAGCCTCTCCCCCTTCGTAGATACCAAGGGCATACTCCGAGCTGGAGGCAGACTTGAGGTATCAGTCCATATGACCACAAACATCCGATGCTTATTCCTTATAATCATCCATTGGGAAAACTTCTAATGAAAAGAATTCACGAAGACACCATGCACTGCGGAGTACAAACATTGTTGTCGAAGATTTTGGCCTATTAAAGGAAAAATAATGACCAAGTGCATCGTTCAACATTGCGTAAGATGCACTCGAGCGAGACCCCAACTACATACCCAAATAATGGGAAACTTACCTGCAACACAAGTCAAGCCTGCTCGACCATTTGTGCACACCGGAGTTGACTACTGTGGCTCTTTCTGGATTCATTGCAAGCTACGAAGTGTTCTGCTGTTTTTCCACCAAGGCGGTTCACTTGGAGCTAGTTAGTGATCTGACCACTGAATTATTTATCGGTGCATTAAAACGATTCACCGGTCATTGTGGACGCTGCCAAACAATATACTGTGACAACACCAATAACTTCGTGGGAGCTAACCACAAGCTGTCCGAATAAGCAAAGGTAATTTACTCCGAAGAAGCTTAAAAGACTATCAAACGAGAATGTCATACAGTTTAACTTCATCCCTCTCAGAGTTCCTCACTTTGGAGGTTTGTGGGAAGCAGCAGTAAAATCTACAAAACATTTACTCATCAAGAGCCTCGCAACCGCTTCCTTAGCATACGTAGAACTCGAAATGGTCTTAGTGGAGATTGAAGCTATTTAAAACTCTAGACCAATCACACCTTTATCCAGCGATGCTAATGATTTAACAGCATTAACTCCAGGACACTTCCTTATTGGCGAACCACTTACTGTTCAACCGGATTCGAATGCTGTCTGCATAAAAACACCCATCATTAACAAGGTGCAAACTTGTATCACACCTTAAACATGACTTTTGGTAGCGATTGTCAACCGAATATCTTAACGAGCTTCAGCACAAATACATTTGAATGGAACGCTCAAAAAATGTTAAACCAAGGGACATGGTCATTATTAACGAGTTCAATGTACCGCCTTTGCAGTGGCCACTTGGAAGAATGATCGAAACACACAAGGGTGATGACGGTGCAGTTCGAGTTGTCGATGTCAAGACAGCAATTGGAAACTGGAAACGTGCGATTCAAAGATCGGCCCCACTACCGGCAGAGCATGAAGATGATGACCCTACTAGCGCTGAACCCGAACAAACAGAAGGGGACCATCAAACAATAGAGACAAACAGCATAATTCCAGCGAAACGGCGAAAGATTACTATACTGGACCATAACCTCGTTGTTGCTACTGGCGTTACTGCTTCCAATTGCATTGTGTGAGAAAATTCATGTCACCAAATTGAAGTCAAATTTGGTAATACATTTTGGGGCATAGGCTCAGTCAAGGCAGCAACCAGTGATTGGAACTTCATTATTCGTTATGACCTGGAACCACTTGTAGCAGTGCATTATCTAATGGAATCTCAACTCTACAGCATTTGTGTCAAGAATTTCAACAGAAGTGCATATGCGCGAATACTATAAACCAATTCCAACACACTATCAGTGAATTGCAATTAGATCACACCCTGCTGTCAACCAAACGAGCTAAGAGAGGAGCTTTCAACGTTGTCGGAAACATAGCGAATTCGTTATTCGGAGTATTAGACTGTGAATATGCCAACCAAATGGTAAATACCATAAAACAAGTACAAGAAAACGAAAATTGACTCTACAATTAATAATATTTAACAGGATGAAGCCTCAAAATATCAAAACAAAACCGACAGATTACTCGCGAAACTATTTTTTTTCGTCCGAAACCAATTGCAGCGATCACACAAGAGAGCTAGTCCTTGCCGACACCCTTCTTACAATATGGCCATTCTTACTTCTTTTTGTGTAACTTCCAGAGGTTGCTACTATACTAAGAGAGCATTCATGTTTATATAAAATAATACAACTTGCAAATTGCGCTGTCATACATGCAAAAAATGTTAAAAAAAAGTTAATGTTTTTTTATGCTTAATTATTTGAACTTCTACTCCACGTTTCGGGGCTCCTTGACGCTACGCAGTCAAAGCGTGTTTATGAATGGAATCACACATTTCATATGCTTTAAAGACTGAGTTGCTTTGAATCTGTGAACGCAACGCAGTAAAAGCGAGATTGTGAATCGCGCACAAACGTTTTACGATAACAAAGTTTCTGAGTACACCGATGCGTCAAGGCTGCGCAGGACCACAAAGTGGAGGAATGTCCGCATGGTATGAATGCGATTTGAGAAATGCTGTTTCGTGCTTTCTTTCTCAGAGTTTGGGACACACCGCTTCTTATCGGGGTTGTTCTAAATACAAATAATTAAAAACAGTAAATTTAGCTAGACAGCAGAGGGAAGAGGTGATAAAACCATCCGTGTTCAAAACAACAGCCGCAAATCCTAACGTGACCTACGCACAAATGGCGTTAGGCCAATGAGTAACAGCCTATTAACCAGCGAAGCTTGCCTCACAGGCCCCTTGGCCTCGAGCACCCGAAACAAATTACTAATCTTCTGGCTATTTTGCTAACGATTCTGGGGTTAATAAGTCAGCTGAGACAGCAGACTCATTCACTCTTTGCTGCTGAACCTATCGCACCTCCAGCCTTAGTGAGTACGGCACTAAAACATCCTTTCGGTGAATGTGATTTCACTTATTAAAATCGTGCGAAGAGATGTTCTCTTCAAGTTGTAAGACACCGAACCGCCGTTGTTTTGTTTAGCGAAACTAAATTATCTCAAAAGTATAAGGTAAGGCACAGTAAATACATTATCGTCCGAAGGGACCGTCCTAATTCAGATCTAACAGGTGTAGTTGCTATTTTAATTTATAATAATCTTCATAATAAGGTTGTGTACAGTGGGAAGTACGTAGGTTACAAGTGCTGGAGGCATGCATCACATGAATTCCTCTTCATAGTGGAAAACACTGACAAAAGCACTCTACTTGAATCTGCTCAACTCACCATTCAATAGGAACCTGTCGAACGAGAAGGTCGCCGATTACCTGAAAAAGATGACACCGTTATTATTTACCGCAACACAACGATCGACGCACTTCAGCGACAAAAAAGTAAAGTAGGCTCCTGACCTGACTTACACTCTAATACAGACATTTTACTGACAGTCGTTTTTCAGACGGATGTAACGATTTTATGCACAACTTCGACCTTCGAAATTACATTGAGACCTGGCGATCGGGATACACTGAGTTTACCTTGTTAAGTGAAGTTATTATGGCAAATTTAGTCATCGCCGTAGAAGGGTTACATTCTCCGTTTGATTTTAATAAAGATTTCGTGATTATCTTCGACTGACTTAGAAGCATAAAATCTATGGGAATCGGCGGAATACCATACATTGTTCTAAAACATCTTCCCCTAGAAGCAGTAGACATTTACACTAACACTTACACTAGCTTAACAATTTGCTGACTAATCCGGCAATGTCAGGGTAATCTGGCAACGACATGTTTGGGTAATATGGAAACGTCATGTCAAGTTGGACACGGAAAAGTCGCATGGTTTCAGATTTCAAGCAATTTTTCGCTAAATCTAATCCAATGTATTCCGTTCTAGTGTTTGATGAACGCAAAAACTCAATAGTAGCAAAAATATTCTTAAAGTGAAAGATTGCTTAAATATGCTGCTATTAGCAATATTGGCAAGTCAAAGTTCACCCATGGAAACACGATTTACTGCAACACCCAAACAAGTGAATTCACCTGTTATCATATCAAAAGAAGAAAAATCTTCAGTTCCCAGAAACTCGGCTCACGCAAAAACTAAGTGAGGCAAATTTATAACTGCAGTCAATCATAGAGGTAAAACAACGATCTACTCAATAAGATAAGCAGCATCGTTGCCGGGCTTAACAGCCGCTTTGATGATATGCCCAGAACAATATCTGCGCTTACTATTCGTATCGAGGTTCTTGAAAAAACATCTGAACCACTCATTTGCACCAAGGTGGATAATGATGTGTCCGCGTTCAGACATAAAATTGAATCTGCGGGGCGCGAAAAATTTTCTTGTGATGCAATCCTCTATGGTATCCCCATGACAACAAATGAAGATCTGCGACACATGTTTACGAAATTATGTGACTCTACTGAATACTCTTCAACTAAACCAAAGGGCACACGAAAAAAGTGTTTCTCTATTAGCTCAGACAAATCAGAGCTCTAGCTCTGAACTCGTTTTTTTTTTCGTTCGGAGCATGCTCAGTGCGCACTCTATGAGCTCAGAATAAATTGACCGAGTATTCATTCAGAGCAAAAAGTTAAGCTCGGCCATTTTATTATGTTATGTAAAACATAAAAATAAAATCCATAACAATTAAAATACGAGTTTTGTTATTCTGGCGTTGAAGGTAATAAAATATAAAATATATAACTAACAATTTTATGCAATAAAACTTTATTATTTTGAAATCTTAACAAATGATTGCTAATCGAATGACAACTAAGCGTTCAACTGTGTTTCAAAAAAGAAAAATCAGAGAGCTCTTAAAGAAACACCTTTTTAACTCGCAAAACCTCTTAAAAAAGATTGATGAATTTGGTTTCTTGTTCATTGGTTCTGCTGTTGATGTCATTTGTGTGGTTTGATACAAGACTACGTGACGAAATCTATGCTATGGACGGCTACAAAATGTACCGTGCTGACAGGCATAATCGAGTTGGTGGTAGGGTGGCCATGTATATATATTTTTTATATATGTAAACCTTTTCTTTACCAATGCACTCGCAGCCAGTCATCCCCATCAGACCACTTCGATGATACCCATCTAACAACAGTCCGGCTTACGCATCACACCACCACTTTAGCACATCCTTTACACACCACTCCGTCCACAGTCCACCTTACGCATCAGACCATCATCAGATGACAACGCAGAACGGCATGCAAATCAGCATGCATGCCATTGGTGGGTAAACGACGAACCAGTGCGCGAAGCAGTACTCTCCATAGCTCTCTTGCGGATATTAAAGGAGGCTGCTCTTTGGCAGTCGAGGGGAGTAATCATCAGTCGTTGCGAATAGTTGTAGGCAATTCTGACGATTAATAAAGAATAAACTTAAACTTAAAGTAGAACTTGCAATCTGCATTTTATTGCTGGGTGAATTTCTACAGTCGAAAGGTGTATTTTCCCTACAGTTTCAAAAGTGGGATTGAGCTCACAATGCAACTAAGCGCCAAATAGCCAAGCTCTCCTGACATTTCGAAAGTGATCATCAGAGAGGTGAACGATCAAGGCAGACATGGAGGATCAGAAAGCACAAATCGCAGCATTCGCAGCGTTATCAAGGGATGACCTACGGGAAGAGCTCCGAGCTCGAGGACTGGAGCTAGCAGGCATCAAGGCAGAGCTGCATGAGAGATTGCCGAGGTTTGAGGGCCTCGCCGTGGAAGTGGAGCCCGACGATGCAGAGTCCGCAATGGAGACGGCGCAGAACTGGAAGAACTCCAAAAAAAAGTCCAACGCTTAGACGAATTGGAAAGGTGGAGGATAGCTAGAGCGGCTGAACACACTGCACGTAGTGCAAGGGAGAAGGAATCAGCCACACCGAGACCAGTACCCAACCGTTCAGAAGAGGAAAAACACTTGAAGAATGCGCATTCCATGAGAGACGTTACAGAAATGCTTCCAGAGTTTAATCCCAAGCAAGCAACGGGATTATCAACGCAAGACTGGAACCGTAAGGTAGAAAACATAAGACGCATCTACCATTTAGACGAAAAACTAGTGCTGATGGCCGCACGACAAAACTATCTGGGGCAGCTCAACTTTGGAGCCACAGCATCATGCCAGAGACCTTGGGGGAATGTTTCGATGAATTGTGCGAAACATTCCCCGCAACAGACGACCATGCGGACATACATGAGCGATTACGAAACCGGAAGCAGAGACGCGGCGAAGAACCTCAGGAATATGTTTTCGAGATGAAAGCCATTGCATCTCGAGGACATATACGGGAACCATCGCTTATAAAATATAAAGTGCAGGGACTTATTGACACAAAGTGTAAGAATGTGTCCGAATCAGCTCAGCCAGATTCACTGCAAGACATGCTGAAGATGATACGTTGGACTATCGGATTAAGGCGCAAAAGCGAACATCATGACAGAATGCGCTTCAACCCGTTACTGCTTCAGGCACAAAGGCAAAACTGGACCGAGGGACAATAAAATGCTTTCGGTGTCAACAGACGGGTCACATAAGTCGAAACTGTCCTTCACTTTGGACTGGGGGTCAACCAACCACCTCAACGAGCGGATTGCACACAAGTAATAGACCACACCAATTGCTTATCTGGGATACAAAAAGCGAATATGAAAAAGAGGTCAAAGTAAATGGACGTAAGGTGCCAGCGTTCATAGATCTGGGAAGTGACTGTGTGACCATGTGTCAGTCAACGGCCAATATCCAATTACAAATCACGTCAGGAAATTAACAGGATTCGGAGGAGGTACTTGTGTGGTGATCGGAAAGGTATATGTTGAAGTGGAAATAGACAGACTGACGAGTTGGTGCGAGTTGCTAGTTGTACCCGATCCTAGCCAACCCTACCCACTAATAATTGGTTGGACGAGCCTCAAGTCAGAATTGAGAAGTCGTACCAGAAACTGGAGATTAGCGAGAGAGCAGAAAAAGTGAAGCCCAGGCGATGATCATCAGAGAGAGTGGACGAAAGGAACCAAAGGAGGAGGTTTCACTCGCAGAATTAAAAGTTGAAGAGTTAGACCAGGGGAATAAGCGGGAGCTGATGACGTTAGTGAACAACTACAGAGAGTGTGTGGCGAAGTGTTCTGATGAATTAGGCGATAACAAGTGGGCAGATTTTGGCATCGAATAAAAAACTGCCAAAGCCGTTTGCTTTCAGGCGTGCATGAATCAAGTCAAGACCCGCATGCAGAGAGGAGACATCGCTGTGTATCTTGATGACATAATTATCCCGAGCAAAACAGTTGAAGAAGGTTTGCAGAAGTTGGAACGTTTCCTGGAGGTACTGAAAGAATCGGGGCTCACCATATATATGAACAAGTGCGCTTTCCTGAAAACAAGCTTGGAATTCTTGGGGCATTCCGTGACGGGTGAGGGAATCAAACCAAACCAGAGAAAAACCACGGCAATCGGGAAGTTTCCAAAACCTAAAGACGTACGCGGAGTAAGGCAATTCTTGGGCCTTAGAAGATTCTTCAGAAAATTTGTTAAGGTTTACGCAATTATAGCAACACCGCTTACCGACTTGCTAAAAGACGACACACAGTTCACATGGGCGGACCAACAGGAGAGGGTGTTCAATACACTGAAGGATGTACTTATAAATCCTCCATTACTAGCACTCTGTGATATTGATTGCTTTCATGAGGTTCACACGGATGCATCTGCACAAGGACTTGCTGGTTAACTGCTACAACGATCAAAGGAGGACAACAACCTGCCACCAGTATCGTACCATAGTCGCAAAGTGACGGAGAACGAGAGCAAATATCACAGCTATGAGTTGGAGGTATGGCAGTGGTCGAAACCCTGGAAAGACTTAGAGTATTCCTCCTTGGCCGACAATTCACGGTGGTCACAGATTGCGGAGCCATCGTAGCAACTCAAAACAAGATGAAAATAATTCCAGGAATTGCCAGATGGTGGCTCAAAATACAGGAGTTCGATTTTAAAGCAATTCGGATAGCAGAAGAAGCATCCACCTTGGTCCTCAACATTAATATCACGGATGAAGACTGGGTATCCAGTATGCAATGGAAAGACCCTGGCTTGCGTGACGTCATACACGTCCTGAAGGGGAAAGAAGCAAGTCCAAATAAGAAGCAGGTGGAAAAGGAGTATGTACTCAAGGGTAGTCGGCTATTCCGACGAATCGGCGGGGACATGAAATGGGTGGTACCGAAGGCGATCCGATGGAAGGTCCTCAAATTATGCAATGATGACTGCGGGCACTTTGCCGAAGAAAAGATGCTAGACCGACTATAAAGTACGTATTGGTTTTCCAAAAATGAGCCGATTTGTTAAGGGTTACGTCAGATCCTGCGTGGAATACAAATACGCTAAGCGGAAGCAAGGAATGGTCGAGGGAGAGCTTCACACTGCATAGCGGCTTCCTATTCCATTTCACACGGTACACATCGGCCCTTTGTGGTTCACCAAATATGTTGTGCTGAAGGCAGTAAAGACAGGCACAACTAAGTGTGTCGTGAATGCTCTGACGGAGATATCCGGGTATCCAGAAAGGTTAATCAGCGATCGAGGTACAGCGTTTATGGCAAGAGAGTTCCAAAAATTCTGCGAAACCATGGGAATACAGCACATAAAGACGGCGACACGAACGCCCCAGGCCAACGGGCAGGTAGAAAGGGTCAACTGGACAATTTAAGCAGCGTTGAAATGTGCACACTCCAGCAGTCAGGACTGGGCGGGTCATCTAAGGTCCCTTCAATGGAGCCTTAACACCACAAAAAGAGCAACGACAAGAGCTACACCACACGAACTGCTATTTGCGTTCACACCATAGCATAGCGAACGATCGGCCGCTCAGGGAGGTAGAGGAGCATAAATTCATTGGCCCAGGAGAGATGAAGAAGAGAAGCACTAAACAACATCGTAAAGGGACAAGAGTACCATAAGAAATTGTTCGATGAGCGACACAGAAGGCCAACCAAGTACGAGGTAAATGATTTAGTTCTCATTGAAAGGGAATCCATTAGCACAGGTGAATCTCGGAAATTGGAGCCTCACTTTAAAGGGCCGTACATCATAACGAAGTGTCTGCCGAGCGACAAGTATGTAGTCGAAGACATCCAAGGAATGCAGCGCACAAGTTATGTATGCATCAGCATATCCACCTGTTGCTAAAGATAAGTACGACACATTCCTATCTGAGGCAACAAAGTATTTAAAGTGAAAAATAAAAATATCATATTACTTTCAGTTCGTTCACTGCATTTCCCGTGGGAACGAACTTATGTAGGAAATGCTGAATTGACACTTAATGTCTATTTAACCAAGTGAGGAATATTTCTATAGCGTAGTATGATCGCGATCTTGAACTTGGAATAAGAGTTGAATTAATAAAGTGAATAAAGTGAAAAGACAAAAAAAAATAAAAAAGAAATTATTTTTTTTTATTCCCACGAATTAGTTATTTGGCGCAGTCGGTAGGATAATCCTAAAAGGGTTATCCAGTGATAAACGAAACCAAGTGTTTCTTGAAAAATATAAATAAAAGTGCACAGTGCTTAAAATTCTATGAAAAAGAAAGACAAAACAGTGTTCTTTAACGTTAACAGAAAATTAGAAATGGAGAACGTAGAAGAATTGTTATCAACTCGTTCCTCAAGAATGTGGAATACTACTGCGAGTGTTACCAACGTCAACATAAAGAAACAAATGGTAAGAACTATTTTCCACGAGAAGATCCAAGGAGAAGCCAAGAAAACCATCATAAATTTGCCGTGTCCAGACGATTGGACTACAATAAAAGAAACCCTGAAAATGCGATATAAACCGGACGTGGAACCAACCGACATCTATAGGAAGATCAACAATTTGAAAGTTAATACTGTAAGTGAATTAGTATTAGAAGTGCAAAATTTAAAATATAAAACAGACGAACTTCTTGTTTATTATCAAGATGATCATTTTATAGATCTAAGTAATGTTGAAAGTACATTAGTGAATACTGTAAAAGAAATGACTCAAGGGACCTTACTAGATAGGATATATGAGGAAAAAGAATTAGGAAAAATAATCGCAATAATGAGAAAGAAAAGATTTGAAGATACATGTATTAGATTTGAATTTAGAAAACACAAACACATAAACAAAGACAGTAGGACTTCCAGTTCCAATAAACAGACAGGAAATAATTTTAATCCAGATAATAGAAATAGAAACACAAATCATTCAGGACACTTTAATTACCAAAGAAATAATAACACTAACTCAGGACAGTTTAACAATAACAATCACCACACTAATCACTATAACCAAACAATTACAATCACCAAAACAATTCAGGTCAGCATAGGAGGAATTATCAGAATTCAGGTAACAATAGAAATTCGGGCCAATATCGCCAACAACATAATTTCTCTAGGCAAGCAGAACCCATGGAAATAGGAAACATTCATAGACATAACTCAGAATCAGGAAACCTTGATACACATTCGGGCCAAAATCGCCTCCAACAGAATGATGTCGAGCAAAGATGGAGTATGTCAAGCTATAATAGAAATAATAACAATACTAATATAGACCATGCAAAAATAAATAATTCAGAATTTTTTATCAACAAGCCTCGGAAGATCTACCAACTATACAAATTACGATTAACGATATGAAATACTTAGCACTAATAGATACAGGATCCTCATTAAGTATAATAGATGATAGAATAAATAATTTCAAGACAGTCAAAATCAAACCAATTCATTTTTCTACAATAAGTGGAAAAGATTCTATAAACCTTGAGGTACATACACCAGCACCAGACGAAATAAAAGCACCACCAGGAGCACTTATAAGATGGAAAGTGAAAGGTCTACCAAACAGAAAATATAGTTTTATTATTGGGAACGATTTATTAAATAGACTTAACACACTGATAGATTAAGAAGCAGGAACAATTAAACTCAATGACCAAACAATACAACTACAAAATAATCCATACGTTACTAATGAAATACATACTTTAGAGACTGTAGACGAAAACATAAGACATTTAAAACTAGACCATTTAAATAACGAGGAATATGAAAGTATAACAAAACTCATAAATAATTTCAGTGAACTATTTTTCAAAGAAGGTGATATTCTAACTAGTACTCCCGAGGTCGAACACGAAATCAAAACGACCACAGATCAGCAAATAAACGCAAAATTATATAGATACCCTCCAAAACACGAGGAAGAGGTTAGGAAACAAATTGCAGAAATGGAAGACCAAGGCATTATAAGAAAAAGTTGTTCCAAATATTCCAGCCCTTTAATTGTCGTACCCAAGAAAGCCGACAACTCCGGAACTAAAAAGTACCGAATAGTAATCGACTATCGGAAATTAAACGAGGTTACAGTGGATGATAAGTTCCCACTTCCTAATATAGATTCTATATTAGATAAGTTAGGCAGAGCGCAATACTTCACCACTATAGACTTGGCTAAGGGTTACCATCAAATTTTAATTAAGGAAGAGGATAGAAAAAAACAGCTTTTGTTACACCACATGGTTTGTATGAATTCATTAGAATGCCATTCGGTTTGAAGAATGCCCCAGCGACATTCCAAAGACTGATGAATGAGATCCTAAGGGACTACATTAACAAGACATGTGTAGTGTACCTTGACGACATTCTAATATTTAGCACAACACTCAAAGAACATATTAAAGCAATTTCAGATATTTTCAATGTTTTAAAATCAAAAAAATTAAAAATGCAAATTGACAAATGTAATTTTACGAAAAAAGAGACAGAATTCTTAGGACATATACTGACAAAAGACGGACTTAAACCTAACCCTAACAAAATAAAAACCATCGAAAAATTAGAACTGCCAAAAACACAGAAACAAATAAAAAGTTTTTTAGGAATGACAGGTTTTTATAGAAAATTTATCCGTGACTACGCTAAGGTAGCTCAACCCATCACCAAATATCTCAAGAAAGACGCTAAGCCAAATATCAACGACCCAAATTACATAGAAGCTTTTGAAAAACTTAAATCCCTTATTAGCAGCCACCCAATCCTTAGATTCCCGAATTTTGACAAAAAGTACCATCTAACGACAGACGCATCGAATTACGCAATAGGAGCTGTACTCTCACAAGAGGGTCACTCTGTTTGCTTTGCATCAAGGACGTTAAACAATCATGAAAGAAACTATTCAGCTACAGACAAAGAGTTCCTTGCCATGTGGGCCGTCAATTACTTCAGGCCTTATCTCTATGGCAACAAATTTAACATTTTTACAGACCATCAGCCCATCAAATACTTACACGCAAAATACAGGGGAAAAGACATATCCCCAAGACATCAAAGATGGCTCCTTAAATTAGGTGAATACCAATTCCAAATAGAATATTTAAAAGGAAAAGAAAACAAAGTGGCAGATTTTCTTAGTAGAATTGAGCCTAACGAGGACGTTAACTCTGAAAGGGGAGAGAAAATCGTAGACCCTACAGATTTAGGAATCTTATATAACATCGAGGAAGATGAAGTCGCAACAATGGCTACCGTTCATTCACTAGAAGAGGAATTATTAGATCATATACATAGATATAAAAGAAGAAGTGGTAAATAAATATAAAACCCAAGTAATACTTACTAATAATAAAATACAGGAAATTGAAATACTTCACGGAAAGCGAATCATTTACATAGCTGACTACGATTTTAATAATCTAGATGACATATTTAGACGATTTATTAAGAAAGGTATAACAGGTACATATTCAGAATTAGCAGATCACCAATATAACATAGTGCAGGAAAAACTTAGGGAAATGTTTTCGAATGACGATCAAGTAAAATTCATTAAGTGTTCATATCGAGCTCAGGATATTAAAACAGAAACTGAAGCAGTCAAACAAATATCAATGTACCATGTACGGGAAAGTCTTCATTCAGGTATACTAGAAACTTACAATGCAATTAAAAATAAAATCTACTTTCCAAAATTACTTGAATTGATCCAAATTGTCATAAATCAATGTGAAGTATGTCAACAAGTTAAGTACAACAGGAGACCAATAAAACCAAAATTTCATTATACTGAAACAGCAACCGATTTGAACCAAATAATTCACATAGATACTTTCGTTATTATGAAATGTAGTTTTCTCACAATAATAGATAAATTTTCAAAATACGGACTTGCATATTACTTACCTGACAGAAATCATATCGCAATAATAGAAGAATTAGAGAACCATTTTGCTAAAAAAGGAAAACCTAACAAAATTATTGGAGACAATGAATTTAGGTCAATAAAAGAATTTTTGCAGAATGAAGGAACAGATATACACTTTACTAAACCCAACAACCACACAGGAAACGCAGACATTGAAAGGTTTCAGAATTCTTAAGTTAAACAAACGAAACGTATCAGTAAAAAGATTAATGCAACAGGCAGTAAGAAATTATAATGAGAGAATTCATTCAGTTATTAAGACCACTCCAAAAGAAGTACAGAGTCATAGAGCAGATTTCAACAGGATTAGACAGAACACAGAAATCGCAAAAGAAAGAAATATTGAAAAGCAGAATAGAAATCGAGAAAATTACACAGAAACTAGAACAACTGGATTTATCAGAAATTATAAAGCTGTTCGGCATAAACATCAACCCAGATTTAAAAGAAGTAAATTAGATAACATTCATATCACCAATATTAAAAGACAACCGAAATTTTCAGCTTTTCATGACCATAACACTACTAATATTAACGACACCCACTAACGGATTATTGAACGTAAACGAAAAACAAGAACAGACTGGTTTCACAGAAATTAAACTTAGTGAAGTTGACATAGTAACTCAAACGGACATAATACTACAACTAATCAAACCACAAGACATAATAGACTTACTGAATGACTTAACAACAAGCATAGAACAACTTGACGGAGAACATAAAGAACTACTTAAAACAGAACTTATACACTTATCAAATAAAGTTAGAACAATCATACCTAGGGATAGCAGGAAGAAAAGAGGATTGATTAATATTGTAGGAAGTGCACAGAAATGGCTCTTCGGTTCAATGGATGAAGAAGATAGAGTAAATATCGAAAATCATCTCAGAAACGTAGAAATTAATAATCACAACTCTATTACTAATTTGAATCAGCAAATTTTAATTAACGAAAATTTTAACAAGACATTTCAGCAGCTTAGAGACATAATAAAAAGAGATAGAGCACTTATAGTAGGAAAATTAAATAACGTATCTAGTAAAACCATGAACCAGAATCTTTTTTATGATCAACTTTTTAAATTACAATTAATTAAAAAAAAAAATAGAAAACATTCAGGATAATTTAGCTTCAGCCAGATATGGTACTTTGCATCCAAATATACTCACTGATGAAGAAATACAAAAGTACAATATTGATTTGAATAAAATAAAATGTATTAAATTAGGTGTTACAAAATTTAAAGAAGATATATTAATATTCGCTATTAAAATACCTAAACAATTTACAAAAATCGCACTAAGAATGATTGTACCTATACCAAACAAAAACCTTAAAGAAATAGATTACTTAAACGAAATAGTGTTCAAATACAATAATGTAACTTATGAATACCAAGAATTAAAATCACTGAACGAATTAAGTTTGAGCAAACATTGTATTTATCAAGAAAATTGTTAACTTAAGAAAAATAATAAAACTGAGATCCTTACATTAGATGATGAAACTGTTATTATAAAAAATGCGAAACACTTAAATGTAAAACAAAATTGTGACGAAAGAAATCTTAATGTAACAGGAAATATATTGATACATTTTAATAATTGTGAAATATAGATTTTAGATCATTACATGTCAAACGCTAAAGAAATATTCCAAGAAAGATTTTATTATCCAAATAAAGAATTTAAGAATTTTACGGACAAAATAACACTAGATGATATAATATAAGAAAACGAAAGTAATATACAGAAAATAGAAGAATTGCAATACCATAAAAACATATCCTATGGAATCAATTTCGGCCTAATCATAATTATGTTCATTTCAATAACTATCATTTTTATATTTTTTAAAACTCCCAAGCAAATTAAAGTAAAAATTAATAATAAAATTCAGGAGAATTTTAAAGTAAAGGAGGGAGAAGTTATGTATGCATCAGCATATCCACCTGTTGCTAAAGATAAGTACGACACATTCCTATCTGAGGCAACAAAGTATTTAAAGTGAAAAATAAAAATATCATATTACTTTCAGTTCGTTCACTGCATTTCCCGTGGGAACGAACTTATGTAGGAAATGCTGAATTGACACTTAATGTCGATTTAACCAAGTGAGGAATATTTCTATAGCGTAGTATGATCGCGATCTTGAACTTGGAATAAGAGTTGAATTAATAAAGTGAATAAAGTGAAAAGACAAAAAAAATTAAAGAAGAAATTATTTTTTTTATTCCCTCTCGGCAACGAATTAGTTATTTCACACAAAGGAGGTTTAATACGGTCATGAGCGCAGACAAATTGAAGAGGTGGTGTGAACTCCCAGATGATGTGCTTGCTTGTGAAGGCGAAGGCAACCATACGCTGTCCGATGACGATGATGATCGCGGGGGCACAGCCGACATCAGGATGGACGAGCAAACCAACTCCATCGGATGACAACCATCAGACCACTTCGATGATGCCACTCTAACAACAGTCCGGCTTACGCATCACACCACCACTTTAGCCCATCCTTCACACCAGTTCGTCTATGTCACACCACTCCGACAACAGTTCACCTTACGCATCAGACGATCATCAGATGACAACGCAGAACGGCATTCAAATCAGCCGACGGTCATCAAGCATGCGGTACTCTCCATAGTTCTCTTGCAGATATACTATATAGTAGAAGGAGGCTGCACTTTGGCAGTCGAGGGGAGTAATCGCCAGTCATTCGTTTTAAATAGTTGTAGACAATTCTGACGATTTATAAAGAATAAACGTAAACTTAAACTCAAAGTATAATCTGCAGATGAATTTCTACAGTCGAAAGGTGTATTTTCCCTACATATAGTATATATAAAGAATCTACTCTGCGAAGCGATGCTGAAAGCGAACATAATCATCGAGGGAAACGAGTACAAGAACAAGACACCCGCACTCACAACTGTCCAGCAGTTCAATAAACCTTCAACTTCTCTATGAAGTAATTCTTAATCTGAAAAAAATTAACAGTGACTTTTTGAGCACGGTCCAGCAGTTGAAAGATGAAAACAAAACACTTTGCTTTGTACACCCCACACTGAATTACAATAAATTTAATTGGCATTTATTTCTATTTTCTATTAAATATAAAATGTCACTAACTATTCTCATAAAATAGTTCTATAATTATAGCTTAATTAGAAAAAATATTTAATGTTTAAGAAAGATGTAAACTGTATGAGAATAATGAACAATAAATGAAATGAAAATGAATTTATTATATTCGAAATAAATGTTACAAAGGTAGATGTAACCCCACATTTTACAATTCAGAGATACAATACTACTGTATTTTTAAACTGAAATATTGCCTTAATGTTATAGAAAAAAATTAATTGAAACTATAAAAACCATTATAGGAAGAAAAATTCGTGAAAAACTTCACAACTTGTTTCAACCTCGATCCCAGGTTGCAAAATTGAATTTTGTTTTATAGAAATACTCCTTGAAGGTAGAAAACATCTATCTACTTGGTGTTGTATACAGGCCTTAAAAGAACATTGACTTTGGCGGCTTTGACAAGACCTGCGTGCTATAAACTGCAATCGATTTTTAACGAATCTTGTCCAAATGGGCAGGTGGATATGCTTCAAGCTATCATAACCCAGTTATTCAACTCTCACACACCTCTTGTTACTTAACAGATGCGTCATTCATCCAATAAATGGGTCACTTCTAAAATATTCACCCTCAAAAATAAAAGTGATGCTGCCTACTTGAGATGGAAACGAATTGCACTTCCCGAATATCATAATACTTTTCGTCAGCTTAGAATTTTAGTAAATTCGAAGAAAAAAACAAGCTAAAGAAGAATTTTACAAAACCCATTTTGATGACCAGCTTCCCCCTTAAACGTTGTGTAGGAAATTTCCTGACTTAGGCGTGGGTCGCACGACAAGAGACGAACTGGAAGACACTGACATAAACAAACTTAACAGGAATACATTGCCGTTCATAACACATCGACCGATTAAACGCCTTCAACTTGTACTGTACATAATAGCTCGTTTAACTTTGAGTTTCGTAGAGTTGAGGAAGAAGAGGTAGTACGACCTGTCATGAAAATCAGATCAAAGGCGGTTGGCTTGGACGAAGTACATCCAATTTTTATAAAAATGATACTCCCCTATATATTCACTCCTGTTACACATATTTTCGGTTCCTTGATAACACCTTCGACATTTCCGCGCTCTTGGAGACAGGCCAAAATAACTCCAGTTTTAAAAAAGAAAGCAACGGCCAATTCCTCAGCGGAATACAGGCCGATTGCCATATAACCTTTCCTGTTAAAGGTGTTGGAGAAGTTGATACACCAACAAATATCTGCTCTCCCGCAACGGAGCAAGTTATAATGTGCTAATCAATCGGGCTACCGTCAACGTCACAGCTGCATAACTGCGCTTCTTAAAGTTGCGGATGACATACGAATTGCCATGGACAGAAATCAAATCACTTGTCTAGCATTTGTAGCAGTCTCCAAGGCCTTTGATACGATGAACCATAGAAAACGTGTAAGCAAAACTAAATCTGTGAATAAATTCTTTTCGTCTGCTTTGAATTTTATTCACTCGTACCTCTTTGGAAGAAAACAAAATTTTAACAAGACATTTCAGCAGCTTAGAGACATAATAAAAAGAGATAGAGCACTTATAGTAGGAAAATTAAATAACGTATCTAGTAAAACCATGAATCAGAATCTTTTTTATGATCAACTTTTTAAATTACAATTAATTAAAAAAAAAAATAGAAAACATTCAGGATAATTTAGCTTCAGCCAGATATGGTACTTTGCATCCAAATATACTCACTGATGAAGAAATACAAAAGTACAATATTGATTTGAATAAAATAAAATGTATTAAATTAGGTGTTACAAAATTTAAAGAAGATATATTAATATTCGCTATTAAAATACCTAAACAATTTACAAAAATCGCACTAAGAATGATTGTACCTATACCAAACAAAAACCTTAAAGAAATAGATTACTTAAACGAAATAGTGTTCAAATACAATAATGTAACTTATGAATACCAAGAATTAAAATCACTGAACGAATTAAGTTTGAGCAAACATTGTATTTATCAAGAAAATTGTTAACTTAAGAAAAATAATAAAACTGAGATCCTTACATTAGATGATGAAACTGTTATTATAAAAAATGCGAAACACTTAAATGTAAAACAAAATTGTGACGAAAGAAATCTTAATGTAACAGGAAATATATTGATACATTTTAATAATTGTGAAATATAGATTTTAGATCATTACATGTCAAACGCTAAAGAAATATTCCAAGAAAGATTTTATTATCCAAATAAAGAATTTAAGAATTTTACGGACAAAATAACACTAGATGATATAATATAAGAAAACGAAAGTAATATACAGAAAATAGAAGAATTGCAATACCATAAAAACATATCCTATGGAATCAATTTCGGCCTAATCATAATTATGTTCATTTCAATAACTATCATTTTTATATTTTTTAAAACTCCCAAGCAAATTAAAGTAAAAATTAATAATAAAATTCAGGAGAATTTTAAAGTAAAGGAGGGAGAAGTTATGTATGCATCAGCATATCCACCTGTTGCTAAAGATAAGTACGACACATTCCTATCTGAGGCAACAAAGTATTTAAAGTGAAAAATAAAAATATCATATTACTTTCAGTTCGTTCACTGCATTTCCCGTGGGAACGAACTTATGTAGGAAATGCTGAATTGACACTTAATGTCGATTTAACCAAGTGAGGAATATTTCTATAGCGTAGTATGATCGCGATCTTGAACTTGGAATAAGAGTTGAATTAATAAAGTGAATAAAGTGAAAAGACAAAAAAAATTAAAGAAGAAATTATTTTTTTTATTCCCTCTCGGCAACGAATTAGTTATTTCACACAAAGGAGGTTTAATACGGTCATGAGCGCAGACAAATTGAAGAGGTGGTGTGAACTCCCAGATGATGTGCTTGCTTGTGAAGGCGAAGGCAATCATACGCTGTCCGATGACGATGATGATCGCGGGGGCACAGCCGACATCAGGATGGACGAGCTGTAAGCCTTTTCTTGCCCAACGCACTCGCAGCCAGTCATCCCACGCAAACCAACTCCATCGGATGACAACCATCAGACCACTTCGATGATGCCACTCTAACAACAGTCCGGCTTACGCATCACACCACCACTTTAGCCCATCCTTCACACCAGTTCGTCTATGTCACACCACTCCGACAACAGTTCACCTTACGCATCAGACGATCATCAGATGACAACGCAGAACGGCATTCAAATCAGCCGACGGTCATCAAGCATGCGGTACTCTCCATAGTTCTCTTGCAGATATACTATATAGTAGAAGGAGGCTGCACTTTGGCAGTCGAGGGGAGTAATCGCCAGTCATTCGTTTTAAATAGTTGTAGACAATTCTGACGATTTATAAAGAATAAACGTAAACTTAAACTCAAAGTATAATCTGCAGATGAATTTCTACAGTCGAAAGGTGTATTTTCCCTACATATAGTATATATAAAGAATCTACTCTGCGAAGCGATGCTGAAAGCGAACATAATCATCGAGGGAAACGAGTACAAGAACAAGACACCCGCACTCACAACTGTCCAGCAGTTCAATAAACCTTCAACTTCTCTATGAAGTAATTCTTAATCTGAAAAAAATTAACAGTGACTTTTTGAGCACGGTCCAGCAGTTGAAAGATGAAAACAAAACACTTTGCTTTGTACACCCCACACTGAATTACAATAAATTTAATTGGCATTTATTTCTATTTTCTATTAAATATAAAATGTCACTAACTATTCTCATAAAATAGTTCTATAATTATAGCTTAATTAGAAAAAATATTTAATGTTTAAGAAAGATGTAAACTGTATGAGAATAATGAACAATAAATGAAATGAAAATGAATTTATTATATTCGAAATAAATGTTACAAAGGTAGATGTAACCCCACATTTTACAATTCAGAGATACAATACTACTGTATTTTTAAACTGAAATATTGCCTTAATGTTATAGAAAAAAATTAATTGAAACTATAAAAACCATTATAGGAAGAAAAATTCGTGAAAAACTTCACAACTTGTTTCAACCTCGATCCCAGGTTGCAAAATTGAATTTTGTTTTATAGAAATACTCCTTGAAGGTAGAAAACATCTATCTACTTGGTGTTGTATACAGGCCTTAAAAGAACATTGACTTTGGCGGCTTTGACAAGACCTGCGTGCTATAAACTGCAATCGATTTTTAACGAATCTTGTCCAAATGGGCAGGTGGATATGCTTCAAGCTATCATAACCCAGTTATTCAACTCTCACACACCTCTTGTTACTTAACAGATGCGTCATTCATCCAATAAATGGGTCACTTCTAAAATATTCACCCTCAAAAATAAAAGTGATGCTGCCTACTTGAGATGGAAACGAATTGCACTTCCCGAATATCATAATACTTTTCGTCAGCTTAGAATTTTAGTAAATTCGAAGAAAAAAACAAGCTAAAGAAGAATTTTACAAAACCCATTTTGATGACCAGCTTCCCCCTTAAACGTTGTGTAGGAAATTTCCTGACTTAGGCGTGGGTCGCACGACAAGAGACGAACTGGAAGACACTGACATAAACAAACTTAACAGGAATACATTGCCGTTCATAACACATCGACCGATTAAACGCCTTCAACTTGTACTGTACATAATAGCTCGTTTAACTTTGAGTTTCGTAGAGTTGAGGAAGAAGAGGTAGTACGACCTGTCATGAAAATCAGATCAAAGGCGGTTGGCTTGGACGAAGTACATCCAATTTTTATAAAAATGATACTCCCCTATATATTCACTCCTGTTACACATATTTTCGGTTCCTTGATAACACCTTCGACATTTCCGCGCTCTTGGAGACAGGCCAAAATAACTCCAGTTTTAAAAAAGAAAGCAACGGCCAATTCCTCAGCGGAATACAGGCCGATTGCCATATAACCTTTCCTGTTAAAGGTGTTGGAGAAGTTGATACACCAACAAATATCTGCTCTCCCGCAACGGAGCAAGTTATAATGTGCTAATCAATCGGGCTACCGTCAACGTCACAGCTGCATAACTGCGCTTCTTAAAGTTGCGGATGACATACGAATTGCCATGGACAGAAATCAAATCACTTGTCTAGCATTTGTAGCAGTCTCCAAGGCCTTTGATACGATGAACCATAGAAAACGTGTAAGCAAAACTAAATCTGTGAATAAATTCTTTTCGTCTGCTTTGAATTTTATTCACTCGTACCTCTTTGGAAGAAAACAAAATTTTAACAAGACATTTCAGCAGCTTAGAGACATAATAAAAAGAGATAGAGCACTTATAGTAGGAAAATTAAATAACGTATCTAGTAAAACCATGAATCAGAATCTTTTTTATGATCAACTTTTTAAATTACAATTAATTAAAAAAAAAAATAGAAAACATTCAGGATAATTTAGCTTCAGCCAGATATGGTACTTTGCATCCAAATATACTCACTGATGAAGAAATACAAAAGTACAATATTGATTTGAATAAAATAAAATGTATTAAATTAGGTGTTACAAAATTTAAAGAAGATATATTAATATTCGCTATTAAAATACCTAAACAATTTACAAAAATCGCACTAAGAATGATTGTACCTATACCAAACAAAAACCTTAAAGAAATAGATTACTTAAACGAAATAGTGTTCAAATACAATAATGTAACTTATGAATACCAAGAATTAAAATCACTGAACGAATTAAGTTTGAGCAAACATTGTATTTATCAAGAAAATTGTTAACTTAAGAAAAATAATAAAACTGAGATCCTTACATTAGATGATGAAACTGTTATTATAAAAAATGCGAAACACTTAAATGTAAAACAAAATTGTGACGAAAGAAATCTTAATGTAACAGGAAATATATTGATACATTTTAATAATTGTGAAATATAGATTTTAGATCATTACATGTCAAACGCTAAAGAAATATTCCAAGAAAGATTTTATTATCCAAATAAAGAATTTAAGAATTTTACGGACAAAATAACACTAGATGATATAATATAAGAAAACGAAAGTAATATACAGAAAATAGAAGAATTGCAATACCATAAAAACATATCCTATGGAATCAATTTCGGCCTAATCATAATTATGTTCATTTCAATAACTATCATTTTTATATTTTTTAAAACTCCCAAGCAAATTAAAGTAAAAATTAATAATAAAATTCAGGAGAATTTTAAAGTAAAGGAGGGAGAAGTTATGTATGCATCAGCATATCCACCTGTTGCTAAAGATAAGTACGACACATTCCTATCTGAGGCAACAAAGTATTTAAAGTGAAAAATAAAAATATCATATTACTTTCAGTTCGTTCACTGCATTTCCCGTGGGAACGAACTTATGTAGGAAATGCTGAATTGACACTTAATGTCGATTTAACCAAGTGAGGAATATTTCTATAGCGTAGTATGATCGCGATCTTGAACTTGGAATAAGAGTTGAATTAATAAAGTGAATAAAGTGAAAAGACAAAAAAAATTAAAGAAGAAATTATTTTTTTTATTCCCTCTCGGCAACGAATTAGTTATTTCACACAAAGGAGGTTTAATACGGTCATGAGCGCAGACAAATTGAAGAGGTGGTGTGAACTCCCAGATGATGTGCTTGCTTGTGAAGGCGAAGGCAACCATACGCTGTCCGATGACGATGATGATCGCGGGGGCACAGCCGACATCAGGATGGACGAGCAAACCAACTCCATCGGATGACAACCATCAGACCACTTCGATGATGCCACTCTAACAACAGTCCGGCTTACGCATCACACCACCACTTTAGCCCATCCTTCACACCAGTTCGTCTATGTCACACCACTCCGACAACAGTTCACCTTACGCATCAGACGATCATCAGATGACAACGCAGAACGGCATTCAAATCAGCCGACGGTCATCAAGCATGCGGTACTCTCCATAGTTCTCTTGCAGATATACTATATAGTAGAAGGAGGCTGCACTTTGGCAGTCGAGGGGAGTAATCGCCAGTCATTCGTTTTAAATAGTTGTAGACAATTCTGACGATTAATAAAGAATAAACGTAAACTTAAACTTAAAGTATAATCTGCAGATGAATTTCTACAGTCGAAAGGTGTATTTTCCCTACATATAGTATATATAAAGAATCTACTCTGCGAAGCGATGCTGAAAGCGAACATAATCATCGAGGGAAACGAGTACAAGAACAAGACACCCGCACTCACAACTGTCCAGCAGTTCAATAAACCTTCAACTTCTCTATGAAGTAATTCTTAATCTGAAAAAAATTAACAGTGACTTTTTGAGCACGGTCCAGCAGTTGAAAGATGAAAACAAAACACTTTGCTTTGTACACCCCACACTGAATTACAATAAATTTAATTGGCATTTATTTCTATTTTCTATTAAATATAAAATGTCACTAACTATTCTCATAAAATATTTCTATAATTATAGCTTAATTAGAAAAAATATTTAATGTTTAAGAAAGATGTAAACTGTATGAGAATAATGAACAATAAATGAAATGAAAATGAATTTATTATATTCGAAATAAATGTTACAAAGGTAGATGTAACCCCACATTTTACAATTCAGAGATACAATACTACTGTATTTTTCAACTGAAATATTGCCTTAATGTTATAGAAAAAAATTAATTGAAACTATAAAAACCATTATAGGAAGAAAAATTCGTGAAAAACTTCACAACTTGTTTCAACCTCGATCCCAGGTTGCAAAATTGAATTTTGTTTTATAGAAATACTCCTTGAAGGTAGAAAACATCTATCTACTTGGTGTTGTATACAGGCCTTAAAAGAACATTGACTTTGGCGGCTTTGACAAGACCTGCGTGCTATAAACTGCAATCGATTTTTAACGAATCTTGTCCAAATGGGCAGGTGGATATGGTTCAAGCTATCATAACCCAGTTATTCAACTCTCACACACCTCTTGTTACTTAACAGATGCGTCATTCATCCAATAAATGGGTCACTTCTAAAATATTCACCCTCAAAAATAAAAGTGATGCTGCCTACTTGAGATGGAAACGAATTGTACTTCCCGAATATCATAATACTTTTCGTCAGCTTAGAATTTTAGTAAATTCGAAGAAAAAAACAAGCTAAAGAAGAATTTTACAAAACCCATTTTGATGACCAGCTTCCCCCTTAAACGTTGTGTAGGAAATTTCCTGACTTAGGCGTGGGTCGCACGACAAGAGACGAACTGGAAGACACTGACATAAACAAACTTAACAGGAATACATTGCCGTTCATAACACATCGACCGATTAAACGCCTTCAACTTGTACTGTACATAATAGCTCGTTTAACTTTGAGTTTCGTAGAGTTGAGGAAGAAGAGGTAGTACGACCTGTCATGAAAATCAGATCAAAGGCGGTTGGCTTGGACAAAGTACATCCAATTTTTATAAAAATGATACTCCCCTATATATTCACTCTTGGAGACAGGCCAAAATAACTCCAGTTTTAAAAAAGAAAGCAACGGCCAATTCCTCAGCGGAATACAGGCCGATTGCCATATTACCTTTCCTGTTAAAGGTGTTGGAGAAGTTGATACACCAACAAATATCTGCTCTCCCGCAACGGAGCAAGTTATAATGTGGTAATCAATCGGGCTACCGTCAACGTCACAGCTGCATAACTGCGCTTCTTAAAGTTGCGGATGACATACGAATTGCCATGGACAGAAATCAAATCACTTGTCTAGCATTTGTAGCAGTCTCCAAGGCCTTTGATACGATGAACCATAGAAAACGTGTAAGCAAAACTAAATCTGTGAATAAATTCTTTTCGTCTGCTTTGAATTTTATTCACTCGTACCTCTTTGGAAGAAAACAAGCAGTTTCTACTAAAAATGGTATGTCTGAGTTTGTATACACAACAACAAGCGTACCTCAAGGATTAATTTTGGGCCCATTACTCTTTACCTTATATATTAACGATTTTCCTAGTTCTTTAAAACAAACTCAATGTTGCATATGTACGCAGACGATGTGCAGCTGGACATCAAATGTGAGGAATATGGCATTAGTTCTGCTGTTACTAAACTTAACGAGGACATTCTCAATATTTTTGTTGGGTGTAGCGAAATTTTTTTTGAAAATCTACCCTAGCAAATCCAAGCGCTTAGAAGTCGGAAGAAATGAATTTGATTTTGGAAGCCTACCCGTTTCTTTCTTGGAGAGTGAGTCAATTGAATTTGTGAGTAAAGCCAAAAATCTTGGACAAAAGGTTGTGTTGGGACTATCATATGAATATAGTAACAGGTAAAATTTACGGAAATCTTTGCATTTCATTAAACTTCATCCTTTTCAATACGAGATTAAAACTAGTTAAAGCGTTAGAAGGCTTAACGTTGCGTTTAACAATATTATACGCTATGTGTACTCACTGAAGCGTAATTGCCATGTTTCGAAGTCAATTCTTGGGGGCTAAATTAATCAGTATCTTGACTTCTGTACGATCAACTGTCTTTATAGAGTCATCACCAGCAAACAGCCATCGTATCTTTATGAAAAGCTTAATTTCTTACAATCGAATCGATCTTTTCCGTGGCATTCGAATTTGGAATGCAATCCCTCTAAGTATAAGAAGGCTATGTTAAACTGGTCGCTTTGGTGAAGCACTCTTTCGGCATTTTGTAGGGAATATGAAATGAGCATAAGAATTACAGGATAAACATATGTAAAATATACACGTATTTATTTTATTTTATAACCTGAAAGTTTCAATATAAATTCAATTGACTTCGAGAAAGCATTAAGCACCGTACAGTTGCGTGGACAGTTTTACAAAGACACCTCTGTCTTTGGTCTCTAAGGATACCAGAACGAATTATAAAAAGGAATCTCTATCGTTGGCAAAAACGGGCAGCCACTGACGAGCCGAGTCGGTGTAGTTACACAGCCCTCATTCGGCTTGCTCATTGATGTCCCGTGTTGTTCAACGTGGGAGCAAGATTCATTGAAAGTATTCGTGTTTTCGAGAGCCTATGTCTTAGTTCTTGTCTCCATATATATATTACTCCAGAGTCTTCGTGCAAAAAAATTGTATCCTACTGATGTTCTAAACAATGGAGCCAACCTTATCAGAGTGCTGTAGGGGTTGCCCAAATCGTTTTTTCGGCGACAGTTTTTTTGTTTTAGCGTTATAAGAGATGCGTAGATATAAAGTATGTTCCATATTGTCCCTGTCCTACTTTTCACGCATGAACTCATAAGACAAGCGAAATAACTTTTCGAACAGATCTTTTTAACGTCACTTATTGCATGATACAGTTTTGTGTCACGCGATTGTAGTAAACAGCTGATTACTTTGGCAGCTATGGTTGAGTAAAAAAAGTAGTATAATTGTGCCTGTAATTAAACACCGGATATTAACGTTATTAAAATTAACTAGACATGAAAGCGAAGTCTCGGCTATGGAAAGAGTCTGCGAGCTTAATAGTTCTTGCTAAAGACAAAAGAACTAATCAAAAATTCAACTACAATGTAAAAGCTATTTTGTATTTGGTTTAACACATTATTTATTTTGTCATATAGGTTCTGATGTTTAATCGTTCGGAAAAAACGTCCTTTATGCCAAATCATGCTGTTTTCCCTGGAGGTGCGACAGAGTCAGTCGACGAATCAACACTTTGGCTAAAGTATTTTAAGAAATTTGGCATTCAAGATCAGTTCCTAAAGAACTTGACTGTCGTGCATGGACCTCGATCTGGCATATTTAAAAAATCTGTACCGAACACCATAGAAAAGTAAATATAAATATATATATTTTTTATGCAATCGACCATAATGTTTTTCCATATTCCAAGAGAAATTTCTCTGCGAATAACTGCTTTAAGAGAAACATTTGAAGAAGTTGGTCTGTTCCTGTGCCGGGGGAAAGAAAATATAAACTTCAATGACAACAACGGTTCATTTACGGAAGAGTTCGATCGGAGATACTGGCAAAATGAGGTACACAATGACCCCGCTAAGTTTCTTCATATGTGCCAAGAGCTTGACGTTGTACCAGACCTCTGGAGCTTATCGGAATGGTCTGCGTGGCTAACACCAGCGGCATTTAACAAAAGGTATTTAACTGGTAGATATACGTCGAACACGCTATTGATACGATTTGATATCAGCCAGTGTTTTTGCTTGCAAGCCGTTGGTTACCAAGCGCCAACACGAATTAATTACTTGTAGTTAACAACATACATACATGTGTTAAATGATAAATTGAAGTACAAAATTATTCACATTTTAATCAACTTATTAATCTTATTCCCGCCAAAAAGTTGTTTTAAGAATATAGCTCATGATTTGCACTGCAGATTTACGGGCATGTTTGTTTTTTTTTAAGGTTTTGCTTATGTAAAGTATTTGCTGGCGTTTGTTTCTTATTAACATGTATATTCTGTCGGTAGTCGCCTATGCACAAAGAAAATGAATGTTGCGCATTTGCTTAAAGGATTGGAAGGTTTCTTCATGTGCTTCAATGATTTCCTATTTGCTCCCGCACAACGCTCTCAACAAACTACAAATTGAATGAGTTAACCGTCCTTGACTTACACAGAATCGCGTGAAAATTTCTTCTTGTTGTAAAACTGGTTGGAAGGGGTTCCTTCCCATGTGGTTGATATTTACGGATATGGTTTGAATCGCACAAGATTGGAATTGAGTTTTCATTTCTGCACTGAATATTTTTTTGCTTCTACACTGTCATTAACTTAATCAGTTTTATTTTGGTCTTTTTTCTCTTATCTTTCTGGATGTGCTTTTCCTGTGAACTTTTCAGGTTTTTTGTTTCTCTGCCTTTATGAACCGATCTACTCTTCGCCGCAGAGTTGTTGCAGAGTTAATAGGGATCATACATAGTCATTCCCTTTAAAAAGTTCTTAGTAAGGGCTCAGAGGCATTCATGCATTATATAGCAGTATTTAGTGAATAAAAGATGATGGGGAAGCCCACAAAGATCATCAATTGGTTAACAAGTTGGCAACATTGAGGGGTCTCATATATTTTGCAGGGATTTGTAGTAATTACACTACATGCACCCAAACCATACATTCTACCAATGCCAAAGCGTGCCAACCGCCCATGAAACGCTTCTGTTCATTGCACACTGGGCAGTTCTATTACCACTTGGTTCCCACACAACTAAGTTCAACCAGTGTTATTTATGAATCGCTCGCATTTCGGCTTAGCTTAGACCCATAAAACACTGCGAAAGGAGAGTGCATGTAGAAGGGATGCATTTTGGAAGCAATGAGAACGAAGATCATAGGGGAGAGAGAAAAAAAAAACAACACTTGCTATCAAATTTTAACAGTGATTTACTTTTACCAAGATTGATGTTAATTCGTCTACGGTTGAGAACCAAGTGACCGGCAGAAAATTGACTTCATGTATGAACTTATGATATGAATTGTATTTTGCAAGCAACAGTTAATGATTTTCACATAGCTCATAGCTGAATTGATACAATTAAAAAGAGCGACAATAGAAAAACCAGAAAGAATCAACTGTAACAATTAAAACAAGAATATAGCATGAGTTACGTTATGTTTGGCACATTTGAAAAACAAAAACAATATAGAAAATTAGTTAACAAATTTTGAATGATTTTAAAACATCTTAAACAATCCGGCGCCCCTGAAACATAGTTTCATAACACAGGATGAAAGGCAATTTGTGGATAGGGGAGCACTAAGTTTCCGTTGACCGTCATAAACGTGACCACTTGAACATGATCGTGTCTGTGTCCGAGATTTGACAGAAAGGACGGGAGTTTAGAATCGCTTCGATTTGGGTCAAGAATGTAAAGAGCTGTTCATGTGTCAATATAAGAAGTGTGATAGTTTTCCTCGACATGCGACGAAGCGACGGAGAGCGACAAGAAAAGCGTCGGTGGTTAAATCGCTGACTAGCTCCTAATGAATTGCTTTTGTGACTAGGCAAAAAAACAGCGATATGTGCCCTTTAGAAAGTATTGATTTCTCTCACACCTTACTTTCAAAGTTATGGGGCAAAATCACAACCGCAATGAGTGAATGGTTTTCTAGCTTTTATTCATTACGCAGGAGGGTTGCCCATCAGCTGATAAGTTGTCGCTTTCCGTTGACGAAAGTAGTTCTTGCAATCATGCGTGATGATTGGGAACCAATGACCCAGTACTCTTGTCCAATCAGTGCAAATAATGTAGATATTCCTGGATGTAGGAAACGTATTTGGGCGTCAGGAACGATGAGTTTTGTAATAACATGTCCTTTGGGTATGATGATTGGATGCTTTGTCTTCATTTACGAAAGGAGACAATTTAATAATTTCTTAATTATTTAGAAAATAACCATGTTGATGAAACGATTTATATAGTCGCCAAAAAACCGATATTGCAACCACACGATGATAATTTTTTTTGCATCAAAGCGTTCCTGTGGATCGAGATATGTGATGGTAGCGTATGTTTGCGAGTTCTACAGATAAAGCGTTGTATTCGGACCACAGTTCGTATGAGGAGATTTTTTCTTGATACTGTTAGTATATGGAAGAAAAACTCCGTTTAGTTTGTGCCAGCGAATGAGAGAAACAGATTTTTTTGTTAGAGAATGTAAGAAAAAAATCAAATACATTACGATAATAAAGTAACTGTGTTGCCAATGTTGTGGTATTTGAACTAATCCAATGTCTAATACCACATCTGAAAACAGTGACTTTACAGATATTTAATTTAAGTTTAAATATTTAATTTTAACAGTCAAAGTTTCAAAGAAAAGCATGTTTGTTTGGATTTCTGTTAAATTTTTGTAAAAACATCGGCAATCATATCATGTTTTGGAAAAAAGTTAAATTCTATCAAAGACTTGTTATAAATTTCTCTAATGAAATGATACTTGATATCGATATTTTTTGCCCTTAAATGGCAAACTGGATTTTTAATTTAGCTCTGTTAACGCAAGTTGTCGCCGCTTTATATTGTAGGGCTTCTTAGGGCACACTTAAAACCAATCACTTCTGTTAATCGTCTCAAATAAACCGTCTCCCTAGAAGCTGCTCCCAATGCCATGTATTCGGCCTCTGTACTGCTAAGTGCCACTGTTTGTTGCTTTCGAGACTCCCACGATAAAGCTGCACCTGCAAGAAGGGAAACATACCCGGAGTACGACGTTCGATCGCTTACACAATTGGCCTAATCAGCATCTGCAAATCCCTTTCGTGCTTCCCCAGTTTTCTTAATGAAAATTAATAATATATTGTATGAGAAAGATATCTCAAGAGGTGCTTAGCAGCCGCCATATGTTTTGGTAAGGTTCAACATTAGCTTGTGCTAATCTGCCCACTGCCTACTGAATATCAGGTCTTGTCGAAATTGCTAGGTATTATTAAAGATCCAATAAGTGCTTGATATTGCTTTGCATACAACCTATTGCATTCCGGATTACCTGGATGTTTTTTAGGAATATTTTCTGGATCCAATACAGTACTGCATTTCCTTGTTGACGTTTCATTATGCTGCGCCAGAAGATTCAGAATAAAATGTTCCTGTGAAAGACTTATTGATCTTGTGCTTTGATCCCGTTCAAGGCCTATGCCAACGAAAAGGTCTATAGGACCTTTATCGACTATATCGAAAGCAAAACTAATTACATGCTTTATGTAAATTACATGACTTTTCTCAGAGAACGCAATGATAAGGTCATCGACACATACAGTGATAATACTTTCATGTCCATTTTCGTTATTCATATACACACAAGAATCAGAAGTGCTTCGTACGTATCAACCTGCATACCTTATTGCAATTTGAAAATTTTATTTCTCGGGATATTGAAAGTTTTTTTTTTTAATTTATTGAATTGTATTATATTTAATTCGTACGTATCAACCTGCATACCTTATTGCAATTTGAAAATTTTATTTCTCGGGATATTGAAAGTTTTTTTTTTTAATTTATTGAATTGTATTATATTTAATTTACAATTAAGAAAAAGAATGGATACCATTTATGGTTCATAGGAAAAACTTGAATATTGAATTTTTGTGGAATAAATCTAATTACAAACGGTATACAATATTTTCACAATTCATAAAGAATAAAAAACATTGAAGCAAATTGAATGTACAACAAATATACCATTAAACTACTAAGAAGAATATATTAGAGATTTGAGTTAATAAAAACTTTGACTTCTGAACTGTCCATCCAAAAAAAGTTTTTTTTTTTAATTCTTTGAGAAAAATACTGCGTTGAACTGTTTTTCTGATTTCGGTCGGTAACTTATGAAAAAAACTTTGGTGCTGCTGTGGTGTAAAATTTCGAACAATGAGTTTTTTTTTAAGATTTTGGAATGTTAGACATTGACAAGTTATTAATTCTAAAACTGTATATGTTAGAACTTCTCAGATTTGCGCTGTATGCGCTTTGTATGAAAAAAACTTTAAGAACCTTGAATATTGATGTTTTATTGGAAGCATTCTTAGGACTAGGAATCGTGGCCAATTGTGAGCTAATCGATTTTGCTTACAAATTGTTCTTGCTATATGTTTTTTGAGCAAAATATAAAGCTTCAGATGTGTTGTTATAAGTACCGCACCAACTTGCAATGTTGTAATAAAACCCGTAATAAAACATAAGCAAAACTTTTTTTGGACACTGATCTCGTAAGGGATACATTATACGAGTCACAGATAACATATTTTTCCTTCAGTCCTCTACGTGCGCTTTCCAAGTCATGCTTTTATCTATTAATACGCCTAGATACTTATAACTATTAACACTCTCTATTTTTAAGCAGCTTGGACTACACACTAAATCTTTATTAAAGTAGCTTTTACCACATGTATGAACAGATAACGATAATTTTGTGCAACAGCTCAAATGAAAGACGGCATCACAGTCAACTGGATAGGCTTGTCTAAGGCTACATATCATAAGACGGGTTTTATTACTTATAAGTACCTCATGCTTAGCGAACTATTGTCGTAGTATACTTAAGTCTTTATGTAGCTGGGTTGCGGAGCTAAAAATACTTTTACTGTCGTATGTTAAGGCCATATCATCAGCAAATGCTGTTGCATGACTACTTAGATTGTGGTAGAATAATGAATTGTCATAAATTAAAAATAACAATGGTCCCGAAATGGTTCCTTGAGTGACACCAATTTTTATTTCTAACAGTTTGCTCAAAATTCCATAAAGCTTTCTCGTTTTGTTCTGTTGGAAAAATAGGATGAAAACCACTTATGAATTATACCTCTAAATCCAGCCCTATACACTTTATTGAGAAAAATATCGTGGCTAACCACATCAAATGCTTTAGTCATGTCTATGAAGATTACTTGATTGGGATTTTTTTTATTAAAACTATCAATCATTTCACTACAAAGCTTAAGAATCTTCAGTAGATCGTCCTTAACGAAAGCCAAATTGCTCATTTCTAATAAATTGTAATATAATTGATATAACACGTTCATCAGCTTTTCAAATAATGTACAGAATGTAGGAAGTATTGAAAGTGGTCGATATTGGGTTAGCAAATTTCTTTTACCTTTCTTAAATATAATAATGACTTGCGCATTTTTCAAATATGAGGGAAAATTACCACTATGAACACTCAAGTTAAAGAAGTTGAACAAATAATTTAAAACATCAATTATATAAAAAGAAATACGTTTTAAGAGACAGATTGTTATACCATCGGAGATGCAGGAATTGTGGATTTCAGCAGTTACAATTTACAATTACACCTTCAACGTCAATTTTAGATGTTTCGTTAACCACTTTGCATTTTTATATTGCCTTTACAATTTTGAGATTTGGTTGCGAAGTATGTATCCCGACATAATTTGACTTCT
Source organism: Orthonevra nobilis (assembly GCA_963555765.1). Classification (NCBI taxonomy): domain Eukaryota; kingdom Metazoa; phylum Arthropoda; class Insecta; order Diptera; family Syrphidae; genus Orthonevra; species Orthonevra nobilis. Next base: position 66,244,269 of record OY743226.1, on the reverse strand, counting down.
TTCTTCAATTCTTCCAGTGGTTACCAGGGTGTCTTTTACGCTTCTTACCTAACGCATTTTTTATGTTTATTTTTATAAGTAATCTCAAATCTATCAATGACCTTAGACGTTTTAAATGTGCACTTTTCTAATTTAAACTAGTAGTGCAACTCTCTATATGATTGTGCTCTATTAGCTGCCCATAATTAATTTTAATTTTGGGTCTTAAAATGGATAAACTTGTCTGAATTTTCTTTGTCTCAATATTAAGATTAGTCAAGCAATGATCCAAAATTTTGTGATCAAGTACTTCAGCAGATAGGTTGTGTCCAAAGTGCGAAGATAGCCTTACAAAAATATGATCAATGCATGTTTGTGAATTGTTTGTGATTCTAGTAGGTTCCATTATTAGAGATTAGATTAGATTATTAGACATTGCTGTCATTTTGATGGATGAGCAAAGTGGATATGGGAGAAGCAACATAATTTTTTGACTAAATGTGTAAATTGGTAGATTTTAAAACTGATTGAGGTCATTAAAGCACCTCACTTTAAAAGGAACGTCACCTTCATTTTTACGCAAAAATATTATGTTGTTTCATATCCACATGTATTTGAAATCGTTGTTCATTTCAGTTTTATTTAACGATCGCATATGAGAAAAAAGGCTTTCGTTTATATACATTTGCGAACCATCATATTTATCATCTAGCAGTTTAGTCAGGTTAAGAGAAACGATGTTTATTGAAGATGAAGAATTTCTCTTTATTTTTTGATGTGGAAAGAGTCTTCAAAATCATAACTAACACCAACACGAATAATTTTCTATGCTGCTTGTAGTGCAGTGGCACTGTCAACATTTGAACATTGAAAATGTCAATTGAATTAATAAGCTTTGACTGTTCTAAAGCATAAATTCGGATTTGTAACACATTCACTGTCGACTTTGGTTGAGTGTTCTAATTTTGAAAAATATTAATTTTTGCCAAGCATTCTTCGTTTACATTAATTAAGTCATTCATTTCGTTTTTAATCTTTAATTTCATTTTAAATCATTTCCATTGACATGTTTACATTTTGTTTTTTTGCAAGTGTCTATTTTTCATCAGGGAGCGAGAAAGGTATATTTCGGAATTTAGAGAAATTCTGCGCGTAGTTGAACACTGAGAGCCCCTCCAGGTTCTACGGGTTTTTTTTTCATGTATTCAAGGTCAGCAGCTAATACATTGAAACATCATACACAAATCCGCTGGTCCAGATGGTATTTCCCCTATAGTTCTGAAGAGGTGTTCTTCCACGCTGGCAAAACCACTGCGTAAGCTTTTTCATCTTTCCTACTCCTCAGGTCTCTTTCCGAGCAGATGGAAAACTGCATTTGTCCAGCCTGTCCCTAAAAAAGGAGATTCTTCTTCTCCCTCAAATTACAGACCCATAGCACTTACGTCCCCTCTTTCTAAGATCATGGAAACGCTGGTAAATCGTCGGCTTATGAAATATCTTGAATCACGAAAACTTCTTAATGACTGGCAGTACTGTTTTCGTAGCAACAGGTCCACTGGTGATTTGATGACTTGTCTCACTGAAAAGTGGAACCAATCTATACATAACTTCAGGCATTTGACAGAGTCTGGCATCTGGCTCTTTTGTCGAAAATGCTTGCATATGGGATTGGTGAGTCTCTTCTTCAATGGATTAGAAACTACCTTTCGAATCGTACAATACACGTTATATTGGACGGTTTCAAGTCTGAAATTCACCATATAAATGCTGGTGTTCCCCAAGGCTCAGTTTTGTCTCCCACTCTCTTTCTAATTTTCATAAACGATCTCTTGTCTATCACATCTAATCCAATATATTCCTTCGCAGATGACAGTACCCTCAGTCTCTCATATGCGTTTAATTATTCACGCCCCTGCTCTTCGGACGTGGACATCGAACGGCAACGTATGTTTCACACATTAAATTCTGATATTGACAGCATAATCAAATGGGGTCTAGATAACCGAGTAAAATTCAATGCTTCCTAAACACAATGCTGTCTTATGTCATCAAAGCGAAATCCATATATCCATGAACGGCACTTGCGTCGATGAAACCGAAAAACTTTCAACGCTCGGTATGCGCGTGAATTCTAACTAACGCTGGAATGACCACATATTCGATGTCGCCAAGAATGCAGCGAAATGTTTAGGTTTCCTAAGCCGGTGCAAGAAATACTTTACCCATTCTGACTTAGCTACAATTTATAAGGCCTTTATTCGGCCAAAAATGGAGTACAACGCTCACATCTGGGCAGGTGCACCTAAAACCACTTTGCACCTGCTAGATAGAATCCAAAAGCGTGCGGTAAAACTTATAAACGGCAGCACCATAACAAAATAAATAAACTCGCTGGAACATCGGAGACATGTTTCCTGCCTGACGTTCTTTTATCGCTACTTTTACCACCAATGCTCCGAAGAAATAGCTAATTGCATTCCGCCCCTCCAAAAATTCACCCGCATATCATTGAATGCTCATCAGTTTACCCTTAAGCCTATTTCCGGCAGTATTGTGAAATTTAGAGAGTCTTTTATAGACCGCACATCGCGCATGTGGAATGCGTTACCTCGCTCTACTTTTCCTCTGCACTGCAACCTACATCAATTTAAGACCAATGTGCACCGCTACCTGCTTTCTCTCCCTTCTAACTTTCATTCTGCTCGTGCTGTGTAATCTCACTATAAGGGTCCAACCAATCCCTTGAGCACGTGCACTATATAAAAAAAAATATATATATAAGCTGGGTCTACATTATAAGCCGAGTTATTCAAAACCTTGTTGCGCTTCAGGATGCCATTATACGTGTTAAAAGCCGACATTCAAAAAATGTGTCGACAGATTCATTTACAAGAGAACGATCGCCAGTATCGTCTGATATGGTGGCGGTCAGATTCAAACCAGCCGAACAAGGCGCATCAGCTTAAAGCCGTTACCGACAATAAAATGTTTACAAAAATTAGCTCAAGATTATGCTAATACCTATCCTTTGGGGTCCGAAGTTTTATTGAGAGACTTCTATGTAGAAGATGCAATGACCGGAGCAAATAGTTAAAGCATGGCTACGGATATTGAAACTCAGTTGACAGCACTACTCCAAGAGGGAAGGTTCAAACTAAAAACTAAGAAAATGGTGTGCCATCTTTTAAAATATGTCCCATTAGAAATTTCAGGAAATTTCTCTGGATGAAGACCATAGTTGAAGTGACAATCGACACTATTTAATTCCTAATAAAGATGTCACTAATGTTTCTCATTTAATCGGCGATAAGTTTTAAGATAATATGTATATTAATTAAATTTAACTGTATGAGAAATGTTGAATAAAATGAATGAAAATGAAATAACGAAGGGTTTGAAATACTTTAGGTTTAATTTGGCTTCTGAATCAGATGTTTTAAGCAGCAAAACCAACCGCATAGCGCAAAAAAGGTTTGCGAAAAGAACAGTGGCATCAGATATTGCCTGACTCTACGATCCACTTGGAATGAATGTAAACAAGATGATTAAATTATCGAGAAGGCTTAAGATCCTTGGATAATTTACATATTCCCCGTTATGTTTTTGCAAAATGTTTTCCTACGTCAATACAAATGCACACATTTTCTGACGCATCCGAGAAGGAAAACGGCGCCGCGGTATATATCAGATCAATCAGCAAGGATGGAGCCATAAGAGTTCGGTTACTTTGCTACAAACCGAGAGTAGCTCCTGTCAAAAGAACATTATCAGGTAGCAACTCGATAACAATTCCTCGGCTCGAGTTGTGCGCCGCGCTATTAGCTGCTGAGGTTTAGCGTCAAGTCAATAAGGATCTACAAATCAAGGTACAAGTTTCCATCTTTGGAAAGGCTCTCAAATAGTTCTCAGTTGGATCAATTCTAATTCGGGAGTCATTTCAAACTTTTGTGGCTCGTCGAATCGCATCAATGACGTCTTATCTAGAGGAATTAAACCGATAAATTGGCAACCCATAGCATAGGTTGTATGGAACAAAATGGCATCATGGCATGCAATCCATATGGCTACCACCTTGCCCAGCTATGCCCCGCATCATCGAAAGGAAGAAGATATCGCTTTCGATCACAATATTATTATTATTATTATAATTAATTAACATACAATTATAAATATATATGTTAACATATAATAGCGAGCGCTAGCTACGGTGGCTTTCGGCTCTATGGTGACTTAAGATTTTTAATACCTTAACAGCATTTTGTTATAGGTTGCTTATAATTAGCTTAGCTTACTTATAGTATTTATTTATATATCTAGTCTTAAACTTTGAATAAATTTGTACGTTTGGATAATGTTGTCATGATTAGGGTTACTGAGGATTTCGTAGACTGATGTGTTTGCAGGCAGTAGACGGTTTGCGGCTGTGAAGGATGGGCATATGCCTATGCCTAAAACATGGTTTATGTCGATGTTGGCGTTGCATATCTGGCACAGGGGAGGGCTTTCACCCTTTAGGAGATGCTGATGTGTAACAGATGTATGTCCCAGACGAAATCTTACAAAAATCGTGCTTTTTAATTTGGATGAAGTAAGTGGGTATGATGATTTAGTTTTTGTCGTATTTATGGACGAGTAATGATGATGGTAGTTGTTCCACTCGAGTAGTTCCTTAGATTTGAGCTTGAGGTTGGCAATCCTAAGTAGGTCCAATTTTGTATAGGTGTCGAGCTTGTAAACAGAAGAACTATGCGCGAGATTGGCAGCGAAATCAGCGTGTTCATTGCCTTGAATCCCTACCTGACTGGGGACCCACATGAGCTTCACTTTTTCGGATCTTTTTATGAGACAGTCTCTGATTTTGCTTATAATGATGGTGTTGTGGTTCGGGTTCATGATGGCCCTTAAGACTGATAGGCTGTCTGTACAAACGACGAATTTGCTGTGTATTTTTTCTATTAATGTTAGAGTTGTTAATAAAGATACAGCTTCGGCGGTAAAAATGAATACATCTGTTGGTAAAATGCCTATGCTTATTATGTCACCGTTTTCGTGTGTGGAGGCAAAGGATGTGCTTAGTTCGGTTTTGGATCCGTCTGTGAAAACAAACCTCCACTTACTAGCTTTCAGTTTGGAGGCGATGCTTACGAATAATCGGCGAAAAATATCAGGAGACACATTTCTTTTTTTAATGAGTGATAGGTCTACAATCAGCGATGACGGTTTTATAAACCATGGCGGATATGAGCAATATGAGCAATGAGCAATTGAAGGCAATAATTCGCTTAATAGGTAGCTCAAAGTGCTTAGCAGTATCGACAGCAAGATATAAGGCTGATGGTAAGCGCTTAATGGATTTTGCGTTTAAGACGGAAAGGTAGTCCTTGTCGGTAGTTGAGCCGTTAGAGTATGCTAGCTTTATATATAATCTTGCTCTGGATGCAGTGATACGCTCCTCGAGAGAAGGGAGTCCAGCTTCGACCAATATGTTTTTTATGGGACTAGTGGGGAAAGCATTGATACTTCTTCGCGCTGCTTGATGATATGGTGCCTTTATGATATTTAGTGTGGATTTCGGACAGTTTCCATAAACTAGTAACCCGTAATCGATTTTGCTTAATACTAAACATCTAGATATCCTACAGAGGGTGTTAATATGCGAATTACATTTTTTACTTGCTAAATAATTAACTATGCCGGCTCTCTTAGTGAGGCTTCTGCGAAGTTCAGAACAGTGAGGTTTCCAGTTATATTTTTTGTTAAATACTAAGCCTAGTATTCTTAAATTCTCAACATTCTCAATATTAATATTGTTTAAACTAAGGGACAAACCACAACATGAAGTTTTACGACAAATGTGCAGTGATTTGCATTTTTCTAGTGAGAGCTTGGCACCTGATCGGGTTGACCAGTATTGTATATCTTTCACAACGCTGGATATTATTTTTTTTTGTTTACCTAGATCGCTGGTTTTACACAAGATGTAAACATCATCCGCATAAATACAGTGATCTAGAAGTTTGTGTCTGGCAATAATATTACTCAGATCATCAAAAGCTATTATAAATAGAACTACTGATAATGGGGAGGCTTGCGGAATGCCGTTAACAAGTGGAAAAGATGTTGAATAGCAGTTATTTGTTTTAATACAAATTTTTCTGTTACTGAGGAATGATTTTACGAAGTTGTATATTTTTGGGCCAATGCCCCAAGTTTTGAGTTTAGATAAAACCAAATGTATACCTATCCTATCAAAAGCCCTTTCAAAATCAAGAGAGAGAATTGTGACGTGATTACGAGATGACAATGCATTGGAGATGTAGTGGTCAAGGTGAAGTAGAGCATCCGCACAACTTTTACCTTGTCTAAAAGCGACTTGGTTAGGGCTTATAAGTTGTTTGGTTTCAATGAACCAAAGCAATCTTTTAGCCACTATCTTCTCAAGTAACTTGGACATGCAGGGAATAAGCGATATGGGGCGATAACCATTTACATCACTGATGTTCTTGTTAGGTTTAGGTAGGGGAATTATTATTGCGAGCTTCCAGCTTTGAGGGATTACGCCTTCATCGAGAATTTTATTGTATAAATCCATTAGTCTATGACTTACTACGCATGGGAGATTTTTTAGCATAGGGTAAGATACTCTGTCTCTACTAGGTGTTTTACCTTTGAGTTTCATTAAGCAGCACTCCAATTCCAGGTTTGTTATAGCTTTTTCTATATATCTGGCTGACTCTGAGATTGATGTAAATCGGGAAGTAGCATTTAGAGTTTTGTCTTTGTTTGTTTTGAATGTTTCTGAGAAGTGTACATCTTTCGATAGGTTCGACCAAGTGCGCGCAAATATGTTGCAGATGTCTTGGGGTGCAGATGTTGGACCTGCGGGTGTGGAAATACATTTGATGCGCTGTAGAGTGTAGTTACCAGTCAGACTTCGGATGTTATGCCAAATTGTGGAGGGTGAGGAATTTGGATTTAGAGATGAAGTGAAATTGTTTAAGGACTTTTCTTTGCTGATTTTTGCTTCCCTACGAAATTTGGCGTTCGTTTTTTTATATGCTATAAGGTTATCTTGATTGGGATATTTTCTAAACTTACGCCATGCATTTATTTTCTCGCATCGAAGTGCCTTTAGGACTGGGCTCCACCAGGGCACATTTCGTTTTGGGGTTTTTGTCGAGCTTTCAGGTATTGACTTGTTCGCAGCTACACGAATATCTTTGAGGAACAGAGCTGCCTCTTTATTAATGTTTGGTGAAGGATTTTTATCTGATAAGTAAGCTAGCATGGCCTTTTTAAACAAAGGCCAATTAGCGTAATCAGTTTTGAAGCAGCTATAGTGGAAACTATAGGGAAATGATCGCTGTTAAATAGATCATCCAAAATTTTCCAAGTGATTTTGGGGTATAATTCGGGCGAACAGCATGTGATGTCAATGAGAGTAAATGTATTGTGTGTTGAGAAATGGGTAGGGGATCCGTCATTCAGAACCATAAGGTTAGAATTTAATATAAATTGTTCTACAATTTTACCGCGTGTGTTGTTCGTAGGCGAACCCCACAAAGTACACCAGGCATTAACATCGCCAACAATTAGCACCGGAGATTGGGTTTGGCTGAGAATATTTTCTAAATCACTCGCGGAGAAAGTTTGATCAGGAAGAATGTAAATGGAGATCAAAGTAAATTTTAGCTGCAACTGAATTTCGAAAGCTAACGCTAATATATTGTATCTAATAGGTATTGGCTTATGGGGTATGTTATTCTTAATAAGTAAGCCTTTGCCTTGTTTTGCTGTGCGGTTATAGGGAAAATTAGTAAAATATTCCTTTAACGTTTTAGGGATACTTGGTGTAAAATCAAACGCACAGTGAGTCTCTTGAATAGCTATAATGTCGGGGGATTCTATTTTTAGCAGAACGCACAACTCGTCGTAATTGTTAACGAATCCTTTCATGTTCCATTGAAGGATTTTCATTTTCAAATCGGTGTTATTTGGTATGGGTTTAGGGTTGGGTAAGTTCGCTGAGTGTGGGTAGCGATCCCGGCTTTTCGAGGACGAAGAATGAGAGTGATTTTGTGAAGGAGTAGGGGTGGGCAGGGGATTGGGATGAACATACCCACCCCGCCGTTCAGGGTCCAAACACCTCGATCCTGGTGTGGTGGACGAGTGATTAGGTACCTGAACGGCAGGGTGGGGGGAGTTCCTGCAATTATACTTATTGTTCATTTTCATTATCATGGTCTTCAAATACTGTCAGTTTTGAGTAGTATTCGTTGCTTTTTATTAGAGATTGAGTGATAGATGAGATTGGTGATTGTATGTTAGTTTTGTAAGTGGTTGTGTTTGGTGATATTAAGTGATGGTTGAGTAGATTATCGTTTGCGAAGTTAGCGATTTGTGCACGAGGGTTGTGCGAGCAGGATGTAGAGGGGGCTGTGGTGAGTTCAACTGTAACGGGCCGTGAAGTGCAATTAGTTTCTATCGTATTAGATGCGGCGATAGTATGTGTGTGATGCGGTGAAGAAGCTATATTTGTAGAGTGCTCGTGGAGAAAGTTTTTAGATGTGCTAGTTTTTTCTTTATTAATGGTTGACGGTGGGAGAGATTGTGCGATTGGCTTTGAAGTGCCGTTTACTAGCTTTATAGAAGCAGTTAGTGTGTCTGGGATTGGAGTGCCATTGCTTGACTTGTGTCGATTTCTGCAACAGGTGATTTATGAGTTTTAGAGTTACTTGCAATTTCTGAGTAGGTTGATGGACGGGAGGTATTGGGGTTTTGCTCTTTATATATTAGTTTGGCCTCAGCCATGCTACACTTTCTTACGGTCTTTATTTTAAGAGTCTCTTTTGCTTGTTGATAACGTTTGCAGGATTTTGATGAAGCAGGATGATCTTCATTGCAGATGGCACATGAAATTCGTGTGCATTTTTCGGGGGCGTGAGGTGGAAGATTGCAGTTGACACTTGAGGGATTGCTCTTGCAACGTTTTGCGGTGTGGCCCAGAAGTTGGCAGTTTTGACAGCGCATAGGGTTGGGGAAATACTCTGTTACTTGGACATTGTACCAGCCGATATTTATTGTGCTTGGTGGTCGGAAACGATCAAAAGTAAAAAGAACCAGCCCTGTTGCGTGTTGATTCCCGTCTACAATTTTTTTAAATTTGAAAACATCCGTGACACCTTGTGATTTCATTTCATCAATGATCTTGGTTTCGGGGACATTGGCAAGGTATGGAGCATATACTGTGCCTTTCGACGAATTTAATTGTGAGTGAAGGGTTACTGAAATCGGGCATAAGTTGGAGAGCACTTTCCTAGACAAGAAGAGGTCAGCTATTTTTTTGGTTTTGACCAGAATAAGTAGGTTGCCATCACGTAGTTGTGTGATTTGCTCATAGGCTGTACTTATGCCATCAATTGCTTTTTTAAGTAGGAAAACACTAAATGATGTCAGAGGCTTTTCTGCATTAGTCGAAGAAATCACTATAAATTTTGGGTTGTCAGGGAGAGAGTGGGTCGAGAAAAAATGTACTGGATCTAAAGATGTAGAATTTTGTTTTTTACTCTTTTTATTTTTATAATCAGGGGGTGGGTCTGGTGTCAGATCGCTAAAACGATTGCCCGAAAGCACACGTGGGCCTTCGGCCATAGTAGAGCAGATTTTATCTCCGGATAATATGTGCACTTGTTTGTTTCACTGGTGAAATGAAGAAAAGACAAAATAAATCAACCGTTTGTTTGGTGTAATGAAACCGGTTTAGCACACGAGCGAAAAGAGATCAGAGAGTAACACGATTAGCAGAACGATGTTGCCGGGTCGAGTGTTAGTCCATGACTGTCGATCACAATAAATAAATTGCCCACCTTCATTGAACAAATCAATCATTCGAGTTCATATCTTAAGCTACAACGGATAATTGCCATCTATCTTCGGTTCATTAACTTGAAATTTGGCCACAAGCAGCACAAGAGCTAGACGAAGCCCTCCAGTTAATTTTAAGACGCGTCCAAGCATGTGAGTTCAAGGCAGATATTACCTAGTTAAAAGCTTGGACTTGCAGCCTTCATAAAGCAAGACCACTTTATATTACACATATTAAGGAGGTAGATTGCAATTATATTATCGTACTCCAACCCGTTTGTCAAGCTATTGATGACAGATCTACACATTGACCACTTGAATGTTGGGCCCAGGGATTTCTAGCGATTAAAAGACAAAAATATTTGCCGATAAAAGGACAAAATATTGCGCGATCAATCGTTCAGCAGTGCACAAAATGCTCCAAAGTCCGACCTAAGACGTATTCACAGATCATGGGTATTCTACCATCGCACAGGGCTCAACCTGCTCGTCGAATTTTGCGGCCCAATCTATATACACTATCGTTCAAGAGGTGCTCGCCCACAGAAAAGTTATCAAGCCATATTTTGCTGTTTTAGTACGAAGGCGGTACATATCGAAGTTGTCAGCGATTTAACAACAGATACTTTCATTGGAGCACTTAAGAGTGCACGAACTGCAAAGCACTTGCTGCAACACAATAATGCTTCACTATGCACTATAAGTGTAGACCCAGAAGCCATTCTTAATTCAAGGCCAATTACTCCGCTTGCCAGTGATCCTAATTCTTAATAGAAGAGCCGTAAATAGCTTCAGTCGATCCGAACGCAGAGCGGCTACGCGGGAGTTTATGTAACAGACAGAAGCTGATTTCTCACATTAAAGATGAATTCTGGAAACGCTGGTTGTTGGAATATCTTAATGAGCTTCAACATCTTAGCAAGTGGAAAACTTCGTCCAGAAATGTTCAAATCGGCACGTTGGTTATTATTAAAGAAGACAACAGGCGTTTTCATTGAGTCTTTCCATGCACTTGGAAACTCGCCCGTCCTTAGAGATCTATTTAGCAGCTGTTGTAATGTTCTCTCCAGTTTGTCCCAGTTGTCTAGTATTATTTGGGGACTTATTTTTTCAAAATCTGTTTTAATATTTACGGTTTTAAATATATGATATTTTTTTAGATCATTGTAATTGGTATAAATTCGAGTTTTGTATCCTTTTGTTCGATATTATTTATAATTCCAATATTTTCAATCGAGTCGTTTATTTCTTTAATGCTTGTGATAAAGTATTCGTTGAATTTATTGGCTATTATTTCTTCATCATTGTGCTCTATGTATTCAAACACAGCACTTTTAATTTTGTTCTTTTTTGCTTTAGCACCAGATTTTTAATTTCCCTCCACATCTCCTTTTGCCTGTCCATTTGCCTGCCTGATTTTGTTATTTATATACCTGTTCTTACCGATGTTTATTTCTATGATATTTTATATTTGTTCCTTATTTGTTTGTAGCCTTCCCATTCGCCATGCTGTAAGATAATTTTGCTCTATTGTATTTTTTCATTTTATTAAACTTCAGAGTTCAAACCACCTGTTTTTCTCTGTTCTGTTTATTTATTTTATATATGACTATTTATTATATGACTAAATGCATTATTAAGTTTTCATGAACAGTTATTTCCTTTCATTTTCCTTTTCCATTTCCATTCCTTTCAGTTCATTCATAAACATCGGCTGTCTGTAATCAAATATTTCTGGGTTATTATTATTATTATTATAATTTTATTAAAATGTAAATAACTTACAAAATTAATATGTTCTTATGCTAGGGTTAGCTGCCAGGGCTTTCTGCTAGGTAGTATACATGTGTAAGGTTAAATAGAGTTATCGAGATTAAGGGCGGCTATGATGTTAAATACTTAGTTAATATGATCTAAATTGACGGTTGAAAGGAGATGTGTGAGACTATGTTCGGATATGCATTTGCAGGTTGAAAGGACTTTTTTGCAGGAAAGAAGGTGAGACATGGTGAGAGTGGGTTTTTCCTCGCAAAGATGACACAGCGCAGGTGATTCCTTGTTGAATTGTGAGTCATGTATGAGTGGCCCAGTCTAAGTCGGATGTATACCTTTAGTTTCTTCTGAGAGACATTGTTAGGGTAGATAGGCCTGATGCCATTGGGATTAAAGTTTTTGTAATTGTGGTTGTAATTTGTCCAATCGTTTTTTCTTTTGTATTTCCAGTTATCGAGGAGGAGGTTTTTAATGTCTTTTTTGTTGTATGCATAGAACATTTTTAAAGGTTCATTTATCGCTGACCTGGCAGCCGAGTCAGCTGCCTCGTTGCCTCTGATCCCGGTGTGTCCAGGAATCCAAACAATTTTTAATGTTTCACTGTTTGTTATAAGAAGATCGCGTATTGTTTCGATAATTCCGATGGAGTTCGAGATGTTTTTTACAGCAGATATTGTAGATAGACTGTCAGAGAATATGATAGTCTTTTTTTTGTCTGAATATTTTATTGCTTTGAATATAGCGAATGCCTCTGCCGTGAAAATGGATGAAAAATTTGGTAGTAGACCCTTTGAGAGAACTGAGCCGTTTTCATCGACCACTGCAAATGATGTGTGGGTGTCCGTTTTGGATGCATCAGTAAAAAGAAGGTTCCAGCGTTGCGATTTGTATTTGTCTGCGATGCTTAGAAATAAAGCCTTGTAGACGTTGTCATTGGTTGTAGATTTGGCATAGTTACAAAGGTCCGTATTTGTCACGTAGCTTGGAAGGTTCCAGGGGGGTTGACTGTTTCTGCTGTGATTTTGAAAAGAGATGGGTATATTTAAATCTTTTGCGGGCGTAAGTGCGTTGCATAAAGTTGATTGGATTCTTTGTGTTCTTTTTCGATTCAGAGCTTTCTTGACATTATTCTGGATAGGTGTTCGATATGGCGAGTTGATTTTTTGGATGATGGTTGAAGTAAGATAGCAACATCTATCAGCTAAGTGGGGAAGTCCTGCTTCTGTGAGTATATTTTTAATAGGCGTTGAGCGGAGGGCTCTCATACTTGTTCTGACTGCAGCGTGGTAAGGTGTTGTGATGAGTTGTAACGAAGATTTTGAGCATTTCCCGTAGATTGGTAGACCATAATCAATTTTTGATAAAATAATAGATTTAATTAAATTAATAAGTGTATTGACATTCGAGCAACTGTTTTTTGAAGACAGGTATTTAATTAAGTTAACCCTGGCAGTGAGGCTTTTTCTTATGTAAGTACAATGATTTTTAAAATTAAAATTAGATTCAAATACAAGTCCGAGAATATTAATAGTGTTAACTATTTTTACATTAGTGTTATTTAAGTTAACTACAATAGTTTTATTACATTTATGTTTTTTACATATATGAAGTAGTTGGGAGTTAGAACTTGAAATAGTGGAGCCTGAGTATTCATCCCATCTTAGAAGAGCTTCGGTTATGCGGGAGAGAGTTCCTCCTAATACGTGTAGGTCTTTGCATTTTGAAAAAATAATAAGATCGTCGGCGTAAAGCGTATGACCTACTTTTTGGAAGCTGTCTATTATTTTGCTGATTTCATTAAAGGCTATGATGAACAGAACCACTGATAATGGTGACCCTTGGGGGATGCCGTTTTTTAGCTTATAGACTTTGGAGTAGATGTTGTAGTACTTAACACGAAAAAGTCTGTTGGAGAGGAAAGACTTAATGAAACCAAATATTTTTGGGCCGATTTTCCATTTTAAAAGTTGATTCAAGACAACATGAGCGCCGATCCTATCGAAGGCTTTATCGAAGTCTAAACTGAGAATCGAAGCATGGTTTCTCTCAGACAAGGTTGAGGAGATGAAATGGTCGAGGTGAAGGATTGCGTCAACAGTAGATCTGCCTTTTTTAAAAGCGACTTGCCGGTTGTCTACTAAGTTATCTTTTTCGAGGAACCAAAACAGGCGTTTGGCGATGATTTTTTCCAGCGTTTTCCCTGCGCATGGGAGAAGTGAGATTGGTCGGTACCCGGAGGTGGAGGTGGGATCTTTGTTTGGTTTGGGTAATGGGATGACGCTCGCCACTTTCCATGCATATGGAATTGTTCCTGTGTTAAGGATGTTGTTGTATAATGTCAGTAGGCGAGTTTTTAAAGCAGGAGGAGAATTTTTTAGCATTTCGTAGGAGATGCGGTCGAAGCCCGGTGTTTTCCCTTTTACTGTATGTAAACAGGAGATAAGTTCTGGCATAGTAATAACAGCTTCAATTGAGAGAGCTGAATTACTGGGATTAAAAGATGGGTTAGAGTCGTTTAGTGTTTTAAATTTTTTATCGATGAATGTCGAACTGAATTTCGAGTCATCAGCAAGTTTTTCCCAGGTCTGAGCAAAATGTTCGACTATCTCTGTTGGACAGGACATTATTTTGGTATTAGTTTTTATTAATTTGATTGTGTTTGGTGCGTAGGTGCCTGTTAAGGTTCTTATATCAGCCCAAAGTTTCTGGGATGTTGAGTTTGGATTGATATTCGCAGTGAATTTTTCGAAACACGCCTTTTTTTCGACCTTGACTGTTTTGCGGAATTTAGCGTTGAGCTTCCGGTAGAGGACAAGATTAGAATCAGTGGGTGATTTTCTAAAGCTGTGCCAGGCTTTTTGTTTTTGCATGCGAAGGAAACTAATTTCTTTATTCCACCAGGGAACCGTTTTTTTGTTTATTTTGTCGCTTGTTTGAGGGATGGCTAGGTTTGCTGCAGTGCGTATGGACTTGTGAATAAGTGCAGATTCATTGTTGATGTTAGCGGATTCTTTCCTCTTGATTAATTCATTTGAGATGGTGGTTCGGAAAAGATCCCAATTTGCTCTGTCAAGCAAAAACTTCTTATGGCGTTTTAGATGTTGATTGTAGGGACCAGAAGTGAGGGTGATGAGAATGGGAAAATGATCGCTGCCAGAGAGTTATCGGAGATATGCCAGGTCGATTTGGGGAGGAGGGAAGGTGTAATGAGGGCCAGGTCGACGTGGGTAAATGTTCTGTGGGTGGAAAAGTGAGTAGGTCGACCGTCATTAAGGATTGCTAGCCCTGAGTTAGCAATGAAATGTTCGACTAATTTTCCGCGCTTGTTTGATTTTTCAGAGCCCCAAGTAGGGCTCCATGAATTGAAGTCGCCTGTTATCAATATTGGAGTATTTATACCATCTATGACACCTTCTAGGTCTTGTGTTGAAATATTTTGATCAGGGGGAATGTAAAGAGAGATTACTGTAATAGGTGGGTTAAGATTGATTTCAACTCCTATTGCTGATATGTTAGAATTTATGGTTATAGGGGTATGGGGGATCGATTTGTTAATGAGGAGACAGACTCCTTGTTTGTTTAGAAGTGGAAATAGAGTCGAAATTATGAAAATATGAAAAATATTGTTTGGGTGGGAGGGGTTGGAGATTTGATGGGATATGGGTTTCTTGCAGAGAGATAATGTTTGGTTTTAGCTCGTTTATTAGTATCTGTAGTTCGTGTAAGTTGTTAAAATACCCATTTAGGTTCCATTGCAGAACACTGAAAAGTTGGTCTGTGGTAAGCAGGGAATTCTTGTGAACGCAAAGGGAATTATTTTGAGGAGAATTCAGCATATAGTGTACATTGGGGTGTTTATGAATATTCCGCGGCACGGATGTTGAAGTAGTTAGGTTCAGCAGGGAGCCTGCCTGATTCAAATCACGAATCGCGGAGTGGTTGCCTAGGTTAAATTTTGTGTTTTAGTAAAAAAAAGTTAGGTAAATAGTAGTTATTGTTTGAAAGAAGAGTGTTTGAAATATGTGTAAGTGGAGATGTATAGTTGGATGGTGTTTGTGATTGAGTAGTTTCAGTAGGTGCGAGTGAGAACGATGCTGTTGTGGGTGATTGAGATAAATTAGTAGGAGGTGAGATGGTGGGTGTGTCAGAGTTTGTTTCGTTGGTGTTTGATTTTTTACAATTAAGATTGTATTGAGTTGCAGAAATTGATTTGGTGTTTAGATGGACCCGAGCGGGTATAGTTGGGAGAGAGGAGGTAGTTTGTGTCAGAGCTTGTTTGGTTGTGTGGTTTAATTCGTAAGATGATGTTGTTGGGGATATATTGTTTTTTGGAGAAGGTTGTTTGTGTGTGACTTGGTTAGCTGTTTTGTTTTGTGTGGTAAGAGGTTGAGATTTGGTGGAATAAGAAATGTCGTTGGAAGTTTGCATCGGAGTGGTTTTCAAGGTTGATAACGCTGTGGAAGATGTATGTGTGTTTGAGATGAGGGAACTTTGTGCCACTGAGGCGTATGTTGTAGAAAACACCGGAACCGGGTTTTGCTCTTTAAATATTTTCTTCGCGTCAGCCATGGTACATTTCTTTATTGTTTTTATTTTAAGAACTTCTTTTGCGTTGAGGTACCGTTTGCACGTTTTAGAAGATGATGGGTGCTCTTCTGAACAGTTGGCACATGAGATGCGTGTGCAACTATGGGGTTGGTGGGGGGGAAGGTTGCAGGTTTCGCAAGAGTCTTGCCCGGAGCACCTCTTCGTGGTATGACCAAGGAGTTGGCATTTGCGGCAGCGCATAGGGTTAGGGAAGTATTCTTCTACTTTTACATTATACCAGCCAATGTTGACAGTATTAGGAGGACGGAAGCGATCAAAAGAAAGGAGAACAAGACCGGTGGCTCGAAGTTTGTTATCAGATGTTTTTTTTTTTAAATTTATAAACGTCAGTTACACCTTGGGCCCTCATTTCTCTGACGATTTCTTCTTCGGACACCTGTATAAGGCAAGGGGCATATACTGTACCTTTGCAATAGTTAAGGTTAGCATGGAATTTAACTGAGATTGGGCACAGATTGGCGAGGGTTTTTTTGGAAAGGAATAAATTTGCTATTTTTTCGGATCTCACGAGGAGAAGGAGGCTACCGTCGCGTAGTTCCGTAATGTTTTCGTACGCGGTACTAATGCCGTCGATGGCTTTCTTGAGCAAGAATATGCTTATGGATGAGAGGGGGGTTTTTTCGTCACTTGAAGAGATCACTATGAATTTGGGATCAGGCGGGGCTGTGTTTGATTGGAGCGGTTTGGTAAAATCCATATGGGCGTAGTTGGGTTTTTTCCTTTTTTTAACGTGAGGCTCAGTTTGCAGCTCCACATCGAGCATGCTAAATCTGTTGCCTGAAAGCACTGGTGGCCCAGGGGCCATGATTTATCTGTTAACGGGCTTTATCGAAGCTGTGTAGTTGTAGTATCGGGCGAAAGCGAAAAAGAAAGAAAAAACGGAAGGAGATGGGGAACTGAGAAAGTACCGGTGAAGTTAACTAACGTAAGCGAAAGTAGGGAGAGCGATATGACTATCGAAGTTGCCGGCTTGAATGTCAGACGGTGACTGTATTTCTGGGTTACTTTCATTAATTGCTTATTGCGTATTGATCCTTATATCTTTCTGTTAAATTTTCAACATGTTCTTGAATGAAATTACAGAATTCTTTTTCAGAGCTCTTTGGTGATCTGTATATTGCACATAGGATAAGTTCCATTTTTTTTTACCTTACAATTACATTGTTACAGCCCTCTTTGGTAATCTATTGATTTTTATATAATATTTGTTACTGCCCAATCATCTTCTATATAAATTGTTGTACCTCCCGTTCGTGTTGAGTTTGATAGACATGATGTGTTACAATACCAATATATTTTTAATTCACTTTCTTCAATATCCGTTGTAGATGTTTTTCTGATAAGATAATAAATTCATATTCCTTGTCTTTTGCCATCGCTTTAAGTTCTACAAAATTTGTTGTCAAACCTTTAATATTACCATATGCATATGTTATTTGTTTGGATTTCCGTTTTTTTCGCTTCAATTTTGTGTTGATAGATAGGGCACATAACGTGTTCAGCCATCACACATAACCTTACCATGCTGTTCGAGCAGTAGTCGGAACAGAACAAACCTGAACATCTTGCTGCTGAGTGAAATTATTTGTCACATACACCTGCGCAGCTAATCCCAGTTTCACCTTCTATCGCCGTCTTGCATTTACTGCAATCAGGCATTGCAGATTTTTGCTTCGGTACAGTACAGTCTCAATGTATCAGTTATATTCTGTTTGAGTTCATTACTGTGCACAATTGTGCATGTCAGCGAGTGTAAATTTTAAATTCACTTTTATTTTCAATTAAATAAAGTCACAAAGCTGCGTGTATACATTCAAGCAAACGCCACAATTTTAAAAGAAATACAAATAATAAAGTGGAAATAAAAGACACTTCAAAAAGGAACTCAGATTTTTTTTAAGATTTTCGGAAAGCCTTTCAAAACACGACCGTTCTTTTGTAGTATTCTACGAAATGTACCCTTCTATGACAATTGTAGCATTTAACTTTAACGCGATGCTTGTTTTTCGGCTCATGTGCATTCGGCTATTGCCTTCTTTAAAATGCAGACCCACTTATGTCTTGCGGAGCATCTTCTTGCCGCTTCCCTTCCTCTAAAAGCCGTATCAAAAATATTGATTAAATGATTGGACACTGGATCACTTTCATCTAATTTGATTGATAATAACTGTATGAAGAGTGTTATCTTCCATGCGGGACCGCTAGGTTGATGAACATCAGATAATTTTATCCATACACCCCTCGCTCATTTGCAGCTCTCAATGAGGCTCAACTGCGTTGGTTGAACACAGTAATGGTGGCAAGCGCCTTTTCGTCGTTCTTCATCCACTTAGCGATGTCAGAAGTGTTCTGATGGTTAAGTGCCTACTATGGAATGAGGTTTTCTCCAGAAACATGTGGCCAAAGTTCTGTATGTATGAGGACTGACCTCATCTGTATTTTCCAGCAACCAAAATTTAGCCAAATCAAATTATTATTTTTATTTTAATACTATATATCTTAAATGTGTCCTTTAACAATACAACTGTTCAACTCACTTAAACTAGTGGGATCTGGGCCCATAACCCTTGTAAGGATAATGAAGAAAAAACTCGGAAAACAACCGTTTAGTTTATCAGCGAACAAGAGATTGACTATTTAATTTGAGATAATCAGAAAAAAATCAAATAGATTTGGGTGTTGCCAATGTTGTATTATTTGTACTAATTTAATTTCTAATACATACCCGTGTTGAAAGTGACTCGAATGGATGTTCATCGGTGACGACAAGGTATGATCGATTAGTAACCTCCTTTTCCGCCTGTTTACAGCTAAGATTTTCGTCAACGACTAGGTCTGACTGATTAGTCACCTTCTTTTCCTCCTGTTTATAACTATGATTATCGTCGAAATCAGTGACTCTTGGCCAATTCTCATTACTTTCTTTTAACCAATGTGGATCGGTCCACCAAATTGGGTGTTCGAGAAGTTGCGAAGATGCGACAGTCCGCGGGGTTGCATTCCAATCTGACACGAAACCATCTGTTTCTTGGGTTCGTATTGAGATTTTCCGAAGAGCGATTGCCAACGAAGATATTCCAGCGACGAGGGGGAGAGGGAAGCCATGATAAGACTTCTTTTGAGTCCAACCAAACATTAACTTTGTTAAAGGGGATGTAGAGTGAACGGCCCACAGAGCTCTAGCCGCGTGCTCGCGAGATACGCGAGATTTTGCGAGAATATTCGTTTGATAAGATCCGTTCGACAATTCTTTGCGCGAATAGTACGCGGATGCCGATGCATCTGAAAATGCGTGCAATTGAAGCAACGCAATTCCAAGACCAATGGCTCGTGATATTTCGACGTTTGTGAGGATTGGAAGCTCCTCACGGTATTAGCTCCACTGGCTGACAATCGAGTATGGAAGTTTATCATTTCAGTCTAAATTACGATGCCACAGTTCTTAAAGAAGGATTTTGAGTTGACATACCGAAGGGGTAATGAAACCGAGGGGGTCAGAGATGTGCGCTACGTCACTTAAGATTTGGGTCGTTATTGGGTCGTTAGGATTATGATTGTGGAAACTAAACACATCACGCTTCGAGTTCCAATACAAACTGAGCACTTTAATCCACGAACGCGACTCAGTGTCCAGCGAAATGTTTTGAAGCAAAACGTTATCGGAGTATTGGCGAAGCTCGGCGCAATTGCTTTGCCATTTGCCTAAACGCATACCGCACTTTTCGAGGAGCTCGATTAGGACGTCACGCTTAAAAATTGCTTCTGCCAGAGTGTCACCACCCGAAACGACATCGTCTACATAAAAATCATTCAATATGATATCTGACGCAATTGGGAATTCATCCCGATAGTCTCTTGCTCATTGCTCCAATGTCCGAAGTGATAAAAACGGAGCACACGATGAAACATATGTAACCGTGCGTAACCGAAAGTGTTGCAAAGGCTTTGTTGATGATTTCCGCCACACAATGCGTTGAAAGTCCGTACCTTTTTCAGACACCCATTCAGCGAAACATCTTAAATATGTCTGCAGTAAAAACGAATTGATGTCGTCTTAATCGTAAGCAAACAGAGAAAAGATTGCGTTGAATGGGTGGGCCAACCAAAAGCGCATCATTTAGGTAGTAACGATTTGTATCTTTATAGGACCCGTGAAACACGACACGAAGTTTAATTGAATTGCTGTCTGGTCTTAGAACAAACTTTCGACATATGACCTAACGTCAGATATTCGTCAAGAATGGAGTCTCTCGAAAACTTTTTCGCTTTCGTAAAAAGCTCAAACCTAACATCATAAGCGTTTTTCGTCCATAAGCAACAGCCATTACAGATGCAATGGGCACAAATAACTAACACGCATAACGACATTATGGAGCACGGAGCAGAGGAAATATACAATCTCGAATATATCAGTGAGTATGAAGAACTCGAGGAAACTTACGAAACTATCATGGTGGCACTACAAGAAAAAATCGAGGAGCTGACGGTGCAGCAAAACCAAGGGCGAATGGCACAAGAGACAGGGCAACAGGATCTCAAGCTACCAGCATTGAAGCTGCCAATATTTAACGGCGATTACAAACAGTGGAAGTCATTCATTGATTTGTTCGAGCTAGCTATCCACAAAAATGAGAGGCTTGGAAATGCACAGAAGATGCATATCTCAAGAGCAATGTATCGGGAGAGGCTGCAAGAATTATTCAGCACCTACAAATAATAGACTCAAATTATGAGACTGCTCGACAAGCCTTAACAAGTCGATACGAAAACACTCGGTTATTGGTTAATGCACAAATTCAAGCATTTGTCAATCAAAGAGAATGTCTGTCGGAGTCGGCAGAACATTTAATAAGAATGCACGGCACAATGAAAAAATGCGTTAACTCACTTAAAGGGTTAAACATTGACACTACGAGTTGGTATCATTAAACATAGTGTCTCAAAAATAAGATAACGAGACAAGGAACGCCTATGAATAATCCTTAAAATATCCCAAGAACTAACAAGTTCTGGATGATTTGCTCGAGTTTCTTGAGAACCAATTCCATGCTTTGAATAAATTAGAGGAAAGGAAAAGCAAAGGGGAAAACAGAAACGCCAGACAATTCAATGATGGCGGAAGAAGAGGAGCAGACAAAAATGTCCACATAATGGCGAGAGCTTCCTGCAAATTATGTAAAGGAACACATTGGCTTCATACTTGCAACAAGTTCATACAAATGCAAATCACACAACGGAAGGAACTTGTCGAAAGAGAAAAACTATGCAAGAACTGTTTCAAGCCAACACAAGAAACATCAAGATGACCTTCATATAAAGCTTGCCAAATATGTTCTCAAAAGCATCATACATTGCTTCATACAAATGAGAACAACAACAGTCGCTCATAGACCTCAGTTGATAGTGCACGCGTTACGAATTTACTTTCATAGACATTCTAACAATCAGAAGTGTGAAGTGGCTTAAAAGTAAGCAAAAAAAAAATAAGTATTTGGCTCAGTGGCAGGGCATCCAGCTGCAGCGCGAGTGAACGTCGGTTCAATCCTGCGTGGGGGCTTAATAGAAACTTTCATTTTTTTTTTCTGTTTTTCTTCGAAAAGAAAAAGAACACAGAATATTAAGAAATAAGCACGACGAAAATTGAATCGGCATGAGTGGCCGAGAACGGTCCCCTCCTCCAGCTGTGGGAGTAACGGACGAGGGAAAATCACGCGACAAAAATACGTGTACATCAGGCCATCCAACAGCAATGGAAAAAAGCGCAAAACGACGAAAAAAACCAACAACAACAACATCGAACATTGTAAAGCGTCCCTTACTTTCAACCTCAGCGGAAAAGTTGTCAACCGCGACCGAGAAAAGGGTGTCGGCGACAAATGAAGATGAAATCGACTACGTTTCAGATGGCGGAGAAGGCCGATATGAAGGAGGCAGTAACTCCTTTATTTCTCTTGCCGCGACGGAAACAGATGATGAAGATGAAGAAATCATCGCGATCAGCAGCAGCATTAGAGAAATGCAAGCGATTTTGGAATCTATTAAGGCCAAGCAAATAGCCAGAAGAGAAAGGGAGAATCAACAAAAAAACCAACAAACTCGAGAACAACAACAAGGATATCAGCTTGAAAGCACACAGCAACAACAAAAGACCAAACAGCAACAAAATGATCTGCAAATTCCAAAGCAATTGCAACAGCCCGATAAGAGGAAATCTAGCCACAAGCAACAACAACAACAAAAGCAGCAGAACCAACAACAATCGCAACAGCAGCAGAAGACAGCAAGAACGAAAATACCACCAATTCATACATATAAAATGGAACTGAAGGATACCATCAATCTATGTAAGTCGGCCAGTGGCGAAAATTTTTTTATTAAAAGAATAAATTCAGATAGACATGCTATAAAATGTTCCACTTTGGAGCAATATAAAATTATAAAGAATTTGTTGAAGGAAACGACGACGGAGTTCTTTTCCTATACCCCGAAAGGGGAGAAGTGGCAAAATGTGCTACTGAAGGGATTGGAACCGTCCTCGGATCCGGAGGAGATCCTTAAAGAGTTGAAAGCGAAGGAATGCGACGGCCTCGAGTTTGTAGGGGTCAAGCCGTACACCACAGCTAGGGCTAGAAGGGAGAAGCGGAAACTTCCGTTCTTCCTCGTTCAGTTAACACCCAATAGCAAACTGGATAGTCTAAGGAAAATCAAAGTTTTAGACTATCAAGTTGTATCATGGGACAAATTAAAAAGAAGCGATAGCATTTTACAATGTGTTCGCTGTCAAAGGTTCGGGCACGCCGCGTCGAACTGTGAAATGCAGCCACGATGTGTTAGTGTGCACAGAACCACAAATTAGATGATTGCCCTCTAGGTAAAGATAGGATTACAGATAAGAGCAGCCTTACTTGTGTTTTATGTAGAAATACGGGGCACTCCGCTAGATATCGGGGTTGCTCTAAATACCAAGACATAAAGACATTAAATTCGACTCGGCAACAGAATGTCGAAGTAAAACGAACACCCGGTCTTACTAAAACACCAGCCGTAACTCCCAAGATTACCTTCGCTCAGATGGCGGCAGGGGTTGGAAAAACGGTACAACAAACACCGAAGATTGCTACACAGGCAGCATCGTCTCGAGCACCTGAGGCAGAAGCTGATCTGCTGGCTATTTTACTGTCGATTCAAGGACAAATTAGCCAGTTGCAACAGCAAATACAAGACCAGGCGACACTGGTGGATCGTATTTACTCGCTTCTGCCGAGTCTAACACGCTTCCAGTCATAATGCGTACGCTGGTTGAAAGACCCTTACAGATCACTGCGGTCAATGTTAACTCCATTATAAAAATTGAACGAAGAGGCGTCCTATACAAGTTGCTTGACGATCGAAGCCCGGATGTTCTTCTGGTTAGCGAAACTAAGCTATCACAGAAACACAAACTGAGGCATAATAATTACAATATAATACGAAGAGGCCGACCAAACTCAGATCGAGCAGGTGGTGTCGCTATTTTCGTTAATAAAAATCTTCGTTACAAGGTTGTGTATAGCGGTGAAGTGCGTAGGTTCCAGGTGCTCGAGGCATGCATCATATGTATCCCCCTCCGTAGCGGAAAGAGGATATATGTGATCGCAGCCTATGCAACTGAAGCTACTCGACAAACTTCTTTTGTTTCAGAGCTCGAAACACTCCTTCGATACTTACGGCTGGGGTCGGAGGAGAATTACTACCTCATGGCCGGGGATTTAAACGCCAAACATAGAAATTGGGAAAATCACTTACCAAATACTAGAGGGAACCTGCTATTCAATTGGTGGAGTCAGAACAGTGTCGAGTATAGACTCGATTTGAAAGCAACGGATAGTCCATCTTATCCCCGAACAGGCTCCTACTTGGATCTTATGCTTTTCGACGAACGGTTACAACTGACTGACATGGACCGACAAACAATAAACTGTCTTAAAACATTTGTGTATGACAGTGACCATTGCGGATTCAGTGCCGAAATAACTATTCCCAACGAGATTGCGGAGTTGGAGGAGTATGTTCAAACATATTCTTACAATTACAGTAGGATGCGGTGGACACGCTTCTCCCGAACCATGACAAGAGCACTCTCCTCGAACTTGCTCGACCTACCGTCTAATAGAAATATGTCAAACGAGGAGATTGACACTTATCTGAAGTGGATGGACGACACAATTAAACAAACAATGGACAGAACAATTCCCAAGTACCAACTGACTGACAATGTCAATATATACCGCAATGCTACGATTGACGCTCTACACCGACAAAAGAGCAGGCTATTGACACGGCTCAAACTACTGTACAGACGTTTTACTGACCCACAAAACTCACAGGTTAGGACACTGAAGTCTGAGCTTAAAAACCTACAGCAGTTAATTCAGCAAAACTACCGAGCTGCAATTAATTCGCATTGGAATACCAAAATTCGGGCTGTTAAAGCTAGCAACCCTAGTATGTTCCCGAAAATTAACAAATTTTTTCGTAGAAAAAATCAGAATGAGCTTCCGTGTCTTAAGCTTCGGCGAACCACCAGCAACGAACAGATACTTATGACAGCAGGCACAGATCCATTAGAAGCGATCGAAGATGACAACTTTTTTGTAATCGAAGATCCTCAGGAGAAAGTTGAAGTAATAGGCGCGACGTTTCAAGATGTGTACAAGGTGAATGTTAGCACTCGCCCAAACCATGTCTTGGAAAATCGCGTATTAGTACACAACTTCGACCTCCAAAATGACATAGAGAACTGGCGATCGGAGAACGCTGGTTTTACCTTGTTCACTGACGATAATTTGGCAAATAATGTCATCGCCGTTGAAGGGGTACATCCCCCATTCATATCGAAGGAAGATCTCTTGAGTATCTTCCGGTCACTGAAAAGTAAGAAATCTGTGGGTATAGACGGAGTTCCAAACATTGTTCTAAGACACATCCCTCTAGAAGCGGTAGACATTTATACTACTCTGTTCAAAAATCTGCTTAATAATGCACATTACCCGGCTCATTGGAAGACAGCGCTAGTGCAACCCATTCCTAAACGGAATAAAGACACATCCAATCCGACAAATCTCCGGTCGATAAGTCTCCTTCCGAACATCAGCAAGGTATTCGAAAAAGTTATTAATAGAGCCCTGACCAAGTGGGTTGAGGACAAAAATATTATTCCGGATAACCAATTCGGTTTCAGAGCGGGGCACGATTGCATACATGCCGCGTCTAAGCTGGTATCGGATATCCAATGGAACAAAGGTAAGAAACAATGCACGGGTGCCTTGCTGATTGACTTGGAAAAGGCCTTTGACACCGTATGGTTGCAAGGGCTCTTTTACAAGTTGGCCGGCTTAGGCATAAGCAAACCACTGCTATACATACTCTTTAATATGCTCACCAGTAGGCAGTTTATTGTGAAGAATGGCAATGTCACTTCTACTGGGACTTTTGAAGCAAACAACGGTCTGCAACAAGGGGTAGTGAATTCGCCGATTTTATTTAATATTTTCACGAGTGATCTCGTAAGTTCTCTTCACCACGCTATAGCATACGCAGATGACTTAATCGCGTACAGATCAGGTCCAAAAATCGAGGAAATTGTAAGTCTTTTGCAATATGATTTCGATAAGATTCAGCGATATTGCGACGGTTGGAAGCTGAAGATCAACTTCCAAAAGTGTGAAACCATTCTGTTTAGGACGCCGTTGTCTGGGGCCTCTAGGGATACCAGAAAGAATTGGCGAAAGTTCTCTATCGTTGGACAAAACGGGCAACCACTGGTGAGTCGGAGTGTAGTCAGATATCTTGGGGTCTGGCTTGATCAGTATATATATTTTAATAAACATGTAGATGCTGCTCTGGCCAGAGCCAAAGCGGCCTATGCCATGACAAAGAGACTGTTTCACAGCAGCCAACTCGATGCCAGGGTAAAGGTGATCTGCTACACGGCCCTCATACGGCCTGTTCTTGCTTATGGATGTCCCGTGTGGTTCAACGTGGGAGCAAGCTTGATGGAAAAGATTCGGGTTTTTGAAAGGCAATGTCTAAGGGCTTGTCTTCACTTATATAGAACCCCAGAGTCGGAGTACAAAAAATTCTATTCTAATGAGGTCCTGTACAACGGGGCCAACTTAATCAGAGTGGACAATTTCCTGATAAAGCTTATTCGAAGGCATATTGCAAGAGCTATGACCGCGAACAATAACCTGATTTACGGGGCTTATTACCCAAATTATATGTACCATGAGACTGTGCGCCTTAACGGCCTTATCCCCCCAGAGGCATTCCTTTATTTTGATCTTAATGGGCTGATCCAGGATAAATCAGCGGTGCCGTTAATCTTCCATTTTGCTCGAAGCAGTGGTAATAGGCGACTTAGCTACAGTCGAGACGTCGCACGCAACTCAATGGAGAACCTCCGTTACAGTAGGGCGGTATCAAGCCGCGATAAAGTAGATGTAATAAAACAATACCAACAATATTGGTGGTTGGTACTAGAACAACAAACTCCATCGTTGTTTCCTTAACAAATAACCCCTTAAGGGTCTTCTCTATGAAATCATTCTAGCCAGGCCGGCTTACTTAGATTAAGGTAGATTAAGAATTAGACGTTAAGGTATAGGTATAAGTTATGTATGTATATAGCACAGCACTTAAAAAAAAAAAAAAACTACATATTTAGTTATGTAATTTCGTAAAGTTAGTTTTTTATTATATTTAAAGTTAGGCGTAGGTAGTGTAGGTTTAGTTTATATTGTTTTAAGATAGTTTAGTATTTACAATCACGATTTCACTAAGTTTTTTTTTTCTCATATATCATTTAAGCAAAATTTTCTTAGTTACCCACGTAAGCTTTAGTTATAAACAAAAAAAGAAGCTCATTTTGTCGAAAGACGTTAAAAAAAAAAGAATAAAGCAAAAAGTTTGACTTAGAGCGCCCGCATGGGGCCAGTAAGCAATATTAATGTATAGTTATTAAGCTAGTTTAAGCATTTTTGGACTAGCATTTAAGATACAATGAAATGAATAAAATAAAAATGCATAAAAAAAAAAAAAAAAATGAGAACAACAACATGTATCGACAACCACAAGCAAATTTTTCGGCAAATCAACAGGACAGCAAAGTACTTCTGGCAACGGCATTAGTCAAAACGAATTGGAAGGGATGTGACTACAATTTGAGGGCGCTAATAGATCAAGGCTCACAATCTTCGTTCATTACCGAAGATGCAGCGGTTACAGTTACAAAGGAAGCCTGCTTACGCTTCAATCAGTGGGCTTGGAACGATGCATGCTGGAACAGCAAGGAGTAAGGTTGACATCAACAAATCGTCAATGTATCCATCCGAATACAAAATATGGGGAACATTCTTAGTTTTGAACAAATTAACGAAGGTTCTTCGGGATGAGTCTTTCAAAGCAGAAGAATGGGATTACACCAGACATCTACCATTGGCAGACCCTGCGTTCAATAAGAAATCGAAAGTTGACTTATTGATAGGAGCGGATATATTCAAGATATATTGCTTGAAGGTGTAATCAAAGGAGCCTGTGGACTACCGGTTGCTCAATAGACACATTTGGGATGGATTTTATCAGGAAACGTTCAAAGAAACTTCATAACGAATGAATCAACAGTCTGCCTCATTTCGAATATGGAACTTAATGATCAACTTACATTGTTTTGGGAATCCGAACAAATGAAGAATGACATCGGCCTTACACAAGATGAAGAAAGATGCGAAGTAATATTCAAGCAATCAACAATAAGAGACAGGAAGATACATTCTTCGCTTGCCATTCAAGACGGAGGCTCGAAAATTAGGAAGGTCCAGAGGCAGAGCCCTAGCAAGATTCTATCAGATCGAGAAGGAGTTAAAGCTTAAAATCAACTGTGTTAGAATTATAAAACATTCACGCGTGACTATTTAGAACATGGACACATGGAAAGAGTGAAGGTGACTACAATATCAGAACCAATGGGAGAAATGTACTACTTACCACATCATGCAGTAATAAAACCGGACAGCTCAACGTATAAGTTAAGAGTTGTGTTTGATGCATCATCCAAAACGAGCACAGGACTCAGCCCGAACGATACCTTATTGGTTGGACCAGTAATTCAACTGGATTTATTTTCTATTCTTACACGATGGAGGAAGCACAAATACTTCTTCAGGGCAGATGTTGAAAGAATGTACCGCCAATTTCTAGTGTCTGAAGAAGAAGCGTATTCTTTGGAGGGAAAAACCGAAAGACAAAATCATGGAATATAGTCTAAGAACTGTTACTTATGGAACATCATCAGCGCCATACTTGGCGATAAGAACGCTTCAACAGCTTGCAAACGATGAAGGAGGAAAATATAACAAAGCATCAAAGTAAGCACGCCAAGACTTTTATGTTGAAGATCTTCTTTCTGGGGGACACATTTAAAAAGGCTTATCAAGCGAGACTTCAAATTTCCCAGCTTATGTCCAGTGGCAGTCCGGAAGTGGTCTTCGAACACTGAAGATCTTCTTAAAGACATACCAAGAGAAGACCAGGAGCAGAGTAGATTTCAAATTGAACAAGATCTTATTAAAACGTTTGGGATGCATTGGCGGCCAGAGACTGACAATTTTGAATAAAAAGTCAACGCCGCCGCTTCGGGCAAAACACTGACGAATAGGATAATAGTGTCTGAATCCGATAATAACAAAGGCGAAAATACTACAACAGGAATTATGGAGATCGGGAAACTCGTGGGATGAAGCGAGTGGAGCGAGTTTGGGAAACAACTGATTGTCATAGTAGATATGAAAATTCCGCGCTGGATAAAGTATGAAAGGGGGCATCACATAGAACGACATGGGTTTTGTGATGCATCGGAATTGGCCTTTGCAGCTGTTATGTTCACGAGAATCATAACTGAAGAAGGACGTATCTATACAACACTCCTACGCGCAAAAACAAAGGTTGCACCCCTTAAAAAGATCTCGATTCCAAAACTAAAGCTATGTGGAGCTTTGCTTCTTGCTTAACTATTTACAAAATCAAAAGAATGCGTTAGACATTAAGGAAGTGGAAACGCATGCTTGGACTGATTCGTCCATAACATTAGCGTGGATCACCGGAAACAACGCAAGATGGAAGAATTTCGTAGCAAACGGAGTTACAAAAATTACTATTATCATCAATTCGGATAAATGGCATAGTGTAAAAGGGAAAGATAATCCTGCAGACTGTGCTTCGAGAGGCTTGTGGCCATGGCAAATCAAGTATCACTCGATTTTGTGGACGGGTCCTACTTGGTTATCTCTACCAACCAGTCGATACGAATACATTCAGCACAAAACGGACTTGGAATAAAAAGAAGTGCATATACAGTCACTGGCAACATGCAATAAAGAATATAATATATATATATATATATAATATATATGTTGTAGAATCCCTTTAATTACTTTTAAAAGATTAACAAGAGTACTTGCGTATTGAATACGATTCATATATAACCTACGGATAAAAAAAAAAACAGAATGCGAGATGCACTAACGTATAACGAAATATGGAGCGCATCATTAGCAGTAATACGAAACGTTCAGCAAATTGAGTTCAAGACGGAACTGAAAAACATACGAAAGGGTCAAGAAATTGATCGAAAAAGTCGATTGCGTTGCTTAAATCCGTTCATAGATGAGGACAAATTACTGAGAGTAGGTACCCGCATATCAGAAGCCAACCTAACAAGTTACCAGAAGCACGTGCTTATTATTCCACACTCTGGTCCTTTGACAATGATGCTGATTGACATTGCGCATAAAGCAACATTACATGCAGACTTATCTCTGACCCACACGCAATTTTGGATCATTGGTTGTGGTGGTGGTCTCACCGCAGTGAAATAACGCATCCATAAATGAATTGTTTGTTTTCGTCACAAATCTGAGCCAAGAACACAATTCATGAGGAAATCTTCCACAATGACGAGTGAGAAAAGCCAGGCTATTCTTACATACGTGGGTGGACTACACAGGGCCGATAGATATTCGAACAGCGAAGGGAAGATGCCACAAATCGTATAAAGGGTACATAGCTCTCTTTGTATGTTTATCAACGAAATCCGTCTATATGGAGGCTGTAAGTGATCTAACTGCAAACGCTTTCATAGCTGCCTTCAAGAGATGATGTGCCAGGAGGGGACATGTCAGTCATCTTTACAGCGACAATGGGACGATCTAATCCTGAAATAAAACGCTACAGAAAGAAAACATAACAATGAGGAAGTAAGCTATTTTCCTTCGTCAACTAGTACAGAATGGCATTTCCACACTTTGGAGGACTTTGGGAGGCTGAGGTGAAATCTGTCAAACACCATTTAAAACGTACAATTGGCGATCATAAATTAACTTACGAAGAAATGTGAACGATACTTTACCAAATTGAAGCATGCCTAAATTCAAAGCCTCTATGCCCGATAACAGACGACCCAAATAACACAGATGTTTTCACACTAGGTCATTTTCTTATCGCAACGACATTAATTGGAACAACATTAATAGGAACAACAAAATTTTAATGAACGAGCAACAACAACAAGCTTACTCTCCACAGAAACCAGGAATTTCAATAAAGGCTTGCATCTGGTCACTTTGTTTCTTTCGATGGTGATATTGTCATCGTTTGGTCTAAAAGGAGCGAATACTGCAGCAATATACAAGGACAGCAATGTCGTTACAGTCAACCTCTTTATAAATCATCCTAGAATAAACACTGAGAAACGAGGGCACGTCAATTGAGTAACAAGTGACTGGAATATGATCATCTACTATGTTATGACGAACTATTTGAGGGAATATACTGGCTTCAATGGACTTGTGAATGGAATGAATGACTTCTGCAATGCAAATACTACGGACCCGCGATGATAAAATCCAGTAATGATTTGCTTCTTCAGCAAGGTGGCGGAATGGAACTTTCAACAAGGATAAAACGATCTCCCTTTGACATCATAGGCACAGTAGCGATCAAATTGCTTGAAGTATTAGATCAATCATACGCTGGCCACTATGAAGACCAAATTAAGCAATAATGTGAGTGAAGAACATTTTCTCAAGCTTGTTAAGAATTTAACATCCATAGCCGAAACGACAAGCAATATATTGAATAAGAACACGTCGGCTGTATCAGCTCAGTTGGAAATGTTTCAAGGCGATCTAAACGGCTTAAGAAGTAATGCTTTTAAGACGGATGAAAAATACTTGGCCGAAGACAAGTTTTTGGCTCTATCAAACTATGCTACATTAGCCATGATAAAATATCAGCACACGCAAGGGGCACTCTTCAATATTTTGATAGGCCTGTACCACGAAAAAATTAATCCACTGATTATAACTCCCGATCAACTGAACATTCAACTTAAGTTCGTCAGGAACCACCTACCACCGCATCTTACAGTGGCAGGTGACGGATCAACAACAAATCTACTGGAGCTGTATACGCTACTGACTTGCAAGGCTTTTCGACATAAAACTACCGCTGGTGAGCACGGATGACTTTTAGTTATTCAAAATCATTCCAGTGCCAACACCCCATAAAGAAGATTTTATTTACATAGAACCCTCAGCAGAATATCTATGTGTTAACCTTGGTCGAGATTACACAGTGAAAGGAAAAGAAATTGACAAATGTGTTCATAATGGGGGAAAATACCAGTGCCGACAACGGCATTCCATATGTTATAGGAGATCGAAAGCAAGCAGATGTGAAATGGATCTTTTGACGCATGCAACCGAACTGTCTCCCTTTTGTAAATCAAGAAGCCTACGACCATCTCCATTTTGGATGCAATTAAATGACGTGAATAGTTGGATTTATGTCTTCGACAGAAAATACACCTTCAACGTTATCTGCGAAAGGAAAATATTTGAAACCATATTATTCAATGATGGTATATTGACTACGAAACCAAATCGTGTGCTCAAACAAGGAACCATGAACATAACGTCCCAAGGTAGTATCTCCAGTCAGCTAAATACAGGTTTTATTTCCACGATAAACATCACGCAAATGTTATCCAGCCACCACATCAACACTTCAGTTCTACAAGTCATACATCGTGTAGCAAGAATTTATGAGAAGGATGCCTTTAAGGACTTGAACAAATGGAAAGAAGACCTTAAGGTTCACGAGGAACTTCCAGCTTATTTCCATTCGCATGAAATACATCACACCTTCAGCTACGTATTGATCGGAAGGCTACTTTCTCTCTTCTTATTGTTTGTCCTGTGGCGGAGGCGAAAAACAGTTGACGTCCAAACATCTCCAAAACTACAAGAAACACTGCAAAAACGACAACCACATCAACAAGCCAGTCTGAAGAACTTTTGTTGTTGACAAAGATAGACACGAATAACACTTTATCTCTCCTATTCTTCTCGTTGCTTATGTTTGATTTTTCGTTTTTGTTTGGACAAGACTTACTAAAGTGACCAAAACTGCTAAACGAGTGACAACGATATTTGATAGGGTTTTCTTTCTTATTTGTGTAAAATGAGATTTCAGCGCACCCAATGTAAGGGAAGCTATTATTTCGTCTTCAATATTCAAGCCGACATTTTGGACTTTGAGCGACGTTTAAACCATTATATTGATGTAATCCTGCATGTTTTCGCAGTGGACTAACTTGAGTTGTACCAATTGTTTAAGCACTTCAACTTTTCGCGTTAGTCCACTGTCATCCTACGCCGAAACGAAAGCTTCCCATGCTCCTTTTGCCGTTGTACACGTAAATGAGCAAAGTTATTCGGCTCAACCATTGATGTAATTTCAGTCAATGCACGTTCATTCAATTCCAATTCTTTGTCGTTTGGATCTGCAGATGATCCTGTCTCGATTATCTTTCAGCAGTTCCTAATAACCAGGTATGACTTCACATGTCGTTTCCATATGTCGAAGATTTGAAAAATTAATTGTATATTAATTTTACCGAAATCTTAATTGAAACTTATTTAATTCGTGATTTTAATGCCCATAACCTGTTAAGAAAGATGCAGCAGAGTAGGTTATAAGATTAGCATGATGATGATAGTTTGATGAGTGTATTCAATAATAGTTGTTCATTCTCAACATATAGCCACCCATCAACCTCTCGCCTCATTTCTTCTGAAAACAATGGAAAGGCTGTTGGACATACATATTAGGGAAGGCATCAGCTTCAAATCTACACGCTTATCGTAACGGATACTCAAGAGAAACAGTACTTCACTCCTTAGTCAGCACCATCCTTAGATAACAAAGAATATACAATGGTTGCATTCTTTGACATAGAGGGTGCTTTAAATTATGTTAAGTCCTAAGCAATAATGAATGCCCTAATCAGACTTAAAGTTACAGAAAGTATTAGAGTCTGAATTAAAAAAATGTTATCCTCTAGAAGTATTCATTCCGAAACTAGGACACTACAGAATCATCAGAAGAACACTCAGAGGAACTCCGAAAGGGGTACTCTCCCCACTCTTCTGGAAAGTGGTAGTGAACGAAATTCTTATGATCATTTGTCATATCGGCTGCAAGCCAATAGCCTATGCAGCCGACATAGCCCTAGTCGGCGGTGGCTATGTATACTTGCAAGAGGGTCCTCGGCCCCAAATGCGGACTGAAACCGAGATTGACGCACTGGATGTATACAGCAGTTGTCAGACCAATTCTAACATATGGTATCCTCGTATGGTGGCTAGCAATGAACATACAAGAAAATCTAAAAAAAAAAATAGGCTGAATCTAAAGATCGGCGAGTATATGCATCACGGGGGACTTCGTTTCACACCTTCAAACGCCATGGAAATAATGCTACAACTGTTTCATGGACATTTACTGGAAACTGATAGCTACCAAGGCTGCGTTTAGGTTGAGTGAGTGTAACCACTGGAGCAGAACACATAGCCCAGGTCTTATGAAAATAATCAAGAATGCGAGAATTCCGAGACATACAGACTATATGGCACCTATCTTAGACTTCGAATCGGGATACAAAATACTGATCCCAGATATGGATGACTGGACAAAAGAAAGAAATAGTTAGAAAACCTGCCAACCTGGAAGTATACACGGACGGTGGAGTATCTGCGATCTCGCCGGAGATCTCCTTCTCTCTGTCCCTTCGATTGCCCAACCACTGCGGTGTATTCCAGGCAGAATCCAAGAGGCTGCCCGCTTACAATGAATCCGATAGAAAGATTATTTATCGTCATAAACGTAGACAGACCATGCTTGATGTGTTTCAGGGTCCAGCTTATTTGCTATTATATAAATGGATCCATGTTAAGCGACTAAATAGCTGTTAAACCTCCTGCTCATCTGCTCCATGTGATATTTTCCGTAAAATATTAACGTTAGAAGTCTGATCAGATCATAGGTTCTCGAACGTTTCGATCTGAATTATTCACAATGACGGCGTGTATAGCATAACATAACGCTTCTTGACTTTTTCCCATGCTTTAACGTATGTATCATCGCCTACGGTTAGATGATTTACGAGGCTCAATGCCTCACCACGAAGACACGAAATCAAAACCTGATATTTCCGAATCGGCAATAAGTTTGGCTTGGTTTTTACAACGCTTTCAAACTTGTTACGTAGCGTGGGCCATTCCATATAATTGCTTGAAAATGGCTCGATTCCACGATTGAAGAAACCCGTCGTCATAATTTCCAGCAATGATGGATTGGCTTAAAGTCTCAATTAACCCATTCTGCTGTGCAGCAATCAGTTATTGCAGATAGTAGACATGACTGAATTAACTATTAATTTAAACTATTGCTTCGAATTCTTCGAATTCCGGGCCTGGATCGGAATATTATTATTATTATTATTTATTAACAAGAAATTATAAATTAGGTGTTAAAATAAAATAAAGAGCACTAGCTACAAGGGCTTCCGGCTCGGAGGTTATAGATAACTTATAAAATTATATTGTTAGTAAGAAGGAAATTATTTAAATTTAATATATTTTCAATGTTTATATTAATCCAAAAAGAGTAAATTGATTGATGGTTATTTAGGATGGTGTTATTTTTTTTTTTGATTCCGTGCAGGTTGACAGACCTGCTAAATGTGAAATGTTGAAATTCTTGCAGGTTGAGCACAAAGGTGGGTTTTCCTTTCTTAGGATATGTTGATGTGTGCGGATGGTGTGACCCAGACGTAGACGAATGAAATTAGAAATACATTTTCTATAGATTTTCTATTTTCTATAGATTGTGGTTTGAGTTTATTCTGCAGTAGTGGGAGTCATCCCTCATCCAATTTGAGATTTTGTTGGTTTTAATAATGTGGCTTATTTTGCGTTGAAGATCAGTTTTTGAAAATACATCAAAGGCGAAAACTGTTTTTTTGTTGCAAAGTGTTGCTGCTTCATCTGCGAAATCATTTCCTGGTATACCGATGTGTGCAGATACCCACATTAGTTTAAGTTTTTTTTGGGTTTTTTATAAGAAGATCCCTTATATTATTTATAAGTTTGGTGTTGTGGTTTGGGTTTCGTACTGAATTTATAACTGATAGGCTATCACGCATATTTTGGCGGCTTTTAAGACAGCTAGCGCTTTGAACGTAAAAATTGAAGCATGCTCGCATAAGATTCCAGTTCTTAACAAAGTCCCATTTTCATTAGTTACAGCGAATGAAGATTTGTATTCGGATTTGGATCCGTCTGTAAACACAGGATTCCAGCTTTCGGTTTTTAAGTTGTCCATAGTTGAGGCGAAGATTGATTTGTAGTTATTGTTGGCGGTGTTCTCTTTATTGTATTTTGTTATAGTGACAATAAAGGATGAATGTTCAATATTCCAAGGAGGACGTATTGGGGTGTTGAGTTTGACATGTTCAACAGGTAGGCCCATTTGTTTGGCAGTTGAAAGAGCTTTTGCGATAGAAGAAGGAATTCGCATGGCTCTATTTGCAACATTTGTAGAGTCAATGTCTTTGTCAATAACGGAGTCATAAGAAAATATAAGCTTAGCGAGTATTTTCAAAATGGATTCGGATTGTCGCTGCTCCTACGTGGGTAGGTCAGCTTCAGCCATTATATTGATTATTCTAGTGGTGCGATAAGCGTTGACACTTTTTCTGGCGGCTTGGTGATAGGCTGATTTGAGGGGGCTTAGAGTTGTCCGAGGGCATTTACCATAAATACATAGACCATAATCGATTTTGCTTAAAACTAGAGATTTAGTGATATTGCAAAGTGTGTTAACATGAACATTTAACTTCTTGTTTGACAATAATTAACTATGTTTGCCCTTGATGCTATGTTTTTCTTACGATTAACTACATGATTTTTCCAATTATATTTTTATTGAATTGCAAACTTAAAATATTCAAATTATCTACATTTTCTATGTTAATGTTGTTTATCGATATGTTTATTTGGGAACAATTAGTTTTAGGGCACACATGCAATATTTTGCATTTTTTTAGTGATAATTTAGTACCTGAAGAGTTACACCATTTTAGTACATGTTTAAGTAAATTTGTGAGGATAGTTTTGGCTTATTCTAAATCATTAAGTTTACACATAATGTAGATATCATCAGCGTTTTACAACGCTTTGAAACTTGTTACGTAGCGTGGGCCATTCCCTATAATTGCTTGAAAATGCCTCGATTCCACGGTTGAAGAAAGCCGTCGTCATTATTTCCAGCAATGATGGATTGGCTTAAAGTCTTAATTGACCCATTCTGCTGTGCAGCAATCAGTTATTGCAGATAGTAGACGTGACTTGACAATTTAAACTATTGCCTCGAATTCTTCGAATTCCAGGCCTGGATCGGAATAGTTTTCGTTATTAATAACTGTATAAAATAAATTTTTTGGGAAGCCACAACTTCTCTCCATAAATCGTCTTATTGGAAGTAGCAAATCTTAAAATCTGTTAACGGAACAGAGAGAAAAAAACAATTGTTATCAAATTTTAAGTGTGATTTACTATTACCAAGATTGATGTTAATCCGTCCACGGTTGAGATCCAAGTGACCGAGAAATGAGATTGCATCATGTATGAACTTATAATGATCTGAATTTGTTGGAAGGCCACAGAAAAACAACTGAACAGTTCGAGTGAACTAGAGGAACTCAGATATTTATTTGGTTAAAGTTATAAGGTTGCTATGAAGTTGTCAAAAACGAAATTGCAAATTAAAACATAGTTCATTGAAAAGTTACTTATTAATTCAGCATGGTCATCCCCATCATTGATCGGAATCGCATGAATTTTTCTTTCGCCAACGGCTTTGTGACAATATCGCTGATTTGATCCTGCGATGAAACAAAGTCTTGGTCAAAATCACCGCCTTCGAACCTCTCACGAATAAAATGGTACCTCACATCGATATGCTTGGTACGTTTGTGGAACTCAGGGTTCTTGATCAATCTGAACTGGCTTAATTGATTGAGCCATATGACTTCTTTCACTGCTTGACACGCTGCAACATATTCCGACTCGGTTGTCGACAAGGCCACACACCTCTGCGATGCCCATGCAATGCATGATGCATTCATTATGTATATAAAACCAGTGGTGGAATGACGAGTTTGAATGTCACCAACTTAATCTGCATCGCTATAACAAAATAAAGTAAATTTAGCTTTAAAAGGGAAAAGAATCCCATATTCCTTTGTGCCTCTGATGTATTTGAGGTTCCTTTTAACCATCTTGACGTGAATTTCCCTCGGATCCTCAAGATGTCGACTCGCACAACTAACTGCAAACGATATGTCTGGTCTTGTGGCGACCCTCAAATACATCAAGCTTCCGACTGCCTGTCGGTAAGGAAATCGAGAACCTTTCGAAGCATCCAACATTTGTTCTGCTTCAAGAGTTGAATTCAAGGGTGATCCCGCTGGTACAGCCACAGTAAACGCATCCGCCATGAGAAATTTGTTAAGAACCCTTTCGGCATACTGGGATTGGTTCATATGAATTGACTCTTCGGCAAGCTAACTGATCTCAATTCCCAAGAAATGTTTGGCTGGAAAAACTTTAATTTCGAATTTCTCTCTTAAGTATTGAAGAAACTTCGAAATTAAAGTTTTTTCCAGGCAAACATTTCTTGGGAATTGAGATCAATCAGCTCGCCGATTCATTGTAAGCGGGCAGTCTCTTGGATTGGACACGCAGCAACATATTCCGACTCGGTTGTCGACAAGGCCACACATTTTTTCCTGTGCGATGCCCATGCAATGCAAGATGCATTCATCATGTATACAAAACCACTGGTGGAACGACGAGTTTGAATGTCACCAGCATAATCTGCATCGCTATAACAAAATAAAGTATATTTAACTTTGGAAGGGAAAAGTATATCATATTCCTTTGTGCCTCTGATGTATTTGAGGATTCTTTTAATCATCTTGACGTGAATTTCCCTCGGATCCTCAAGATGTAGACTCGCATAACTAACTGCAAACGATATATCTGGTCTTGTGGCGACCATCAGATACAGCAAGCTTCCGACTGCCTGTCGGTAAGGAAATCGAGAACCTTTCGAAACATCCAACATTTGTTCTGCCTCAAGGGATGAGTTCAAGGGTGCGTCCGCTGGTACAGCCACAGGAAAGGCATCTGCCATGTTTAATTTGTTTAGAACCCTTCGGCATTCTTGGATTGGTTCATATGAATTGACCCATCGGCGAGCTGATTGATCTCAATTCCCAAGAAATGTTTGGCTGGAAAACTTTAATTTCGAATTTCTTCTTTAAGTATTGAAGTAACTTCGAAATTTCACTCTCATTCATCCATCCATCCAACCATCATCGATGTAAATTGCCAAAATAAGTTTGTTTCTATTTCGCTGACTAACAAACACACAAGGATCAGCACTACTTTCTCGAAATTGGAAGTCTTTCAGCAATTTTGTAAAAGTTAGGTTCCAGCAACGAGAAGCCTGTTTCAGTCCATATAGGCTTTTGAGAAGCTTGCATACACGTCCAGTCCCATCATCGAACCCCTTCGCCTGCCGCATATAGATTTCTTCGCTAATAATTCCATAAGAAAAGCGGTTTTCACATCAAACTGCATGAGTTGGAGCTGTTCTTGTGCTGCAATGCTTAGTATCGCTCGATTGGATGTAAATTTTGCTACTGGGCTAAATGTTTCAAATGTGCAGCCAGCTGAGCTTTAAGGCGCTTACCTTCATTTCCTGTTGCTGGCTTAATTTGCAATCAATAACTTTTTTATCATCAGGCAAACTCACCAGATCCCATGTTGTATTTCGATGTAAAGACTCCATTTCCTCATTCATGACCAGTTTCCAATTAGTCGAATCATCAGAATAGGGAGACTCGGTTACATAAGCAAACCCTTTTAGGGTGCAGTGATTGACCACTCCTTGGTTCACTGCTCGGAGAAAACACTACATTGTGGGCCACTTCGATCTTGATTTCTGGTCCCACTTTTGACGTTTTTGTTTTGGAACGTGCACGAATACATCAGACCCAAACACTTGGTCCCGTATTATTCAAAATATAAACCGCAGTGCTTACCACTTCCGCCCAGAACTTCAGATTCAAAAATTTCCCGTGAATCATCATTCTTGCCGCTTCCACAATAGTACGCATCTCGCGCTCAGCGCATCCATTTTGTTCTGGCGTGTATGGGACTGTCTTCTGATGCAACACCAATTGCTGCTGCAGCACCTTCTAGAATTCTTCACAAGTGAACTCTAGACCATTATTGGATCTCAGAACCTTTACCTTCTGACCAGTTTCTGCTTCAACCCTTTTGAGGTATTTCTCTAAGAAAGTTCTGTAATGGGAAAAACCGTCCTTAAAAAAAACCAAGGGACTTCTCTTGCATAGGGCCACACACGTCAACCTTGCTTGATTTGTTCTGACTGTGGCTGAATGTAAGCCGATGATACACGCCTCACAAAAGAAGTTTTTGTCATCAACGACAGTATTTTCACGATCGTTTAGAATCCGTTTCACTTGCATAATATTTTGTTGATCCAGCTTTTCGTGCCATTTTCGAAGTGGTAGTTTCTTTACCTCCGCTACGTTTGCAAACATCTTCCCGTCAGCGTATGAATAACAAGCGCAAATTAACATTTTAAAAAATGTTCATTCTCTGACCCCCACTGCAACCGTATTTCCATTTTCAGCAATTTACAACGTAAATTATCTGACACTAGCTTGAGACTTTTATCCAGAGCACTGCTTGGTGAAAACAAATTGACCCTTATATCAGGCACGTAAAGCCCAGCTGAGAAATGATTCTATATCCAGTTTTCATCATTTAATGACATAATGTTGACGTCATCTCTACCGTAAGCGCTGATGGTATCTCTATTTCCAATCCGGATAAGTGCTGGAATGTCAAATTCTTCATAATTTATAAAACATTCTCGTCTGCTGGTCATATGGTGACAGCTTCAAAAACATTTTCCTGGTTTCTGCTGCTTTATAATAAAGGTTTATTGTAAACTCTTTATACTCAACCGTCAATACAAAAAATACCAACGCAACGTCAAGACTTAAGAGCTTTTAAATCGCTTCCCTTTTTCTGTTCAGATCTCAACCAAATTTCAAACCAATCCATTATGGATGTTTAAAATTTCCTCAATGATATCAACAGTATCATTCCCACGTTCGACGGTAAACCCGACGAACTATGTCAATTCATTTCCATTGCTGATCTAGCACAAAGTGCTAGCTACATGAACGGATCTAGTGATTGAGCTGGAATCCCAGTTCAAAGAATATAGGTCTTCGGCACAGAACCAGCTTCTATCAGCCAGACAAAATACTAAACTAAACTAAAAGACAAAATCATGAAACCCCTTTTTTCGCATACCCCAATTTCAACCAAGGGTATACTGTCACCACTGATGCAAGTGACAGGAGCAGTTCTCTCGCAAGGTCCCATAGGAGACGACAAACTGAATTCAAAATTGTGCATAAGTCAGGCAAAAGCAACGTCGTCGCCGACGATCTCAGTCGCGTGAGTTAAGTATTGGGCGTAAATGCACTGTTGACCCGACCAAATATGCAAACACTGCACTCTATTAACTCGATATCGTTAATAGGGTGGAACGACACTTGGATTGGCATTGCGAAATTGATTATTGCACTTTTCAATGTAATCGTTCAATATGCTG
Source organism: Orthonevra nobilis (assembly GCA_963555765.1). Taxonomy (NCBI): domain Eukaryota; kingdom Metazoa; phylum Arthropoda; class Insecta; order Diptera; family Syrphidae; genus Orthonevra; species Orthonevra nobilis. The sequence goes on along the minus strand of OY743226.1, from coordinate 66,202,884 downwards.
ATCAGGTGAAACGTTAAGTGGGTCGGGTCAGTTGAGTTCATTTGCGGTTGCTTTTTGGACACCGGATGGTTCTTCGGGCATTCCTTCTGCAACTGTAAAGCGACTTGTATCGAAAATAAAATAAAAAATCAATAAATAAAATAAAACAAAAGAGATGTTTTAATTCGTGCGATTGAAAAGCGAAGAAAACAATAAAGCGTTAATGACCACGAGACGTCAAAAACGGATGCTTAACACAAAAAGCAAATCTACGCACAAACCCAACAGATCCCCAACCTACTTCAAGCTTGCAGCTAATCGAAAAAACCGATTCAATATTTCTTTCAACAAAGTTCAATTTAATTTATATTCTTCCCTCTCACAAAATTCCATGATGAAGAAATGTTATTTTCAACCTAGAACACTCAACCATCTACATATATACAGACAAAAGACTAATGCCGACGACTAATACGAGTGCTATACGGAAATCATGAGTTTCCTTTCGGAGGACAACAATGAGAAAATAGCACGATCAAACGAATAAAACAGAGTAACTCCTGGCTTACCATTACGAAAGGCACAACATAATACATACGCAAATGCGAATCATGCCAAAAGAATAAACCATCCAAAAACCCGCAAATGCCTTTAAAAATAACAATGACAAACCAGTATTAAAACCCCCATTTGAACGAGTAGCTTTGGACACTGGGTTTCTCACGTATCATTCAAGACAACAAGTTCACACTTACTTTTCAGGACCACCTAACAAAATTAAGTGAAGCAATCACAATAGCCAATGCAGAAGCCATCACAATAGTTCGAATGCTTATAGAGTGCATAGTCTGTCGCTTCGGGATTCCGAAATCAATACTTACGGACCAAGGTACGAAGTTTCTCAGCGCACTCTTTAAGGCGGAATACAAGATCCTGATAACAATGAAACTACAAACCTCCCCATACCATCCTCAGACTAACGGCGCAGTCGAACAGAGTCACAAGCCTTTAGCAGAATACTTTAGACTACGTGAACCAAGGCCCACTCACTTGAGACGTGAACCAAGGCCCACTCACACATGGCTTCCATACTCCATGTTCGTCTACAATACGATCCCACGCACGAGTACGACGTTTAGCCCACAGGAACTATTATATGGCGATATACGACGCGAAAATACCAAGCTCCCTCTAAACTATGACAACTACGCTAACGAGCTTTAAACTCGACTCCAGCATGGCTATAAAATTGCCAGAGGGAAGAAAGGAAGGGCAAAACTACAATACGACAAAAGAACAAGACAAAACGCTGCTTCTTTGGGATAAGAAAATAACTGATTAGCAAAGCCCTCTCTCGAACAACCAAAGTTACGCTTTTTGGTTGACCTGACAGCTTAATAAAACAAGTTAGCTCCAATTACTATATAACTTTCGTATTAACAAAGTTATAGCACTTCCAACTCGATATAACAACCAAGTTTTATTTAAACAACCGTCGACCCAATATCTGGTTATCAATTATAGAAAAGATCGTTTTTCAAGTTTGAACAAAGATGACTAAGCAAATTGCAAATGCTTGAACGATAAGTTTCTTCTCTCTATTGAACATGGCTACAAATGACCTACAATATATATAGAAATGGAAAGAGGATAGTTAAAAGAAAAGTGAAAAGGAAAGAAATAAGATTTTAAGACGAGGGAAATAAAATTGTTGTAGTTACGAGAAGTATTCTAATACGGCATATTTGAATTTGTTAGCTCCAATTGTTTGTTTCGTCGCTGTTGGGAGAGAGCTCCAGAGTCTTGTGACGCAAATGAAGAAGAGTTGAGAAGAGTTTAAATAGTTAAAAGCGGGTTTTATAAGATTTCTTGTCCTGGTCGATTGTGTAAATTGAAGCTTTTCGAAAAAATACTTTGGACATCTGTTATGGATGAGCTTATGCACAAATCAGCATCTTATCTTTAAAAATTTCTGAAGCGTACACCCCAGAACCAGTTTATGATAGCGAGATACGTGATCGTAACGATTCAGCCCATATACATACCTAATCATATCATTGAATGCAACAAGCAATTTGTGTTCTGAGTGGGAATTAAGATTGCAGTAAACGACAGTGGCGTAATCTATGATGGGGACAAACAATGTTTTTACAAGTGACGATTCGTGCATGTTGGAGTAAAAATGGAAGATAACCAAAGTTTACGAAGGCAAGCATAGATTCGACCAATGACATAATTTATATGGTCAATTGAGGAGAGTGATCTGTTCAGTTTAAAACCAAGATTTGTTACAACGTTTACGAAATGAAGTTGTCTGTTATTTAAGAACACTGGTGGTAGTTTGTCCGTATCGTACTGTTTTTTGGAAATAAGTATTGTTTGAGATTCAGAGTAAGCCCATTACATATTGACCAATCGGTCGTGCCATATAAATTTGGGCATCATCCGCGTACAGATGGATGGATACATAAAAGCATACTTTGGGGGAAGTCATTAACAAACAAACAGAATAAAATTGGCCCCAATGTTTATCCTTATGGCGCACCGATCTTTTGCTAAAACCAAAATACAGTCTGAGCTTCTGACATAGCACTTTATGATCCACTCTGTCAAAAGCCTTGAAAACGTCAAGCAAACACAGTACCGTTTAGTGATCCATGTCAAAGTTAATTCTTATGTCATCCAGAATTTTAATCATTGCTGTCATGAACAAGCTTTGTTCATGTACGTAACATGTTATCTGGTTTGCAAAGATTTTCTCCAGTGGTCAGGCAGAGAAGAGGACGTGATGCAATAATTTATTATGTGAGTTAAAGTGCTCAAGATGTGGGATAATATCATCTTCACAAAGCGAATAGGTATTTCATCTTCATCTATTTGATTCTATTGATCGAATGGTATTAACAATTTAAATTTCCGTGACGACATCCAACTCAAAATTAAATTGATTGGATTGTTCATTTTCGAGAATGAAATTATGGATTGTTTTAGCACCGCAAAGAAATGCGTTGTTTAGGTCGTTAACATCAACTGAGGTACGAGTATTGACGGCGGCAGTTTTTCCAACACCAATTGAGCGTGGATTACCCCACAGTTTTTTTGGGTTTTGGTCAGTACTTAATTTAGAAAGAAAATATCTTTTTTTGGCTCTTCGCATAATTAAGGTTGCATGATTTCGTGCGCGGCAGAATATTTCCCAATTAACACTGACCGAAGATGGAAGGGGAGACCGTTTAAAGTGAACATTGTACGTACAAAATATTAATATATATTCCTATTATATTATATATTATATAAAATATTCCTCCCAAAGACAGCTGATCCTGGAGCAAAAAATTATGATGGTTTGATACCAAAAGGACGTCAAGAAGACTAGGAGGAGCATTTGGGATTTGGGGCAAAACGCGTAGCACAAGAGTTAGTAATCGACAAACCGGAAGAAGCAGCAGAGTCTAAAAGTAGATGACTTTTGTTGTCTGATTTTACAATTTCAATATTGAGATCACCACAGATCACAGTGTTCTCAAACAGAGCAGTATATTCGTTGATAGAAAATAGGGGCTCCAAGGAGTAAAACCGTTTTGGGTTATAAGCAACGCCAAGAAAGCATTTTGTCTTACCATCATTAACATCCAGCAGAAGATACTCTATTGCACTATCGAAAGAACTCACATTAAAACCAGCTAGCGAGATTTCCTCAACTTCCACCAATTCGTACGTTCCCCCTTTTAACATATCACATATTATCTCTTACTATATATCTTAGCCAACTTTACATCCAACAAAACAGCCGTAAAATTCTCAAGCCAAAATGACTTTAAAGTAATCTCACAAGACATAAATGCTTTAAAAACCAACACTAGGCAGTCATAATCTGCATCATTACATGCTGATATATACGATATTATCTCTAATACTAGTTCTATTTTGCTTTAAACACTTTAAAATTTATAAAGTCTATAAAAACAAGAACAACAAAGTTACGACTAAAACTGAAAAGACTTCACAAATGGACAAAAAAAAACCAAATCTAGTACGAAATGTAATAAAATTCATAAAAATTAGAAAATAAGATCAAATTCTTTTTCCGAATTGAATATTAAGTTGAAATTTGCCTCACCTTAAAATAATGATTTTGTTAATAAGAATTAAGAACAAATTTTTGTTGTATACTAAACAAATTTTTCACCCTGAAGTAATAATTTTGTAGACTAGAAAATAATATCAAACTTTAATCTTTTATTATATAGTAATTACATTACATGTTCACGAGCACAGTGTAGTGCTATTATCACTTGGTTCCCACACAACCAGTGTGATTAATGAAATGAATTCCATAAAATACTGAAGAGGCGATCTCATGACTATGAGACATATTTCGAAATGAGGAACGTTGTCAAAACAAAAATAAACTTGATTGCGTACCATGCTTGAATGAATTTTTACACATTAAAACATTTACCAATATATTGGGTTCGATAAACGAAAACGGGTACTATGCGCTTGTGCCTGTTGCGTTGCCAAATTTATTGATATATATTAAAATAGCTGATAAGACTGACTTACGTGAGTTGAGTGCGTGGTGGAAGGGATGCATTTTAGGAGAATCAGATATAAAAAGGGAAAGATCGAAATCGCAGAGTAGGTCAGTAATCGCAATAATAAGCATCGTATAAAAACTTGTGGTCGATTTGTCTTTTTAAGTTGTTTTTATTTACTCTCCGGTAAGAACTCTTCCCTTGGAAACAAGGAAGTACGGTGAAAATCGCAACATAACAGGATGCACAAGACTTAACGTTCTCTGAGTGAACTTAAGATAATCGAAAAAAATATTAATTAAAGATGAAAACTTTGTCTTCAGCAACAAAAAAGAAGCTGATGGTATTGTCAGAAAATCGTATTCGATTTTTATATAATTTTCCATTTTTGATTCTCTTCCAGTTACTCGTAAGACAGTTCTTTTTCTATTGAGAACTTATTCTTTGTTTAAGATATAATTGGATTGCTTCAAAGCTGGAAATTCTTGTTGAGTTGTGTTGTAACATGTAACATTTCCAATTGACTTGTTTCTTGTATTGAGTGGTTACTTAAGTTTGATAATATTTATACCTCGCATTCAAATACGATTTCTTGTCTCCAGAATTATGGCAATCGCTAGGACCTGGAACAAAAAAACAAAATTATGTAGAAAAATTGTAATTATATAGTATGTTTTCATATTCAGAACGGAACACTTATTATATATGAAACTAGCTGACCCGGCAAACGTTATTTTGCCATATAAAATATTTCTAGGGAATTTCTAGTGCTGGAAAAAAATAACTTACTTATTGCAAGTGTGTAAGGACGTGGTATATGGGTGGAAGATTCATGGAGCGCTGTGAGCGATGAGCGAATATAAAAATAACAAAACACCAAACATTTTTTATTTTATTTATCAATTCTTAATGCTTTACCGTGAACAATATTTTTTGTTAGCCCTTCTTTAGCTAACGTATAATTGTCCGTGTGAAAAACATGGTGTGCTCAAATCTAAGCCACAAATATACATCGTTTGGCCTTGGGACTTATTGATAGTCATTGCAGAAACCAATCTAATCGGAAACTAAATACGTTTATATTGAATTGGCACATTTGTAGGTATAATGGGGATTCATGGTATTAATATATTTTCACCTCGAAACTTGCTATTTAAAATGCTGGCTTCGATAAAGTTTTTCATTAATTTTTAAATGACTAATCGCGTACCGTTGCAAAGCCGTGGCAAGTTTAAATTACGAAGCAAAAAAATCGGAGATCCCACCTTCAAATGTAAATTATGCGGTGGCATGCCTGGCAAATCCAGTGCAAAAACGCTGTTGGAAAACTGTATCAAAAGATTTGTATGATACAAAGTTCCCTGGCAACCACTGTTGTATTTTCAGATTTAAATCGTCAACGTCCACATTTTTTGCCGCTAAAATTGCTCTTTCTGCAATCCATTCATGATGTATGTACTGTGTGTGTACATCGGGAAATATTTGTTCAATGAGAGCATCTTGCGAATCAATGATTGTGCAGAAATCGGTCGGTAGTTTTACGCATCCAGTTTCATCTATTGTAACTTTTCCATCACCGATATCTAAGAGTTGTTTTGAGAATGTTTAGCGGATGGATCTTGAAGCATTTGAACGCGCATATTTACTTTCAGCTGTACTTTTTCAACATGACGCTACAATGGCGATGATTTTAAGCAAGCATTGATCTCATCAGCTTATGTTGAACATGGAATGACGGGAAGTGTTTTTCTGAAATCACCTGAAAGGACTAACAGAGTGCCGCCAAATAGTTTGTCGTTGTTTTTAATATCTTTCAATGTCCTGTTCAACGCCTCAAGCGAATGTTTGTGTGCCATAGTACATTCATCCCAGATGATAATTTTACACTGTTTCAGCACTGTGGCCATGGATGATTGTTTTTTTATGTTGCACACTGCGTCAGGGTTATTTTGAATATTTTGTGGTAGCTTTAATACTGTATGAGCTGTTCTGCCTCCATCAAATAAAGTTGCCGCAATACCCGATGATGCAACGGCCAATGCGATGTCATTATTTGATCGTATTTCGGCGAGAATAAGCGAAATAAGGTGTTTTTTTCTTACGCAGTGTTGTACTGCAGTTCACGATTCACTTCAGTGTTCATTAAATCAGATGAAGTTTGATTTGGCGAATTCATACCGAAATGACTGAGTGGTAAGTTGGCAATGATAATGCAAAGATCCTCAATAACAATCAATGCTTCATTGTACATAGTGCACCGTGTACGATGTTGATGCAATATATCATCAGTCATTGAATCTTTGTGACTATCCCACAATATCTTTGCTCGGGCTGGGAAACAGGTAGTCGACTTGCAAATGTATTTTGCATTTGATGCTCTTCACAGAACTGCATAACTCAACATTAATATGAGCATTGTATGTCTTGTTCAGCAGAGGCGAATATAGCACTACCCAACGATTATCAATGTCAATGTCTGTGTTGCTGATGTTTTTAATAAATGGACAATCATTTTCGGTATTTCTTCGACGATATATTGGATATCCGTCGACATTTGTGATCGTATCGTTAGTGAAATCTTTAGGAAAATTTTTGGTACATTTTCCATCTGCCATGCAAGGCGATGAACGATTAAGAGTACCGCATGAACCATGAATCATGTTTGCTGTAACAATATCAAACAGCAATTGATCAGTAGACGGATCTGGAATTTCCGCAGAAATTATTATCGATTTCTTCAGAATAGATTTTGTCTATTAACCAAACCAAAATGTGTGCATGCATGGTAATCCTCGCTTTTGCCACTCGACCGAATACAGCCAGCAACGTGTGGGACCGAATACATGTAATTTAGTAATGAAACTCATTAAGGACTTCAACTTTTGTCTGAACACACGTGCTGTAATGTCATGACGATGAATTGCATTGTGGCCAGGCAATAGCAAAGATGCAATCTCTGGCCATTTTGTATTACATGTGAACGTGATAAATAAACACGTTCGTCCATATTCGCGCACGAAAGTCAGAGCATCCTGTATATATTCTTGGATATGACGTGTACTGCCTACGTACGATTATGGTAGAATGACAGAGTTTCCAATTTCGGTGGCGTCGGCGTTGTTGACAATAGCGTCTCGCAAATGAATATACTCCTCCGCACGCAGCTTGAGTTGATTATATCGTAAGTATCGTAGTCGTTCGCCCTCTATCTTGTTGGGCTCAACTGGCTGGGATAACTTACCAAGTGATAATTGATCAGTTATCGAGCAGGATGAAAAATGATTAATTTGCTAAAATGACTATTAAAAAATAGGAGTTGGTGATAGAAGGGTGAAAATTTAGGGTTGTATGTATTTTTTAATGACACCTTATAAAAAAATTAAAAATTAAAATTTTGTTCAAAAAATAAAAATTAAGACAATCCTTATCACTTAGGGGTTTGAAAAAGAGATAGTAGCCGATTCTCAGACCTATTGAATATGCATACAAAATTTGACAAAAATCTGTCAAGCCGTTTCGGAGGAGTATGGTAACTAACTTTGTGACACGAGAATTTTATATATAAGATATAACATAAAGTACTGCTTATACTTTTTGAATAAAAAAGCTATTATATTTAATATAATCGTTCAGGTTTGAAACAGCATTTTATTTAGTTGCTCTCAACGAACAGCCCAATCTTATATGTGATGAACATGAAGTAACTGAATACTTTGTAAGAACTTTATTCAAACTTATTTATTTTTGGATGCATTTTTAAACTTTTATTTATTTAAGTGGAAAAATCCGAGAGAGTATTTCGAAGCCTTTAATAAAGGTGAAGTCTGGCTGCCGCCTCCACAATGCTATGAACTTGCTCGTTTGGCTAAGGAATTTGATTTGAAGAAGGTTCAGAAATTTGCCTCGGCACGTAACTCAAAAGGAACGACAGTGTTTCTTCCTGTAAACCGTGCATATAAGGACGGTATTGCTGGAATTCTCCCAGGTACATACATATTCATATAATACAACGGTAGATTTTGTAACATATTTTCCTTTATTTTCAGGTGACGATGAATATCCCGAAAATCCTAATGAGAGCCTAGATATAATGCAGGTTGATGAAAGTCTGGACGCAAATTTAACGAAGGGTAAAAAGCGTCACCGCATTCTCATTTACACTGGAACTAACCAATGTAGAGTTGTATTAAATTTTATTCCATTCGATGGTCATTTGCATCCAATTGATATAGGGATAAAAGAAAGCAAAATGTGATTCGATTATTATATATGTATGTGGTTTATAGCAACTTTGTTAAATTGATTTTGATTTAATAAAATGAATCAGGGTACTGAAAAGGTACGAAAAACAATGTTTGGAATGACGAACTTCTCAGCAAAATCAGCATAATTAATGAAATCGAAGAATAGACTGAACTTTCTGACTTATCTTCGCAGAAAAAAAACTCTTCCGAGTTAAATAAGGAAATGCATTCCAAAAGCTTTATCCTCGATCACAACAAAGAGGTGTCCTTGGCATTGGCTGTGCACAGAGCTGTTATTCGAGACTTAGCGCCAGTTTAAATACGATTGCGGATGATACAGCTATTAGACCTAGCGATACTATATTCGAGTGACCAACTTAAAATATTCAAAGAGTTTTAGCCACTGGCTCGATAATAAGCCATCCGGTTTAGTGGATGCGTTGCGGAGCGGGCATGATTGCATACATGCCGTGTCTAAACTGGTATCGGATATCTAATAGTACAAAGGTAAAAAGCAATGCACGGGTGCCTTGTTGATTGACTTGGAGAAGGCCTTTGACACTGTATGGTTGCAGGCGCTCTTTTTTAAGCTTGACGAGCTAGGCATATGCAAACCGCTGCTGTACATTATCTAAGATATGCTCACCAGCAAACAGTTTATTGTGAAAAATGGCAGTGTGACGTCTGCTGGAACTTTTGAAATTACATCGGTCTAGAACAGGGTGTAGTTATTTCGCCGATTTTATTTGATTTTAGTGATCTTATAGGATCTCTCCGCTCTCCACTCCATAGCGTACGCAGATGACTTGATCGCGTACAGGTCAAGTCCGAAGATCGAGGTTATCGTAAGTCTTTTGCAACGTGACTTCGAAAAGATTCAGGGATATTGCGACGATTGGAAGTTGAAGATCAATTTCCAAAAGTGCCGGACCATTCTGTTGTCTGGGGCTTCTAGAAATGTTAGAAAGAAGTAGCGAATGTTCTCTATTGTTGGACAAAACGGACAGCCAGCTGGGTAGATCAATTTCTATATTTTGACAAATATGTAGATGCTGCTCTGGCCAGAGCCAAAGCGACCTTTGCCTCGACAAATAGGCTGTTTCACATCACCAACTCGATGCCAAGGTAAAGGTGATCTGCTACACGGCACTTATTCGGCCTGTCATTGCCTATGGCTGTCCAATTTGGTTTAACGTGGGCTTAATGAAAAAGATACGGGTTTTCGAGAGACGATGTCTAAGGGCTTGTCTCCATTTATATAGAACTCCAGAGTCTGAGTATAAAAAATTCTATAGTAATGAGGTCCTGTACAACGGGGCCAACCTGATCAGAGTGGATAACTTTCTGATAAAACTTATTCGGAGTCACATTGCAAGAGCAAAGACTTCGACCAACAACTTGATCTCCGGGGCTTTTTACACCAATGATATGCACCATGAAACAGTGCGCCCTAACAGCCTTATTCCCCCTGAAGCCTTTATCTATCTCGATAGAAAGGGTCTGGTTCAGGATAGATTAGCGGTACCGATAATCTTCCACGTGTGCCGAAAAGCTGTGGATGGGCGAGTTAACTACGACCAAGACGTCGCAAGTAGCTCACCGCAGACTCTTCGGTTTAGTAGGTGGTTGGATGATGAGTAAAACTTGGTCAGGTATTTAATATAATTTTGAGTGCCCTTAAGGCAAATCAAAGTGTATTTCGCATGTCTTGTCAGCCTGGACGGCTTAAATATGGTTGAGGTAGAATAAGTAGGCTTTAAGTAGTTTATTCTAAGTTTTGGATTAGTTTTTAAATAAACATGTTAATTTAGTTTTTAGGTAAAAATAGAACAAGTCCAGTTACTAAGTTTTTTGTTCCACAAAGTTAAAAATTTTTCTTAGTTTTTTAATAAGTTAGCATAATTTAAATACAGCTCGTAAGGAGTGTATTTCCTGCCACTATGAGGCGTAGTATTAAATATGAACATGGCGTTTAGTAGACAGGTGTCCCAAATAAAGGGATCTCGGTCAACATAATGTGGTAGATATTCTGCAAGTGGTTTTTGGCTACGTTCTAAAGCGCCATTAGTTTGGGTGTGGGGGTTGTTTGTTAATAGTGTTTAGTTTTTAGAATTTTACATACTTCCTTAAATAGATTGCTAAGAAGGTTAGCTCCTTGGTGCGTAAGGAGCGAGTCTGGAATTCCGAATCGGCATAACCAGCGTTCGAATAGCATTCGAGCTATGGTTGAAGCTTCAGCGTTTGGTATCGGTATCGCTTCAGAAAGCTAACTCAGGTCATCCTGAAAGATTATTGATGATTACACAAGTCAACAAAAAAAATATTTTTCTTTGAGTCTGTTATTTAGTGAATATTTTCTGATTGTATACATCGAAAAAGAAGCAGAAACTCTATTTATAATAAATAAAGTTTGCTTTTCTACCTTTACACAATGTAAAACGAATATTATAGTGTTTTAGCAGTTTTTTTAGGAGCCGTTGCATAGAAGATACAGGAGAGGGGCAGGGGGGGCTGTAGGTGTGTAGCGGGAGTGACAAACTGTCAACGGCAGTGTGCGCGTGCGCTTTGCAAAGGAATAACGTATTTTATGTGTCGGGAGGCCTAAAATGTCTTCCAAAAAGTGCAAAAATCCCGTGGACTCTTTTTGTTATATTTGCGGCGAATTCATTAAAGTGAGAGCCAAAAAAATTTGTTTGTCGTCAAATACAAGACTTTGTGAAGCCTATGAAGCTTATTTTAATTTACCCGTGCGAAGTCAAGATAAAGTATGGACACCTCATTTCTCATGTAGTAACTGCAAAAATACTTTAGAGGGTAAGAAAATACATCATACTTTTCATTAAAATTTATATATATAACTATACCTATTCTGTCACACATTAAATGTGTCATTCGTTATTAAATAATGTCAATTTTTTTTCAGCCTGGTACCGTGGAGAAAAAAAAAGTATGAAGTTTGCTGTACCAAGAATATGGAGGGAACCAACTGACCATATCCATGATTGTTATTTTTGTGTAGTAAATCCAAGTAAGCGTCGCGCTGGTAAAAATGCCAAAAAGATTGAATACCCAAACCTACCATCAACGTCTGCTCCAGTACCCCACAGTGAAAACTTCCCTGTGCCTTCGAACCCAAAGCGGAAGGCAGAAGAGCAGTTACCGCTATCACAAATATCTAGTAATAGCGGAGACAGCGAGTTCGTGATCACATCACCATCTGTTGAACCACATCTAATTAATTCAGAAGAGTTTGATGACTTAGTGAGAGATTTAAATCTACCTAAACTTAAAGCAGAAATATTAGCTTCACGACTAAAACAATGGAATTTGCTCAAGAGCTATGTTAAAATAAGTGACCAAAGAACACGTCATAAAACATTTTCTGGATTCTTTACAAAAGAAGACGGACTTTGTTATTGCAATAATGTGAAAGGTTTGTTTGAAGCAATCGGAATCCCTTGCATTCCCTCTGAATGGCGTCTTTTCATCGACAGCTCTACAAGAAGCTTAAAGGCAGTTCTTCTTCACAATGGAAATAAATTTCCATCTCTTCCCCTTGCTCATTCTGTAATGCTTAAAGAAAATTACGAGAGCGTTAAAATGTTGCTACAAGTTTTAAAATATGAAGAGTACGCCTGGCCAGTGATAGGAGATTTCAAAATGGTTGGATTTCTGATGGGAATGCAAGGCGGGTACACTAAATATCCGTGTTACATTTGTTTATGGGACAGTAGAGCCGATGCACTTCACTACCAGCAGCACTCATGGCCACAACGGAGCGAGTTTCAAATAGGACAACATAATGTCAAAAATGAACCGATTGTGAAGCCCGATCATATTTTAATGCCTCCATTGCACATTAAATTAGGTCTGATGAAGCAGTTCGTAAAGGCTCTGCGTCAAGACTCTGAGGCCTTTCAATATTTAAAATCATTTTTCCCGAAATTGTCAGAGGCTAAAATTAAAGTTGGTATTTTCATTGGTCCACAAATAAAGAAAATAATGGCCAGTGAACAATTCCTACAGCTCCTCAGTACCCACGAAAAACAAGCGTGGCTCAGTCTTAAAGAAGTGATTAATGGCTTTCTTGGCAACAGAAGGGCAGAGAATTACACGGAGCTTATTACTGATATGCTTCACAACTTCAAAGTTATGGGTTGCAGAATGTCATTGAAAGTCCACATGATACATGCTCATTTGGATAACTTTAAAGACAACTTAGGTGCATATTCGGAAGAGCAAGGGGAACGTTTCCACCAAGATGTAATGAACTTTGAAAAGCGTTATCAAGGACAATATAATGAAAACATGATGGGTGACTACATTTGGGGGCTCATACGAAAAAGTTCCAACTTACACAGAAGAAATACCAAGTCTGTTCATTTTTAAAGTCTTATTTGTATTATTTTTTGTATTTGTGGGTTTATATATGCCGTCTTGTATAATTAAGTCAATAAAAAAATGTGAATTCAAAACTGTTTTCCTTTTACATGTAATAATTGAAATTTAAAAATAGAGCTCTTTCATAAAAAATAAATTTCGTTGTAGTAACTACAAAAGCAAACTTTAATAGATAAAAATATTTTTTCTTTAATTAGTTAGGCATAAGTAATCAAAATCAGAGGTACAGAACGCAGACTCAAAATTCGTGTTGACCCGTGTTATTTATATAATGTTTTTAATTCAAATATTTTGTTCATAAAATTGCTAAACACACAATGATGTAATCTATGTAATCTTTAATATAGTACAGTAATTTTTGTATTTCTTTCATTCTCTTTATTTGTGTGCTTTCTCACAACTGCAAACCGAAACCGTCAGACACCAACGAGTTCGGTTGGGTTTAAATTTGTTCAACAAACACGTGAAACGTAAAACATTTTTTAAACATTAAATTAGTTGTTTCAATTAAATTCAATTCAATGTTTCAATTCAAACAATTAAAATTCGTTGTTTCTTTTTGTGCACAAAAAAACACACAGTCACCATACACAATACAATTACTATACATCACACAAGAAGAAGAATTTCAAGAAACCAGGATAAGTTAAATTAAAACATATAGTATTGATCATTCTTACATTCTTTAATATACATTTACACAGTTAAATTTCACCACACACATATTATTAAAACGCACAAAACTACATTCATTTACATTATGCTCCTTCCTGAGCCGAATTAAAAATTGCTGTAAAAACACATTCATAAACGCCCATACCTCAGTGCTTGTAGACATTTTATTAATAAACTTAATATTTAAAATAAAATTAATAAAAAAGACATCATTTTTTAAAATATACAGACATTCTGACAAGTTGTGTGCCGATAAAAACCGTTTTTGTCTATATACTGCCATATATGTATATATTATATATGTATATGCAACGAGTGCCGTAAATCATGCGTTCTTTAGTTAAACGGGACAATAATCACGTGACATAAAACTTTTTTTTTTGGAACATTGTCGTTTTCAAACTAGCATTACCTTGAATCAAAATGAATAAAATTATTGCAAAGCGTGGTCGCGCTAATGGTTGCATCACACTTTTGGCAACTTTCGCGGAATCAATCGATGAGAGCACCAATCTAGTCACGCTTGAATTTCGTCTCCACAAACTTGATGAGGCTTGGAATGATTTTGTAGCATTACAAAATGAGCTCTTGGAATTTACTGATGAGCCTGGTTACACAGATCGTGAACCTGAGTTTGCTGAATACGAGGCAAAATATTTCGAGGCTCATGCTAAAATTTCTAATGCAATTCGTCGGCTGGAAGGGGGACCCAAAGGGGAAGATACAGTCGACATACACGGTGCTAACTAATCACATGTTTCTCCGATGCCTACTAAGGCCGTTAATTTGCCTGAGATTACCGTTCAAATCTTTTCAGGCGATTACAAGGATTGGCCCGCTTTTCGCGACATGTTCACGGGTACAATTGATACCACGTCACTCACGTGTACACAAAAATTACATTATTTAAAATCCTTCCTCCGCGGAAACGCCGCGAATTTAATAAAACATATGTCGTGTTCGGAACAAAACTATATCGAAGCTTGGGATCGCTTAGAAAGTCGGTATGATCAAAAGAATCTTATTATACAGTCATTTATTCATGCATTCTTATCGCTCCCATCGTGCACTACCTCAAACATACAAATGCTTCGTAAAATCAGCGATGGAGCAGATGAAGCTGTTCGGGGACCCAACGTTTTAGGGTCCAACAGTCGTGACCATTGGCTCATTCACCTCCTGGTCCAAGAACTCAATCATGATACCAAGCAAGCCTGGTCTGAAGAAGTAGGCTCTAGAGATGATTGTACCATTGATGAATTTTTAAAACTTTTACAAACACGTTGTGCTTGTCTTGAGTCCTGCATTTCTTTCTCTCGATTAAACCCAACTCGAATTTAAGGCTCAAGTGAAATTCGAACGCATCTCGTGGAGCAAACGCACGTTTGCCCCAAATGTAAAGGGGACACTCACTTTCGCACTGTCCAGAATTCAAATCCCTCAACATTAATTATCGTCGCGAATTCGTTAAAAACGATTCACTTTGATTCAATTGTTTGCGCCAGGGACATGCATCCAATAAATGTTGCTCAACCTTTCGCTGTCCTCAATACAATTCTCGGCATCACACATTGGTTCACCCTATGCAATTAACTGCGCAAGGACGTCAGAGTTCAGATATATCTGCTTCTTCAACTGCAGACCTGTCGAATCCCCTTCGAGGTTTAAAACAACCTTTCGTCGCAAATCAGACTTTTGAATCCAATCGTCGTCTTGTTAACATACTTCCAACTGCATTAGCTCGTATTCCGGACAAACAAGAAAATTATCATATTTTTCGCATTCTGCTTGATTCGGGATCGCAAGTCTCATTCAAAACCGAGGAAGTCGCTCAATGTTTGGGACTACCCCGAAAACGATCTCGGGTGCCAATAATAGGAATTGGATCAACGTCGGCTGGAGTAACTAATGGGGTGGTAACGTTGAAAATATATTCTCGCTTCAACTCAGAATTTGTGGACACCAACTGTTTTGTGCTGCCAAAGATCTCTTCTTGTCTTCCACCTTTTGCTTTAACCAATTTATCAACCAATTCACTACTTCACTACCTGTCGACTTAGCTGATCCGAATTTCTACTTGCCTGGTCCAATTGACATCTTGTTAGGTCTTGACAAACTTTTCAATATAATAACGGGAGTAGCAAAGGGAAACACTCCAGCTGGTATGACCTCTATTCCCACTAGTTTTGGATGGGTAATGGCGGGACGTACATCACAAGTTCCACAAACAGGATCTGAGCTAGCATCCTATTGCATTCGGTTGGATTATAACCTTGATTTTGATTGGGAACGCTTTTGGAGACTAGAGGAAGTTTCCAGTGTGGCGCCATTATCCCTAGAGAAACAATTGCGGAGGAGCACTTCACCAAAACGCATTTTCGGAGGCCAGATGGCAAATTCGAAGTAAGCTTGCCTTTTAAACCCTCAGTGCAACTTGATTTCGGAGATTCTTTTGGTACATCACTTATTCATTTTTATGCACTTGAGCGAAAGCTTAGTTCTAATCACAGCCTTAGGGCTCAATATTCCTTGTTTATCAATGAGTATCTTAAGCTTGGACAATTGAAGGAAATTGCTGGTTAAGAGACACCACAACAAACAGAACGACCTTTCTACTATCTCCCTCACCATGCAGTCTTTAAGGGTGATAGTACGACGACCAAAATTAGGGTTTGTTTTGATGCATCTGCGAGGTCCAAAAGTTCAGTATCATTGAATGATACCCTACTGGACGGTCTCACTATTCAGCGGGATATATTTGCTATTTGCTTGCGCTCTCTTCGGCACTCATATTTAAGATTTGGGTATCTCCAAATCATACCGACTTCCAAAGGATTTTATGCCGTTAGAATCCAGACGACAAGCTGAAACAGTACGAGTATTAAAACAATTGGCATCAGATTCTGTAAATACCCATCCACATGCATCCGTAACTATACTCAATGACTTTTACGTCGACGACGTAATTACAGGTGCTGACACAATTGATGATGTCATCGCCCTTCGCACAGAGCTCATTAACCTTTTAATAACTGCAGGCTTTAATCTTCGCAAGTGGACAACAAACTGTTGGCCACTCCTTGCTTCTCTGCCAGAAAATCATAGAGAGCTTTCGCCAGTGGACTTTGAGGTATCTAAATCGGTAAAGATGCTTGGTTTGCAATGTTGTCCATTTCGAGATTGTTTTTCGTATAACGTCAAATCGAGCTCTTTGGATATATGCACAAAACGTCGTATTTTGTCGGATGCATCAAAACTGTTTGACCCCTTAGGATTCTTATCTCCTGTTATCATCGCTATTAAAATCATGTTTCAGGAACTCTGGAGGAAGCATCTTAAGTGGGACGATGAAGTATCGGAAAATATATCTCATCAATGGAATACCATCAGGAATGAGCTACCCCTCATTGAATCCTTATCCATTCCTAGAATCATGGTCCTGAATAAACAAAACTGGGAGCTACATGGGTTTCGTGATGCATCTTTAGATTCATATGCGGCGGTTGTCTACTGTCGAAGCATCAACAAAAACAACTCCATAATGCTTACACTTGTCGCGGCTAAAACAAGGGTAGTTTCCTTGAAAGTGCTTTCTCTTCATAGGCTTGAGTTGTGCGGAGCACTGATGCTTACTCGTCTTATCAACAAAATAAAGATCTCGTTACAAGAACCAGATGTTAGAATATTTGCCTGGACAGATTCTTCTATTGTTCTACATTGGCTGTCAGCTCCTCCAAAAAACTGGTCTGTTTTTATCGGTAATCAGACAGCGGAAATCATAGTTTCGGTTCCGATTAAATCGTGGAACCATGTTCGTTCTGGAAGCAATCCTGCTGATGTTGCCACACGCGGTATGCTACCTTCTGCATTAACGGAATCGAAACTATGGTGGAATGGACCACAGTATCTTTGGGAACATAAGGAGAAGCGGAGGCTATCATGCTGTAACAAGGAACACATCGATTCGACACAAGAAAGAAAGGAAGATATCCAACTCCCATGGTTTCATTTCAAACACCACATCAGTAAATGAACTTAAAAACGTTTTATTCAACTACTCAAGGTGGTAAAAAGGTGTGCGTGTTGTAGCCTATGTTTTGCGTTTCCTCAAAAACTGCCGGTTATCTTTAGACATCCGAATGTCTGGGGCTCTATCGCTTGAAGAAATAAGAAACCCAATTAATCAAAGTCGAAAATAAGACTATAAAAACCAAATGAGTTTCCTCCAAAGAATAGACTTTTGAGTTTAACTCCTTTTATTGACTCTTACGATGTTCTTCGCGTTGGCGGTCGTTCAGAATATTCGGATTTAAAATATGAAGAAAAGCATCCTATCTTGTTGTGCAAATCACATCCCATTGCAAATTTGATCGTTGAATATACTCATAAAAAACATTTACATCCTGGTGTATCGCTCTTATTCGCGTTAGTTCGACAGAATTATTACATACTCGGTTGCAGGAACCTTGCCCGAAAGGTGGTGCATGACTGCGTTATATGTTTTCGGCAACGCCAAACAACATGTAAGCAACTTATGGGAAACCTTCCCAAAGAACGTATTCGTTATTCGCGTCCATTAAGTCGAGTTGGTTGCGATTATGCAGGCCCCGTTATGATACGTGTGAACCGAGGAAGAAGCCCAAGATTTGAGAAGGCTTACATAGCCCTGTTTGTCTGTTTCGTGACAAAGGCTATCCACATCGAATTGGTCGGAGACTTGTCATCTAGTGCCTTTTTACTCACTCTTGGTCGCTTTGTATCGCGGCGCAAATGTCACACCGGAACTTAGAAATTGATGATGTCGTCCTGCTCAAGGAGCCGAATCTACCACCATCAAAATGGATCATCAAGGCTAACCTTAGTGCCGACAACGTTTGCAGAGTTGTGACCATTCGAACTAAATTTGGGGATTATACGCGACCAACAATAAAGGTGGCTACGTTGCCGTTTTCTGAAAAGGGGGCAGGATGATGAGAAATGATATATTGTTTTTAATTCAAATAGTTTGTTCATAAAATTGCTAAACACACAACGATACACCCTATTTAATATTTAATATAGTACAGTAATTCATATATTTCTTTCATTCTCATTATTTTTGTGCTTTCTCACAACTGCAAGCCGAAACCGTTTTTTGCTTTATACTAAACAATAGTTGATCATGTTACATGAAAATTCTAAACAACATTCATTCTTTAGTCAGACACCAACGAGTTCGGTTTGGTTTAAATTTGTTCAACGAACACGTGAAACGTAAAACTTTAGTTGTTTTAATTAAATTCAATTCAATGTTTCAATTCAAACAATTAAAATTCGTTGTTTCTTTTTGTTCAAAAAAAAAACACAGTCACACACCATACACAACACAATTACTATACAGCACACAACAAGAAGAATTTCAAGAATAAGTTAAATTAAAACATATTTATCATTTTTACAGTCTTTAATATCCATTTACACAATTAAATTTATATACACATATTATTAAAACTCACAAAACTACATTCATTAACAATTATGATGTATTTATTGTTATCATGACTATCAGGGAGTGGACCTTCTATATTCAAGGCTATACGCTCAAGTCGTGTTTTACTTGTAGTAGTTATTTTCATAGGGATTTTATTTTTTGGCTTTTGCAATTGTAGGCCAATAATATTCATTTGATTGTTCTGGCGACACCTTCATGTCCACCGAATGGTGACCGTAGGTATTCGTGTTGTTGCCCACACATCTCTCCGCTTAACAGCAGCGGAAAAACAATCGGCATTTTTTAACACCAAACCATCGCCATCTTGCTTTGACGGAGAAGCGAGAAATCTTTCTCTTCCGTCACGAGCTTTTCCATCGACTGGACACTTTGTAACCATAAATCAAACAAAGAAAAACATTTAATAGATTTAACATTTAAAGCTTTGTGTTTTATTCATTGTTTGACGGCTGACAAAATTTCTTCCTAACAAATTTACAAAATTATTTAATTTGACGTTTTTTGGCTCACTAGCGCAAGTCCAACATTATCGATGTATTTAACACATCCAACAAAGGAAAATAATTGCCAATTACGCAGCGATCTCGATTCTGTGGACAATATGGTGGCGTGTAATATTTGTGAAAACTGGTTTCACTTTATGTGCGCTGGAGTAGCCAGCTTTATAGGAAACCAGGATTTCACATGTGGGGCCTGCGCAGGCGTTCAGCAATTGCCCCAATACTTCACAGTTGCTATCGAATAATTCACCGACGAGGAAAATTTGCTTCGACTTCAAAAGGTGCTAAAAGATAAGGCACTGCAAGCGGTGAAAAGTTTGATGAACAATCCAAACTGCGTGCCTCGCATACTCGCTGTGCTGGAGATGCTTTTTGATAAACCAGATAAGATCTTGAATTCGCTTACTCAAAAGATTCATTCAACGCCGTCACCTAAGGCTGAGAGGTTGGATACCCTCATACAGTTTGCCGTTGCAGTCCAAAACTATTGCGCCGCTCTGGAAGCTGCTGGACTGGAATCACACCTCAATAACTCCTCGCTGCTACAGGAATTAGTGGCGAAATTGCCAGTTTCCATACAACTCAATTGGGCAATCTATATTCGTGTTTGTACTCTCTTAGAATTCAGCATTTGGATGTATCGAATTGCGGAGGCTGCCAATTGCATCATACCAGTGCAAACGAAATCATCAGCAATGGTGGGAGCACAAGAAAAGAAACAGAGAGGGTTTCTACATGCACATTTAGAGTCTACAGAAGCGGCAGTTAACTCAAATTCTCTACCAAATTAAGGAATCAAAGACCGTAAGTGTCTTGAGTGTGGCGGAAGTTGTCTCACCGTCGAGAGCTGTGTAAAGTTCAAAGCTCTTATTTATTCAACTAAATGGCAAGTCGTTGGGGAATGCAAATTATGCCTATGCTGCTTAAGGAGGCACAATGGCTACCGTTGTCGGTCAGCTAACCCGTGCGGGAAAAATAGTTGCACCTTTGAACACCATCAACTTCTCCACAACGATCAAACCGACATAGGTAAATCACCATTAAAAGAATCATTTTCTTCCATTATAGCGCAGCCCAGCAACGCGCACATTCTAAACACGTCAATGGTAATGTACCGTGTGATTCCAGTCATTCTTCATGGAAACAAAACGTATGCATTTTTGGATGACGGCTCATCTCTAACGCTAATGGATGAAGATATTGCTGATCAACTCAACATTCGAGGAACTACTGATCCTCTCTGCTTAAGATGGACCGCCAACACACATAGGTTCGAAGATGACTTAAGAGTGATGAGCCTTTACATTTCCGTGCCCAAAGTAAAGTTTTTCCACTTACTAATGTTCATACTGTAAAGAGTCTCCAGTTACCGTTGCAATCTTACACTTACACTTAAAAGCAGAGAAGGAAATACTGAAGAACCAGTTGTCGCCAAGACTCGTTTGGGATGGACCATCTTCGGATGTTGCCCCTCATCAAGGACTTCCGCCAACCGCAAGCAGCTCAAGTGGTCAAATCAACTTTCACTTATGTGACTGTAGCCGTGAAAACGAATTCGAAATAGAACAGCTTGTGAACGAGTACCTGTGCAATGAGAGGTTTGGATCTTCGGAGTCTAAGATTCTGTATTATACCGATGATCAGCGAGCTTTAGAACAACTACAGAAATATACTCAACGCAAAGATGGCCGCTTCGAGACGTGTCTGCTCTGGAAGTACGACCGGATCGAGCTTCCCGACAGTTACGTGATGGCAAAGAGACGGTTGTCATGCATCCAGCAAAGAATGAGTCGCGATCCGCGACTACGAGAAGAACTTCACAATAAGATCGAAAGCTACGTTACCAAGGGATACGCCAGAAAACGTTCACCACAAGAAGCACCAGAATGTCGTTCACATACGTGGACTTACCCATATTTCCGATGCAGAATCCGAACAAATCGGAATTAAGGCTTGTATGGGACGCGGCAGCTAAAGTGCGGGGAGTTTCCTTTAACTCAGTGCTACTTAAAGGACCTGATTTGCTGACATCATTAATGTCTGTCCTTCTTAAATTCAGAGAAAGGTGTTTCGCAATATGTGCTGTTATCCAGGACATGTTTCACCGCATCTTGATAAGGAAGGAAGACCAAAACTACCAACATTTTCTGTGGTTTAATCGTAATAGCAACGAGGTGGAGGAGTACATCATACTGGTGATGACCTTTGGTGCTATGTGCTTCCACTGTTCCGCGCAGTTCGTCAAAAATGAGAATGCTAAAGATTTCGAAAGGGAATACCCAAGGGCTGTTAAATCAATTCTTGAAAACCACTACATTGATGATTTGTTTCTTATCCAGACTTCGAGCTTCATTTTTTTGTCGACGCCAGCGAGAATGGTTTTGCGGCAGTAGCATATGCCAGGATGATTTCACCTTCCTTCATTGACTGCACCTTGATCGGGGCTAGGACAAAGGTTGCTCCAATGAAGTGTCTTTCGATTCTCAGACTCGATTTGCAAGCTGCCGTGCTCGGAACTCGTCTTGCTAAAAAGATGTCAGACTCCAATTTAGTTTCATTCGGAAGAAAATTCTTTTGGTCGGACCCAAGGATGGTTTTGAGTTGGTTAAGGTCTGATTATCGTCAATATCGACAATTCGTCGCATTTCGCGTTTGCGAAATACTCGATACTACTCAAATCAACGAATGGAGGTGGATCCCTGCCCAACTTAATGTGGCTCATGATGCGACTAAATGGAAAAACGGACTAAACTTGGAAACGACGAGCTCTTGGTTTAAAGGTCCAGCTTTTTTGATGTCACCTACCGAATAGTGGCCAAAAGAGGATACGACAAAGCCAGTCACCGAGATGGAGTTAAAGTCGCAATTCATCGGGGCACACTATCACGAAGATCGGAATTTGTTCCAACCGGGACGGTTCTCTAATTAGCTTCGACTTCTTCGCTTTGCCGGACGCGTAATTCGGTGTGCTATCAATTGGAATTTGACTAGAAAAAAAGAAACAATTCGATCTGGACCTGATCTGACGAACGAAGAACTGCAACATGCTGAGCGAATTCTCTTCAGGCAGGCTCAATACGATTCTTATTCCGAAGAGATTGACTGCATATCTTCGAGAGGTAAACTTAATAAATCAAGTTCAATTATCTCCTTATCACCCTATTTAGACAACTTTGGAGTTCTTCGAGCTAACAGCAGGATTCACAAGCATATTGAATCGTTCGCAGATGTAAGATGTCCAATTATTCTTCCAACTAAGCATCGTATAACGATACTGATAATGGAGCAATACCACCTGATTTACCGCCACCAGAATCATGAGACAGTAGTGAATGAGCTGCGGCAGAAATTTTGTATAGCCAGGTTAAGGGCCAGACCTGTAAAAACGCTGCAGTACAACCTCACTCGCCAATGATGGCTCAGCTCCCGGTTGCTAGAATATCGTCATTCTCTCGCCCATTTACATTCACTGGCGTGGATTATTTTGGGCCTGTGCTCGTCGTTAACTTGAGACGGACAGAGAAGAGGTACGGAGTTCTGCTCAAATGCCTTACGACACGAGCTATTTATATCGAAATAGCTCATTCACTGACCACAGACTCTTGCATACTTGCCATCCGTTATTCAGTGATAATTGAACGAACTTCAGGGGAGCTGAGAGAGAATTGAAGCAGGCCTATCAGAGCATCGACCAGAACAGGCTTATACGGACATTTACTTCCGTCAACACCAAATGGACATTTATACCGCCGGGATCACCACATATGGGTGGTTGTTGGGAACGCCTTGTGCGGTCAGTGAAAGCTGTTCTCAAGCAAATTGCTCCAAGCCGTTTCGACGACGAGTTGCTGAGAAGTATGCTTCTTGAAGTTGAGAATATTGTCAATTCTCGACCTCTGACATACATCCCTATCGACAATGAGAGTGAAGAGGCTCTCACACCCAATCATTTTCTTTTGGGATCATCAAATGGCTCCAAACCATGGGCCGTATTCAACAACGAAAAGGAGCAGCGGAGAAGTTTTGGCGACGCTGGGTGAAAGAGTACCTGCCTACTATAACGCGACGCGCGATGTGGTTTTCCCCATATAAACCAATAGAGAAGGACGACATCGTGCTGATAGTGGATCCCTCGTAATTGCTGGCCAAAGAGACGAGTCATCGAAACGAAGTTTTCCAAAGATTTCAAAGATGGACAAGTGAGAAGCGCAACCGTTTTGACAAAGGCGTTAAGCTGTTAAGCTGTTAAGCTGTTAAGCTAGCTGTTGCTGGACATCCGCAAGCATGCAAAGGTAGGTCCAGAGGACATACAAGGGGGGGGGGGCTGTTGCCCATACATCTCTCCGCTTAACAGCAGCGGAAACACCAGCGGCATTTTTTAACGCGAAACCATCTCCATCTTGCTTTGACGGAGAAGCGAGAAATCTTTCTCTTCCGTCACGAGCTTTTCCATCGACTGGACACGCTGGGGTAACAAAAGGAAAAAATACTAATTATGTAACCATAAATCAAACAAGGAAAAACATTAAGTAGATTTAACATTTAAAGCTTAGTGTTTTATTCATTGTTTGACGGCTGACAAAATGTCTTCCTAACACGTGTAAAACCTTTAAAATATCATTAGCGTCAGTCAGGGAGAGTCTTTCGTCAAAATAGAGATATAACTTTGTCATGCATATGGAAAGTTTTTTCAAGAATTTTCTTGAAAATACTTTTGGCTTCGTTGTCGGACTTATGGTCTGCGAGTTTTTTTTTTATGTCGTTCAGGCAAGATTCTAAGATTTGCTGGTTCCTTGAACTTCTGAATGGTATGGGTAGAGTGGTGACAATGACATTAATATTATTGTAGAGTTTGTATTGAATTGCTGTGTTACATTGTTATCTGGTATTTTACCCTCGAGTGTCCGTTTTTGGATTTTAGTTGTTACTAGAACCTGGGTCGCGTTACCTTTATCTTTTTTTACATGGCTAAGTGCATCTGCATTGTTGTTATATTTGTCCTATTTGTGGACAATTGTATACTCGTTTCTCCCATTCGAATTCTCTAACGCATAAGCCTAGACATGAGAGAGCTATGATCGCTGTAGTGCAAAAACGATGGCCAGTAGTTCTTTTTCAGTAGTGGTGTACCGTGTTTCAGCAGGGTTTAGTGTACGGCTGGCAAAGCAAATAGGTTTGTCTTTACCAATTGACCTTTGAGACAAGGCGGCTCCAACTGCCAGGTCACAAGCGTCTGTTGTAACTAGGAACTCTTGACTGAAATTGGGATATGACAGAATGGGCGGATTGATAGTTTTTTACTTTAGGATTCTTAATGTTTCATCACAGAAAGCATTCCATTTGAAGTCGTTGGTTTTTCAAAGCATTTGTGTTAAAGGTTTTAACAATTCTGCAAAATTGGGAATACATTTTCAGTAATAGCCTTCAATCCCGGGAAAGGACTTAATGTCTTTGGTTTTTCTGGGCACTGAAAAAGTGATCGCGGAGACAATTGAGTATTTGTATGAGTTTTTGTTGTGATCGTCTAGATTGTACGCATAGATGACAATATCATCCACGTTAACAAAACATTCTATCCCTTTTAACCCCATCAGAACGTTGTTCTTTAATCGCTGATATGTGGTTAGTGCGTTTTTTAGACCGAAAGGCATACGATTATATTCACAATGCCCAAATGGTGTGCTAAACGCTGTTTTGTGTTTATCCTTTTCGCCCATTAGTATTTGGTGAAAACCTTCGGCAAGGTCCAGAGCACTAAAGTTCTAAACTCTTTCCAGTTGGTCGAAGATATCCGTTACGTAAGGCAGCTTTTTCGGCACAAATAACAGAGGTCAGTTCCAAGGACTGAAACTAGGCTATATTACACACATTTTCCTGGAACATTTCTTCGGGACTAGCTTGCATGTGTCTCCCACGGCGGGGAGGGCTGCTACACCAGGGACAGTAATTCGTCGCTGTCTTTGGTGGCATCCGAAACGGATGATGAAGACGATGAGATTTTTCAACTAGAGGCGAACAGGAGCGGCTGGGATTCATTCAAAGCGCCAGAAAAATGTTCTTGATCAACCGTTGAAAGGTACCCGCGAAAAATTCGGCACGTCTTAGTAACCAACAAAAACAGCTGCCTAAGCAGCAGCAACAATCAAAGCTGCCTTAGCAGCAATAGACGCAGCTGCAGAGAGAGTAGCAGCAGAAACTAAAACATTAGCAGACACAGCAAGGCCCAAGATGCCTCCCATTAACACATAAAAGTTGAGCTGAAGAACAAAATAAAATTAAGTCGACCATTGGCAATAACTTTATTATAAAATGCTAAAGTAAGGACAGGCACGCGATCCACTTCTTTTAGAAAGTGAACGATTGCAGACAATACTCCTAAGGGGTCTTAATATATCCACCTATCCGGAGGAGCAAAGGAATGTGACGATTTTAAGTTTGTAGGGAACAAGCCATTCACTACAGCAAAGGCCAGAAGGGAGAATCGGAAATAACCTGGTTATGAATTTCGATTTTCTGCCTCTCGGGGAGACGAAAGGGCTTAGTAAATAGTGGGGTTTTATTTTCTTTAGTGTGTTTGTTATGTCTTATTGATTCGGTATGTGTTAAGTGGCCCCCTTTAATATAAAATTGGTCGTTATATTAACGGCATATTTTAAGAATTGATCTTTTTTCTTCAATATAAAAGTCTTCTAACTCTAATAAAGCTTCTAAATTCATAAGTCGGTTCATTACTGGATTTGTTTGACATTGTAATTGGTCAAATTCACTATGCTGCCCTCGTTCAATGTAAATTTTTTCTTGATTTACGCATTGGTCGGTATCTGAATCAGATATGTTTATCAGGAGTAACTTAATTTTGTTATTTTCTGATGCTATTATCGTGTTGCCGAGGAAAATATTTGATTTGATTTGTTTCTTATGTATTACAATTTTTTAAAACTTGGGCTGATAAGATTTATCTAAAAAGCGGAATTCGATTATTTGCTGACTTCGTGCTTTGATACTGAATATTTCATTGTTATCTTTATTATTTCTTTGTTCAGGCTCTGTTATTGCTGAGTGTTTTTTTTGCTCTGCGGGTTGTTAGCGATTGCAGATTGGAGATTGTTTGGTTGTTCTTTCAGGTTGTTTCCCAAACCTGTGTCTACATTTTGCACTGGTTTGTGTACGGAACTTGTATGATCAGTATCATAAGCCCCTGTCGCTGAACTTTTAATTCCTTTATTACTATCACTCTTATTCCCTTGAGGTTTTTTTTCGGTAAAATCGTAACAAATGATTCCATCGTGCTAGCTGTATGAGGTTAGGTATTACTTGGAACGGATTGGTCGGGTGTATGAAATGGTCTCCTGTTCGGAATTCCATAAATCCTGTAATTTCTCCTATTGAAGTCAGTGAATCCCCTGATATTGTTGAAGCAGTACACTCGCGTTGGCTTGAGCGTGTTGTGTTTCTTTTGTTATTAATAAGCTGATATCGGCGACTGTTTCAATCAAAAATGTAAAGGATTTCCCTGATGATGGTTTACATTTTATTCGTTTTTGTATTCGGGACGAAATGATACAACTAAGGTATGGGTTAAATGGGGGTTCTGTATACGTCGCACTGTACCTGTCATCGGGACAGATTTTCGTCAGTATCTTCCCGAGTGAACACGTTTCCCACCTTATTTGCGAGGTTATCCGAGAAGTATGTGTTATAGTCGAGCATCATAACGCGAATCATGGTCTCGGGACCTGTTCCTTGGATAACTGTTATTGGGAGGTTGCTCCCAACGTGGATCTTGCCCAGTAGCTTGGCCCTTCATTTGTGAGTGAGTAAACATTGTCCTACATACGTTATACGAATGGTTCCATCTGTTGCAATATGTACACTTTTACTTTACTTGCTGTGGTAAAATGTTGGGTCGGTGGGTGTTCTTAAAACAAGCGTGGGACGTATGTTCGATGGTGTTGAGAAAATAAGTAGCAGAAGTATGCCCAATTTTTCGCACGTTTGGCAAGTGGGTTTAAAGTGCGAGGGGGAACTTGAGGTAGAACCACTGCCTTCCAACCTTATAGATTGTTCAAAGGCGTAATCTATTGCTGATATTAAGGTCTGCTAATTATTTACTTTTACGAGGAGTCTTAAATTGGGGTCTTTACAACCTTCAAATGTATAGCCGTCACCTCGCGTTCATCCTGCTAAAGGTGGCCCTGCCTAAGGAGTAAAGTAAACGCGACATCCTATCTCCGAAATCTTTTACATTCTGTCCATTCCTTTGTTTTGCTGACACAAGCTCGTTTTTTGCGGTGAACAGCGAAATGGGGTCCTTAAACCAAGTTGTCCCATTATTGAACAAACTCGAAAGCTGATAAAAGAGTGTGTTGACAAGAGATGAACTTTGACAACTCACTTGGATTGCCGTCGAAAATCAGAACAATGGATTTACCATAAGCAAACCAATTTTTACCTTCATGACAGGAAGTGTTAATTCACGAGTCTCTGCTAGAGGTTCGTGAAAAGGTAGGGCTTTGAAGAGCTCTACCGTAGATCTTTTGGAGCGGGTAAACATTTTTGGAAAAAAATCGACTTATCGAAACCTTTGGATTTTTAGTTAGGTTTATTTATTTATGTTTTTGTTTAAATTTAAATATATTTAAAAAAAAAAATTTCTGTGTTAGTTCTCCCTGTACTACTGTGCTGTAAAAGTGGATTGTTGTTTCTGAAGAGAGATGGTAATTCTGCAACATGGATTATGGTTTGTTTTGTGTTGATGCCAGGCAGGCTTCACGCCCTTAAGCTGTAAATTACAAAAAAAAATTGTTTTTTCGGTATTTGGCTTCGATACGCCTTCACTTTCGCTTTATTTACACTAAACCAGTGTTTTGCCGCGGTACGTCTCAAGAAAAGCGGTTGTTTTCTTGCTTTTGGTAGAGTGGATCGCTTTTGTGGATCCCACCGCTGCCACCAAATTTGTTACCCTTCGTGCTTTCTCGTTACAACCGAGGGAAGAGTGCCAAGCGGAGAGTCGACAGAAATAATTGAAGTTTATTTACTGATTCAGCTATTTATTGAACTCAATTTCACTTGTAGGACCACCCAGTTCAACCGTCTGTTATACTTTGATTCTTCAATCCGTTTTGTTAATATGAAGCAACCTCAAATCCGAAGCCAAGTCTCGTCCCCTCCATAGATATAGTATTCTACTTCTCACGCAAATAGTGCAGGCAATTTCTTTTCCATATTGCACTCATCATCACCCCTGTATTTCGTCGTATCGATAAACCATAAATTTAACTGCTCATGTTATGGTGCCGTGTACCTTTGTCGGTCAATATTTCAAGTATCTGGCGATCGCTCTAGAAACAGTACAGCGCACCTCCGGACATTTAAACTGTTTATTGCACTGACCCATATTACGGGCAGCCGCGCTTGCAAGCAAGCAAGCGCTCTTGACTTTGCATTTCGCATATTCGAATATGTGTATCTGTTTTCGCGGTGTCTTAATGATGTGTTTAACAAACAGAATAGAATGCATGGCAAATATGAATAAATGATAGACGACGGGATATTTGAGACGTAGTGTTGTGGGAACGATGATCTGCGTAGTAGAGGAAGGGAGGATAGTCCGTCTTATCCTAGATCAGGCTCTTACATAGATCTAATGTTGTTTGAGGAATGGAGGAGAAAATTGAAGTAATAGGCGCGACCTTTCACACACCCGAACCATGTCTTAGAAAATCACGTCCTTGTACACAACTCCGACCTTCAAAATGATATTGAGAACTGGAGATCGGAGAACATTAGATATACCATGTTCAATGGCGATAATATGGCAAATGATGTTATCGCCGATGAATGGTCACATCCCCTGCTACAGTGATCTGCTACAGAGCCCTCATTCGGCCTGTCATTGCCTATGGATGTTCCGTTTGGTTCAACGTCGGAACAAAGTTAATGGAAAAGATTCGGGTTTTCGAGAGACAATGCCTTAATGCTTGTATCCCCTTATATAGAACCAGAGTCTGAGTACAAAAAATTCAATAGTAATGAGGTCCTTTTCAACGGGGCCAACCTGATCGGAGTGGATAACTTCCTAGTAAGGCTTATTCGAAGTCACACTGCAAGAGCAATGACTTCAAACAACAAATTGATCTCCGGGGCTTATGACCTAAACGACATCTAACATGGAACAGTGCGCCTTAATGGCCTTTTTCCCTCCATTTAGATAGATCTGGTTCAGGATAAATAAGCGGTACCGACAATCTTAAACGTTGGCCGAAAAGTTGTGGACGGGCCAATCAACTACGACCAAGACGTTGCAAGTAGCTCACCGGAGACTCTTCGGTTTATTTTGATTGCCCTTAAGGCAAATCATAGTGCATTTCGCATTTCTTGTCAGCCTGGCCGGTTTACATGTGGTCAAGGTAGAATAACTAGGCTTTAAGTGGTTTTAAGTAATATTTTAAGATATGCTTAATTATTCCGGGCTTAAGATTAGTTTTTTAGTTAAGATCTTAGTTTTATTTAAAGGTAAATTATAACAAGTTCATTTATAAAGTGTTTTGTTTCACATAGTAAATATTTTTTCTTGGTTTATTAATAAGTTAGCATAATTTAAACATAATATGGTAAATAGTATTAAGTCGAAAGACATTATTTTTTATTTGTTAGCGCCCGAAGAGGGCTAGTAAGTTGGTGTATATAAAAAGTTAAGTTAATTAAGCTATCTTTGAGCGTTTTTTGTCTAGCATGTAAGTAAATGAATTCACTAATCAAAATGCATTAAAATGAAATGAATGCGATTATTTACCATGGAACAAAAATAGCCCCGTAAGGATTTAAGGCTGGTGAAGTTACATGGCAATGTTGCTGAGTCATAACCGTACATGAAGCATACGTCCATCAGTTCATACCTTTGGCAAATCCAACTTAGTTTCGTGCGAAGCGTACGTGAGAGCTGAAAAGCTTTTGGTTAAATTTGGCAGGGTGGTTTAAATTTTATGACGAAAAAACAGTCAAAAATTAGGACAATTTCACTTCTTCAATTAAAATCAATTTAGTTTTCTAATAAAAAAAAGTTCAAAATTAATAAAATGTATAGTTTTCAACTATCTTATTAGATAAAAAAATATGTATAAATATATACACTGCCGTTCACATGCCCTTTCCGGACAAATTCATTTATTTTTTTTTCGTTTAATTTTAGTTCGAAAATTTCCATCAACATTATGTTATATTATGTATCAACAATTGACAAAATTTAGTTAATTCTCAACTATAAAAACTTATCTAAAGACGTAAACAGTATTTAGTTTCTTTATTTCTTGATCCACGTTCCCACAGCAGTGTTTGGAAAATTATTTCAGAAATTTTAGTCCTATAAATATTCTTAATTTTTCATGATTCCAAATGACGTCTACAACAGACACATGAAACATGTATAAAATTGCGTTGTAAGGAAGATCATAACATCCGAAGACTTACATTGATTACCACTGGTGTGGTTTCTTATCATGAACGAAAATCTAGAGGTCTTTCAAGAAAATGACATAGAGCTATGCAATATCTCGATATCGGCGTGGAAACATCTATCAAAATCTCCAAAGAAAACTGGACTGAATATCATCCTCCTGCAGCCATCTTTTTACCAGAAAGAAAGAGATAAGATGGTGAACATTTTCCGAGGAAGAGATGATGTAAAACTCTCGACTGATACTGTGTATTTTTTGAACTTCCACATTATACTTGACACAATAGTGCAGAAGTCCTGCCTGAACATCAGAGGCACTAAAGTTCTGTTCAATAACTAGCATACGGGGAGGATATTGATATAACTTGGGAACGTAGCTTGATGTCAAAAGTGAGTTTATGAGTGTTCAGACAAAACGAGGTTTGACGAGGGTAAAATGAAACATATGCTGTAATCAAGAAAGGACACCCAAATTCGACATCTGGGTCAAAACGTAAACAAAGACAGCTTTAACTTTGAGGTAGTTAGGGACTTTGTCTGCCTAGGCTTCGTTGAAAACACAAATAATAACGCTAACGCTGACTTCAAACGAAGAATACTTTAATTTTTGTCTTGAGATGGGAAGTTCATGGTTTGGGCCTACCTACCTACACGCACCCAAACCAATTTTCTTATTTTATAAAATGGGTTACCGTATGTAAGTCGCGCCTTCTTCAAACCTATGCTACATCCCGAATCCATAATGGAGGAACTTAGGGAGCGCGGTCTTTATGACTTGGTCAACCTGTTATTATATTGTTAAATCGGACTCCGGGTCCGTAATGATAAAAGTTATTATTACTTTCATTCACTGTGTTATCACTCAATTCCGACAATTTACAGTTCTCTTTATTTATGCATGTTTTTCTACAACTTTAATTCTAATAAAATTCACAATCTTCATTCCCTTTTTTTCGATTAAGAATTCTTGTTTTTCGTCTAGTATATGAAATAATTGCATAAGACTAGACTAACGACTACAATTTAGATAACATACACTACATAAGACTAGACTAACGACTACAATTTAGATATTGTTTGTTCCACAATAAGGGTTCAATTCAATTCTGATTTTATTTAATTATATACAATACAGACTTAATCTATTTATCTTCACACATTCACCGTAAACTTAGCAAATGAACGTCTTTTTTCTTAATATAGGTTTAGAAACTATATTAAAATTATTCTAAAACTTAAAAAAATTAACCAATCGTAATTAAAATTCATTCCCCGTTCAGCTTCTATGTGTTGCAATACTACATGAGCTCGGTCGTGGTCAGATACAGTCTCCGTCGAGCTCGCCCGTCCATACCTTTTCGGGCCACGTGGAAGATAACGGTACCGTTCATCTATCCTGACCCAGACCTTTTCTATCTAAATAAAGGAACGATTCAGGGGGCATAAGGCCATAAAGGCGCTCTGTTTCATGGTAGATGTCGTTTAGGTAAAAAGCCCCGGAGATCAAGGTGTTGTTCGAAGTCATTGCTCTTGCAATGTGATTTCGAATAAGCTTTATTAGGAAGTTATCCACCCTCATCAGGTTTGCCCCGTTGTACAGGACTTTTTAGTAAAGACTTTTTTGTACTCAGTCCCTATAGCTCTATATATGTAGGTAGAACAAGCTCTAAGGCATGGTCTCTTTTCCATTGAACCAGAATCTTTTCCATTGAACCACACGGGACAACCATAGGCAAGAACAGGATGAATGAGGGCAGTGCAGCAGATCACATTTAGCTTGGTAGCGAGTTGACTACTATGAAAGAGTCTCATTGTCAAGGGAAAGGCCGCATTGGCTCTGGCCAGAGCGGTATCTTTATTTTAGTAAAATAAAGATTTCGATCCAGCCAGATCACTAAGCGCCTGACAACACTTCGATTTGCCAGTGGTTGCCCGTTTTGTCCAACGATAGAGAACATTCGCAACTTCTTTGTAGTATTCCTAGAGGCCAAAGACAACGGAGTCCTGAACATAATGGCTAGCACTTCCACAAGTCGCAATATCCCTGATACTTTTCGAAGTCACCTGGCAAAAGACTTACGAGGACCTCGATCTTCGGACTTGGCCTGTACGCGATGAAGTCATCTACGTACGCTATGGATTGGTCAGGGCTCCATTAATAACTTTTTCGAATACCTTGCTGATGTTTGCAAGCAGACTAATCGATTGGAGATTTAGCGGATTGGCCATGTCTTAGTTCCGTTTAGGACCAGTCTTTCAGTGAACTGGATAGTGCGTATTATTCAGAGAATGGTTAAACAGGAGGTGTTTACCGCTTAAAAAGGAAGGTGCTTAAGAACAATGTAAGTCCATCGATTCTCACAGAAACCAGGAGATCTTCCTTTGAATTGTACGGAGGACGAACCCCTTCATTTGCGATCACATACTATGCCAAATTATTATCATTGAACATGGTAAAATCAGTGTTCTCCGATCGCCAGTGCTCAATGTCATATCCCAGAAGATGTCGTGCAATGGGACCCGATTTTCAAAGATAGGGTTTGCGCGAGTTTTAGTATTCAGCTTGTCCATATCGTAAAACGTCTCACCTATTGCTTCGAGTTTTCAGCTTATCCATATCGTGAAACCACTCACCTATTAAATACTTTAAATTTATCCTGAGGATCTACGATTAAAAAAAAAATGTCATCTTCGATCGGAGCTTAAGACTTGAAAGCTCATTCTGATTTTTCTTCTAAAGAATTTATTAATTTTCAGGAACATACTAGGATTACTAGCTTAATAGCCCGAATTTTGGTATTCCAATGCGAATTAATTG
This sequence comes from Orthonevra nobilis, assembly GCA_963555765.1. NCBI lineage: Eukaryota > Metazoa > Arthropoda > Insecta > Diptera > Syrphidae > Orthonevra > Orthonevra nobilis. The sequence continues at coordinate 66,168,783 of OY743226.1, read as the reverse complement.
CAGCACGGTAATTTTGCTGATTTATTGCTGTAGGTTTTTAAGTTGTGATTTCAGTGTCCTTATCTCCGAGTTTTGTGGGTCAGTGAAACGTCTGTACATGAGTTTTGTGGGTCAGTGAAATGTACATGAAATATACTTGAGTGTTAGTCTTGTCGGTAGCCTACTCTTTTGTCGACCGTTGCGATGCAGAATATATTGGCCAGTTCGTACTTAAGAATCGTTTTGTCTAGAGCTTGTTTTTGGGTATCGTCCATCCGATTAAGGTAAATGTCAATCTTCTCGTTCGAAAAATTCATATCGGATGGTTGGTTGAGCGAGTTCGAGAAGAGCGCTCTTGTCATCGTTCGGGAGAAGCTTGTCCACCGCGTCTTACTGTTATTGTAAGAATGCATTTAAACATACTCCTCTAATTCCGCAATCGCCTTGGGAATCGTTAGGACGGTACTTAATCCGCAATGGTCGCCGTCGTACAAGAATGTGTGAAGAAAGTTTGTTGTTCGTCAGTCCATGTCAGGCAGCTGTGTTCGTTCATCAAACAGCATTAGATCTTAATAAAAGCCTGATCTACGATTAGACGGACTGTCCATCGCTTATAAATCGAGTCGACACTCGACACTATTCTGACCCGACGAATTGAAAAGTAGGTTCCCTTTAGTATTTGGTGAATGACTTCTCCAATTGGTATATTTGGTGCTAAGATCTCTAGCCTTGAGGTAATAATTCTAATAGTCGACACTCGACACTATTCTGACCCGACGAATTGAAAAGTAGGTTCCCTTTAGTATTTGGTGAATGACTTCTCCAATTGGTATATTTGGTGCTAAGATCTCTAGCCTTGAGGTAATAATTCTACCCTGTTTTATAAAACAAAAATAGCGACAGTTCCGCTGTCTCTTCTTTTAATATATTACTGACTGTGCCTCTGAGTAGATTGGTTTTATTATACAAAAGAGCATCGAGGCTTCGGTCTTGTAATAACTTGAACAGTACAGCTCTTCGTTCAATATTTATTAGCGAATTTACATTCACTAAAAAAATCTTTAAGGATTTCTCCACCAGCGAACACATAGACTGGAGGCCCGTAAGACTCGGCGTTATACTCGGCAGTAGAGTGTAGATACGATCTACGTGTGTCGCCTGTTCCTGTGCTTGCTTGACTAATTTGCCCCTGAAAAAAAGAGCTATATAGCCAGCAGATCAGCAACACCGTTAGGTGCTCTAGGCCGTGCGGCTTGTGGATCAATCTTCGGCGGTTTGTGTACTGTACTTCTCGGGACAACCGCCATTTGGGCGGAGGTCACGTTGTGCGTTACGGCTGGTGTTTTGGAAACAGACGGGCGTTTCGCCTCCACCTTCAGCTATCGAGCCAGATTTACTTCGCTAACATAGTGGAACCTAGAAAAAATCTCGATTATTTGCGATGAGTTCCACGTTTCCACATAGAATGAACTTAATATTCGTGGTATCAGCAATCCTCTCCTTACCTTCTGGACATTCCTCCTTTTTGTACACTTGACGTACCGAAACTGCGTGCGGCGTATACAAAAATAGATTAAATTTACTAGCACAAAAAAATTCAATCAAACCTTTGTCCCATCAAGGTGACCCTTCATATATACCTTAATGCCTCCAAGGAAACAGTTTACGCTCCTTATATTACTTACGTAGCCTAGGACGAATTTATTAAAGAAATTTCCTCACAAAGGGTAAATGAGATTTTCAAGTTCACTTAACATATTGATGGCAAATCAACTCCAGCAAGTATCATTCTCTAAACGTTTGACCGTTTCCGTCCATCTAGCACTGTTAACATTGGTTGGTATAATTGCAAGGTCAGTGAACATTTCCCTAACCCCATGCGGTGACAAAATTACTACCTCTGTAAATCCCATGCATTTTCGCACACATATTGTGCGAACTGTGCTGAAGAGCACCCCGCATTTCAAAAAATGTAAAAGCTTCATTAAAGTCAAATAACTTCTTCAAATTAAGGAAACTAGAAAATGTCCGAAGCCAAGCAAGCATATAAGGAATTAAATCCTGTACTCCCCTTTACCCTAACATTTGCATATATTGCTCATCAAGCCATACCTACCTCAACAAACAAAAATCCAGTTATAAACGCAATCAATTCCCCACAATGTACCCCACAGATCAATTTCAGACTGAATAGCCAAATCATTCAGAAAAACAACTCACATAAACCAACAACAAAAAAGATTCTTCAAAAACCCGATCATCCAATGCATTTTGCAATTCAACTTCTCTCCCCAAAAAAGCCTTCCAAAATCAACGTCTCAAACAAGGCAAAACAAACTTACACCAACAACGAAACATAAACACTCTAGTAAATCACACCATATCAACTCAAATACCACCAAACATACCTCCTCGTAGCACTGAATCAACAGCAATAAACTTCAATTCACCTTTATCACAAAACATTAAATTTTTTATCGAAAACAATAACTACCAGATGCTGATCTTCACAAAAAGGTAAATGTGATCGGCTACACCGCCCTCTTTTGGCCTGTTCTTGCCTTTGACTGTCGCATGTGTTTCAACGTGGGTTCAAGCTTAATGGAAAAAATTCGGGTTATCGAGAGACGATGCCTTAGTGCTTTTCTCAACTTACTATATATGGGACTCCAGAGTCTAAATAAAAAAATTTTTAAAGCAATGGAGTTAACGGAACACCGGGCCAACCCGATCAGAGTGGATAACTTCCTGATTAAGCTTATTCGAAGTCATATTGAAACAACCTGATCTCCGGGGATTACTACCACAACTTCATGCACCACGAGACAGTGCGCCCTATCGGCCTTATTCTCTCTGAAGCGTTTCTCTAGTTAGATAGAAAAGATCTGGTTCAGGATAGATAGATAGAAAGATAAATAGCGTACTGTTAATCCTCCACTTTGGTCGAAAAGCTGTGGACGGGCGGGTTAACTACAACCAAGACGTCGCAAGGAGTTCACCGGGACTCTTCGGTTCAGTTGGGCGGTATCAGGAAGTTATCCACCCTCATCAGGTTTGCCCCGTTGTACAGGACTTTTTAGTAAAGACTTTTTTGTACTCAGTCCCTATAGCTCTATATAGGTAGAACAAGCTCTAAGGCATGGTCTCTTTTCCATTGAACCAGAATCTTTTCCATTGAACCACACGGGACAACCATAGGCAAGAACAGGATGAATGAGGGCAGTGCAGCAGATCACATTTAGCTTGGTAGCGAGTTGACTACTATGAAAGAGTCTCATTGTCAAGGGAAAGGCCGCATTGGCTCTGGCCAGAGCGGTATCTTTATTTTAGTAAAATAAAGATTTCGATCCAGCCAGATCACTAAGCGCCTGACAACACTTCGATTTGCCAGTGGTTGCCCGTTTTGTCCAACGATAGAGAACATTCGCAACTTCTTTGTAGTATTCCTAGAGGCCAAAGACAACGGAGTCCTGAACATAATGGCTAGCACTTCCACAAGTCGCAATATCCCTGATACTTTTCGAAGTCACCTGGCAAAAGACTTACGAGGACCTCGATCTTCGGACTTGGCCTGTACGCGATGAAGTCATCTACGTACGCTATGGATTGGTCAGGGCTCCATTAATAACTTTTTCGAATACCTTGCTGATGTTTGCAAGCAGACTAATCGATTGGAGATTTAGCGGATTGGCCATGTCTTAGTTCCGTTTAGGACCAGTCTTTCAGTGAACTGGATAGTGCGTATTATTCAGAGAATGGTTAAACAGGAGGTGTTTACCGCTTAAAAAGGAAGGTGCTTAAGAACAATGTAAGTCCATCGATTCTCACAGAAACCAGGAGATCTTCCTTTGAATTGTACGGAGGACGAACCCCTTCATTTGCGATCACATACTATGCCAAATTATTATCATTGAACATGGTAAAATCAGTGTTCTCCGATCGCCAGTGCTCAATGTCATATCCCAGAAGATGTCGTGCAATGGGACCCGATTTTCAAAGATAGGGTTTGCGCGAGTTTTAGTATTCAGCTTGTCCATATCGTAAAACGTCTCACCTATTGCTTCGAGTTTTCAGCTTATCCATATCGTGAAACCACTCACCTATTAAATACTTTAAATTTATCCTGAGGATCTACGATTAAAAAAAAAATGTCATCTTCGATCGGAGCTTAAGACTTGAAAGCTCATTCTGATTTTTCTTCTAAAGAATTTATTAATTTTCAGGAACATACTAGGATTACTAGCTTAATAGCCCGAATTTTGGTATTCCAATGCGAATTAATTGCAGCACGGTAATTTTGCTGATTTATTGCTGTAGGTTTTTAAGTTGTGATTTCAGTGTCCTTATCTCCGAGTTTTGTGGGTCAGTGAAACGTCTGTACATGAGTTTTGTGGGTCAGTGAAATGTACATGAAATATACTTGAGTGTTAGTCTTGTCGGTAGCCTACTCTTTTGTCGACCGTTGCGATGCAGAATATATTGGCCAGTTCGTACTTAAGAATCGTTTTGTCTAGAGCTTGTTTTTGGGTATCGTCCATCCGATTAAGGTAAATGTCAATCTTCTCGTTCGAAAAATTCATATCGGATGGTTGGTTGAGCGAGTTCGAGAAGAGCGCTCTTGTCATCGTTCGGGAGAAGCTTGTCCACCGCGTCTTACTGTTATTGTAAGAATGCATTTAAACATACTCCTCTAATTCCGCAATCGCCTTGGGAATCGTTAGGACGGTACTTAATCCGCAATGGTCGCCGTCGTACAAGAATGTGTGAAGAAAGTTTGTTGTTCGTCAGTCCATGTCAGGCAGCTGTGTTCGTTCATCAAACAGCATTAGATCTTAATAAAAGCCTGATCTACGATTAGACGGACTGTCCATCGCTTATAAATCGAGTCGACACTCGACACTATTCTGACCCGACGAATTGAAAAGTAGGTTCCCTTTAGTATTTGGTGAATGACTTCTCCAATTGGTATATTTGGTGCTAAGATCTCTAGCCTTGAGGTAATAATTCTAATAGTCGACACTCGACACTATTCTGACCCGACGAATTGAAAAGTAGGTTCCCTTTAGTATTTGGTGAATGACTTCTCCAATTGGTATATTTGGTGCTAAGATCTCTAGCCTTGAGGTAATAATTCTACCCTGTTTTATAAAACAAAAATAGCGACAGTTCCGCTGTCTCTTCTTTTAATATATTACTGACTGTGCCTCTGAGTAGATTGGTTTTATTATACAAAAGAGCATCGAGGCTTCGGTCTTGTAATAACTTGAACAGTACAGCTCTTCGTTCAATATTTATTAGCGAATTTACATTCACTAAAAAATCTTTAAGGATTTCTCCACCAGCGAACACATAGACTGGAGGCCCGTAAGACTCGGCGTTATACTCGGCAGTAGAGTGTAGATACGATCTACGTGTGTCGCCTGTTCCTGTGCTTGCTTGACTAATTTGCCCCTGAAAAAAAGAGCTATATAGCCAGCAGATCAGCAACACCGTTAGGTGCTCTAGGCCGTGCGGCTTGTGGATCAATCTTCGGCGGTTTGTGTACTGTACTTCTCGGGACAACCGCCATTTGGGCGGAGGTCACGTTGTGCGTTACGGCTGGTGTTTTGGAAACAGACGGGCGTTTCGCCTCCACCTTCAGCTATCGAGCCAGATTTACTTCGCTAACATAGTGGAACCTAGAAAAAATCTCGATTATTTGCGATGAGTTCCACGTTTCCACATAGAATGAACTTAATATTCGTGGTATCAGCAATCCTCTCCTTACCTTCTGGACATTCCTCCTTTTTGTACACTTGACGTACCGAAACTGCGTGCGGCGTATACAAAAATAGATTAAATTTACTAGCACAAAAAAATTCAATCAAACCTTTGTCCCATCAAGGTGACCCTTCATATATACCTTAATGCCTCCAAGGAAACAGTTTACGCTCCTTATATTACTTACGTAGCCTAGGACGAATTTATTAAAGAAATTTCCTCACAAAGGGTAAATGAGATTTTCAAGTTCACTTAACATATTGATGGCAAATCAACTCCAGCAAGTATCATTCTCTAAACGTTTGACCGTTTCCGTCCATCTAGCACTGTTAACATTGGTTGGTATAATTGCAAGGTCAGTGAACATTTCCCTAACCCCATGCGGTGACAAAATTACTACCTCTGTAAATCCCATGCATTTTCGCACACATATTGTGCGAACTGTGCTGAAGAGCACCCCGCATTTCAAAAAATGTAAAAGCTTCATTAAAGTCAAATAACTTCTTCAAATTAAGGAAACTAGAAAATGTCCGAAGCCAAGCAAGCATATAAGGAATTAAATCCTGTACTCCCCTTTACCCTAACATTTGCATATATTGCTCATCAAGCCATACCTACCTCAACAAACAAAAATCCAGTTATAAACGCAATCAATTCCCCACAATGTACCCCACAGATCAATTTCAGACTGAATAGCCAAATCATTCAGAAAAACAACTCACATAAACCAACAACAAAAAAGATTCTTCAAAAACCCGATCATCCAATGCATTTTGCAATTCAACTTCTCTCCCCAAAAAAGCCTTCCAAAATCAACGTCTCAAACAAGGCAAAACAAACTTACACCAACAACGAAACATAAACACTCTAGTAAATCACACCATATCAACTCAAATACCACCAAACATACCTCCTCGTAGCACTGAATCAACAGCAATAAACTTCAATTCACCTTTATCACAAAACATTAAATTTTTTATCGAAAACAATAACTACCAGATGCTGATCTTCACAAAAAGGTAAATGTGATCGGCTACACCGCCCTCTTTTGGCCTGTTCTTGCCTTTGACTGTCGCATGTGTTTCAACGTGGGTTCAAGCTTAATGGAAAAAATTCGGGTTATCGAGAGACGATGCCTTAGTGCTTTTCTCAACTTACTATATATGGGACTCCAGAGTCTAAATAAAAAAATTTTTAAAGCAATGGAGTTAACGGAACACCGGGCCAACCCGATCAGAGTGGATAACTTCCTGATTAAGCTTATTCGAAGTCATATTGAAACAACCTGATCTCCGGGGATTACTACCACAACTTCATGCACCACGAGACAGTGCGCCCTATCGGCCTTATTCTCTCTGAAGCGTTTCTCTAGTTAGATAGAAAAGATCTGGTTCAGGATAGATAGATAGAAAGATAAATAGCGTACTGTTAATCCTCCACTTTGGTCGAAAAGCTGTGGACGGGCGGGTTAACTACAACCAAGACGTCGCAAGGAGTTCACCGGGACTCTTCGGTTCAGTTGGGCGGTATCAGGAAGTTATCCACCCTCATCAGGTTTGCCCCGTTGTACAGGACTTTTTAGTAAAGACTTTTTTGTACTCAGTCCCTATAGCTCTATATAGGTAGAACAAGCTCTAAGGCATGGTCTCTTTTCCATTGAACCAGAATCTTTTCCATTGAACCACACGGGACAACCATAGGCAAGAACAGGATGAATGAGGGCAGTGCAGCAGATCACATTTAGCTTGGTAGCGAGTTGACTACTATGAAAGAGTCTCATTGTCAAGGGAAAGGCCGCATTGGCTCTGGCCAGAGCGGTATCTTTATTTTAGTAAAATAAAGATTTCGATCCAGCCAGATCACTAAGCGCCTGACAACACTTCGATTTGCCAGTGGTTGCCCGTTTTGTCCAACGATAGAGAACATTCGCAACTTCTTTGTAGTATTCCTAGAGGCCAAAGACAACGGAGTCCTGAACATAATGGCTAGCACTTCCACAAGTCGCAATATCCCTGATACTTTTCGAAGTCACCTGGCAAAAGACTTACGAGGACCTCGATCTTCGGACTTGGCCTGTACGCGATGAAGTCATCTACGTACGCTATGGATTGGTCAGGGCTCCATTAATAACTTTTTCGAATACCTTGCTGATGTTTGCAAGCAGACTAATCGATTGGAGATTTAGCGGATTGGCCATGTCTTAGTTCCGTTTAGGACCAGTCTTTCAGTGAACTGGATAGTGCGTATTATTCAGAGAATGGTTAAACAGGAGGTGTTTACCGCTTAAAAAGGAAGGTGCTTAAGAACAATGTAAGTCCATCGATTCTCACAGAAACCAGGAGATCTTCCTTTGAATTGTACGGAGGACGAACCCCTTCATTTGCGATCACATACTATGCCAAATTATTATCATTGAACATGGTAAAATCAGTGTTCTCCGATCGCCAGTGCTCAATGTCATATCCCAGAAGATGTCGTGCAATGGGACCCGATTTTCAAAGATAGGGTTTGCGCGAGTTTTAGTATTCAGCTTGTCCATATCGTAAAACGTCTCACCTATTGCTTCGAGTTTTCAGCTTATCCATATCGTGAAACCACTCACCTATTAAATACTTTAAATTTATCCTGAGGATCTACGATTAAAAAAAAAATGTCATCTTCGATCGGAGCTTAAGACTTGAAAGCTCATTCTGATTTTTCTTCTAAAGAATTTATTAATTTTCAGGAACATACTAGGATTACTAGCTTAATAGCCCGAATTTTGGTATTCCAATGCGAATTAATTGCAGCACGGTAATTTTGCTGATTTATTGCTGTAGGTTTTTAAGTTGTGATTTCAGTGTCCTTATCTCCGAGTTTTGTGGGTCAGTGAAACGTCTGTACATGAGTTTTGTGGGTCAGTGAAATGTACATGAAATATACTTGAGTGTTAGTCTTGTCGGTAGCCTACTCTTTTGTCGACCGTTGCGATGCAGAATATATTGGCCAGTTCGTACTTAAGAATCGTTTTGTCTAGAGCTTGTTTTTGGGTATCGTCCATCCGATTAAGGTAAATGTCAATCTTCTCGTTCGAAAAATTCATATCGGATGGTTGGTTGAGCGAGTTCGAGAAGAGCGCTCTTGTCATCGTTCGGGAGAAGCTTGTCCACCGCGTCTTACTGTTATTGTAAGAATGCATTTAAACATACTCCTCTAATTCCGCAATCGCCTTGGGAATCGTTAGGACGGTACTTAATCCGCAATGGTCGCCGTCGTACAAGAATGTGTGAAGAAAGTTTGTTGTTCGTCAGTCCATGTCAGGCAGCTGTGTTCGTTCATCAAACAGCATTAGATCTTAATAAAAGCCTGATCTACGATTAGACGGACTGTCCATCGCTTATAAATCGAGTCGACACTCGACACTATTCTGACCCGACGAATTGAAAAGTAGGTTCCCTTTAGTATTTGGTGAATGACTTCTCCAATTGGTATATTTGGTGCTAAGATCTCTAGCCTTGAGGTAATAATTCTAATAGTCGACACTCGACACTATTCTGACCCGACGAATTGAAAAGTAGGTTCCCTTTAGTATTTGGTGAATGACTTCTCCAATTGGTATATTTGGTGCTAAGATCTCTAGCCTTGAGGTAATAATTCTACCCTGTTTTATAAAACAAAAATAGCGACAGTTCCGCTGTCTCTTCTTTTAATATATTACTGACTGTGCCTCTGAGTAGATTGGTTTTATTATACAAAAGAGCATCGAGGCTTCGGTCTTGTAATAACTTGAACAGTACAGCTCTTCGTTCAATATTTATTAGCGAATTTACATTCACTAAAAAATCTTTAAGGATTTCTCCACCAGCGAACACATAGACTGGAGGCCCGTAAGACTCGGCGTTATACTCGGCAGTAGAGTGTAGATACGATCTACGTGTGTCGCCTGTTCCTGTGCTTGCTTGACTAATTTGCCCCTGAAAAAAAGAGCTATATAGCCAGCAGATCAGCAACACCGTTAGGTGCTCTAGGCCGTGCGGCTTGTGGATCAATCTTCGGCGGTTTGTGTACTGTACTTCTCGGGACAACCGCCATTTGGGCGGAGGTCACGTTGTGCGTTACGGCTGGTGTTTTGGAAACAGACGGGCGTTTCGCCTCCACCTTCAGCTATCGAGCCAGATTTACTTCGCTAACATAGTGGAACCTAGAAAAAATCTCGATTATTTGCGATGAGTTCCACGTTTCCACATAGAATGAACTTAATATTCGTGGTATCAGCAATCCTCTCCTTACCTTCTGGACATTCCTCCTTTTTGTACACTTGACGTACCGAAACTGCGTGCGGCGTATACAAAAATAGATTAAATTTACTAGCACAAAAAAATTCAATCAAACCTTTGTCCCATCAAGGTGACCCTTCATATATACCTTAATGCCTCCAAGGAAACAGTTTACGCTCCTTATATTACTTACGTAGCCTATGACGAATTTATTAAAGAAATTTCCTCACAAAGGGTAAATGAGATTTTCAAGTTCACTTAACATATTGATGGCAAATCAACTCCAGCAAGTATCATTCTCTAAACGTTTGACCGTTTCCGTCCATCTAGCACTGTTAACATTGGTTGGTATAATTGCAAGGTCAGTGAACATTTCCCTAACCCCATGCGGTGACAAAATTACTACCTCTGTAAATCCCATGCATTTTCGCACACATATTGTGCGAACTGTGCTGAAGAGCACCCCGCATTTCAAAAAATGTAAAAGCTTCATTAAAGTCAAATAACTTCTTCAAATTAAGGAAACTAGAAAATGTCCGAAGCCAAGCAAGCATATAAGGAATTAAATCCTGTACTCCCCTTTACCATAACATTTGCATATATTGCTCATCAAGCCATACCTACCTCAACAAACAAAAATCCAGTTATAAACGCAATCAATTCCCCACAATGTACCCCACAGATCAATTTCAGACTGAATAGCCAAATCATTCAGAAAAACAACTCACATAAACCAACAACAAAAAAGATTCTTCAAAAACCCGACCATCCAATGCATTTTGCAATTCAACTTCTCTCCCCAAAAAAGCCTTCCAAAATCAACGTCTCAAACAAGGCAAAACAAACTTACACCAACAACGAAACATAAACACTCTAGTAAATCACACCATATCAACTCAAATACCACCAAACATACCTCCTCGTAGCACTGAATCAACAGCAATAAACTTCAATTCACCTTTATCACAAAACATTAAATTTTTTATCGAAAACAATAACTACCAGATGCTGATCTTCACAAAAAGGTAAATGTGATCGGCTACACCGCCCTCTTTTGGCCTGTTCTTGCCTTTGACTGTCCCATGTGTTTCAACGTGGGTTCAAGCTTAATGGAAAAAATTCGGGTTTTCGAGAGACGATGCCTTAGTGCTTTTCTCAACTTACTATATATGGGACTCCAGAGTCTAAATAAAAAAATTTTTAAAGCAATGGAGTTAACGGAACACCGGGCCAACCCGATCAGAGTGGATAACTTCCTGATTAAGCTTATTCGAAGTGATATTGAAACAACCTGATCTCCGGGTATTACTACCACAACTTCATGCACCACGAGACAGTGCGCCCTATCGGCCTTATTCTCTCTGAAGCGTTTCTCTAGTTAGATAGAAAAGATCTGGTTCAGGATAGGGCGGGTTAACTACAACCAAGACGTCGCAAGGAGTTCACCGGGACTCTTCGGTTCAGTTGGGCGGTATCAGAATGCGGCCTCGCTGATGTCGTTAGGCAACTTCAACACTATAGGTGGCTGGAAGAAGGGCAGAATTCTGTCGCCCATTATATATCTGGGGTGCCCTTGAGGCTTACATATTTTTAAGGAAGTGTGAGTCGTTAGTTATAAGAAAGTAAATAGTTTTAATTTTATTTTAAGTTAGGATAAGATTCTAGGACCTAGATAAGTACTATATATAGTTGATTATTTTGGTCTAGTTTAAGTACAAATAAAACAGTCCGTTCACTACGTTTTTTGCTTAATAATTGGTATTTTTCTTAGTTGTCTTTATAATAAATTTTATATAATTCAAATAAAAAATAAGATTTTATTTATATAAAGTTAATAGCTAAAATACTGGATTAACAAAGAGAACTTGCTCTCATGAAAATGGACATCAAATCGTCCAAAGATTGTAAGGGAGCTGCCCAGAGAAGAGGTTCAAGGAACTTCAAGAGGAATGGAGTGACTTCAAGACAACGTCATCATCGCTGGAAGGTGTCAGAATTCCGAGACGGACACAACAAAATGCATGATCTCAAGTTTAGTCACATGGATTCGCATATGCATCCGAATAAGCATTTTCTGCAGTTGTGTATCTCAAGATTTATACTACTCTACCTCAAGATTGTGACGCTTCTACAATCAGCCTTATCGCATCAAAGACAAATGTGGCACCGGTGAAGCAGGTATCATTGGCAAGTTATGTGCAGCAGCACTTCTTACAAAGTTAAAGAACAAAAACAAGGAGGGAGCAGATATGGAATTCAACCGAGTTTACGCATGGTCAGATTCTACCATTGTACTGAACTGGTTAAAACAGTGAAATTGAACTCATTTGTCGCCAACAGAGTGTTCTATGTTCAACAACGTTTTGTAGGACAATGGAGGTTTGTGCCCGGTAAAGATAATCCAGCTGACATTCCGTCTCGAGGATCATTCGGAGATACTTTTAGTGAAAATTTAACTTGGTAACATGGACCAGACTGGTTTAAGAAAGGTGAAACAACAGCAATCAAATTAATGACTGAAATCCAAGAATTATCAGAAGTCCGAACGATACACGCTTGCTTATCAATGGACAACAGCAATCCTTCATGCAAGAATATATTATTATGTTATTTTTTGCTCAAATTTTCTTCGTTCACAAAACTTCAGATCTTCGCTGAACCCATTTAACAATTAATATTACGAGTGGGCTGTTTAAAACACGCAATCTTGACAACCAATCAAAGAACCCAATGATTCTCGCGTCGTCATATCCCACCCACATCAGATGCTCATAGTTTCGAGGTGTGTAGTCACATAAGGCTAACATAGGACTTTTCGTTGGTTTGGCAAAAAAGGCAGTGCACATTCAACTTACATCTAACTTAACAAAGGACGGGCTTATGGCAGCATTGCGACGCATGATCAGCAGAAGAGGATCTGTGTATCACATGTATAGTATAGTGATAATGGAACCAACTTCATCGGAGCCGAAAAACATTATTGACGCATTGCAGATCAACTTAACAAACAGTGGGATACAGTTGTATTGCTCCCACCTAGACCTTCACACATTGGTGGACTCTGGGAAGCCGGAGTTAAATCCCTGAAGAACCATTGCTAGCCTCACAACAACATTTCATTTTGGATATGTCTGAGAGTAGCTTAAAGAGGTGGAAGCTAATTCAAAAACTGAAAAACGACTTGTACAAACGATGGTATGAGGAGTACTTATCAAAGATTAACGATTCAAATGGAAGCATTTAACAAGGAATATTGAGGTCGAACAATTGGTACTGCTGAAAGGTGAACTTATTTCACCGACGAAATGGCCTCTGGGAAAAATTGTGGAAGTGCGTTGTAGAGCTGATGGACTGACCAGAGTAGTGACAGTGAAAACAGAAGAAGAAGTATTGAAACGACCAATACCCAAGGTGTGTCCACTACCGAATGAAGCCTCAGGAGAAAGAAGATAAATTGAAGGTGAAGCAGTCTACGATTTCAACATGGAACTAGAGAAATACAAAACCACCAGATTCTTTGTTGCTCTTGCAGTCCTGTCAATTCTTGCATTAGATACGCTGGGATCTACACGATACACAATAACCCACCCGATTTCCTATACTAGATCTAATACGTGATCAATCAAACGTTAATAAGACAAGTGATCAATTGCTTGAACTGTATAGAAGGGCAAGGTCTGTGATTCAGGATAATCAGTGCGAAGAATTGCGGAATCACCAGGATATCGAAGCTTTTGACAAAAATCAGAGGGCTCTCATAAAAGGTAGTCAAACCAACAACAAGATATTGCTGTCGACAATTGCAAGCGTGAACGACACAGAAGCGAGAATCGAAAATAAAATAAACATCTTCACCAAACGACTTAATGCTAGTTTGGAAGAAATCAACAAAATGGAAAACTGGTACAAATTCGTTTATGAGAATAAGATAAATGTATACGTGACGATCGCATATTTGATCGCGCTAAATTACATGCGGGAGATCGAAACAAAATACAAAAATTTGTTTGGGTGCGAGTAGGTCTGCCCATACCATACACTTCCCATCTTAAGACACAAAAGAAATAGGTGCTATTTTATTTTCCTACACCAAGAAATTCAATTCGGATTATGAAAATATCATTCATTCCCTAACCAAATGCATTGAAAACAAAAAGATCAGATACATATATTTTTAGCTGCGTTTGAGGAATACTTTATACTCGTATATTTTTTCGTATTTTTGGATCATTTAAAATACGAATTGCGTATTTAACATTGATATATAGTATTAACATATTTCAATTTGGAAATACTTTTTTTCTGACTGAGTGACATTTCTACTAAAAGAAGATTAGATTTTTAGTTTTACTGCAGAAATAGCTTAATATAATTTAAAATAATTTTTATCGTTTTTTTGTTTTTTAAATGATAGCTGGTTGGAATTTATTTGACATTAATCATTTAATTACTAACTTGAGGTGGCGTTACAGTTCGCGTGGCATGGTATTTTATCCTTTTGGCTAAGTCGATGTCGCTGTACAACTCGTAGCATACAGTTCGTTGTTCGTTGAATATTCTCCTCCACTCACCGTCAATGTAGATGGGAAAAAAATTACACTTTTCTCTCGGAACAACCTAAGAGGCTTTCATCCGCTTTTGAGAGTGTACATGCTTCTGCACCATATAGTAGGACGGGGATGATATGAGTCCTATAGAGCGATGCTTCAGTTCTTCGAAAGAGGGCTTAGCTTTCTTTACCAGGGGTATTCTTCATTTGATCTCAGCGCTGGTGTTATTATCTGTTTTTAGAGCGGAGCCAAGATAGACAAAGCCCTAACTACCTCAAAGTTATAGCTGTCTATGGTAACGTTCTGACCCAGACGTCGGATTTGGGTTTTCTTGATGGCAGCATATGCTTCTTTTTGCCCTCTTTTGTTGACAAGGTTCTTTTGCAATATTGTCCCAAGTATCATGTTGAAGAAATCGCATGACAGTGCATACCCTTGTCTAAGACGTTGTTTGACATCAAGTGGATCGGTGACGTCTTTGCCGACTTCAATTTGTGAAGGATGGCGGTGACCTCGTCATCTTTCACAAAAGTACTAGCTTGGTAGGGATGCCAAACCTAGACATGACTTCATAAATCTCGTCTCTTTGGACGAAACAGACACCAAAACCAACCTTGGAACTGACGAAAAGGTTGTGCGTACTAACTTGGCGCTACTGGGTTGTTTCCAAGATCTGCCGTTATGTTAATATTTGGTTTATGGTGGACTTTTCTGGTCGAAAACCACATTTATACGAACCTGTCAGGATGTTGACAAACTGCTTCAGACGTTCACATCATACGTCGGAAAAGATGTTAAAGGCAATTTTGAGGAGATTGACACCTCTATAATTGACTTCCTTCCTTCAGGATTGGGCAACCAATACTGAGATTCCATTCATCTCGCATACTTTCTTTTGACAATGTTTTGCAGATGAGTTGGTGCATACTCCTAACTAAGTCATAGCCGCCGCTTTTAGAAGTTCTATCTTGCTATCTGTTCTTCGTCTAGGTCAGGTAGATGGCATTGTTGGTTCTTCAATGTCTTCAGCATTGGCTGCAATTCTACTATGATATTTCCATTTCGAATTTTGCAGGCTTCGGTTTGTGGTGTGTAAGCTTGAGATAATTATTTTTGCTGGCTGGCTGTCCATGGCTTGCATTAAACGACTCAATAAAAGCATTTTCGACTGTAATATAGGACCAACGACACAAAATCTTAGCCAGTCATCCTCTAAGAGTATCCAACTCAACGTGAAGATAAGATATTTTAAATTAAGAGTTACGAAAATCGATTTCATACAAACAACTTTAACATTGGAAGTTGAATTTGTATTTGCTTTTGGCAGTTGTTTTTCAACTTCTTCAAAAAAGTGTTATAAATCAGACAGCCAGAATTATGACTTAGCTTAGTTTCAAAAGTATTACATTTTGTAAGAACTCTGTTCATAGGGATTCATATTTTAAAAGTTTGAGGACCAACTGCTTATTTCAACTTCATGTATTTTTGGAATTATTTTTAATCAATCAAATTGGTTTGATTGCTTTTCTTTGGAAGATATTAACCACTGCTCGGAATATTAAGGTTTAACTTTATGTCCTTTTTGAAAGGGTTCAAAAGTACATAGTTTCAATCCAGAGATTTCCACCACCTCTTTCTTCCGAGCTGGTAACTGCTCAGCAAAGGATCACTTTCTGTCTGGTAATTATATGGCTTAAGGAGGATCACATTCAATCCAGTTTGCTTTGCAGATTTCGATAGGATTTTCCACGCCGATTTCGAGAGATTTTTTTTGTCTGTGTCATTTTCTGGAAAGACCTCTAGGATTGGGTTCATGATAAGAAACCACAACAGTGGAAAGCAAACTAAATCGGATGTTATGGTCTTCCTTGTAATATACGAGCAATGCAGTTTTATCCAAGTATTTTAACTTTGTCATTTAGGTTTCTCCCGATGATTTTGCTTTAAATTCAATTGCCTCATGTAATTTGCGCCATGAGCTTCTTATTGCTAATATATTATAACTATAAAAAAGCGTCAAGCTACAGCCGAGCAGGTTTTGAACAAAAAAAACTGGTTTCCCCATAATTTCTAAGGATGTTTTCATGTATCAGTGTTACAGACGTCACTCTGAGTCTTGAAAAATGGGAAACACCTACAGGATTCACATTTCTGAAACAATTTTCAAAGAACTTGGGTGGAAATTTGGATCAGGAAATAGAGAAAGGGGCATATCAATGTACGAAATGGCCTAAACTAAAAACTGTTTTAGTCTTTTTGGTAGTCTCTATAAATAGTAACTTACTTAGTTTAGTCAATTGACTAAATAAACATAATATTGATGAAACTTTTGGCATTAAAATTGAACAAAAAAAAATTTAATATGAATTTGTCCGGAAACTTATGAACGGCAGTGTATATATTTATGCATATTTTTTTATCTGATAAGGAAGCTGTAAACTATAAATCTAATCAATTTTGAACTTTTTTTTATTGGAAAACTAAATTGGTTTTAATTGAAGAAGTGAAAATGTCCCTTTTTTTGACAGTTTTTTCGTCATAAAATTCAAACCACCCTGTGAAATTTAACCAAAAGCTTTTCAGGTGATCTTTATGCACACACGCTTCGAATGAAACCAATTTGGCTTCGATAGCTTGATTTGTTCTCGAGTTAGGCTGTACGAAAGAATCCGCACAAACGAACGTACGTACGTACGTACACACACACACACAGACATCTTTCTAAAAATGATGTAATCCGACTACTGGGACCGCCAAACGTGGAGAAATGTAAAAATTTTGAATTTCGAAAATCGGACCGATTACAAGAACTTCCTGATGGGAAGTTAAAAATGAGAGAAGTATTTTGCCGCTATGGCTTAATTGATGTTCTTGTAAGTGACAATGGAAGGCAGTTTACTTCAGAAGACTTTAAACTTTTTTTAAAAACAAACCGCATTAAGCATGTTCTTACTGCTCCTGGACATCCAGCGACGAATGGCCAGGCAGAAAATTTTATTAAAACACTCAATCTTACCCAGTCTTAAAGTAAAAAATTGGTTTGGTTGCGAGTAGGTCTGCCCATACCATGAACTACCCATCTCAAGATAAAAAAAAATGTAGGTGCTGTTTTATTTGCCACCACCATCAAATTCCATTTGGGTTATGAAAACATCATTAATTTCCTAGAAAAATGCATTGCAATAGAAAAAATTAAATACATACATTTTACATTTTAATATTCATTTTTCACACTTTTCTCTCGAAACTACATGAGTCGCCTTCATCTGCTTTTGAAAAATTCCATGCTTCTGCATCATGTATCATAGTAGGACGGGGATGGTAGGCCGATACTTAGGTTCTTCGAGAAAGGGCTTTACATAAATGCTTTCTTAGCCACGGGTGTTCTCGGTTTGACCACAACGCTGGTGTTGTTATCTGTGTTTGCAGCGAAGCCTAAGCAAAGTCCCTAACTACCACAAAGTTATAGCTGTCTATGTTAACGTTCTGAACCAGACGTCGCATTTAGGTGTCCTTTCTTGATGACAGCATATATTTCTTTTTGCCCTATTATACAAAAAGACGAGTTTGAATGGATGCCAAACCTAGACATGGCTTCAAACATCTCGTTTCTGTGGACGAAACAGAAACAATCTGCCGATATATTACATTTAGGACTCTACAATTGGCACAGTTAAGATGATCTCCTTTCTTTAAGTGCGGCAAACAATACTGAGATTCCATTTTCATCTTTGATGCTTTATTGTTTCATTGCCGCCGCATTGAAAAGTTCGACAGCTAAAGTTGCTTTATTAGATTTTAGCTTATACTATATGTTATTGCTATCTATTTCGTCTAATACAGTCCTCAGCATTGACTGTAACTCGACTATGATTTTTCCACTTTGAACTTTGCAGGCTTTGGTTTGGGGTATGTAACCCTGAGATAATTGTTTTTTCGAACCTCTTTCCTGGTACTTTATATGTCAACACCGTCGATCGCGCGTTTCTCATGCTAGAGAAAGTTGTGCACGAAATTAAAACTGACAATTAGAACACTTGAAAATTTGTCACGCATGGAATTACAGCATATTTCTCGCATTTAGCTGTTTTACAATCCCTTTGTTCCAACTTACGGCCGATTGCATTTATTGTTCTGGTCAATAGAAAGCAAGAGAGGGTAGTTTCTGGACTTCATTTAATCCTTATTTTCTTAGTGACCACTTTGTGTAGGAGTTTTGTTTGCCAAAAGAATGGAAATTGTGCAATCAGATCGTTACTGAAATTGTTTTGTCTGTGACCAAAATAACCAACTTAGTATAACGAATCAAGTTAGAAAAAATATAGGACCAACGATACAAATTCTTAGCAAGTTTTCTGTAGGCACATAGTGGCACACGGGCATCGCTATAAGAAAATAGAACTCTACTTTAAGATAAGATGTGTCAAATTTGGAGTTATATTACGACAAATTTTACATTGAAAGTTGAATTTGTTATTGAAGTTGTTTTTCAACTTCACCAAATAAGTGTTTAAACTTGTTAGGGACAGACATCCAGAAATAAATTAAAATTGATCAGAGCTAACTAGGAAACGTCACTTACAAATCATTACT
Organism: Orthonevra nobilis; assembly: GCA_963555765.1. Taxonomy (NCBI): domain Eukaryota; kingdom Metazoa; phylum Arthropoda; class Insecta; order Diptera; family Syrphidae; genus Orthonevra; species Orthonevra nobilis. The sequence goes on along the minus strand of OY743226.1, from coordinate 66,149,645 downwards.
ATTCTAGAAAAATAAAGTTTAAGAATGAGAAGATGAGAAAAAGTTAAACTTGTGACCAGAGTTTGGCTATTGATTGCGGAATTAAAATCGTTGTTTCGATATTAACATTGTGAAAGATCGCTTATGTCAACTCCTTGTTCAATTCATTTTTGAAAATATTTCTACGAACTTGTACGATGCACTTGTTGTGCTCGGACTATTAAAGCGTGACTATCTTTATGTCGATTAAGTTCAAAAGTGCGCCTCTTCCTTCCGAACTGGGAACTGCTCAGCATATGATCTTTTTCTTCTAGTTAATATATGGCTTTAAGAGGATCACATTCAGTTCGAGATTCAGATTTCGAGAGATTCTTTATCCATGTGTCATTTTCTGGAAAGACATCAAGGATTGGGCTTATGATAAGAAACCACAACAGGGGAAAACAAACTAAATCGGTTGTTATGATCTTCCTTGCAATATACGAGTCATGCAGTCTTAGCCATGTGTTTTAACCTTGTCATTTAGCTTGAATTCAATTGCCTCATGTAAGTGGCACCATGAGCTTCCTTTTGCTAATATATTATAACGATAAAAAATTGGTTTGGGTGCGAGTAGGTCTGCCCATACCATGAACTTCCCATCTCAAAATAAAAAAAATATAGGTGCTGTTTTATTTGCCGCCATCATCAAATTCCATTTGGGTTATGAAAACATCATTAATTTCCTACAAAAATGCATTGCAATAGAAAAAATTAAATACATACATATTTTATTCAGCTTTGAATCATTTAAAAAAAGCTTACGTATTTAATATTTATTTTTCACACTTTTCTCTCGAAACTACATAATTCGCCTTCATCTGCTTTTGAAAGTTTCCATATATCATAGACGGGGATGGTAGGCCGATACTTAGGTTCGAGAGAGGGTTTTACACAATTGCTTTCTTAGCCACGGGTATTCTCGGTTTGACCTCAACGCTGGTGTTATTATCTGTGTTTGAAGCGAAGCCTAAGCAAAGTCCCTAACTACCACAAAGTTATAGCTGTCTATGTTAATGTTCTGAACCAGACGTCGCATTTAAGTGTCCTTTCTTGATGACAGCATATATTTCTTTTTGCCCTACTATACAAAAGTACGAGCTTGGCAGAGATGCCAAACCTAGACATGACTTCATAAATCTCGTCTCTGTGGACGAAATAGACACCAAAACCAAGCTTGAAATTGATGAAAAGGTGGTGCGTACTGACTTGGCGCTCCTGGGTTTTTTCCAAGATCTGCCGTTATGTCAATATTTGGTTTATGGTGGACTTTTCTGGTCGAAAACCTCATTTATACGGACCTATCAGGATGTTGACGAACTGCTTCAGACGTTCACATCATACGGCGGAAAAGATGTTAAAGGCAATTTTGAGGAGATTGATGCCTCTATAATTGGCTTCCTTCCTTCAGGATTGGGCAACCAATACTGAGATTCAACTCATCTCGCATGCTTTCTTCTGACCATGTATTGAAGATGAGTTGGTGCATACTCCCAACTAAGTTATCGCCACCGCTTTTAGAAGTTCTATCTTGCTATCTGTACTTCGTCTAGGTCAGGTAGATGGCATTGTTGGTTCTTTCATGTCCTCAGCATTGACTGCAATTCTATTATGATATTTCCACTTCGAATTTTGCAGGCTTCGGTTTGAGGTGTGTTACACTGAGATAATTGTTTTTGCTGACTGGCTGTCCATGGCTTGCTTTAAACGACTCAATGAAAGCATTTTCGACTGAAATATAGGACCAACGACCAAAATCATAGCCAGTCATCCCTCTAAGAGTATCCAACTCAACGTGAAGATAAGATATTTTAAATTTAGAGTTGCAAAAATCGATTTCATAACAACAACTTTAACATTGGAAGTTGAATTTGTATTTGCTTTTGGCAGTTGTTTTTCAACTTCTTCAATAAAGTGTTATAAATCAGACAGCCAGAATTATCAAATATTATATAGCTTAGTTTCAAAAGTATTACATTTTTTAAGAACTCTGTTAATAGGGATTCATATTTTAAAAGTTTGAGGACCAACTGCTTATCACAACTTCATGTATTTTTGGAATTATTATAAATCAATCAAACTGCTCGGAATATTAAGGCGCGATTAACTTTATGTCCTTTTTGAAAGGGTTCAAAAGTACATAGTTTCAATCCAGAGATTTCCACTACCTCTTCCTTCCGAAACTGGTAACTGCTCAGCAAAGGATCTTTTTCTGTCTAATAAATAAATATATGGCTTAAAGAGGATCACATTCAGTCCAGTTTTCTTTGCAGATTTTGATAGGCTTTTCCACGCCGATTCCGAGAGATTTTTATTATCTCTGTGTCATTTTCTGGAAAGATCTCTAGGATTGGGTTCATTACAAGAAGCCACAACAGTGGTAAACTAAATCGGATGTTATGGTCTTCCTTGCAATATACGAGTCATGCAGTTTAAGCCATGTATTTTAACTTTGTCATTTAGGTTTCTCTCGATGCTTTTGCTTTTAATTCAACTGCCTCATGTTATTTGCGCCATGAGCTTCTTTTTGCTAATATATTATAACTATAAAAAAGCGTCAAGCTACAGCCGAGCAGGTTTTGAACAAAAAAACTGTTGGCTCCATAATTTTCTAAGGATATTTTCATGTGTCAGTGTTGCAGACATCACTCTGAGTCTTGAAAAATGGAAAAGACTTACAGGATTCACATTTCTGAAACAATTTTCAAAGAACTTCTGTGGAAATTTGGATCAGGAAATAGAGAAAGGGGCATATCAATGAATGAAACATAATATTGATGAAACTTTTGGCATTAAAATTGAACAAAAAAAAATTTTTATATGAATTTGTCCGGAAACTTATAAACGGCAGTGTATTTATTTATGCATATTTTTTTATCTGATAAGGTAGCTATAAACTATAAATTTAATTAATTTTGAACTTTTTTTATTGGAATACTAAATTGATTTTAATTTCAGAAGTGAAATTGTTTTTTTTTTTTTGACAGTGTTTTCGTCATAAAATTCAAACCACTATGTGGAATTTAACCAAAAGCTTTTCAGGTGATCTTTATGCACACACACTTCAAATGAAACCAATTTGGCTTCGATAGCTTGATTTGTTCTCGAGTTAGGCTGTACGAAAGAATCCGCACAATCGTACGTACATACGTACGTACGTACACACACACACAGATATCTTTCTAAAAATCATGCAATCCGACTACTGGGACCGCCAAACGTGGAGAAATGTAAAAATTTTGAATTTCGAAAATCGGAGCGATTACAAGAACTTCCTGATGGGAAGTTAATAATACTTGCTTAGAAACAATTTTAAATAGGTTTTTGATTGACTACCGTAACGCCATACACTGTGCAACATGTCAATCACCTTCTAAGCTCTTTCTGGGAAGGCTTTTGAAAACCCGTTTAAGTAGATTAAAGCCACCCACAACGCGACAAGCTATAATTGAAAGTCAAAATAATAATATAAAAAATTACAAAGGCAAACGCAATTCCATGTTTTCAACAGGGCAATGCGTTATGATAAGAGATTTCAAAAACCCTGATAAACCCAGCTGGACTCAAGCTACTATAAAAAAAAAAATCGGTCCCCGATCGTATTCATGTATCATTGCTCTCAACAATAGGTAAATAAAGCGACATTTTGATCAAATAAGAAACAAGAACAAAAATCAACATGTTGAAATTGGAGCCAACGCTGAAAGGGAACTCTTTAGTGTCCACAACAATAACTCGAGAAAGTAGTCCTAATATTCCTACCTCAGATCAGACTCCGGAAGCTGCCACTAGTAGAGTTTTGAGACCACGCCTGGAAAACATAGGTATGCTATAAAGAATGAATTAATTAAAAAAATATTTGAACTATTTACAATTAATTTAGGCTTTTATATTATTAGAATTATTTTTGTGAATACAAGGAATTTAATTTTATCTCATTTCATTTATCATAACTTTATAAACATAATTATATGTAAAAAAAACAAAAAAAATTATAAAAATTGTACCTAATTGTTGATAATTAAAATAACCATGCCATAACCATTTCCATGCTTTCATGCGACAAAAATTCCAATAAATGGCTACGTTTGAGATACGCATTTAGTAGCTTGTTAACTTCCCATCAGGAAGTTCTTGTAATCGGTCCGATTTTCGAAGTTCAAATTTTTTACATTTCTCCACGTTTGGCGGTCCCAGTAGTCGGATTCCATGATTTTTAGAAAGATGTCTGTGTGTGTGTGTGTACGTACGTACGTACGTTTGTGCGGATTCTTTCGTACAGCCTAACTCGAGAACAAATCATGCTATCGAAGCCAAATTAGCTTCATTCGAAGCGTGTGTGCACCGGAAAAGTTTTTGGTTGAATTTCACAGGGTGGTTTGAATTTTATGACGAAAAAACTGTCAAAAAAAGGGACAATTTGACTTCTTCAATTAAAGTCAATTTAGTTTTCCAATAAAAAGAGTTCAAATTTAATTAAATTTATAGTTTATAGCTACCTTATCAGATAAAAAAATATGCATAAGTATATACACTGCCGTTCATAAGTTTCCGGACAAATTTATATAAACATTTTTTTTCTTCAATTTTAATGCCAAAAGTTTCATCAATATTATGTTTATTTAGCCAATTGACCAAACTAAGTAAGTTACTAACTATAGAGACTACCAAAAAGACTAAAACAGTTTTTAGTTGAGGCCATTTCATACATTGATATGCCCCTTTCTCTATTTCCTGATCCAAATTTCCACCCAAGTTCTTTGAAAATTGTTTCAGAAATGTGAATCCTGTAGGTCTTTCCCATTTTTCAAGACTCAGAGTGACGTCTGTAACACTGATACAAGAAAACATCCTTAGCTTGACGCTTTTTTATAGTTATAATATATTAGCAATAAGAAGCTCATGGCGCAAATTACATGAGGCAATTGAATTTAAAGCAAAATCATCGGGAGAAACCTAAATGACAAAGTTAAAATACATGGATAAAACTGCATTGCTCGTATATTACAAGGAAGACCATAACATCCGATTTAGTTTGCTTTCCACTGTTGCGGTTTCTTATCATGAACCCAATCCTAGAGGTCTTTCCAGAAAATGGCACAGAGATAAAAAAATCGGCGTGGAAAATCCTATCGAAATCTGCAAAGCAAACTCTTTAAGCCATATAATTACCAGACAGAAAGTGATCCTTTGCTGAGCAGTTACCAGCTCGGAAGAAAGAGGTGGTGGAAATCTCTGGATTGAAACTATGTACTTTTGAACCCTTTCAAAAAGGACATAAAGTTAAGCCTTAATATTACGAGCAGTGGATAATATCTTCCAAAGAAAAGCAATCAAACAAATTTGATTGATTAAAAATAATTCCAAAAATACATGAAGTTGAGATAAGCAGTTGGTCCTCAAATTTTTAAAATATGAATCCCTATGAAAAGAGTTCTTACAAAATGTAATACTTTTGAAACTAAGCTATATAATATGTCATAATTCTGGCTGTCTGATTTATAACACTTTTTTGAAGAAGTTGAAAAACAACTGCCAAAAGCAAATACAAATTCAACTTCCAATGTTAAAGTTGTTGTTATGAAATCGATTTTCGTAACTCTTAATTTAAAATATCTTATCTTCACGTTGAGTTGGATACTCTTAGAGGATGACTGGCTAAGATTTTGAGTCGTTGGTCCTATATTACAGTCGAAAATGCTTTTATTGAGTCGTTTAATGCAAGCCATGGACAGCCAGCCAGCAAAAATAACTATCTCAAGCTTACACAACACAAACCGAAGCCTGCAAAATTCGAAATGGAAATATCATAGTAGAATTGCAGCCAATGCTGAAGACATGGAAGAACCAACAATGCCATCTACCTGACCTAGACGAAGAACAGATAGCAAGATAGAACTTCTAAAAGCGGCGGCGATGACTTAGTTAGGAGTATGCACCAACTCATCTGCAAAACATGGTCAAAAGAAAGCATGCGAGATGAATGGAATCTCAGTATTGGTTGCCCAATCCTGAAGGAAGGAAGCCAATTATAGAGGTGTCAATCTCCTCAAAATTGGCTTTAACATCTTTTCCGCCGTATGATGTGAACGTCTGAAGCAGTTTGTCAACATCCTGATAGGTCCGTATAAATGTGGTTTTCGGCCAGAAAAGTCCACCATAAACCAAATATTAACATAACGGGAGATCTTGGAAAAAACCCAGCGCCAAATTAGTACGCACAGCCTTTTCGTCAATTTCAAGGTTGGTTTTGGTGTCTGTTTCGTCCATAGAGACGAGATTTATGAAGTCATGTATAGGTTTGGCAAGGTGATGCACTGTCATGCGATTTCTTCAACATGATACTTGGGACAATATTGCAAAAGAACCTTGTCAACAAAAGAGGGCAAAAAGAAGCATATGCTGCCATCAAGAAAACCCAAATCCGACGTCTGGGTCAGAACGTTACCATAGACAGCTATAACTTTGAGGTAGTTAGGGCTTTGTCTATCTTGGCTCCGCTTCAAAAACAGATAATAACACCAGCGCTGAGATCAAATGAAGAATACCCCTGGTAAAGAAAGCTAAGCCCTCTTTCGAAGAACTGAAGCATCGCTCTATAAGACTCATATCATCCCCGTCCTACTATATGGTGCAGAAGCATGTACACTCTCAAAAGCGGATGAAAGCCTCTTAGGTTGTTCCGAGAGAAAAGTGTAATTTTTTTCCCATCTGCATTGACTGTGAGTGGAGGAGAAGATTCAACAACGAACTGTATGCTAGGAGTTGTACAGCGACATCGACTTAGCCAAAAGGATAAATGACCATACCACGCAGACTGTAACGCCACCTCAAGTTAGTAATTAAATGATTAAGACAAAAAAAAGTCCAACCAGCTATCATGTTTTAAAAAAAAACGGTAAATTTATTTTAAATTATATTAAGTTATTTCTGCAGTAAAACTTAAAATCTAATTTTCTTTTCGTAGAAATGTAACTCAATCAGAAATAAAGTATTTCCAAATTGAAATATGTTAATCTATCAATATTAAATACGCAATTTGTATTTTAAATATTAAATATGGTTTTCCTCAAAGGCAGCTAAAAATATATGTATCTGATCTTTTTGTTTGCAATGCATTTGGTTAGGGAATGAATGATGTTTTCATAATCCGAATTGAATTTCATGGTGTAGGCAGATGAAATAGCACCTATTTCTTTTGTATCTTGAGATGGGAAGTTCATGGTATGGGCAGGCCAACTCGCACCCAAACCAATTTTTGTTATTGTAAAGGAAGATGTGATTTCTTTTGTTTTAAAAACCTCAACCCATTCAAATAAACATTTTTAATGGGACCAGCGAAATCTACATGGACTCGACTCCACACCGAATCAGGAGGATTCCGTGGTATCAAGGATGATTTCTCGGGACTTGGTTGCAATTCCTGACAAGGTATGCAGTCGCGGATTAAGTTCTCTGTATCACAGTCCATCCCCGGCCACCAAACATACGAACGAGCTAACATTTTTGTTTTAACAATTCCTAAGTGTGACGAATGAAGTTCCTCGAGCACGGAACTTTGAAGCTTCCTTGGTACAACGGATCTGTATCCCCAGAGGATACAATCATGTTCGACTGAAAGTTCATACTCTTTGTTGCGAAAAGCAGTAAATTCATCTCCTTTCAACATCTGAACCGAGCCATTTTGTACAGACTCGCTCAACTTAGACAACACTGGGTCACGCCTCGTCTCGCGGGCTATGTCTTTGAAGTTCAGACATATACCAAAATTGTTTTCGGATTCAATTAAATTTATATAGTTACTCTTTATTTGGTCTTTTGCAAACGAAATCTGTGGCATGCTCGAGAGTCCACTGTTTAAGCAACCTTTTACATATTCAATAGAATAATTGAAACCTGATAAGATTAACGACCATCTTTGAATACGAGCTGAGGCCATAATAAGATTAAGGCGAGTGCCTCTTTTTCAAGGGTGCTATAGCTAGTTTCGCTTTTTGATAAATTTCTTGAGACGGAAGCGATTGGCCTTAGGTTTCCCTGAATTTTGTGACTAAGAACTCCGGCAACAGCATTATTGCTGGCATCTGTGGCTAAAAATATAGGTAAGTCTGGGTTGAAGTGCTCCAAAACTTGATCGGATGTTACTTCAGCTTTAATTAATTCATATGCCTTTTGACATTTATGCGACCAACATTTTTACGGAGGAGCTCGCACAAAGGAAATATTTTCTGGCTAAAATTATTTATAAACTTTGAATAATAATTTACCTTTTCAATAAAAGCTCTAAGATGAGAAATGTCTTTTGGCATAGGTGCAAACGAAATACTGGAAATGCGTTCATTGGTTTTGCTTAAACCATTTTCATCTGTCGAAAATCCAAGAAAACCTATTTTTGGTTTGAAAAATTCACTTAAGACCAGCTGCAAGAAGTTTCCCCAAAACTAACTTTAGAGTTGCGATATGCCTTGACATGTCTTGGCCGGTTATAGTTATATCGTCTTGATACACTACTACATTTTGAATTCCTAGCAACAAGTTTTCCATTACTCTTTGAAAAAGACCTGCAGCGATTTTTATAACGTAAGGTAGTCTTTTCACTTTCAACAAGCCTATATGTGTACTCCATGTACATAATAGTTGCGAATCTTCATCCAGTACTAACTGGTTATACGCATTGGATAGGTCGAGTTTGGTGAACAATTTTCCTCCTTGCAATGAAGCGAAAATTTCGTCAATCGTGGGGAGTGGATGAATAAAGTTTTCTAAACATTTATTGATTATAACTTTATAGTCGCCACAAATTCTTAAGTCACCATTTGGTTTTAGGATTGGAACTAGGGGTGCACACCCATTCGAAATTATCTACTCGTTCGAGAATTCCATCTTGTATTAATTTTCGTAGTCAACTTTCAACCTTAGCTTTCCATGTATAAGGAATGGGTTTAAAAAATATGGGTTTCGAATCTTCACAGACTTTCAAAGAAATTTTGCTGTCTTTTTATTCTCCAAGCTCTCCATGGAACACTTTTGAAAACTCATTTTTTAATTGAAAAACTTTCATTTATAGAAACTGAGCTAACTTGAATCAACTCGAATTTGAATCGTCTTAAAAATGAACCCAAGAGTGGTATTCTTTCACCGCTGTAATCCACATAAGGAACTTGACACGGCCTTAGCTTTGAATTTCCATCGTGTGTTCTCAAAAACATTGAAATTGGAATCAACGTGCAGGGTGCACCAATGTCACAAGCAATTGTTAACGGAAGCCCATCAAAAACAACCTCCAAATAGTAGATGCCTCTAGTGGATTCCGAAGCCACACTGTAAATAGACAAAGTGAATAAATTATTATTAACATCATTGCATGAATAATTGCTATCGGATTCTGATACATAATTTACACTTAAATTTTTGCTGGGACACATCGGTGCTAAATGTCCATTTTTACCACAGGAATGACACTTGCTTGCGCAAACCACAATGTGTGCAGGCTTTATGCCACAGCTGTTGCTTGCTCTACGTCTAGCGCTGCCAATACTGCTGCCTCCAGAACTTTTGGATTGACTGGCTCTTGCTGTACCTTTCGACCACGTGCGTTTCTTTATAATCAGGTTAACATGTTCTTAGTTTACAATGTTTGCTGTCATTTTTGTTTCGATGATCATTGCCTTTTTAAGTGCATCCACAAGTGAAAGTTTCTCATCTTCTTCACACAGTCTTTCAAATATTTTATTAGGTAAATGTATTATGAATTGGTTCAAGACGAAGGCGTCCAAATGTGTGTTGTATTTATAATTTAATGCCAAGCTTTTGACTCGAGCATACCACTCAGCCACGGTTTCATTTTCGTTTTTAACCGAATAGAAACATATTTTTCTTTCTTTTTTGTTGGTGGGGTAGATGATTTTTAAGCATTATGCACAACTCAGTGTAAGTTTAAGAAATGGGTGATTTTGGATTGCATAAACTGTGTTAAATAGTATATGGAGCTGCACCTATTGACTTTAATAAAGCCGCTTGGTTTGGGTGCGAGTAGACCTGCCCGTACCACGAACTTCGCATCTCATGATAAAAAAAAACATTGAGGTGCTATTTAATTTGCTCCCAACATCAACTTTAAGATACTCATTTTTTTAGCTCCCCGTAAGTTTATATTTGTTTTCGCATCTTTGAATCATATAAAACACGATTTGTGTCGAAAGTATAGATTAAAGGGTATACTTATTATGTACATGCTAACATAGTAAGAAATACTTATAAATCTGTGAAAGATTAGCGTTGTAAAGAATACGTTTGTTAAATTGAATTCAAACATATTAGACTAATAAATTAAAAATATAAATATAAAGATTAAATCTAAATTAAAACAAATTCATGTTGAAATATAAGGTATGAGAGTATAATAATTGAGTTGAATCATTAGCAAATTTATCTAGTTCAGTAAAAATTCTATAAAATTAAAATCACATTTATTACTTGAAATGGGGATAAGTAGGGGAATGGTAAGCTGCTATGAAGGTAAAGTTTAGTATTTGTACATTAATTGTAATTCAACATTTCGGTAATTACTTACCTACGAAAGTATTCTTTTAAGTGATCAGGACAACAATTTGGAAAAAATCGTTTTTGATTTAGTTACATATATCTAATGTTGTGCACAAGATTGAAAAGTTCGATAGATAAACATATTATTGGAAGTTAAATTTGTATTTGCTTTTGGCAGTTGTTTTTCAACTTCTTCAATAAAGTGTTATTAATCAGACAGCCAGAATTATCAAATATTATATAGTTTAGTTTCAAACGTACTACATTTTGTAAGAACTCTGTTTATAGGGATTCATATTTTAAAAGTTTGAGGACCAACTTCTTATCTCAACTTCATGTATTTTTGGAATTATTTTTAATCAATCAAATTGGTTTGATTGCTTTTCTTTCTCGTCGCCAATTTGTGATGTATTCGTAAGACGAATTTAAGAACACGTGTGGTTTCCTTTCTGGCTAAATTACTAGTTCTCTTTATTTGTCATTTTCGATCTCTTTTCGTGAGGTTTCACTTGAGTGTTGCCAATGTAGCAATACTCCACAGGAAATATCATTCAATTCATCAGAGATCTTAATAACGGGATACTACATGATAATAAATGCAAACGAATATGAGTTGATTAAAATCAACACTGTTCCTGAAAAAATCGATGTGCAGACATTTCGAGAGGTATAGATACAGCAAGCGGTACTTTGAGTCAATTATTATTTACAACGATATTACGAAATACCTTTGAAATGTATACTTAGTTCACCAACCATTAAAAACATTAAAAATAAGGCACGCAATATGGAAAGAATTATGGAATCACAATACAGGAATGTTCATAACACCTTAAGAAACAACAATATTGGTAAACTTTGGACTAGAACGTGAAGAAGTAGTTCTTAATGAAACGGGCATTAAACTTTGACGAACAGTTTTCGGTGCACAACACAAAACTAGGTTGCATACTTTTTGGCTCTAATGAAAATGAAAATAATTCGAATGCTATTGTCAACTACATAAAACAGAAGGACATTCTAGCCAAGTAACATGCGCAGGTATCAGAGTATTTGTCCATTGAAAACTATGCAACGAAATCCTCGATTACTGTTATATCCGACACAGACAACAGAGCTGAAATGATTTTAAGGAACACGACAAAAAAGATGGGTGGTCGTTATGGAAATGGGCTTTTGTGGTAGCTGTAAGACCCGCAGTGAACTAGGTTTCTTTATTTAGTAGCAACGAAATTTCAAAATTTTACTCTGTTTAATCACAAGTTTTCAACACTTTCGGACTCAAAAGATTTTGCAAATAAAGCTCTTTATCTGTGCAAAAGGTTTAATAATATTCCACCTTTTTGCTGTGCTCTTTGTGCGTAATAAATTATAAAATAATTTAAAAGTAATTCGGGTTTCTAAAGGAACTCACAGAAACCACTGACACACACACACAATGTCACTTGTTAATACGAGATCGCAAAACAACAACAAAACTACACACTCATCAAATCATGGAACTGTTAACTCTCCGAGTTTGAAATCAAACAAAACACTAAACCATGCAAATGATTTGGCTCAGCTTTCAAAGCTTATAATGATCAAGGTGAGTCAATTCGTTTACAAATGACCAATTTGGAGAAAACGCTTTTTTCTAAACTAAACCTCAGGAAATAATAAACGAACGCATCAGACAAATGGAATCTGAACTATCTGTTCTAAAAGGAAGAGTAACTCAACTCGAAAGTATAAATAATATCGACAAAATTCAATCTGACGTTTTTACACTAAAAAAACAAATTCGTAACCAACAACAGAAAATTATAGCAGAGGATGCTATTCTTGTGGGAATCCCCTCTATGCCTGATGAAAATCTAAACCAAGTCTTGACTCACTTGTGTCAATCGTTGGGCCATCAACCACCTGTTCTTCGCCACATATTTCGAACAAAGTCTATCAATAAAAGCACAAATGGCTCTATAATTATTGTTAAATTTAACACCGCACAAGATAAGGGAAATTTGTTCAGAGCACTTTCTGCTTTTGGAAAAACGAACAGAAAACAGATTTGTCCACAGGATATTGGATTGAATTTTGATTCCGACAAACCTATTCATTTTCACGATTGTTTAACTCCGGAAAACCGCATAATTCTTCGGCACGCGATTCAACTTAAACGCAAACACAAGTTGGAATCAACATTTATGACCCGTGGATGTGTTAACATTAAATGTCACAACCGTCAAGAAACTCTGCCCATTGACAGTGTCAAAATTCTGGATGAACTTGTTGCCAGCATTCAAAATAAATAATCATTGTTTCATCATTCATGGTCAGTAGATTTCAATCATTTTTTTTGTTTTTTTTTGTTTTTTTTTTTTTTCATTCTTTTGCAATTATATTTTATTCGTTTTTAATTGCTGGTGATTTCAACTGTGACCTGTTAGATACTTCTTCCTCCGAACGTTTTCTAAGCCAAATGTCTGGTTACAATCTCATCCCCGTTAATCGCTCTACCCCTACCCATTTTACTTCTCAATCAGACACTACTTGATTTAATCCTCGTTAGCTGCTCTGAGAAAGTAACTTTCTATAATCAGATGTCGGTTCCAGCCTTCTCAAAGTATGATCTTGTCTTTACAACGTTCAATATTCAGCATGATATTCACTCACAATCTTTCTCCTTTTGGAATTTTAAGGCGATCGATTACGACACTCTTGCTTGTGCAATTGACACTGTGCCATGGCAACTTATATTCCAAATGCCTTCTCCTGAAGATCAAGTTGATTTTCTTCAGCATAATATAATTTATCTTTTCAGAAAATATGTGCCTTACAAAACAAAAACTGTAAGAAATCAAAATTGTCCTTGGCTATCAGAAATGATAATTAATATGATTAATGCAAGAGATTGTGCATATAAGCGTTGGAAACGGTTTAAATTAGACACCTTCTACAAAGTTTTTAGTTCACTCCGAAATTCAGTAGCGAATTCAATCTAACACGAAAAACGAAGATACTTTTCAAGAAAGTTTGGTACCGCAAATCCTGTTTGGTAGAAAATCTCCTCTTCATTCATAGATGCTAGGAACCGGATGTCCTTAAAGCTATTCTTAGTATTAAATCGAACGCTATGGGATATAACCAAGTGCATCCTAAATTTATTAAAATTATTATTCCTAAGATCTTACCCTTCCATACACATGTTTACAATTCTATTTTCTTAACCTCCAAATTCCCGTACCCATGGAAGTATGCTAAAGTCATTCCCATAGCGAAAAAAAAGACGTCCTCGTTGGCTCCAATAGAATATAGGCCTGTTGCGATTCTTCCTTTTTTGGCAAAAGTTTTTGAGAGACTAGTTTTCTGGCAAATTTCAACTCATTTAAGTCAGAACAAACTTTTATCTCATTTTTAGTCAGGCTTTAAACAAAAACACAGTTGTATAACAGCTTTGTTGAAAGATACTGATGATATCCGAACAGCAATGGACCAAAATAAAATTTCTTTCATAAGTCTTTTGGGTTTTTCTAAAGCTTTTGACACTGTTAACCACGACTGTCTGAAAAGTAAGCTTTTGACTTTTTTTGGTTTCTCATATTCTGCAGCTGCGTTGATAACCTCATATCTTGTAAACAGAGATCAGTTTGTATACAACAATGGTAAAATATCATCTGCATTATTACTGACTAGAGGAGATCCACAAGGATATATTCTTGTGCCGATATTGTTTTCAATGTACCTAAACGACCTTCCAACTGTTACTAAGCACTGTAGTTTCCAGTTATTCGCTGATGATGCACAATTGTATTGTGCCGCCTCTTATAATGAAGTCAGCTTAGCTATCGAATTTGTTAATTCTGATCTTCGACAATTTAATAACTGGGCTCTTCAGAATGGTTTAGCCTTGAATCCAGATAATTCGCAGTGTATTGTAATTTACAAAAACAAAGTCGACTTCACTCTTTAATAAAATTTATCTCGATTCCACTCCTCTGATGTACATAGACAAAGCCACAAATCTCGGTGTAGTGTTTGATCGTACCTTAAAATGGGACCAGCAAGTCAACAAAACATGCTCTCGGATATACGCTTGTCTACGTACATTGTACCAAACTCGATATTTCACGCCTATAATGACAAATATTAATGTTAGTAAAGGCGCTCATTATGGCAGTTATTTTATATGGATGCGAGCTTTTTTCTGAACGGGGTTCTGTTGCTAATCGCAAACTCAATGTCGCTTTTAACAGTGCAGTTTGATACGTTTATGGGCTGAAGAAATACGATCATGTTTCTTCTTATAGATGTAAAATATTAAATTGTTCGCTGGATAATTACATAAGATTCAGATCAATTCTGTTTCTTCACGAACTTATGAAGTCAAAAGAACCTTTGTATCTGTATAAAAAATTAAACTTCACTTCTTCTTCACGGGCAATAGGATTCGTTCTTCCGCGCTGTTTGTCAGTTACTTCTAAAAACCAGTTCTTTCCCAGCACTGTAAAGGCCTGGAATCAGTTACCATTTTATATTAAAAGGAGCTTTGGTAAAGGAAGTTTACGGGAGATTCTATTTGAAGATTTTGCGGAACTAGATTAATGCATTTTCTTTTTTTGTTTTTCTTATTTTTATTTTATAATATTTTTTTTTTCTTTTGTTCAGTAATTTAGTAAAATAAAGACCTTGTTCGAGAATATATATACTTTCGTTAAATTAATGTTCATAGATATTTAATTTCAATTAATTTATAATGTTACCTTGCTAATTCATATTAATTTACTTTCGCTTTAACTTGATTTACTTTCTCCTTTATTCCATTGGAATTACAAATGTAAATGATATAAAATAATGTAAACAGTACGTTGTGACTCGCTGTACATGCATCAACAGATTAATTAATGTTCAATGCTCTTTAAATTTGATTATCACTTGATGCATTTGTAGCGAATTCCAAAAGAGATTCACACAGCAGTGGCCGTTGGACTCTTCCCCGCAATTGAAGTTTTCTTCTCGCCAATTTTATCGCGCCAAACATTATCGCTCGCATATGACGCGCTCTTCACGCATTTTCCTTTGTACTTATTTTCGCAAACGTGGTGGCTTGATGGATCTCTCGTCCACTTGGATTCCAACCGCAGCAGCAAGAGGTTTAAGTAATTTGTAACTTTGATAATATCCTTCGATTATTATTATTATGAAAAAATACAATTCATATACGTTTCTGAAACATCGTGTTATTTTTTTTGCGTTTTGTTTCTTTCGCATTGTATTTGATCGAACATTAAAAAAGAAAAATTAAAAAAAAAACAGGATAGAACATTTATTGGTCCTGAATCGTGCCGGATAAGCTATCTTTCGAGTCTGTGCGGTTTAATCAATTTTCGTGAATCCAATACGCGTGTGTGCATATCGAACTTTCGCACGTGGATTTTTCCGAACAGCTACCATATTCATCCACTTTTTCGTTTGGGTGTTTGAATACAAAAATATTTGCTGTAGTTTTATCGATTTCGTTTACCTCTGAGAACATTTTCCTTTATTTCGTTTAACATTCGTTGCAAATCGCTATACATTATGTCTGAAAAAACTGCCCTTTCTTCCCTTCGTCTTACACGTGGCCATCTAAAACGTTCCCTGACAAAATTAGCTACGTATTCGGAGAATATCACGGACAAAATATCGGCTGGTGATTTAGAAGTGCGGTTCATTAAAGCGGGTGAATTATGGCATGACCTTAATGAAATTCAAAGACAGATTTATGACTTTGTTGAAGTCGAAGGGTACGTTGATCCTGATTCGGATTTCGATGAATTCGAATCGAAATTCCTCGTGGTAAGATCCGTTCTACAATCTGCCATTCGCGAGCGTGAAAAAATGCAAAAAACCAATGATTTTTTGGGAAAGCTGGCTGAGCAGCAGCAAGTGCTTATGGAACGCTTAACAAAATCGTCCGCTCCTGAAAGAAATACGGATTTCTTTCTTTTTAAAATTTGGATTGAACCTTTTTCCGGAAATTATCGGTAATGGCCAGCTATTAGGGACATGTTTGAGGGCACAGTGCATAACAAGTCCAACTTGACACCCATGCAAAAGGTTCATTTTTTGAAGTCGTGTCTTCGTGATGAAGCCCTGAGTCTTCTCAATCATCTACCTGTTTTCGATGTTACTTACGAACAAGCATGGACTAGGTTGGAAAAGCGGTATGATAGGCCACGATTTGTAATCAATAGCTATATCAAAGCCTTTATGGATTTACCATCCGCGCTTACTTCGAATATCCAGCTGCTGCGTAATTTATCCAACGGGGCTGATGAAATCATTCGAGGCTTAACTTCAATAAATTCAATTGAGCGGGATCCGTGGCTTATTTATATACTTTCAAATAAGCTGGATCCCAAGTCACGACAGGCGTGGTCGGAGGAAAACGTGTCTGAAGAAAAACCAACAATCGACCAGTTCTTAGATTTCCTTAAGCACTAGTGCGAAGCATTGGAAAGCTGCAGGGATAATAGTCGCGAAAGTAGTAGGCTTAAAAACCCAGGTGTGAAAAGTATGCACGCTTCTTCATCTTCATCTTTTTGTCCAAAGTGCAATTCATCTCATGGATGTGCCGTCTCGTAGAGAATTCGTCAAAACAAGTAAAATATGCTTTTACTGCCCAAAAAGCGGTCATTCCTCGGAACGTTGCCAGTCTAAGTTTCGGTGTAGAACATGCAAAAGTAAGCATCATAGCTTAGTTCACCAAGACGCTTTGTATTCGAACCATAATCAATCGGTTAATTCAGTTTCAACAAATGTTTCTAATGTGTTTCCGTCGCTTTCAGTTCGTGTTCACTGCGGACATTGTAAAAATATTCCGCCAGATTTGGGTATCGGAGGAGGATTCTGACTTCCAACGAATCATTTGGCGGAAATCTCCAAGCGAACCATTTCAACATTTTCGGCTGCGAACAGTAACATATGGCACATCTTGTGCACCTTACCTATCGGTTCGGGCTCTTGAGCAACTCGCGGCAGACTACAAAAATGAATTTCCAATCGCATCTGAAATTATTTTAAATGATTCTTACGTTGACGATGTCGCTTCAGGAGCAGAAACGTTGTCTGAAGCAAAAAACCTCTTTGGTTCAGCTTCTTGATAAGTGCGGTATGAAGCTCGACAAATGGCAAAGTAATTGTCGTGAACTGCTCGACCAAAACGACTCTACTTTAAGAGAAAACCTTTCATTTGAAACTAACGCTGATTCGTGGGTGAAAGTATTGGGTCTAAATTGGAACTCAAAAAGTGATTTGTTTAGTTTTACTTATACCTCTTGCAATAAAATTACCAAACGCCAAATCTTGAAAGACGTTGCTCGAATTTTTGATCCCCTCGGGTTTTTTTCTCCATCGGTAATTCGGCTCAAAATAACATTCCAAGAACTGTGGCATCACAATCTCGACTGGGATGATCAGGTCCCTAAAACGATCGCCAATCAGTGGATATTATACCGAAACGAACTCGAACTTTTGACACAAATCGAAATTCCCCGCACTCTCGGTCTTGGGCAGCCATGCTTCGAACTGCACGGATTCTCCGATGCATCGGCATCCGGATATGCCGCCGTTATCTATTCGCGTTACCAACTTTCTAATTGAAAATTTGAAACAAATATCGTTGGCGCAAAGTCTAAAGTAGCGCACTTGAAACAGTTAAGCATTCCTCGACTTGAGCTTTGTGCTGCTTTATTGCTCGCGCGGTTGCTAGTTTCGGTTCAAAACTCACTGAAGCTTAATTTTAAAACCATTTTCGCATGGTCTGATTCGAAAGTAGTGCTCTCATGGCTATCGTCCCCCCTCGGCGTTGCAATGTATTCGTCGGGAATCGTACCGCGGAAGTGCTAAATACCATCCCTCGCAACCGATGGTGTCATGTCGCGTCTCAGTGTAACCCTGCCGATTGTGCCTCTCGCGGTATTCCACCTTCCCAATTGCTGAACCATCATCTTTGGTGGAAAGGTCCATCTTGGCTTCAGCAAAACGAAACCGATTGACCAAAAATTGATAAAACAGAAGATGATGAGTTGCTCGCTTGAAGAAAAGAAAATACACCAGCTGCAGTCGAATCATATCACCATAGCTGAGCATCCGTATGAAAATCTGGCACTTCGTATTTCAAAATGGAATATCCTGCTTCGAACAGTTGCTGTTATTCATCGCTTCATCACCAAAATTCAAAAACGCAGGCATGAATCATCACCACACTTAACACCAAAGAAAATCAGTGCGGACAAAATCAGCATCATCAGATGGTTACAGGAGCGGTATTTCGGTGACTATGTCAAATTTTACAAAAAACATAATCGTCCTAAAAATTGTTCTATACAAAAACTTTCTCCAATTCTAGATAGCGAAAATATCTTACGCGTTAGGGGACGAATCGAAAAGGCTGATGTCCCATTTAGGACATGTGCTCACTTTGCTTATCGTTCGCGATGCGATGGAATAACGTGGCATTTCGTTCCCCCTTCGGCACCACACTTCGGCGGTTTGTGGGAGGCTGGGGTGAAATCCGTTAAACAACATCTTCGACGCGTGATTGGTACCAACGTCCTTACATTCGAAGCCTACTATACCCTTTTGACCCAAATCGAAGCGGTTCTGAATTCGCGGCCCTTATGCCCAACCTCCGATACAGACTTAAACCCTCTAACACCGTCTCATTTTTTTTTAGGTGAGTCGAATGCCACCTTACCGGAGCCTATGATTGACGTTCCAACCAATCGACTTAACACTTGGCAAAGTCTTCAGGCCAAAATTCAAGGGTACTGGAAGCGGTGGCAGACGGAGTACTTAACGTCTCTTCAACAACGACCACGTTGGCAGCAGATTGAAACGAACATCAAAGTCAACGATCTTGTCGTCATTAAAGACACCAATCTACCACCGGGGCAATGGGCATATAGAATATATATATACTTTCATTAAATTAATGTTCATAAATATTTAATTTCAATTAATTTATAATATTACCTTGCTAATTCATATCAATTTACTTTCGCTTTAACTTGATTTACTTTCTCCTTTATTCCATTGGAATTACAAATGTAAATAATATAAAATATTGTAAACAGTACGTTGTGACTCGCTGTACATCCATCAACAGATTAATCAATGTTAAATACTCTTTAAATTTTGTTGTCACGTGATGCATTGGTAGCGAATTCCAAAAGAGATTCACACGGCAGTGGCCGTTGGACTCCTCCCCGCAATTAAAGTTTTCTTCTCGCCAATTTTATCGCTCTTCACGCATTTTCCTTTGTATATATTTTCGCAAACGTGCGTGGGTGGCTTGATGATTGCTGCTGGATGAATCTCTCGTCCACTTGGATTCCAACCGTATCAGCAGCAAGAGGTTTAAGTAATTGGTAACTTTTATAATATCTTTCGATTATTTTAAAAAAATACATTTTATATTCGTTTCTGAAACATCGTGTTATTTTTTTTGCGTTTTGTTTCTTTCGCATCGTATTTGATCGAACATTATCGAACAGACCTTCTATTTTATTATATTAAGTATGTACGAACTACCTTAAATATTGTTTCGAAACATCGCTAAATAATAAGGATTTTTTTTTCTTACTGCGTTTGTTAAATCTTAACTTAATAAATAAATAAAAAAATAGATAACATTGAATTCACGGAGAGTTATACGATGGCTATGATACGATTGGAGGCTGTGGAAAGGAAAATGTTACAGTACAAATTGTTCCCGTGCCAGTGAGATAAAGAAGTGCCCGTAGTGTCGAGAAAATTGCTGCCGCTGAGGCTTCAGTTGCAGAAAGCCCAAATGTGTCTCTCACACGTCGTTCTCAAGCGTAGGGCATCTCTGTGACGTCGTTGTGGCGAATTTTGCGAAAAGATCTTGGCCTACATCCTTACAAGACGCAAGAACTGAAGCCGCTTGACCACCAGAAGCGTCTTATGTTCATGAATTGGGCTGAGCAACAACTTGAAAATGATACGGATTTTCATCGAAAAATCATATTCAGCGATGTGGCTCATTTCTGGCTGAATGACTCCGCCAATAAACAAAATATGCGGTATATATATATATAATACTCCATGAGTCATCATTGCATCCCGAAAAAATGACGGTTTGGTGTGGTTTTTGGGCCGGCGGCGTCATTGGACCAAACTTCTTCCGTGATGATCAAGACCAGCACGTTACTGTGAATGGAGATCGCTACCGTTCAATGATAACCGAATATTTTTGGCCCTAATTGGATGATATGGACTTGGAGGACATGTGGTTCCAACAGGACGGCGCCAGAAGCCACACAGCAGATGTCACAATAAATTTATTGGAAACCAAGTTTGGAGAACTTTCGTGTTATCTCACGAAATGGTCCAGTCGCTTGGCCGCCTCGGTCGTGCGATTTGACGCCGTTAGACTATTTCCTGTAGAGCTACGTCAAGTCTATGGTCTATGCCAACAAGCCAGCGACGATTGATGAACTTCGTACGAATATCGAACGTGAAATTGCAGCAGTATCGGCCGATTTATGCTTGAAAACCGTCGAAAATTGGGTTTAGCATCTGGACTTCTGCAAGCATGCCCGTAGTGGCCATGCAAAAGAAATAGAGTTGCATACATAATGGCATGTAACGTACTTTCACAGGAATAAAGAATTTCATTGAAATCCAAAGCCGTTTTTGTTTAATTAAAAATAAATAAAAAAAAACTTGTGTAGCGCTCTTATTGAAAAACCCGATATAACCGGGAATCTGAATCAAATTTAACGACTACGATCTCAAACAATTTCACAACGGGGAAGATATTTGGAATTAATTGGAATTCTTTGAGCGATCAATATATTTTCCTAATAAATTTTAACAGAATACCAAATGCTGTTGTACATGGAAAAAGACGACCAACCATAAGCCAGGTTTTGGGGCTTACTATGGCTTTATTTGACCAATTTGGCGCTGTTACAAACAATTTATTGCACATCGAATATCGGACATTTAAGAATAGTCGGAGGTACACAATTGGAAATGGGTACCGGGAACACAAAATCCAGCTGATGAGGGCACACGACCACAGTCAACAATGAAATCATTGAATGAGTCAACATGGTTAAATGCTTTATCATTCTTAAGCCCACCAATTGAAGAATGTCCGCAAGTACCCAGGTACACTAAGACATTTGATCAGGGAATTATGAGAAAGTCGATATTTCTATCAGCTTTTCATCAGCTTTTGAAACCTAGTCCACGATTTCATTCGTCAATGTGTCAATGTGGTCGGTACACCGCGCTGTATTAGATGCCCAGTTCCCGAAACTGTACGTTTAACTGCAAAGATGAAGAAGAACGAGGAATATGCTAATAAAATTAGATGTGTCAAGTCAAGAGATCCGGATCCAAGAAGAGTCCAGTATTCAAGTTAACGCAAAATTTTAGGCGGTGACGTTTGTACGATTCGGAGGTCGTATCGGCAAAGCTGCTTGCATGCATAATGATCCGAAGAGGCCAAAAATATTACTACATCATCATCCAATGTCAAAGCTGATAGTTCGTTATTACCATGGAATGTACCAGCATCAAAACCAGGAGGCAATCGTTTGCGCCATGCGGGCAAATATTCTAAGACTTATTAGATCAACTTAAACCAATTGTCAACAATGCAAGAATTCATCAGCTGTTCCAGAGATGCTTTTGATAGGTCAACTTCCCGCGGATAGATTAACACCATTCTCACCATTACTAGGATGTCCTAATTATATACAAACACAAACAGTGAATAAGCTTGTCAACGTAAACAGTGGCATATACTCCAGTAGTTAAGGCAGACATTCTGGAAAAGGTAGGTTCTCGAGTACTTGCCTACTCTTCAGCGTCATGCAATATGGCACAAACAAGCCAATTAAAGGTGGGTGGCTTTGTCCTCATATGTGATGAGAATGAAAACCGAGGGGAATGGAAGCGTGGAATAGTATCTGTAGTTTTGCCAGCCCCAGATCGATAGGATGGCTCCTCAAAAGACCAGCTTCTAAACTAGCAGAGTAAGATGTTGAAGGTGAATCTGACGAATAGATTCACGGGGTGGGGGATGTTAAGCAATAACATAGTCATGTAAAAGTTATCTATTTAAAATACCGTACTTGTTTGTGTCATCGGGGAATGACACAAGTAAGTACGATTTGACTTATTAAATTTTATTCACTAATTATATATATATCTTTTTTTCAAGATAATAAAACTTAAAGAACAATTAGAGTTATTATTATTATTTCCCAAGCAACAGGAATCCTTCCACGTCCTCGTTTTTGTCCCCTGGAAACTACTTCAGTAAAGGTAATTTGACTACAATTTAATACATAATAAAAGTAAGTAATAATTTTGTATAAATATAAAATTTCTTCGAGCAATTCAATTTCAATCTTCACTCACCTCAACTAAAGTAAGTAAAAGGGAACAATATATACTCATATATTAATCAATATCTAAATCCCGAAAAATTAAAATAATACCGGGCGACTTTTTCTTTCATTGATAAGATGTGCAATTTTTCACCACTAGTATTCTCAGTCTCACTTACTGGTACATAAATATATATATGACAAACTGAGGGTTCGGTGGAAAATGCGCATTGTTTTGTAAAAATGACAAAATTTTGTCGTCATAAATCAAAATCGTAGTTTCAAACTAGAAAAAAAAAGATTTCCTGAGATTTCTTGACTACAAATTTAATAATACATATATTTAAAACTTGTGGCCGATTGTAAGGGATATGAGCTTAAAAACGTACCATTTCAAAGAAAATAATAAGCGTGTAAGAAACACACCCAACCATTTTACCAACGATCTTTTCTACAATTTTTCTACAATGCCGGCGCACTCCGCACTCGAACAAGCAAATTAAAATTAAGCAAGAAAAAAACATCTTTTCTTACTTTTTTCCAAGTTGTTAGTGAAATGAAGACATGAAAAGATATAATAAATTAAAACCCATGTTTTTCTAAACGCGTTTTTTTTTGGGTAGATTTCACTTTCACGCATCACTTCTTCCCATGAGCGCGAGAAATCTGTATAATAATTGGATTTGCTTATAGTTTCTCGTTGTTTCAACCAATACGAAAAATATGTACCGCTTGCAAAATATCGGGGGAATCCTCAATTTTCCGTTTTTTCTCGGAGGCTTTTGGTATGTCAACTTTTTTTTATTACATCGCACGCCAAATGCGTACTGTTTAAGACCAGAAGCAAGGACATTTCAAATGTTTTTTTTTATTTTCGGGCTCATCTTCAAAGATTCCACCTTGTTGTTCTTTGAACCATTAAGAAGTGATATAAATCTTATATTCTTTTTGCTTCCAGCAATCTCAACATCACAGATCGTCGATAAAACTATTTGGTTTGTAGTTGTTCCATCAGCAAGAGTAACATCTGCTTTGACTTTCTGCATCAAACATCTTTTCTCCGTAAGTAATTTTTTTAGATTAGCTCTGACCACACTTGTTCGTGCTGTCGTGTCAAAAAATGCTTCACAGAGTAGATCGTACATTTTAGTGTGCACCGAGGGAGCTTCTCTCCCAATCACGCTGGTTGTGATGAGATTAAAATCTAGATATTGCGGGCTTCCTTTTTAACGTTGGAGCAATTAACACAATTTGCTCGAGTAATACTATAGGTTCCACAGTCATAACACGCTTGGACAGGTCGTTTGATTTGAGAAGTAGGAAACTCCTGCAGGATTTTCTTTTTAAAAGATTGCTCTGCTTGTGTCCGTTCCCCCTTCTTTGACTTAAATTACATTGTTTTCGGGTTTTGCTTCTCGATGTCGACAACGACTGGCTTGCAACATTCGGCGATTCCGAACTCTGCTTTTCTTCCCATTTGAAGAAGTTTACCATAGGAGTTGATTTCATCATACTTAGTCGCATTGCTTCTTTGATTTCAACTGTAAGTATTTTTGCTAGTATTTCGAAGACATGAACAGAATGCTTTCGCACTTTTGAAAACTGATCTTTTACATCTAATCATCGCAATATCCCTGAATCTTTTCGAATCACAAAAGACTTTCGATAACCTCGATCTCCGAACTTGACCTTGTTACGTGGAGGTATTCTACCTAGAAAAAAAAATTTAGAATTGAAATAAATGTACGATAGAATTGCTCAGATAATGGGATGATTCTAAGGGGAAAATGTAAACACAACATGTAGTGTTTGCATTATTGCCATCGGTATCATCCCTCTATCCAGGCAAAATAAGGATACTTATTTTAGCAACTCTCATTACATCTGCGGCAGCGATAAGTGTATTGATAGTTAGTTGGTTTATAACTTAGTAGAGATAGAACAGTTTTAAGTATTTAATTAGGCATGAAGATAAATACAGCAGAGTTTAAGGACTGACAGGACGACAAGACAAAAATAGTTCTGTAGGCCACTAAGTATCAGAAGCCGAACAACTCATGGTGATCGCAACAAGACTTGATGAAGAGCTTGAGAAAGGGAAAGATTCTACTTTCCTCTATCAATGCTCGGATAATTTATGACGTAGATGAAACTTTCCACTATGGAACGGGCCCCCAAAAGTGGATAGCACAGTTAGGCACAAGAACAATGACCATCCAAGACAAGTAGTTCATTTTAAGTTCATTTTAAAGTGCTTTAAAAGGAACGTATTGGGGTTGTCCCAACAAAAAAAAGGGGAAGATAAAAATCGAAGGATTCTCGGCTGGGGTGGAATAGGGATCCGGATCAGGTATTGATTCGACATAAATTAGAAAAAAAAAGAAAAAAATGACTGAATGAAATATACATAAAAATTCCCCAAGGACCGGGATAGACTCGGGTGAGCCACAAGCTTAGCGGAGGTAGGTTGGAAATTTAAAAATTCAAACGGGCATATAATTTAAAATCATGCTACAGGGTGAGGGAGGCGACATAACACTTCAAAACTTGACATGTGAGACTCAACAAAGGAAATTACAAATGCAACAAAGGAGAACAAAATTCCTTGGGCGGTCGGGTGCTCCGGAGATTGTGCTTGTTTTATTTTGAGTGATTTTTAATTTGTGAATTTTGTTGAACATTTTTTTGATTGTTGGTTTTCCTTTTTTTCATTTTTTTAATAGTTTCAATTTGAAAAATTTGTGGTGCTGGTGCTTGCGTATGTAACACAAACTCCCGAAATCTCTGGCCAGGGAGATAGCAAAGGCCTTGCCAAACAAACCATCCAGTGGCTGATCGCATGGGATGGTGTAACCCTGGATGACGGGTATGGAGTGGAAGGACGGGGGGTCAACTTGGCTAGGACTCCTTAGGTAGGATTAAGTAAGTTAAGGCTAAGCTTGAGTTTATTTTATTTACCCTAGATTATTATTTATTTATTTATTATTCAGATTAGTTAGGCAAGTTAGTTCAGATAGCTAGAATAGGTTTAAGGAAGAATAGGATAAGGATAGGTTTATAAGGGTTTTTTTTTAAGCATAGGCGATAGCCTTAGGATAGCTAGGGCAAGTCGGTCCCCGGTTCCTTTTTCTTAGATCTCCGTTGAAAAGGTTACCCTGAACACCGCTTTCGTTCTATCATCTTTCTATCCATTCTCTCTCGTTCTCTCTCCCTCCTTTTGGCACGACACCTCTTTGCTGACCAACAGGAGATATGAGAAATTGCCAAATTAAAAGAATGGGGTGTTGGAAAAAAACCGGTTATGTTAAATCTTTTCTAACAAGCAAAAAATTCTTTACAAAAACGAACAATTTGTACCCTACTTACCCTTTACGCAACGGAATCCCTCAAGGATCTCCATCGACCATAGTTGTTCTCGCCGGGACCAGTTTACTTGGAGACAAACTTATTTTAATAGAAGCACCTTTATTGGCAAATAAAAATTATACAAAAAAGGCTATAAAAGCAACTTTAAAAAACTAAGTCAATTCATCATCCTTTTGCGACGATTTCACCATCAGCCAATAATCCACGCTCAGTCCATTGGGTCACGGCAGCCACCATCCAAAAAACAAAAAACGCCATCATTAATTTTTTAGTTGTTTACATTCTTGAGTCGTAGATGTCCTTGCTAGCGTGGTAGTCTTAGGTGGCTGTGACATCGTGGTGGCCTTAGTTGGCGGTAACACTCCCCCCAGTAAACGGATCTGAAGTACTCTTCATGTTCGTATTACTCCTACAGACGTCAACCGGCCTAACATCCAGGACAGCAAGCTTAGCCGCGGGGCGCTCAAAAAGTCCACTTGATGTTTGCACGGTCGCTCTCCTGACCTGTCCGTCCTGAGCTACCACGGTGCTGACAACAATGCCCCTTGGCCAGCAATTCCTCGGTAGATGTTCATCGACTATGACCACCAAGTCCCCTTTCTCAATCGGCTTCACCTTCTCAAACCATTTGGCTCTTCTGTTCAAGTTAGGTAAATACGCCTTGATCCACTGCTTCCAAAAAAGTCCTGCCAACATTTGAGAATGTTTCCAATTCCGTCTTAAGTGTGTTGAATTTATGTCACATAATGGCTTGGATCCATTCGACGTCCCGAGAATGAAATGGTTAGGCGTCAGTGCCTCGTCATCCATTGATTCCAGTGACACAAATGTAAGGGGTCTCGTGTTAATGGTGTTCTCTACTTCAATCAGCGCACTTCGCAGGGTTTCCTCGCCAACTTTATTGCTAGGAAGAATACGATATAAAACACATTTAATTGAGCGTACCAACCTCTCCCAGGCGCCACCCATATGCGGGGCAGATGGAGGGTTAAACTTCCACTTTGTGTCAGCCGTAGTGAACACATTAGCTACATGGTCCAAGTTGACTTTTGCCAGTTCTGCTCGAAGTTCTTTCTCTGCGCCTCGAAAATTTGTGCCATTGTCACAATATATTCCCAGCGGGGTTCCTCGTCGTGCTATGAAATTATTCAGACATATGATGCACGAATCCGCGGTCAGACTGTATGCAAGCTCAATATGTACCGCTCGGACTGTGAGGCACGTAAATATGACACCCCACCTCTTCTCATTTCGCCTTCCCACTGTAACTAAAATTGGACCAAAATAGTCAAGTCCAACAAATGAGAAGGGCCGGCTAAATGCACTCATCCGTGCGATGGGCAAACCCGCCATTTCTGGTACTGCTGGGCGGGCTGATTGGATTTTACACAACTGGCAGCGTTGTCGGGTTGACTTCAACAAAGCTCTTAGGTTAGCTATGTAATACTTCTGTCTTATTTCATTGAGGACAGTCTCATGATTGCAGTGATGGTATTTTTGGTGATAAGCGTCGACTATTAAAAAGGTAATGCGGTGTTGTCTTGGCAGGATAACTGGAGTTTTGCAATTCTGATGAACACAACTCGCCAATGCAATCCGGCCGCGCATCTTTACAACACCGTCCGTGTCCAGAAATGGTGAAAGTTTGGCCAATGGACTGCCTTTCGATATGCGAACTGCTCTTTCTAGCTGCTGATTTTTCTGCAATATGGTAATTTCATCCGAGTAAGCCGCGTATTGGGCTTGACGATACAGTGCTGCCTGCGAACGCCTGATGGTCTCTGACGTCAATCTAGTGCCAATGTATTTCCCCTTGGACCTAAATCTTAGAATTTCTATAAATGTGATCGCATAAGCCAAGGAACGATACATACCCGACCATTTACTGAAACGGGAATCGTCAATAACGCATCTGCTTGGGACCTCAGTGATATATAGCAAGGACGGTCGAACTTCTTGGTTGGTGCTGTTTATTGTTGGCATTTCAGGCCAGTCGGTGTACGGGTTTCGCAGAAAAGCTGGACCGCTGAACCATTCGCTGGTGACGTGAAACTCTGGTGTTGATTTCCATTTTGTGGCCTTGTCAGCTATGTTGAGCTTGCTGGGAATCCACCCCCACTCAGAAATCTGCGATGCATCTAGGATTTCGCCGACTCTAAACATCACGAATTGCTGGTACTTGCGCGGGTCACCTCGAAGCCATGCGAGGACTGTTTTAGAATCAGTCCACAGGAACCTTTGGTTTATTGCAAACTTGTGTGAACTGCATATAAAGTTCATTAATCTCGTACCCAGTACTGCGGTTTGGAGTTCTAAGCGAGGGACTGAAATTGGACGTTGAGGAGCAACCTTTGATTTGGCGCATACGATCGTCACATCGATATTGTTTTGACACTCGATTCGGAAATAAGAAACAGCTGCGTAAGCATTTTCACTTGCGTCCACGAAAGTATGCAGTTGCACACACGCATTTGCTTGGCCCAGGAATTTTGAATAGCATCTGGGAACTCTTACTTCTGTCACGTTGTACAGGAGCATCCTCCACTGTCGCCATCTTTCAACCATTTTTGCCGGCAACTCGTCGTCCCAACCAATTGGCTCTCTCCAGATTTCCTGCAACAATATTTTCAGACAAATGAGGAAATGTGAAAGAAATCCCATGGGATCAAAAACCGACATGAGAATTTGAAGGATCTCACGCTTCGTTGGTATTATTTCTTCGGAGAAAACATCTCGCTTGAGCCGGTTAAACTTTAAAACGAAAATGAAGGCCTCCGCTGATGTGCACCAATAAAGTCCTAAAACCTTTTCCGTTAAGGCTTCTTCGTTCACGCCAAAAGCCCTTGTATGTGACCCATTGTTTTTCACCTCAAGAGCCGAACGTATGGCTTCAGAATTCGTCATCCAGTTTCTGATGTGGAACCCAGCATGCTGATGTATATATTTGACGTCTTGTGCAAGTTGGATTGCCTCCTCTTCTGTGTTCACACTAGCTATGAAATCATCGACATAGTGGTACTCAAGTACGGCCTCCACTGCTCTCGGTTTGTCCCCTACAAAACTCATAGCTTCTCTGTTCTTTATGTAATGGGCTATACATGGTGAACAAGCCGCACCGAAGGTCATAACGTTCATTTCGAAAATACTAGGATTCTTCAGCTCATCCGCTGTGCTCCAAAGGAACCGCTGTACATGCCTGTCTGCCTCTCGAACGCGCACTTGATGGAACATTTCGGCAATGTCACCACAAATGCCAAACTTGCCACAGCGAAAACCACATAATACTTTTGTCAAAGGAACCAGCTGATCGGGGCCTTTCAAAAGAAAATCATTTAATGAAGTCCCATTGCTTTTTGCTGCTGCGTCCCATACCAATCTAACTTTGGACGGTTTATTTGGATTGCGCACTATAAAAATTGGCAGATACCAAACTCGATCATATTTGATGTTCATCTCTTCAACCGTCAACTTCTTCGCATATCCTTTTGCAACCAGGTTTGTTATCTGCTGGTCCAGATTGCTGCGCAGCTCTTCATCTCTGCTGATCTTCTTTTGCAAATGATGAAACCGGCGACGTGCCATGGGTAGGCTATCTGGTAAGGAAACATTGTCAAATTTCCATAATAAACCTACTTCATAGTGTCCATCAATGTGCACGCAAGTATCTTCCAAGATTTTCATTGCTCTCTTTTCTTCGGCGGAGAATATTTGTTTGGACCGAACGCTCACGCCAATATTCTCAATTGAAAAGAAATCGCTGACACGTTGGTGTAGTTCTCTATCGGCGTTACATTCACACAGCAGCAGTCTAGGTAAACCCGATGTATCTTCATTTTTGTTGCATATATCTGCGCCATGGACAGACCATCCCAGTCTGGTTTTGGTAACGATTGGCTGCGACCAGCTGCCTTCAAAGACCTTTAATGGAACGCCCAGCTTCCAATTATCGATACCAATTAAAATTTTCGGTTGCGCTTGTCGATATGATGGAACAGGCAAATTAGCTAAATACGGGTATTGCTTTGCTAACATCTGATGGGAAACTGTCTGCGTTGGAAGATCTAGGCTGCGCACTGTACGCACATTTTTGAGCTGATACCTTCGGCTGTTGTCACATCTTCCTGAGATGCCAAGAGAAACAATTTGTGAGCTGCTTTCCGTTCGTGTGGTTTCGGCTGTCCATCTTAAGCACAATTCCTCTGGTCTTCCCGAGAGCCCTAATTCGCCAACCAACTCTTCGTCTAAGAGTGTAAGGGACGAGCCATCGTCTAAGAACGCAAATGTGTCAACTGACTTGCCATTGCCATACTGCATTTGTCGAAGAGTTACTGGTGACTTGTGCAGACTTGCTACACCGTGTGTGTTAAGAAAACCACGAGATTTTGGTGTGCGTTTCTCAGTGGGTGCAGATGGACGTTTCTCCTGGTCAGATGTGTTCCCATGTAACGATGTTACCGAACATGCAGCCTCGGCAATTTCGTACAGCCAGTTACTGAAGTCAACTAAAGTGGCAGGCTGTAAATTCTTGGAAAATAGTGCCCACGTAAGTAGAAGATGTGGTGATAGCTTGTCGACAAATTCCTTTAGAAGCGTTGGGTTATTAAGGTGTGCTGCCAAATTCGATGCTTCCATCGTTGCGCATACGTTTTTGACTGCCAAGGCAAATTCAATTAAGGACTCCAGTTTCTCAGCTTTCGGAGACGTCATATTTCTGGCCTTAGTAATCAGCGCGTGGATGATGTGTTCCGGTCGTCCGAACAGCATTCGGAGTGTTCTAATAACGTCTGGAACCATGGTTGGGAGCATGAGCCGATGTTTGACAGCTTCCATTGCCTTTCCACGAAGACACTTCTGAAGTCGGATTAGATTTTCGCCAGCTGAAAACCCGGCAAGTTCGGTGCTTTGCTCATAACAGCTGATGAAGATAGGCCAATCTTCGGGGTTGCCGTTGAACACAGGAAGGTCTTTCGAAATGGCTTGTCATGCTGCTAATTGGTTGGAAGAAAGTTGCAATATTTTACTTACATGCGGTATAGCTGGTATATCTTCGTCGTTAGCTTTCACTAGTGGCGGTTGTTTTATATGCTGTTGTTGCACTGGTGGACGGCAACTGCTGAAGCAAACGTCTTCCTCGTCATCGGAGTCCTGAGCAAGGATTTCATACTATTGTTGAAGATAGAGTTTGTTGCTTTTGTCTCGCAACAATTTCTCTTCCTCCAAACGTTGTAAAAGCAACAGCTTCTTTTTTCCTGCGGACTGGCTTGATACTGAGGACTTGTTATCTGCAACCTCGCCTTGGAGATTCGGCTGAACTGGTGGGATCGCTGGTTGTTGGCCGAGAACATTCGCTGAACATCCTTCACACTTCCAGCTCACGTCTGCCACTGCTGAACTGACTCCCACACATGTGAAGTGATACCAAAGATCACACTTATCACATTGG
The DNA here is from genome assembly GCA_963555765.1 of Orthonevra nobilis. Classification (NCBI taxonomy): domain Eukaryota; kingdom Metazoa; phylum Arthropoda; class Insecta; order Diptera; family Syrphidae; genus Orthonevra; species Orthonevra nobilis. The sequence goes on along the minus strand of OY743226.1, from coordinate 66,117,884 downwards.
ACCATATCTGGGACGTCGGGTTCGTTGCATAGCTGGCAATTGTGATTCGGCGTAGAAGTGGCGTGGTCAAGTGGCATTATTGTGATTGAATATATGTATATTTATGAGCTTAATTAGTTTTTTAAAGAACTGTTCTCGCCGGGACCAGTTTACTTGGAGACAAACTTATTTTAATAGAAGCACCTTTATTGGCAAATAAAAATTATACAAAAAAGGCTATAAAAGCAACTTTAAAAAACTAAGTCAATTCATCATCCTTTTGCGACGATTTCACCATCAGCCAATAATCCACGCTCAGTCCATTGGGTCACGGCAGCCACCATCCAAAAAACAAAAAACGCCATCATTAATTTTTTTGTTTTTTACATTCTTGAGTCGTAGATGACCTTGCTAGCGTGGTAGTCTTAGGTGGCCGTGACATCGTGGTGGCCTTAGTTGGCGGTAACAATAGTCTTATTTATTATAGCCTTAAACTAATAAACTACTAGACTTTTGTTTTAACGCAGACACTGTATATATCTTAAGCAAAGTAAATGATCTAACTAAATGTAAGACTCTCTTATTGCCTCAAAAGATATATTATTGTAGAATGGTCAGTTAGTTCAGGAGCTAAACTATCATTAAACAAATGTAAACTAATTCATGTCTGTCGTAAAATTCACTGCCCTGAACTTATTCTTAGCCTTAATAATGTAAATATCAAAAATGTTCAAAACCTTAGCATCTAAGGAATAGTATTTAATAATAAATAGAACATTGTTTAAGTCTTAAAAAACCCCTGTCTGCGAGAGTCAATAAAATTATGTATTAAAGAAGCAAGAAAAGTCATGTTCATATTAACACCATCTCATATATAACCAAAATGTTAGTTCTTAATAAAAAGGTTATGGAATTTATATTGCCGGCAATTGCCCAAAATCAACTCTAAAAATTATAGAACCGAGCTACCATTAAGCAACAAGAAGAAGCATCAACGCATTCCCGACAACACCAATCAAAAATATTCTCGCAGAGGCAGGACTCCCAACCGTTGAAAAACGAATCGAAGAAATCACACCAAAACTTGTTGCGAAATTGGTATTTTCAAAAAACTCGGTCATTGATAAGGATATCCATCAATCCCTTAACCACAAATGCAAAAAAGATTACCATCCGGGATAATTAACATCCTTAAAAGGCCCGGCAGATGAATATGACGATAAGAAAGACACATAATGCAGTACTATCCGTACCTCCATCGTTTATAAGACGATGCTTTCGAAATGACACTAGCAAAATATGAAAAAATCAAAAACTAACGAAACCATATACCGTTCACTATTCTCGGCCATCTCATCGGAATTAAGAAATAAGGAATGAACATTTATCTTCACTGACGGATCTAAATCGGAAAACAATACTTCCTTTGCTGTCACATCAGAAAACGGCTATATCCCAAGTATTGGAAATCTTCCTGATTAAGCATCAATATTTTCTGCAGAAGCTTTTGCTATCCTGCAAGCGACAAAGAAAATAGCATGCCGCAGTGGAAAGTTTATTATATGACAACCTGCTGTGTTTTTCTGTTTAAGGGTTATAATTTCCACTTTTTTATTTTCTTTCCCTGAATTCCCTTTATATTTGGAAGAAGAGATAATTGAAACTCAAACCACGTCCTTGTACTTATTCAATCTTATTTATTATAACAAAAAAATTGGACCTTAAAATGTCATTAAAAGTGACATTAAAAAACATAGAATTCACATGGGCAATTAATATAAGAAAATGGAAACAATAAATTATTAACATTTCAATATTTATAATAAATGAATTTACTCCAACATTCTCCCCCCCGTGAACTGCGTTCGCAAAAAGTACCATCATCATCATCGGAAAAATCCTCTGCGAGGTAATACTATAGACATACCTGTTCATTGAAGATCTCTCCACAACATATCACCAATTTTCTATTTCCTTCGTTTTGCTTGATAACCATATATATCTCCTTCTCTGCGAGTATATAATTTCATTGATTAGTAAAGAAGACAAAACACCCACGAATTGCAAGCAAAGGTAAACAAACAAACAGAGAACAGTGAACATTATTGCTATCCCTTTTGCCTTCATGAGGACAATTGTTCTGCTGAATGAATACATGACAGAGGCTGCATTCATCGAGTGTTATTATTGTTTTGGTCCCTGAAGAATACTAACTAAAACAAAAAAAGATTTAATTCCAACTTAATTTATTAATGAAAATATAAAATGCGCAGAAACTATTTCTTTGAGATTAAATGTTTTAAATGTAGAATGAGGGTGACGGTCGAACCGTAGCGAGCGAGAGCCAACAAAAAAACAAGCACACAGCGTGCTGGCAAAAAGTGAAGTTCGTTCGGCATGTGGCACGAGCTGTTAGCCAGTCGTCAATACTTCTTGACTGACTTGACTTCTTCCACGGAGTTGGTCTAAGTGCCTTCGTATAGTGTTCCCTGCTTCCGTTGTAACAGTATATGAGACGGGACCACTTTATTTCGCTACTGTGGCTGGAATCCATAATGGCCCACTGGAGTAATTTCTCGCCCAGACTGGTTCGTCAATAGTAAGCTGTGCAACAGGAGTTTCTTTAGCCGTCTTCTTGGTAGACCGTACTGGTTTATTATCCGGTTGCAGCTTGTCGAAATATGTTGTCGGGATCCTTTTAAGAAGTAATTCAGCAGGGGACTTACCCGTCGTCGATGATGGTAATGTGTGCTGCCGAAGTAAGAACCTTGCTAGTCTTAGTTGTAAACTGCCAGCTGTATTGCGCTTCAAGTACTCCTTAGTAGTTCGCACCATCCGCTCCGCTTGACCATTGCTCGATGGGTGGAATGGTGCTGTAAGTATGTGTGAGATCAGGTATCTTTTACAAAATCCGCCGAATTCGTCTGAAGTGAACGCTGTCCCATTATCGGAAACTATAGAGTCTGGTAACCCATGAGTTGCGAAGATCGATCGCAAGCTATTGATTGCGGCAGCTGCACTGCTTGAAGGTACAGCTTTTACCTCGACCCACTTGGAGTGTGAGTCTACTAGTATGAAAAAGGCTTGGCCCTGAAAAGGGCCGAGGAAATCCACATGAAGTTGGGACCAAGGCTTAGATGTCTCCTCCCAAGGATGAGTAACAGCTTTATGTTTTTCTGGACGTGACTGTTGACACGTTATGCACTTCTTAACAGTTTCTTCAATATCTGCATCTATCTTCGGCTACCAAATGTAGCTTCTGGCAAGAGCTTTCATTTTTACCACACCCGGATGACCCGCATGGAGAGTTTTAAGAAGATGTGTTTGAGCAGCATCTGGAATTATAAGACGAGAACCAAAAAGTAAACAGTTCTTATTTACCGTGATCTCATTTTGGTGCCGTATATATGGCTTAAACTCATCATTAAGCGAACGATCAGACCATCCCCTCAATGCCCAATGAAGAATTTGTTTAAGAATTTTATCCGTGGAAGTCATCTTGGCGATGTCGCTGGATTCCAGAATTTGTGCATCAGTTTCTTCAATCATATTCAGATGGGAAACGCCTTCAGTCCCTGTTGCAGCGCTCGGTAAACGACCAAGCGCGTAAGCATTTCCGTTCTTTTCCCCGGGTCGATGTTGAATTTGAAAGCTATATCCATTCAAGAAAACACTCCACCTGAGCATCCTTGGCGAAAGTATCACCGGTGTAGGCTTTTCTGGGTTGAATAATCCAATCAGCGGTTTATGATCCGTAATTATGAGAAATTTCCGTCCATAGAGAAAGTTGTGGAATTTCTTGACACCAGCGATAATTGCCAGTGCCTCTTTATCTATCTGTGCGTAGTTTCTTTCCGTTGCAGACAACGTACGAGAATAGAAAGAGATTGGACGCTCTTGACCGTTTGGCATAACATGCGTTAATACTACGCCAATCCCATATGCAGAAGCGTCACAGACCAATGCGATTGGCAGTTTACAACTGTAATTAATCAAAATATTCTTACTTGAGAGTAGTTCCTTGAGTCCCTCGAATGCCTTGTCATGGACTGCGTTCCACTTCCAACCCGTCTTCTTGTCTAGGAGCCTATGTAGTGGTTCAGCGATGGTTGCCTTATCCTTCAAGAATGCATGATAAAAATTTATGAGGCCCAGAAATGCTTGGAGTTGCTTCTTATCCACAGGTGGTGGGGTTGCCTGAATAACCCGAACCTTGTCATCTGACGGCCTCCTTTTTACCCTGTATGCCCCCTTGTATGTGATAAGAGTGAGGACTTTTGAGGACTCTTCATCCATGACCATTTGCTGATACGCCTGGGCTAAATCAATTTTAGCGAACGTCTTGCCTGTTGGCATGGATGCCAAAATATCCGTGATAGACGGTGTCTGATAACAGTGGGGTATTAGTGCCTTGTTTACTGTGCACCTGTAATCCCCACAGATGCGAACGGAACCATCAGCCTTAGCAACTGGCACAAAAGGTGTCCGCCAGTCACTGTAATCGGTCGGCTCAAGAATTCCCTGTTTGACTTGCTTGTTGATCTCGTCCTCAATTGCTTGCCGTTGAGCGTAGGGAACCTTTCTAGCTGGAAGCTTTATCGGATGTACGTTTGGATTGAGCGTGAGTCTAATCTCCTCACCCACGTACGTACCTAGTTCCTCCGAGAAAAGTGATGAATATTTTTCCAATAGCGCTGCTAGCGGTGAACGAATATTGTGTAAGCCATTCACAGCTATGCCCAGCTGCTGGAACCAGTTACAGCCAAGAACGCTTGTTCGGCTACCAGCGGTAATATACAATGGAAGATTTCCTATATGCTTGTTGTTGTACACAATGTCGACATTCATGAGACCTAGAATTGGAATTCGATTATTGCCATAGTCAAACAAACTCAAACCTGTTTCAACGATCTTCGGTGGATTTTGTTTCCAAATTCTTTTTGCATCGGTCTCAGACATGATGGTGTAGCTCGACCCGCTGTCCACTTCGAATTGACAATCAACGCTGTTGATGTTTATCGTGGCTACCTTCTTCGCGATCCTGTTCGGCTGGATGCAATTTACTTGTTGGTGTTTATTAAGCTTTGCTTTAGCATTTGAACTGCTCGAACTCTGCTTTGCTTGACATACTCTCTTTATATGTCCTACTTTTCCGCACCTGTTACACTTTGCAGATTTGAATGGGCAATCAACTCTGGCATGATGGTTGCCACACCCATTACACCTCAGTAAACTGGCTGCATTGTTGCTTGAAAATTTCCCTTCTGCTGCATCCCTCCTTTTCTTGGTGTGCATTGAATGAATTTGTTGTGTGGATGACATCTGTAAATTCGCTTGGATTTCTTGTTGATTTTTTGCTGCTGCCTCTGCTGCAACGGCCTTCTCCTGTACTAGCAGAAGTGTGATTTTGTTTTCTGCCAATAAACTTTGCTGTAAGTGGGTATTCTTCAGTCCACAAACCAATCTGTCCCGAAGCATGCGGTCGATGAAGCCACCGTCAAAGTTACAGTCAATGATTAATCGACGAAGCTCTGCAATATATTCGGCGACCGTCTCATTAGGCTGCTGATCTCTCTTGAAAAACTTGAAGAAAGCGGCGATTTCAGAAGGTGTCGGAGTGAAATGTTTCGAGAGCTCATCAACGATGTTCAAATAGGCCACGTCCTCCACTTTCCTTGGGGATATAAGTGTCTCAATCAGATCGAAACATGATGGACCGCAGACTGTCAAAAAAGTTGCCTTTTGTAGCCCTTTGTCGGTGATTGAATTTGCGAGCAGAAACATTTCAAATCGACGTTTATACGAACTCCAAGCTGCGGGGTTGGTTATATCGAAATGTTCAATAGAACCTATGGCAGCCATTTTGGGTCTCTGTAATTGTGCGGCTTTGTTAACTTCCTCGTCCACGCCTTTGATTTTCATTAACTTGATTTGCGTCGGAATCTGATCTTAGTTAATCGATTCCATCCTCGTCGCCAGTGAAGAATACTAACTAAAACAAAAAAAGATTTAATTCCAACTTAATTTATCAATGAAAATATAAAATGCGCAGAAACTATTTCTTTGAGATTAAATGTTTTAAATGTAGAATGAGGGTGACGGTCGAACCGTAGCGAGCGAGAGCCAACAAAAAAAGAAGCACACAGGGTGCTGGCAAAAAGTGAAGTTCGTTCGGCATGTGGCACGAGCTGTTAGCCAGTCGTCAATACGATGGGTGCGTTCAGACACAACAGTCCCCTTTTTGTGTAGTGTAATTCAGGTGAGAATTATGCATATACTATATATTATATGTATGTTAATATAATTTAATTGAGTGTTGATCTCTCCATATTTCATTTTGTTTCAACGTAAACAACGTTACTATTAGTGAGTGATTATGTGTTGTGTGGGGTTTGGGGTATATGAATGGAAATCGTAAGCCATGACGTCATGTAGGTGTTGAGTGTAATTGGTATTAGTGATGGGACTTTACTTTTTTTTTGTGAAGAATAGTACTAATGAGTAGAATTATTTTTAATATGTTGGAATTTTAATAAGTGTGGTGATGTGACGTGGATTTCTTTTATTTCGTGTTATCCATCTTATGTTTTTATGTGAAATGTGTGTTATTGTGTAATATTGTGTTTTTATGTGTAATGTGTTTGTTTAAATTATTGTACTTTCTGTGTTGAATGAATTTGAAGGCAAGCGGCATAATTTATTTATAGGTCATTTTAATTCGCCGTTTTGAGTCTTCAGCGTTACGACGCGTACCAACTTGTCAGCTCCGGGATGCAAGGCTGTGACTCGTGCCAACATCCATTTCGAGGGCGGTAACCTTTCGTCCTTTATTAAAACCAGGTCCCCATTGGCAATTACATGCGAATCCTCATTAAGCCATTTCGGTCTGTGTTGTAAACGGGTGAGATACTCGCTGCTCCAACGCTTCCAAAAGCACTGCATGATTGCCTGTACCCGCTTCCCTCGATCCAAATGGGCAACTTTGTCGACTGCATACTCCGGTTGTGGTGTGGTGATAAAAGCTTCTCCTATCAGGAAATGTCCTGGTGTTAATGCGTTTAGATCCTCGACGTCTTCCGATAAAGGGCATAAGGGCCTCGAATTGAGGCATGCCTCGATCTGCAGAAGTAGGGTTTCCAGTTCCTCGTACGTTAGCATTTGGTTTCCTGCAAGTCGTTTGAGATGGAATTTGATGGATTTCACCCCTGCTTCCCATAATCCTCCAAAGTTGGGGGAAGCCGGTGGAATAAAATGCCATTGTGTTCCTTCCCTGCCAAGTGACTCAACTATTTGGTCCCAGTCAAATTTCGCTGCTTCCCGAAGTTTTTGAAGCTCCTTATTCACGCCGATGACGTTGATACCGCAGTCGCTGTACATTTGACTACAGACTCCCCTTCGAGAAGTGAGGCGCCTAAATGCAGATAAAAATGACTGAGTCGTCATATCACTGACGACTTCGATGTGAATCGCCTTAGTCGCCATGCATATGAAAACTGCAAAATAGCCTTTAAAGGTTTTAGCGTTTCGTCCTCTCCAGGTCTTAACGTCGATAGGGCCTGCGTAATCCACTCCTGAATGACTAAAGGGTCTTGAAATCCGTACTCGAGAAGCGGGTAAGTTTCCCATCAGCTGCGTCATCGGTCGAGGCTTATACCGTAAGCAAGTGTTGCAGTTATGGATACATTTCTTTACTTCATTCTTCATGCTAAAAATCCAATATTTGCTTCGCAAGTACGACATCATCAACTGAACGCCACCATGAAGGGTCCTTATATATATAGTAAAATTGGGTGTTGTTGGTCGTAACTGAGCGTGGAGTTTTGTAGCCTTCCACCTACTCGCAAAATATTGTGTTTGTCCAAAAACGGTTTTAAAGATTTGAACCCCTTAATTTTTGTGCTTTTTTGTCGAAGATCTGTTACCTCCAGTGAAAACATTTCCTGTTGTACAGCGTTAACTGCTGGTAACAATGCTGAAAGAACTTCCTTCAACAGTAGTGGGCCCAACTTTCTCTCGTTTCTGGGTCTTTTGGCATTAAAGATGAAGCGTTTGCAGCGTGCTATAATTCTTACATTCGTAGGCAAATCCGATTTCCTATGTATTAAAGAGGAAATCTCATTTTCATCCTGTGTAATGCAGTGTACCTTCGTAGAACGCATCCCTTTGTTAGTTTCCAATGAAGCGGGTTGAGTTGGAAAAGGAATTTTCCAAGAATGGTGGAGGAATTCTGGCCCGTTCCACCAACTTTTGTTTTGAATGAGTAATGAAGGAAGAACGCCACGAGAAGCAAGATCTGCTGGATTGTGTTGGGATGGAATGTGTCTCCATATATCGCATTTAGTTAGCCTTTGAATTTCAGCAACTCGGTTGGACACGAACGTCTCCCATTTCTAAGGAATAGCTGTAATCCAACATAATGTGATCAGCGAATCCGTCCATGCGAACATCCTGCAATTTTGAAAACCTAGAGCTTTATACGTCACGTTTAAGAGTTTTGCTAAAAGGACGGCGCCGCAAAGTTCCAGTCGTGGTAGAGTAACCCTTTTTAGTGGCGCAACCTTAGTTTTTGAAATTAATAGGTTCATGTGGATCCTGTTCTTCTCATCCAGTACTCGCAGGTAGACTGCCGCTGCATAAGCTTTCTCGGAGGCGTCACAAAATCCATGAATTTCAAGACTTTTACTCTCGCTGTGTGCCTGGATCCACCGAGGAATTCGAATCTGCTCTACAACTGGAAGATCTTCCCGAAATGCAAGCCATTCCTGTTTCAGCTCTGGGTTAATGGGCTTATCCCAATCCAAACCTCGTGACCAAAGTTCCTTTATCATCAGCTTTGCGTTTACGATGCACGGAGAAATCCACCCAAGTGGATGAAAAAGTCTGGCAATAGTGAAAGGCATTGTGGGTTTGGTGACTTCTGCCTCCCCTAACTCGATGTTCTGGAATGAGAACGAGTCGCTCAACGGTTGCCACTTAATGCCGAGGGTTTTGACGTGTTTGTTGGCTGAGTCAATCGGCACTGAACAGTCGACTTCGCAGTCTGAAGGTGGAAGCTGTTGCAGAAGATCCAAAGAGTTACTCGTCCATTTCTTGAGTTTGCTCTTGAGTTTTATGTTGTTGTAATGCTGCACGGCGTTGCGGAACATTATATTCGTGCAGTTTAGTTCGCTGCGCAGACTTTGGTATTGCGCGTTTTCCGTGTTCCATTCCCGGCGGAGAACTCGCTGGAGCCGCTTCCTGATCCGCTGCCTATGATGGTAAACTTTCTGGATGTAGACAGGTAAGTTAGCGAACCTGTCCTTCGAAGATTGTGGTCGCTTTTGGTTGTCCAGTGCTGTGTTGATTGCAGATTCGAAGTCATCTATGGTAGCTTCTATCTCCATGTTCGTCAAGTTCCGTGTCCTTGCACATGGGATAAGTAATCCTTCGGTGTCCCTCTGGAATCGCTCGACGTCAAGATGGTTGAGATTGATGTAGTGTCCTTCGGGGCGCTGCTGGGTGAAGATCGCCTGGCTTACTTTAATTGTGAGCTGCACTGCTTCGTGGTCTGAGTCGCTTGGGATGATCTTGCATGTGTAGTTCTGCGATGACCTTGTAAATGTCTTGGTTGCGAGATGATGCCAGTGACTGCTGTGATGATGTCTCCTCGAGCCAATCTACAATGGCGTTCCCTTGAAAAGTGGTAGTGGCATCTCCCTAGAGTGGGTGCCTGGCATTGAAGTCTCCTCCCATCAGCCCGTACGTGTGTTGCTGAAGCGCGCTGTTCAGCTTGTTGAGGTCTGCTTTCATGTCAGCGTAGCTGGTGTTGCACCTGTTGTAGGTGCTGATAACCATCAGTGATTCTCCGGGAGCGATCTTAATGATGATTGCTGTTGCTTCAAAGTCTTCAGATTGTTGATGGTGGTCTGCGAGGCTTCGATGTTTTCTCTAACAAATGCTGCTGTTCCTCTCTTTCCATCGGTCTTGTCCGTCCTGAATGTTTGGTAATTCCTGAAATAGATGGAATTGAGTTGTGTTAGTAAACTCACACTAACAAGAGCAATATCAGGTCTGTTTTTTTATGGAACAGATCAAATGCTGTTCTTTTGGGGATGCTGTACAACGAGTTGACGTTATACGCTATTATGCGGAGTCTATTTAGACTAGGCATAGTTGAAAGATGAATGTGGCCAGAGCCACGGCTTTATTTTTCTCGCTAAGTTGCGAGTAGTTGGACGGGACTGCTTGCCGAGCTTTAGCCATCACCGACAGTACGTCGCTTTTAAATACCCGGTTGATTTCACCGGCTAGGTTAACACTCTCATGCTGCTGTTGCTGTTCCTGGGGGGCAGCCTTCTTGCCCTCGATCTTCCTGGTTGGGGCTGGCCTGGTCGGGGCTGGTAAGAGGAGAGGCACAGCTTGCCGGGCAATAGAGGCAAAGCTCATGCTCGGCTTCGTGAGTTTGCAGGCTGAATTTTTTGAAGGTGGCGCTTTTTTCTTTTTCCGCCAGCTTCTCCTTGTGCCTCTTGTCTTGCAGTTGGCGCAGTACACATCCGGACCTGAGGTGTCCTTCTTTTGGCATTCTCCGGGCTGGTGTTGCTTGTCGCACTTGATGCAGACGGAGGCCATCCCGCAATTTGTTGCCACGTGTCCGAATTTCCGGCAGTTTTTGCATTGGGCTATTTGTTTCGGTTTTAGTTTCTCCCAGTGCACATGTTGGTTCAGCATATGCTACTATGCTGATAGATCGCCGCAATTTCAGCGTCCTTGGCTGCTTCTACCACAAAGGCGTTGAAACTTTTCGCGTTGTTCCTAAGGGATTTGAATGCCTTTACACTGATGACAGGAATGCCTTCGGCTTTCAGCTCGGCGTGCACTTCGTTGGTGGTGTACGAGAAGTGCACTCCTTTCAGGAGTAGGAGATTTTTCCTGTCTTCCTTTGGCGTGAAGGTGTGGCTTTCAATTTTCCTGGTCCTCAGGAATTCTTTTATTGACTCGAAGCCATCCTTTGTTTTGGTGTGGATTGTTGTTTTGGTGGTGCTGGTGTTATGAAGGGTGAACTGGATGTTCATCCCTCTGGCGAATCTGCTTATCTCAGCGACGTTAGCTGAGAAGCAGATAATTGGAGGCATTCCAGTTTTTGGTGGGGTTGAGGTTGATGGGGTTGGTGGGGTTGAGGTTGGCGGTTCCTATGTTGTTTTTGAGGCTTGTTGCTTTTTGGGCTTAGCAACTTTCGTCCACGTGGTTTGGTGCGGGGCCGGGCATTGAAGGTTCCGGTATTGCAGCTGGTCTTGATTGACGAGGTGCTGCAGCGGTGGGTGCTTCCGCTGTCTTTGTCCTTTTCTGGATTTTCTTCTGAGTCTTCTTGGCTCGCTTCCCTCCTTGGGCTTGAGCCGAGCTGCTGCTATTTTCAGATCCGGCGTTGTTGTCCTTCTCAGCCTTCTTCATGTCGCTGAGCAATTCCTCATCGCTGGAGAGACTTACGTTTTTTTGCTGTTGCTTGGTTTCAGTGGAGACATCCTTAAGGACCTCTCCGACGATGGCTTGAAATGATGGACCCAGATTGGTTTTAATTTCCCGCAGCAGTTGGGCTAGTGTTTCCAAACTGGCGTGGGCATTAAAATTCTTGGCTATCTTTGTTGAAACTAAAAAATATTCAGCAAGTAATATTTTCAAAAAACTTTACTTGCTGTGTTGTCTAGAAAATTATTATTAATTAAGTTAGATTATTTTTAAATTATTTTTATATGTTTTGAAAAAAACAGAAAAAATTTAAAAAATAATACGTATTTTACCTTCACTGTCTGTTTGTCTGTATGACTGACCACACTGACTGACTGACACTGAACACTGGCGTACAGGTCAAGTCCGAAGATCGAGGTCATTGTAGGTCTCTTGCAACGTGACTTCGAAAAGATTCAAGGATATTGCGATGATTGGAAGTTGAAGATCAATTTCTAAAAGTGCGAGCCCATTCTGTTCAGGACTCCGTTATCTGGGGCTTCTAGAAATACTAGAAAGAGGTGGCGAATGTTCTCTTTTGTTTGACAAAACGGATAGCTATAAGCGAATCGAAGTGTTGTCAGATACCTTGGGGTCTGGATAGATCAATATCTATATTTTAACAAACATATAGATGCTGCTCTGCCAAAGCTACCTTTGCCTTGACAAAGAGGCTGTTTCACAGCACTCGACTCGATGCCAAGGTAAAGGTGATCTGCTACACAGCCCTTATTCGGCCTGTCCTTGCCTATGGCTGTCCCGTTTGGCTTAACGTTGGAACAAACTTAATGGAAAAGATACGGGCTTTCGAGAGACGATGTCTTGTCTCCACTTATATAGAACTCCAGAGTTTGAGTAGAAAAAATTCTATAGTAATGTGGTCCTGTACAACGGGGCCAACCTGATCAGAGTGGACCATGAGACCGTGCGCTTTAACGGCTTTGTTCCCCCTGAAGCATTTGTCTATCTCGATAGAAAGGGTCTGGTTCAGGATAGATTAGTGTTACCGATAATCTTCCACGTATGCCGAAAAGCTGTGGACGGGCGAGTCAACTTCGAACAAGACGTCGCAAGTGCTTCACCGGGAACTTTTCGGTTCAGTAAAGCGATATCAGACCGCGACAGAGCGGATGTCAAAAGGCAATACAAACACTTTTGGTGGCTGGATGGAGAAAGCCCTCTGTCCGTTGTATACTTTTAATCCTGAGTACCCTTAAGGCAAGTAAGATAGCATGTACTCTCAGCCGTGGCCGGCTTACATATGTTTAATTTAGTGTAAGTAGTTTTAATATTATTGTTAGTTAGGTTAAGATTTTATTTTTTAGATTAGTTTGTAGCTTAGTATTTAAGTCTTATTTTAAAACACATAAGAATGTCCAGATACTAAGTTTTTCTTAAAATTAATCTTTTTTTCCTAGTTTTATTATAAGTAATTTTAATTTAATTATAATAAATATTGGTAAGTCGAAAAACATAGGTTTAATTGTTAGAGCGCCCGTATAGGGCTAGTAAGTTAGTGCTACTGTGTCCAAAAAATAAGGTGACATATGAATTCAAACTGCGCGCGTCGAAGAATCTGGAAATTTTTCTTTCTTTTTAGGTTGGTAGTACTGTCAGTGACATCTATGTGAAATTTCATGTCAAAATATATTCATAGTGTTTGAGATACGCGTCGTTTTGTGAGCTTCTAAAAGTGAGTTTTTCGTTTTTTGCGATGTCGAAATTTATTGAGCGAAGAATTTGCATTAAATTTTGTTTGCGGAATCAATTTTCTGCTGCGGATACGTTGAGAATGGTGCAGAAAGCCTTTGATGATGAGGCTATGTCTAAAAAAAATGCTTACAAGTGGAATAGTGATTTCCAAGCCGGCCGTGAATGTGTCGGAGACGAAGAGCGTTCTGGGCGACCATCAACCTCAACCGATGAAGCTCACGTCCAACAAATCAAAGATTTGGTGTTGAAAAACCATCGATTAACGATTAGAGACCTTGCTGATGAAGTTGGCTTATCGAAAGGCTCAGTCAATACCATTTTGAAGAATGCTTTGGGCCTCAAGCGCGTACCGAAAACATTGAATTTACTGGTACCGAAAACATTGAATTTTTTGGAAAAAAGGCGTCGCGTTGAAGTGTGTGAAACAATGCTTTCCGACCACCTGGATGTCATGAAACGCATTATAACTGGCGATGAGACTTGGATCTATGCTTACGACACCGAAACAACCGATCAATCGAGCGAATATCGTGCCAAAGAAGAGCCGAGACCAAAAAAACCGCGCCAAAGTCGCTCAAAAATCAAGGTCATGTTGACTGTTTTCTTCGATTATCGTGGTGTTGTGCTTTATGAATTCCTTCCAACCGGCCAAACAGTCAACAAGGAATATTTTTTGAACGTTATGCGTCGTTTGCGTAACGCTATCCGCCTAAAAAGGCCGGAATTGTGGAAAGACAATTCTTGGTTTTTACACCACGATTTCGCGAAAAACTCAACCCATATCGTTCCGCAACCACAGTATTCACCTGATCTGGCGCCGTGCGACTTCTGGCTGTTCAACAAGCTCAAAAGACCGCTCCGGGGACACCGTTTTGATACTATAGAGGAGATTCAAGCCGCAGCGAAGACGGAACTGAAGGCCATCTCGGAAAGTGACTACAACCAGTGTTTCAAAGATTGGAAAATCCGTTGGCATAAGTGCATTGCATCGGGAGGGGATTACTTTGAAGGGGATGTCACCTTATTTTTTGGACACAGTAGTACATAGTTAAGTTAATTCAGCTAGTTTTAAGAATTTTTTTGTGTAGCATGTAAAGTTATTATATGAAATAATAAAAATGCATTGAAATTGAAAAAAATTGAAAAGTTTATTATATGCTCGGACAGTAGATAAGTCTTAAATGCAATCAGCATCGGAAAAATAACTTCACCTTGTTGTAGACCATTGTTAATTTCAAAAGTCCCAGCAGACGTCACACTGCCTTTTAAATGTGCGGAGGATGAACCCCTTCATTGGTTTCATTGATTTTCCTCCGAAAGCGCTTGTTAATTTTCGGGAACATACGAGGGTTGCTAACTTTAACACCCCGAACTTTATTATTCCAATTAATTGAAACTCGGTAATTCTGCTGAATTAATTGCTGTAGGTTTTCAAGCTGTGACTTCAGAATACTAACCTCCAAGATCTGTGGGTCAGTAAAACGTCTGTATAGTTGTTTAAGCCTTATCAGTAGCTTACTCTTTTGTCTGTGAAGAGCGTCGATCGTACTGTTACGGTTAATGTTAACATTGTCAGTAAAATCGTACTAAAGAATTGTTCTGTCCATTGTTTGGTTTCTCGTGTCGTCCATCCGTTTAAGGTAAGTGTCGATCTGCTCGTTCGACTATTTCCTATTAGATGGTGGATTGGGCGAGTTCGAGGAGAGTGCTCTTGTAGTTGTTCGGGAGAACCGTCTTCACCGCTTCCTACTGTGATTGAAAGAATGCGTTTGAACATTTTCCTCCAATTCCGCCATCTCCTTGGGAATCGTGACTACGGCACTAAATCAGCAATGGTCACTGTCGTACACGATTGTATGAAGACAGTTTATTGTTCGTCGATCCATGTCAGTCAGCTGTATCCGTTCGTCATACAGCATAATATCTATATTGGTTTCTGATCTGGGATAAGATGGACTATCCGTCGCTTTTAAATCGAGTCGATATCCGACACAATTCTGACCCCACCAATTGAATAGAAGGTTCCCTCTAGTGTTTGGTTAATGATTTCTCCAATCTCCGGCCATGAGGTAGGAATTCTCCTCCGAAGCCCGACGTAAGAATTGAAAAAGTGTCTCGAGCTCTGAGATAAAACAGGTTGGTTAAGTAGCTTCATCTGCATTGGCTGGGATCATATACAGCCTCTTCCCACTACGCATATGCATATGTTGCAAGCATCTAGCACCTGGAATTTGCGCACTTCACCGCTGTACATAACCTTATAACGCAGAAGAACATCGGGACTTCGGTCTTTTAACAATTTGAAGAGTACAGCGAATTTACATTCACTGAAAGGATCTTTAAGGGTTTCTCCACCTGCGCGCTAGGCTCGGCAGCAGAGTGTAGATACGATCTACGCGTGTCGCCTGTTCCTGTATTTGCTGTTGCAGCTGGCTAATTTGCCACTCGATAAAAGGCAAAAGAACTATCAGATCAGCATCTCCACTAGGTCCTTCAGGTCGTGAAGCTTGAGGAGCATCTTTTGGTGCTTGTTGTACCGTACTCCTCCGACCGGCCGCCATTTGGGCGTAGGTCAGATTGGGAGCTACGGCTGGAGTTTTAGGAATAGGTGGGCGGTTCACCTCCACCTTCTGCTGACGAGCCAGATTTACTTTCCTTACATATTTATACCTGCAACAATCCCGATAGCTTGCGGTGTGTCCGTTACCACATAGAATGCACTTGAGAGTCGTGCTATCATCAACCCTATCTTTCCCTAGCGGACATTCCTCTGCTTTGTGGTTTATTGCATACTTACCGCATCGAAACTGCATTTGACAGTTCGCAGCGGCATGCCCGAACCTTTGACAGCGAACGCATTGCAAAATGTTGTCGCTGCGATTTAATTTCTCCCAACTTATGCATTGATAATCTAGGACTTTTATTTTCCTAAGACTATCTATGTTGCTGTCGGGAGTTAGCTGGACCAGGAAGTACGGTAATTTCCGGTTCTCCCATCGGGCCTTTGCTGTAGTGAAAGGCTTGACAATAACGAACTTAAGATCGTCACATTCCTTCGCTTGAAGCTCCTGAAGGAGTTCCTCGGGATCATTGGAAGAATCTAAGCCGCGAAGGAGCATTGTCTGCAAACGCTCAGTTTTGGGGGTGAATGAGAAGAACTCAGTCGTTGTTTTCTCTAAAAAGTTTTTGTTGTTTGTGATGCTCCACTGTTTGTGATGCTCCACTGTGAAGCAGTGTATAGCATGCCTGTCTTTATTTAAACGTTCAATTATAAAAGTATCGCCTTTGGCCGACATACATAATTTGATGGTGTCTTGAAGCTCCATCTTGTAGGTGTTTATCGGAGGCACCTTTGGCCTCGCTGTCGTCTGTTGATTATGTTGTTTCTGCTGCTGTTGTTTCTGCTGTTTTTGTTGTTTCTGCTGCTGCTGTTTCTGTTACTGCTGCTTCTGCTGGTATTGTTTTTGTTGCTGCTTTGGCAACTCTGTTTGCTGTTTTGCATTGGCAGCTTTGTTTTTAGCTTTTGTGGTTTTATCTGCTGTTGTTGTTTTTCAACAGCCGGATTTTCGATTGTACTTGCCGTTTGCTGCCCTTTTTGACTGGCTGCCAGACGCTCTTGTTCGCGCCGAGCCATTTGTTTGGCCTTCACAGCCCGTATTATTGCCTCTTATTGGCATATTTCGTCATCTTCGTCGTCGGTCTCTGAGGCCTCTAAAGACACGAAGGAATTGCTGTCTCCAGTGTAGCGGCCCTCGCCGCCGTCGGAGATATACGGGAAATTTTCTGTTGTTGTCATCGGCTGTTCCGCCGCTGCGACTTTAAATGCTGCTGCTGCTGTTGTTGTTGTCGGCGCCCGTTCCCCCGCTCCAGTCGGCAGCTTTTCTGCTGAAGCCGATAGGGACGGGCGCTTTTCTAGATTTGGAGTCGGTCTGACCCTCCTTTCCTGTCATCGATGATGACAACGGTGGCGGCGGCGGCTTTGGGTCCGGCAATGCCTTCCCCGTTCCTCCCCCCGGTTGGTGAGGCGACGACTGCCACTCACTCATTTTACTAGTGGATTGTTCTTTGTGTTATTAACTGCGATGATACACAAGTTAATAACGACAGAATTAATTAAATGTTTGACTGCCCCGGCTGGGAATAGAACCCTAACGTGCGGATCAAAGAGTCCGACGCACAACTACTGCACAGGCAGGTTAGTTATCAGCGCAGTAGCAAAGTAAACACTTGAAAAAATACTTTCACTTGTTTCACTATCAAAGTCGAAACACTTCTTACTCCTATGAATGTCTGTGAACGACTGGAACAATAAACTGTCAATTTTTCAATTTTAATGCATTTTTTATTCTCTTCAATTTATAAACTTACAAGCGACATAAAAATGCTTAAATCTAGCTTAATTAACTTAACTATTTATAAAATAACTTACTGGCCCTATTCGGGCGCTCTAAGCTAAACGTAACAATCGAAATTATGTCTATCGACGTCTGCATATTTATGTGAATTGAATTATAAATGTAAATTAAAAACTAAGAAAAATATTTCTATAGACGAAAAAACTTAGTGTAAGGACTTTTACATTTTAGCTTAAACTAGACCTAAATACTAAACTACAACTAATCTTAACCCTAACGTCTTAATTTAACTTAAAATACAATTAAAATTAAAATTAAAACTACTTACTTATTTATTTTTTACTAACTAATTACACTACTTACACTACCTTATATATATGTAAGCACCCAGGATAAATAAAGATGGCGAAGTTCATTCTCCGCCTAACCACCAATACTGCAGGTATTGCCTTTCGACATCGGCTCTGTCGCGGTCTGATACCGCCCTATTGAACCGAAGAGTCCGCGGTGAGCCACTTGTCTTGACGTCTTGTTCGTAGTTGACTCGCCCGTCCACAGCTTTTCGGCATACGTGGAAGATTATTGGTACCGCTAATCTATTCTGAACCAGACCCATTCCAGCGAGATAGAAAATGCTTCAGGGGGAATAAAGCCGTTAAGGCGCACTGTCTCGTGGTGCATGTCATTGGGCTAAAAAGCCCCGGAGATAAACTCGTTGGTCGAAGTCATTGCTCTTACAATGTGACCTCGAATAAGTTTTATCAGAAAGTTATCCACTCTGATCAGGTTGGCCCCGTTGTACAGGACCTCATTTTTTGTACTCAGATTCTGGAGTTCTATACAAATGGAGACAAGCCCTAAGACATCGTCTCTCGAAAACCCGTATCTTTTCCATTGAGCTTGTTCCCACGTTAAACCAAACGGGACAGCCATAGGCAAGGGACAGCCACATGCCGAATGAGGGCCGTGTAACAGATTACCTTTACCTTGGCATCGAGTTGACTGCTGTGAAACAGCCTCTTTGTCAAGGCAAAGGCCGCTTTGGCTCTGGCCAGAGCAGCATCTATATGTTTGTCAAAATATAGATATTGATCTAGCCAGATCCCAAGGTATCAGAGAACATTTCGATTTGCTAATGGCTGTCCGTTTTGTCCAACAATAGGGAACATTCGCCACATCTTTCTAGTATTTCTAGAAGCCCCAGACGGAGTCCTAAACAGAATGGTCTCGCACTTTTGAAAATTGATTTTCAAGTTCTAATCCTCGCAATATCCCTGAACTTTTTCGAAGTCACGCTGCGATCCTCGATCTTCGGACTTGAACTGTACGCGATCAAGTCATCTGCGTACGCTATGGATTGGTGGAGAGATCCTACAAGATCACTTGTGATGATCGTAACTAAAATCGGCGAAATAACTACACCCTGTTGTAGACCTTTTTTAATTTCAAAAGTCCCAGCAGACAGTGCTGGTGAGGATATCTAAAATTATGCACAGCAGTGGTGTGCTTATGCCGAGCTGGTCAAGCTTGAAAAAGAGCCCCTGCCACCATACAGTGCCAAAGGACCTCTCTAAGTTAATCAACAAGGCACCCGTGCATTGTTTCTTACCTTTGTTCCATTGGATATCCGATACCAGCTTAGACGCGGCATGTATGCAATCATGCCCCGCTCTGAAACCGAATTGCTTATCCGGAATAATATTGTCCTCAACCCACTCGGTCAGGGCTCTATTGATCACTTTTTCAAACACTTTGCTGATGTTGGGAAGAAGACTTATGGTTGCTTCCCAACACAAGATTCATAATTTGTAATTTGGCACTGAATTAAATTGTTGGATCACCACTGTAAACACCATGGGTTTTGCATATAATTAACTATTGGTGTGAAATATCCAAACAATCACAGCCAATGGTTAATGTAAATGCATCTTACCCACAGTGCTTTAAATAATGCAAATTATCACTTAATCACTTCATTTGGATAATTCGAAATTAATTCTTAAATATCATCAGCCAGCGCAAAAAAATCAAAGTAGGAATTTAACTTTATTCCATATCTTTAATTCAATTCAATTAAATAAATAAAAAAAATAAAAAAGTTATTTAATAGAACCAGCCAAAACTGAAAAAAAATTTGTTTGTGCAAATTAAATTTTACAAATATTAATTAAAATTAAAAATCAAAAACAGTTCAAAGGTTCATAAAACAGTGTTGTCTGCTCATTAAAATTTAAATAAAGAAAAATCGCCAATTCGAATTGCCTATTCCTTTTAAACCATAAAACAAGTGAGGACTAGTGATTGAATAATGTCGAAGCTAACGAAGTCAATCGAAGGGCAGGAGTTAGCTCTTAAGGATCTAGAAAAAGACTTCGAAAACTTTTCTGCATACACTGCGTCGCGAAAGTCCAAGGGGTAAGTTAACGCGTGGTTAGCGGACATAGGAAGTGTTCAAACGGGCAAAAAAGGAACACACCTCTATTGTTAACAGTACCTCGGACCCCCTTAAGGACAAATATAATACCGATGAGATATACTCAAAAATAAAACGCATGTATTTTAATTTCGTAGGGCTGTTGCACGATGAAATTGAAAAATTTACTGATGCAAACACAGCACAGTAAGACATATCGCGTCTAAATGTCTCAAAATCGTCCGTTTCCGATATTCGCCTCCCTAGAATTCAAATTAAACCATTTTCCGCCAACTTTGGAGAATGGTCTGAATTCTGTGGTCTTTTTGTGAACATGATCGACCAGAACATTGATCTTTCTGAGATTCAAAAGCTCCAAAACCTCAAAAGCTCTGTGTGCGGTGAAGCTGCGCGGTTAATCCAACACCTCCCAATAGACGCTAAAAATTATTCTTCGGCTTTTGAAATATTAAAAGAAAGATATCAAAATAAAAGAAAACTGGTCAACACGCAACTAAGAATCTGGATTGAGCAAGAAAGTGTCACGAATCGGCTTCCAAACTTAAAACTCTGCATGATAGGAGCACGGAATCCATACATGCTCTCGCCAATCTGGGAATAGCAGTCGAAACGTGGGACTGCATCCTTGTTTATATCTTCTTCCATAAGCTCCCGCTACAAACACAGAGGGACTGGGAAGATAAATTAGGCACAACGAAGTCGCTTCCAGATTGGAAAACCTTTTTGGCTTTCATAGAGGGTCGCTTCAGCTCATTAAAAAATATACAAGAATTGACTGGTTGTTCAAAGCAACCAACATCAAACGTATCCTTTCGAAAACCCAATGCATTCCACATAAAATCGCATCAAGAGTCAAAACAACTTCGTTGCCGACTATGCCAAGTCAATCATGGTATACGGCATTGTAAAACATTCATTTCCATGGACGCCAAGAATCGTGCTGACATAACGAGGAAGAATTCGATTTGTTCAAATTGTTAAGGGTATGATCATCATTCATCCACCTGCAGCAGCACCAATCGATGCTACAAATGCGGGCAAAAGCATCACACCATGTTGCATATAGAACCGCAAAACTGAAATAAAAATCAACAGGGTAATCAACTTAACACATATAACCATTCGCATCTACAAAGACAGTCAAACCCACCATATTCGACCTACACTCATTTCACTCAAAAGGTTAAACACCCTATCCCTTCAAATGAATTGAATGAACACAACAATCCGTCGACCTCAAACATTATCTGCAAATCGCATTTAAACCAAATGCAATCTAAAGTTTTATTAGCTACTGCTTTAGTCAATGCAGTCGCTGCCAACGGAACACATCATGTTCTAAGAGCCTTAATTGACCCAGGGTCCGAAAGATATCGGCCAATGTAACTGGATTGGGACAAACGTCCACTGGAACCGCGAACTATCAGGTCGATTTCAAAATAATGTCATTAACAAATTCAGCATTTCATCTAGATGTCAGGGCGTTTGTTTTCTCTCATTTGACCTCAAGGTTACCCACGCATCATTTACGATTAAATGAATGGTGTCATTTGTCAGAACTTACCTTAGCGGATCCGTCTTATAATATCCCTGGGAAGATTGATTTACTAATAGGTGCTGACGTTTATGCAACAATAAACTTGGAAGGATTAGTAAAAAGTCAAAGAGGATCCAGAGTCGCACAACTGACGGAGCTAGGTTGGATCCTGACTGGCAGAACCAACAAACCAATTTGAATTGATTACAGTCCACAACCATTATAATTCATTAGACACTCAACTTCGTCAATTTTTTGGAAGTTGGGGAAGATTTAGATGCTAGAAAGTTAATAACAGAAGAAAAGGAGTGTCAACAACATTTCCTATAGACTTTTTCACGTCGTACCGATGGCAAATATGAGGTTCAGCTTCCCTTTAAAAATAATAAACGTCCACGTCTTGAGAACTCGAAACGAGCGGCAATGGCAAGATTTTTCCAAATCCAAAGAAAATTTGTCACAAACAAAACATTAAAAGAAGCCTACACGGCGTGCCTAAACGAATATGTTACGCTAGGGCATATGAAGGAAGTCACACAACCGACCGATGACGAACATTACTTCCTACCACATCATGCTGTTCTTAAAGAATCAAGCACAACCACAAAACTTCGATTAGTGTTCGATGCGTCCTGCAAGACGTCCAATGGTGACTCATTGAATGATCACTTATTGATAGGCCCAAGGTTACAACCAGATATAATTGACCTCATTGCTAAGTGGAGGAAATTTAAAATAGGTTTTTCAGCGGACATTAGCATGATGTACCGACAAATTTGGGTATCGAAAAATGATACCCCGTATCAACTTATTTTGTGGAGAGAAACAACTTACGACCCTATTAAAATGTACGCTCTGAACACGGTCACGTTTGGCACAGCATCTGCACCATATCTGGCTGTGCGCACCCTGCAGCAGTTAGCTGCAGACATCGAACATTCTCATCCTCATGTATCAAAAGTCCTCTCGGAAGGTTTTTATGTAGATGACTTGAGTCCTCTCGGAAGGTTTTTATGTAGATGACTTGATCTACGGATCCTATACAGAGGAAGATGCCATGTTGTTACAAGGTGACATCTTATCAATTCTAAAATCTGCTGGATTTCCTTTACGGAAGTGGGCCAGCAAATCTAAAAAAACTAATACTACAACAATTATGGCGTACTGATTCCTCTTGGGACGATCCCATACCACCGAATATAACGCGAGCCTGGGTAGACCTTCGCAATGGAATGAAAAAGCTACAGCAAATCCAGATCCCTCGTTGGATCGGGTATACAAAAACCACCCAAGTCCAACTACATGGTTTCAGTGATGCGTCTGAAAAAGCAGCTGTCGTCTATGTACGCACCTGCCAAAACGGCCAAGAGCAGATTCACCTCATAGCGTCTAAAACTAGAGTGGCTCCAATCTAACCCATATCTCTGCCCCGTTTGGAACTATGTGAAGCTCTCTACTTAGCAAAGCTATTGCACAGAATATCGAAGTGCATGCAATTTAACCAGGTTGAAATGTTTGCTTGGTCCGATTCCATGATAAGTTTGGCATGGATAAAGGGTGACCCATCAACACGCAACACCTTTGTTGCCAATCGGGTGACTGAGATCCAAACCCTCACTGGCCCGGACTCTTGGAGACACGTCGGTACTAAAGAGAATCCGGCTGATTTCGGATCAAGAGGTTTGGCACCAGAAGATCTTATCATCCATAAAATGTGGTGGGAGGGGCCCAATTTTCTTAAAACTTTCTCTCCAGAGTGAAACAGAGCAAGAAACTAAAGAACAAACAAAAAACGGTAAATTAATATCGTCATTCTATAACGATAACTTCAAGACAATACTCACCAATTTTGCTACCATAATGTCTCATTGCGTTATCATTAATAATGCATTTGTTGAAAAATTTTCAACGCTCAGGCGCCTTGTCTGCTCTGTCGCTATATGGCGCCGGTACATCAATAATTTAAAACCCGAAAAACGAATTCTTCTGAGCAAACAGCCTCTCACAGCTGACGAACTCATCAATGCACACAAGAAGCTCGTTAAGATCGTGCAACAAGAGCTGTTTCCTGATGAAATCAGGACACTGAACCAAAACAAACCAGTCGATAAGACGAGCTTGGTCAGTAACCTAAATACATTTCTTGACAATGAGAAATTATTACGCGTCGGAGGCCGTTTAACGAATTCGTCCCTGCCCTTTCAACAACAGCATCCCCTCATTCTCAAAGATTCCCACCATTTCTCTAGGCTGATCGTGAGTGATGTACATCAAGGCACCCTTCACGGTGGTCAGCAACTGGTAATGGCGGAATTCAGACACACATACTGGATAACGAATCTGAAAAGAATTGTGAAATCAACAATTCACCAATATGTAAGATGCCATCGCCACAACGCAAAAATGCAGTCCCAACTCATGGGCAGTCTCCCAGCAGAACGAGTAACCATATCGAGGCCATTCACGAACACTGGTGTTGATTACGCGGGCCCAATAGAAATTAAAATGTGGAAGGGCAGGTGCAACAAATTCTCGAAGGGCTACATAGCCGTCTTCATCTGCCTCGCTACAAAGGCGATCCACATCGAGCTAGTCAGCGATCTCAGTGCTGCTGGCTTCTTAGCCGCATTCCGCAGATTTGTGGCGAGAAGAGGCAACTGCCTCAACCTTTTCAGCGACTGTGTGACCAATTTCAAGGGAGCCAATAACGAGTTGAGAAAGGACAACAAATTCATTTCATTTGAATGGTCACAAGAAGTCGCCAATACCTTCGCCTCACAAAAAACAAATTGGCATTTCAACCCTCCGTAAACGCCGCACTTTGGGGGGCTTTGGGAATCAGGGGTCAAATCAATAAAATACCATTTAAAGAGAACAATCGGCTCATCTAAACTGACCTTTGAGGAATATGCGACGGTTCTCGCTCAAATTGAGGCATGCCTCAACTCAAGACCTCTATGCCCCCTGACCACCGATCCTGATGATTTGGCTGTATTGACACCAAGTCATTTTCTAATCGGAGGCCCACTTCGCACACATCCAGAAAGGAACCTCGAATAAAAAAAAACATCAACAATCTTGACAGATGGAAGTATCTTCAACGACTCACTCACCACCTCCAACAGCGGTCAAAATGGTTGCAGCAAGTGCCCAATCTCAACGTAGGAGATATTGTCCTGGTAAAGGAAGATAACCTACCGCCATCTTTATGGGTACTTGCCCGTGTGCTCCAGCTACACGCCGGTCCCGATGGCCAGCACGCGTCGTAACCATAAAAACCCCAACGACTATTCTGAAACGTCCAATCACAAACCTTTCCCTTTTGCCGGTTTCTTACCCTTCACCAAACCTTTGAACTCTAACCACGAATTTTATCATCAATGAATAAAATATACTAACTCTAATGTCCATGAAACCTAATATACATGAAACCCAATCAATGAACTCTAATCTACCACTGCGGATCTTAACGCCCATGATACCCTCAAACCACTATCTAATTAATAAGTGAACTTCAAATTAAAACAACAAATGAACCCTTATGCAAAAATATTCACACTTAAACCTCCACAATATATATATGTTATATTTCATTAAGTATCATATCATTGAATTATGTATATACTTTTACTACAAACTGTCATATTGCATTATGTCAATTAACATGTTATACTAATTCAGTCAGTCTTTGAATAGCACTCAATGCGTAAACATTGTTTCGATAATAAACTCTCAATTTTCAAATCAAGCGTGTTTTCGTTTTACTTTCTTTCGTTCCGAACAGCGAACATTTTGGTCCTTCGAGCGGGATTCGCGCCTTATTAGACAATACACAGGAACATTTTCATTCTCTTAAGACGCTAGGTAGACTAGTAGCCAACTGGGATGACTGGCTTGTACATTTGACTGTGAGCAAATTGGATCAAGAAACGCATCGCCAATGGGAATTATCATTGGAGGACGACAAGGTTCCTTCCTTTGAGAAACTTGTGAACTTTCTAGAAACAAGGTGTCGTTCGCTGGATGCGATCAGTTCATATAAGCCCTCCAATCAACAAACAACGTCGCCGGCCAAGCCAAAAAATAAAGTTAACTCAGCGTTCACGATAACCAAAAAAGTCGATAGGTGTCCGATATGTGCCAGCAAACATAAGATATATACCTGTGACAGATTTCGAGCCATGTCGCAGGCGTCGCAAATGCATCACTAACAAAAATCGTAAACAAATTTTGGCAGCTCGAGGACATCCCTGAGTCGAAGCATTTTACTGACGAAGAACTTCTGTGCGAGGAAATCTTCGGCAAGAGTCACTTCCGACAAGATGATGGTCGTTATGTGGTTAAGTTGCCCTTCAAACCTGACATCCCTCTTGGAAGCTCCCGTGGCGCAGCTGTCCGAAGTCTTCTGCGTATGGAAAAAATTTTCGCAACAGATCATCAGCTCCATGCGCAGTATGCTGATATCATGCAGGAATTCTTCAATTTGGGGCACGCGGAGCCAATTGACGAAGATCCAACACCGGGAAGACATTTTTAAATGCCCCACAGAGCAGTTATAAAGGAATCCAGTAGCACTACAAAGTTGAGGGTAGTGTTCAACGCGTCGGCAAAAACAAGATCCGGATTTTCTCTTAATGATGCTCAGCTGGTCGGCCCGCAATTTCAGCCTGATTTGTATACAATCTTGCTTCGCTTTCGCGCTCATCGTTACGCTTTGGCCGCAGATGTGGCTAAAATGTATCGCCAGGTACGAGTCGATAAGTCGCATATTGACTATAAGCGCATTGTTTGGCGCAAAACACCAGCCGAACCAATAAAGGACTTTCGACTTTTGACGGTAACGTATGGCGTTGCATCAGCTTCTCATCTAGCCGTCAAATCGTTGTTTCAAACCGCTATCGACGAGAAGCCAAATTTTCCGGCAGTTGCTGATGTAGTACATCGAGATTTTTACATGGATGACCTTTTAACTGGATCCTATGACGAAAGTGAGTTGCACAGACTACAGGTCGACATCACGAGCATGTTAAGCCGAGGTGGTTTTCAACTGCGAAAATGGTCATCGAATTCGAAGTTAGTACTGAAATCAATTCCAGTCGAACATCGCGAGCTTAAACAATCCTTGGACCTTACCATTTCTGACAGCGTCAAGACACTGGGTCTTCAATGGCGTCCGCAGTCAGATCACTTCGCATACAGCATCCAGGTTCATGAAGTAGTTAACTCAAATATAACTAAACGATCTCTACTTTCAGATGCTGCCAAGTTGTTTGACCCTCTAGGGTTGCTTTCGCCAACCACGATCATCCCCAAAATCATGTTCGAGCAGCTATGGCGGCCAAAGGTTGACTGAGATGAAACTGTTCCACGCGCAATAATGCACAAATGGCAACAATATTCCAGCAATCTACCTCTTCTAGCCGACATTCACATACCTAGTTGGATAGGAACTGGAGATCCAAAAGCAATTACCGATTTACATGGATTTGCGGATGCATCCCAAGCTGCTTACGCTGCCGCTATTTATGCTAGAACAATAAGCTCCACTGGCCATATCTCAGTTCGTTTGCTCACCGCCAAAACGAAAGTAGCTCCTCTCAATACCATTTCGTTGCCCCGACTAGAGTTATGTGCCGCTTTACTACTTGCCAGACTGATGTCTAATGTAAGAAAGGCACTTGAACATACTTCCGAGGGCTATGGGTGGACGGATTCGACTGTAGCAATAGCTTGGATCCACCAGCATCCAAGTAAATGGTACACTTTCTTCGGAAATCGCGTTTCTCAAATCCAGAAATATATACCATCAAAAAACTGGCGCCATCTGCCATCTTCACAAAATCCAGCGGACTGCGCATCTAGGAGTTTGGCACCACAGCACTTAAAAGATTTCTCGTTGTGGTGGGATGGACCGCATTGGTTGAAGGAGCAACCAGAGTGTTGGCCGCCTCAACAGCCATTTATTACCGCTCTAGACCAGAAACTCAACACAGTCATCAGCAATGTGGCCCTTGCTTCGCCGCCGATGTGGAGTCTAATAAATCGGTATTCATCTCTATTCAAACTCAAACTAATAAGTGTTTTTATCCTCAGATTCGTCAATAATACTCGACGGTCTATCATTGCTCGAAAGAACAGCAGATCAGTAGCACCCACTGTACCGCAATAGCAACAAACGAAGAGTCCATGTCGAAAGGTTTTGCGATAGCCCTTACTCCAACAGTATTTCAGCCTGCCATAATCGAGCTCCGCGAGGCCCTGAATCTATGGATACGTCTATCACAGCATCACTACTTTCATGAGGACGTTCAAAGATTGCAATCGAAGAGGTCTCTAAGTCGACAAAGTAGGCTCCTAAAGCTCAACCCATTCCTCGGTGACAACGGGCTGCTTAGAGTAGG
Organism: Orthonevra nobilis; assembly: GCA_963555765.1. Taxonomy (NCBI): domain Eukaryota; kingdom Metazoa; phylum Arthropoda; class Insecta; order Diptera; family Syrphidae; genus Orthonevra; species Orthonevra nobilis. Next base: position 66,089,984 of record OY743226.1, on the reverse strand, counting down.
GGGAAGACTTCGCCATGCAGTGGTACAAGCAGACAAAAGGCATCCAATATTACTTCCTGCTGCTGCACGGATCACACTCCTTATTTGTGAGGATGTACATCACTTATCACTGCATTCTGGTCCACAAACCATGCAAAGTATACTCCAAGGAAGATTTTGGATAATCAACGGCCGTAGGCTTCTGCGAAAAATATATGGACGATGTATCAAGTGCAGGAGGTACCAGCATTTCGTACAGCAACAGTTGATGGGTGATCTTCCCAAGCCTAGAGTGCAAACGTGTCGCCCTTTTCTTCGTAGCGGAGTCGATTTTGCTGGCCCAGTTCAGTTGCGCTTTTCTAAGGGTCGTGGCTCAAGAGCAATAAAGGGCTATGTAGCAGTTTTTATTTGCATGTCAGCAGGAGCCATGCACTTAGAACTAGCTAGCGATTTGTCATCTCAGACTTTTATCTCCGTCTTCAAAAGGTTCATGTCTCGTCGAGGCCATTGCAGCGAGTTGTACAGTGACAATGGCACGAATTTTGTAGGCGCTGAGAAGGAACTTCAGAGTTTTCTAGCGGAAGCCAGACAGAATGACCAGATTGCAAAATACCTCATCAATGATGGCACGACTTGGTATTTCAACCCGCCTGCTGCCCCACATATGGCAGGATACTGGGAAGATGCTGTGAAGCGCGTAAAATTCCATCTACGTAGAACTTTAGACGATCATCTTTTAACATTCGAGGAGTTCTCAACCCTTCTAACAGAGATAGAAGCCTGCGTCAACTCGAGGCCTCTCTGCCCTATCTCCACCGATGCGAATGATCTGCAAGTGCTAACGCCTGGACATTTTTTGATAGGCGAACCTCTCAAGACCATCCCGGAGCCTGACGTAAGTGATGTCAAAGTGAGTTTGCTGGACCGATGGCGCTTAATCTCACAGATGCGTCAACATTTTTGGAAACGTTGGAGCAGTGAATATTTGGTCCAGCTTCAGCAACGGGCTAAATGGAATAAATCATTTCCCAACCTCGCCAGAGGAGATCTCGTTGTCTTGAGAGAGGACAACATCCCACCAAGTAAATGGAAGATGGCTAGGATAACAGACGTGCACGCAGGAATTGATGGCAGAGTTCGGGTTGTCACCTTAAAAACTGCCGATGGATCGCTGACACGCCCAATTGTTAAAATTTCTCCGCTTTTGTCATTCGAGGAGGGTACACCAACAGAGCCAGGAACATCTTTATCTTGAATTAAAAAAAGGTGTTAGTTCAAGGTGGGCGGAATGTTAACGCCGAACTTTTATATTTCATTAAGTATCATATCATTGAATTATGTATATACTTTTACTACAAACTGTCATATTGCATTATGTCAATTAACATGTTATACTAATTCAGTCAGTCTTTGAATAGCACTCAACGCGTAAACATTGTTTCGATAATAAACTCTCAATTTTCAAATCAAGCGTGTTTTCGTTGTACTTTCTTTCATTCCGAACAGCGAACAAGCCCCGTTTGTCAATCAATTCAGTTGGCTGGAAATTGAGATAATATTTATCACATACGCCTTGAAGACACCACAATGATATCCTGCTGCTGATACAACTCAAATTCACAGCTAATTATGATTTTATAATTTTTTAAGACATTTTTTGTACGATGTTTTCTAATACACTCTTTTAACCTTTTCAAAACACACAACGTCGGTTACGGGCCGAGATATCAAACAATCCGATTCTACAAGGGGCTCCCGAGTAAACAACAACACGAAGGCTTGTGTTGGTTCCCAACACAAAATTCATAATTTGTAATTTGGCACTGAATTAAATTATTGGGTCGCCACTGTAAACACCATGGTCACTATGACATTTGGAAGTTGGACGATAAGGGTTTTGCATATAATTAACTATTGGTGTGAAATATCCAAACAATCACAGCCAATGGTTAATGTAAATGCATCTAACCCACAGTGCATTTAATAATGCAAATTATTACTTAATCACTTCATTTGGATAATTCGGAATTAATTCCGCGCGCACGCGACGACCAACTTCAACTAAATGTCAAGGTGACCATAGTTGTCTCTCTTTTACCCCTGAAGATAATTGTCCACACGTAACGAATAGGTAAATAAAACTATCATGTACTTGCTCCCACTTGAATGTCCTAATCTGGGGCATTATTCTCCGTAAACTAATGTCTGCAAAGAAGGGGATTTATTGCTGTATGTACTATAATACGTTAGTGTAAGTACATTTTTGAAAGGACGTGAAAATATATGTTAGCCAAGATCATTGACCCATGATCATCTGTCCACCCGCAATAAATTATATAATTTACCGAGGTTTCATCTAAAGGCCAAATAAAGTTTAAACTTATATAGAAAGTTTTGTGTTTCGTTTAAATTCATAAAACCAGCTAGCCACAACTTACGGCAGCAAGTTAAAGGTTAAATTCAATTTTAATAAATCTGTTCAGGCAGAACTTAAGGCTGAAACACTTATCGACCGGAGATTTGCCGAATTGGATGTGTCTTTATTCCGTTTAGGAATGGGTTGCACCACCGCTGTTTTCCAATGAGCTGGATAATGTGCATTATTCAGCAAATTGTTAAACAGGGTAGCGCAAATGTTTACCGCTTCTAGAGGAAGGTGTTTAAGAACAATGTTTGGTATTTCGTCGATTCCCACAGAGTTCTTACTTCTCAGTGAACCGAAAATGACCAGGAGATCTTCCTTTGATATGAATAGTGGATGTGTCCGTTCATTGGCGATGACATCATTTGCCAAATTCTCGTCATTGAACATGGTAAAACAAGTGTTCTCCGATCGCCAGTGCTCAATGTCATATCGCAAGTAGAAGTTGTGCAATAGGAATCAATTTTCCAAGATATGGTTCGGGCGAGTGCTAACTCCTTATACACATCCTGAAACGTTGCATCTATTACTTCAACCAACTGAGGATCTTCGATCACAAACAAGTTGTCATCTTCGATCGCTTCTATTGGATCTATGCATGCTGTCACAACTACTTGTTCGTTGTCTGTAGTTCGGGGGAGCTTAAGACACGGAAGCTCATTCTGATTTTTTCTTCGAAAGAATTTGCTAATTTCCGGGAACTTACTAGGATTGTTAGCTTTAACAGACCGAATTTTAGTATTCCAATGCGAATTAATTGCAGCACGGTAATTTTGCTGAATTAATTGCTGTAGGTTTTTAAACTTTCATTTCAGTGTCCTAACCTCCGAGTTTTATGGGTCGGTGAAACGTCTGTATAGGAGTTTAAGTCTCGTCAGTGGCCTACCCTTTTGTCGGTGTAGAGCGTCAATCGTAGCATTGCGGTATATATTGACATTGTCAGTCAGTTGGTACTTGGGAATTGTTCTGTCCATTGTTTGTTTTATTGTGTCGTCCATCCTTTTAAGGTAAGTGTCGATCTCCTCGTTCGACAAATTCCTATTGGACGGTGAGTTGAGCGAGTTCGAGGAGAGTGCTCTTGTCATCGTTCGGGAGAAGCGTCCTACTGTAATTGTAAGAATGCGTTTGAACATACTCCTCCAACTCCGCAATTTCGTTACGAATCGTTATTACGGCACTAAATCGCAATGGTCACTGTCGTACACGAATGTGTGAAGACAGTTTATTGTTCGTCGGTCCATGTCAGTCAGCTGTATCCGTTCGTCATACAGCATAAGATCTATATAAGATCCTGGTATGGGATAAGACGGACTATCCGTGGCTTTTAAATCGAGTCGATACTCGGCACTGTTCTGACCCCACCAATTGAATAGTAGGTTCCCTCTAGTGTTTGGTGAATGATTTCTCCAATTGCTGCGCTTGGCGGTAAAGTGTCTCGAGCTCTGAGATAAAAGAGGTTTGTTGACTAGCTTCAGTTGCATAGGCTGCGATCATATACATCCTCTTCCCACTACGGGGGGGGGGGGGTATGCATATGATGCAAGTCTCTAGCACCTGGAATCTACGCACCTCACCGCTGTATATAAGCTTATAACGCAGATTTTTTCTAACGAAGATAGCGACACCACCAGCTCCATTGGACTTGGGTCTGTCTCTTCTTATAATGTGGTACTGACTGTGCTTCAACTTGTGCCTCTGAGAGAGCTTGGTTTCGCTAACCAGAAGAACATCGGGACTTCGGTCTTCTAACAACTTGAAGAGTACAGCTCTTCGTTCGATATTTATTAGCAAATTTATATTCACTGAAAGGATCTTTAAGGGTTTCTCCACCAGCGAACACATTACGACTGGAGGCGCGTTAGACTCGGCAACAGAGTGTAGATACGATCTACGCGTGTCGCCTGTTCCTGTATTTGCTGTTGCAGCTGACTAATTTGCACCTGAATAGAAAGCAAAATAGCCAGCAGATCAGCATCACCACTAGGTGCTCCAGGTCGTGAGGCCTGAGGAGCAACCTTTGGTGCTTGTTGTACCGTACTCCTCTGACCGGCCGCCATTTGTTGACGAATCAGGTATATTTTCCTTGCATATTGATACTTGGAACAACCCCGATTTAGAGACGTGGTATCATCAACCCTATCCTTACCTTAGAGGACATTCATCCGCTTTGTGGTTCAATGCACGCTGAACGCACCGAAACTGCATTTGACAGTTCGCAGCGGCGTGCCCAAACCTTTGACAGCGAACATATTTTAAAATATTGTCGCTGCGATTTAAATTTTCCCAGCTTATGCATTGATAGTCTAGGACTTTAATTTTTCTCAGACTATCTAGTTTGTTGTTGGGAGTTAGCTGGACCAGGAAGAACGGTAATTTCCGATTCTCCCTTCGGGCCTTTGCTGTAGTGAAAGGCTTGACACTAACGAACTTAAGATCGTCACATTCCTTCGCTTGAAGCTCCTGAAGGAACTCCTCGGGATCGGTGGACGAATTTAAACCACGAAGGAGCATTGTCTGCAAACGCTCACTTTTTGGGGTGACTGAGAAGAACTCCGTAATCGTTTTCTCTAGTAATTGTTTAACTAACTTATGGTGGTCCACTGTGAAGCAGTGGATAGCATGCCTGTCTTTACTTAGTCGCTTAATAATGAAATTATCGCCTATGGCCGACTTACATATTTCTTCACGCATTCGTGTACGACAGTGACCATTGCGGATTTAGTACCGTAATAACGATTCCAAACGAAATTGCGGTGTTGGAGGAGTATGTTCAAACGCATTCCTACAATTACAGTGGGACGCGGTTGACACGCTTCTCCCGAACAATGACGCGAGCACTCTACTCAAACTCGCTCAACCCACCATCTTATAGGAATGTGTCGAACGAGGAGATCGACACTTACCTCAAACGGTAACACAATAAAACAAACAATAGACAGAACAATACCTAAGCACGAACTAACTGACAATGTTCACATTTACCGCAACGCTACGATCGACGCTCTACACTGACAAAAGTGTAGGCTATTGACGAGACTTGACGAACTCCTGTACAGACGTTTCTTCGACCCACAAAACTCGGAGTTTAGGACACTAAAATCACAGCTTAAGAACCTACAGCAATTAGTTCAGCAAAATTACCGTGCTGCAATTAATTCGCATTGGAATACTAAAATTCGGGATGTTAAAGCTAGTAATCCTTGAATGCTCCCGGAAATTAATAAATTCTTTCGATGAAAAAATCAGAATGAGCTTCCGTGTCTTAAGCTCCCCCGAACTACATACAACGAACAAGTACTTGTGACAGCAGGCATAGATCCAATAGAAGCGATCGAAGATGACAACTTTTTTGTGATCGAAGAACCTCAGGAGAAAGTTGAAGTAATAGGTTCGACGTTTCAGGATGTGTATAAGGTGAATGTTAGCACTCGCTCGAACCATATCTTGGAAAATCGTGTCCTATTGCACAAATTCTACTTGTGATATGACATTGAGCACTGGCGATAGGAGAACACTGGTTTTCACATGTTCAATGACGATAATTTGGCAAATGATGCCATCGCCAATGAAGGGATTCGCCCTCCATTCATTTCAAAGGAAGATCTCCTGGTTATTTTCGACTCACTGAGAAGTGAGAAATCTGTCGGAATCGTCGGAATGTTCTTAAACACCTTCCTCTAGAAGCGGTAAACATTTACACTTCCCTGTTTAACAATTTGCTGAATAATGCACATTATCCAGCTCATTGGAAGACAGCGGTGGTGCAACCATTCCTAAACAGTACAAAGACACATCCAATCCGGCAAATCGATAAGTCTTCTTCCCAACAACAGCAAAGTGTTTGAAAAAGTGATCAATAGAGCCCTAACCAAGTGAGTTGATGACAAAAATATTATTCCGGATAACCAATTCGGTTTCAGAGCGGGGCATGATTGCATACATACCGCGTCTAAACTGGTATCGGATATCCAATGGAACAAAGGTAAGAGACAATGCACGGGTGCCTTGTTGATTGACTTGAAGAAGGCCTTTGACACCGTATGGTTGCAGGGGTTCTTTTTCAAGCTTGACCAGCTTGACATAAGCAAACCACTGCTGTACATAACCTTAGATATGTTCACCAGCAGACAGATTATTGTGAAAAATTACAGTGTGACGTCTGCTGGGATATTGCGATGATTGGAATTTGAAAATCGATTTTCAAAAGTGCGAGACCATTCTGTTCAGGACTCCGTTGTCTGGGGCTTCTAGAAATGCTAGAAAGAAGTGGCGAATGTTCTCTACTGTTGGACAAAACGGACAGCCATTGGCGAATCGATGTGTTGTCAGATACCTTGGGATCTGGCTAGATCAATATCTATATTTTAACAAACATATAGATGCTGCTCTGGCCAGAGCCAAAGCGGCCTTTGCCTTGACAAAGAGGCTGTTTCACAGCACTCAACTCGATGCCAAAGTAAAGGTGATCTGCTACACGGCCCTTATTCGGCCTGTCCTAGCCTATGGCTGTCCCGTTTGGTTCAACGTGGGAACAAGCTTAATGGAAAAGATACGGGTTTTCGAGAGACGATGTTTTAGGGCTTATCTCCATTTATATAGAACTCCAGAGTCTGAGCACAAAAAAATCTATAGTAAGCAAGTCCTGTACAACGGGGCCGACCTGATTACAGTGGATAACTTTCTGATAAAACTTATCCGAAGTCACATTGCAAGAGCAATGACTTCGACTTGATCTCCGGGGCTTTTCACCCCAATAACATGCACCATGACAGAGCGCCTTAACGGCCTTATTCCCCCTGAAGCATTTCTCTATCTCGATAGAAAGGGTCTGGTTCAGGATAGATAAGCGGTAGCGATAATCTTCCACGAATGCCGAAAAGCTGTGGACGGGCGAGTCAACTACGACCAAGACGTCGCAAGTAGCTCACCGGGGACTTTTCGGTTCAGTAAGGAGGTGTCAGACCGCGACAGAGTGGATGTCGAAAGGCAATGCCGACACTATTGGTGACTGGACGGAGATTGAACTCTGTCGTATGTAAAATTGTAGTCTTGAGTGCCCTTAAGGCAAATGTGATAACATGTCCTGTTAGCTTTGGACGGCTTACGAATGTGGTGTAAGTTGAAGTTATTGTATTATGGTGGTTAGTTTTAGAGTTATTTTAAGTCAGGCTAAGATTTTATGTTTTAAGTTTAGTTATAGGTTTAGTCTTAGTAAAATACAAAGCCCCTACTCTAAGTTTTTCTCGAAATGTTAAATATTTTCTTAGTTTCCTTAAAGCAAAGCAAAGATAGCACTTCTCAAAGTCTTTTTTAAATTAGTTACATCTCTTCATATTATATATGTGAGCAATTAGCTTTGTTAAAGGTGAGGAACTTGACTCAGGTTAACTTGAAAATGGTCTCTAATTTTTTGAATTTCTTCGAGGATTTACCTATCGAGCAGCACAGCACCGCAACCAAGAGGAGGGTCAAGAAAACGTGTGTCCCCCAGATCCCAAACGGTAGGCGCCAATTACCATCACGTCGTCTCCAATCAGGTATAGACTTATCCTTTATTTTGGTGTATGAATATTCGCTCCCGGTTCCACCAAACATAACACGGGATACAAAGTTAAAAGGTACTACCTGTCGGGGAGTAAACGGCGGCTAACATTGTCCGCACGGATTGCAATCAACAGGCGCAACCTGTGACAGCAGGCTTAGATCCAATAGAAGCGATCGAAGATGTTTCAGGATGTGTATAAAGTAAATGTTAGCACTCGCCCGAACCATATCTTGGAAAATCGTGTCCTATTGCACAACTTCTACTTGCGATATGACATTGAGCACTGGCGATCGGAGAACACTGGTTTTACCATGTTCAATGACGTGAATTTGGCAAATGATGTCATCGCCGATGAAGGGATACATCCACCATTCATATCAAAGGAAGATCTCCTGGTTATTTTCGGTACACTGAGAAGTAAGAGATATGTGGGAATCGACAAAATACCAAACATTGTTCTTAAACACCTTCCTCTAGAAGCGGTAAACATTTACACTTCCCTGTTTAACAATTTGCCGAATAATGTACATTATTCAGCTCATTGGAAGACAGCGGTGGTGCAACCAATTCCTAAACGGAACAAAGACAGGTCCAATCCAGCAAATCTCTGGTCCATAAGTCTCCTTCCCAACATCAGCAAAGTGTTTGAAAAAGTGATCAAAAGAGCCCTGACCAAGTGGGTTGAGGACAAAAACATTATTCCGGATAACCAATTCGGTTTCAGAGCGGGGCATGATTGCATACATGCCGCGTCTTAACTGGTATCGGATATCCAATGGAACAAATGTAAGAAACAATGCACGGGTGCCTTGTTGATTGACTAATAGAAGGCCTTTGACACTGTATGGTTACAGGTGTTCCTTTTCAAGCTTGACCAGCTCGACATGAGCAAACCACTGCTGTACATAATCTTAGATATGTTCACCAGTTGACAGTTTATTGTGAAAAATGACAGTGTGACTTCTGCTGGGACTTTTGAAATTAACAACGGTCAACAACAACATTCTGTTCAGGACTCCGTTGTCTGGGGCTTCTAGAAATGGGCTTTTCTCCATTTATATAGAGCTCCAGAGTCTAAGTACAAAAAATTCTATAGTAATGAGGTCCTGTACAACGGGGCCAACCTGATCAGAGTGGATAACTGTCTAATAATACGCCAGCTTCTGATTGTGCGTCACTTTCCGCGAGCTCCCAGCTTCCGCCCATGTGTGGTGCTGCCGGAGGATTAAAGTACCACTTCGTGTCTGAACTTGTAAGTCTATCCCGAATCCCTTTCTGCTGCATTAAAATTCGTTCCGTTTACGGAGTATATATAATTTGATATGATGAAGGAATCCGAAGTTAGACTGTGGGCCCCTTTTACGTACACGGCCCTTACTGTTAAGCACGTGAAGAGAACCCCCACCAACGAATTTTTACCCGTCTGCCAGATGTTATTTCGATGGTTTCAAAATCAACGACACCGACATAACTACACGGTCGAATGTATGCTGCTTATCTCGCTTCCGACAATATTTCTGCAACTACGGATATAACCCGCATATGTCGACACCTCTGACAATTACTACGAAGTGTTTTGATTAATGGACGCAACCACGGAATACAAAATCACTTTTTGATTTCGTTGACGACTGTTTCCTTCCACTATATAGAGTGGAATCTTTGAAAGCGGTGGTGAAACATCCGTTAGATGATGTGGCAGTGACTAGACGCTGGAAGTGATTTTCCCAAAGCATTGTTATTTCTTCTACGTATCTTTTCTGCTACACCATCTTATAAAGAATCTCGTCCGCTCGCCCCAGCTCATCTGCACGAAAGGCTTCTGTCTCTGTTAAGTAGCCTTTCATAGTGTTCCTTCTGTTGTTGATGTATGGTATCTGAGCAAAGGACCTAAATATCTTTGCAATTTTGTCCAAGATGAGAACCGATTCACATTGACCAACGGTACCTGTTCATTCGCAGTTATTGCTGAAAGGTACCAATTTGGATCCCAACGCCCAATCTTGACATGTATTTCGGCTTCAAAGGTGCCACTTTACTCTTCGAGCAGACAAAGTTCATCCAATAGCACTTCCCTCAATAAAGCGAACAAACGCCACAGCAACCTCGCTGGCGTCCGCAAATACATGCAGGTGGATTAACGGTGCCTTGGTGAAGCCAATTGGAAAGAAGTGCCTATGTATCTGCACGTTTTCTAACTTTGGAATCAAGCAACGCCAGCTATCCTTCTTCCCTTGATGATCTGTCGGAATCTACACAACCCATACAATCGTCGTCTTCCGTGCGTCCTGAACCAACACCTGTAGTCTAACCAAATGGCAGGACAACCTGGAGGGTCGTCAATTGACATTAACAATCTCGAAATTTCCCATCGCCCCGTCATGATGTCTTCTTATTTCTTCGAGGGCCGGAAGAAGAAAGTCTTCTGTTGTGTTCCACCATAGTCCTAACACTTTCATTACTACGATGCTATTCTCCGTGGCGCCGTAAATCTTCACGCTGTCTCCTCTCATGTTGAATCCAGCGCTTGAATGAATGAACCTGATACCTTCTGTTACCTGGATGGCCTTTTCCATGTTCTATAATGGACTCCACAGCCCGTGGAAAACTATTCAAAAACTTCATTGCTTTTATGATTTTTGCATGTTAGGCAATGGTCGGTGAACATGTAGTGCCGAAGGTAAGCACATGCATTATGTATATAGCTCGACTCCTGAATATGTCAGAAACCTCTAACGATTCTGACTCGTTTCCCGAACCTTAATCTGGTGGTACATCTCCTGAATGTCCCTCGCTATTGCTATGACATTGACCCTAAATTACTTTAGTACCTCCGTCAATGGGCTCAGCTCATCTGGTCTCTTAAGAAGCATCCTGTTTAGTGATATATCTTGCTCGAAACCTGCCGCATTCCAAGCCATTCTGACTTTATCCGGCTTGTTACGCACAATGAACGTGGGTAAGAACCATACCTTAAGTTGTGGCTTTTCCAACTCCTGCTGACAGAGCTCTAAGCCTTGCACAATCTGATGAGGAGAAATATCTTTAGAGAGTTTCCTTTCAAGGCATTCCAATTTCCTTAAGGCCATCGGGTAGCGGTCCAAAAATGTGGTCGTAACGCCACAACAATCCTGCTACAAATGTATCTCCATTTTGCGTACTGTATCCTGCTGAAGTAGCTCGTTAGTGTTGAGCTGTTAATAAATGATCTGCTTCGGTTGCATATACCTCCAGGGGCATAGAGCTGACGTACTATCTCATCTTGTTACCCATCGCAGTCGCAGGTTTGTGAAATGTGGTACGCTACCATATGTATGACTCTTATTCATTGTTCCCCTTGTCACCTTTTATCATCAGTGCCAAGGTTAGTCTTTGATTATTCAGCTCAATGGAATGCCATTTAAATGTGGATATTGGCTCTTTTCGACATCTTTAGGGTAAACCTTGATTCCCCACTGTTCGCACATCTTGCAGCTGATATCCATCATTTCTTATTCCCTTTTAACTGGCTGAAATCTCTAAGGAACTGTTCCTGCTGTCCATTATAAACACAAAGGTTTGGATGTTCCTTCAAGATTTAAAAGATCTATCAGCCTTTCCAACGTCGGAAAGGAACCGATGTCTAGAAACGCAAAGTCCACTGATTTTTCATTTACGCGCAGAACTACTGAAACAATTCTGAGCACAGTATTTGTTTCCATATCCTGTTGGTTAGCGTTGCCTATGGTTTCCATCGCAAACAAAGCATGACAAATTCGTTTTAACCGTTAAATTTTCTTTATTCTTCATCTCGGAGTGGGTCACTCAAGTTAATATCTTCATACACACGATATCTAGCCCATTCTAGTCGCAACTGTCCGGGCAGCTTTTCCACAACCCTGATGCCACCATGGTTCCACACAGATTGTGCACAGATAAAGCAAAGTCATTGAGAATGTCCAACCGCATCGTAGGAGATGGCTCGCATCTCATCTTAGCCAATAATGTCAGTGAAATACGTGCGGGACGTCCATATAACATCTGCAACGTTGAGAAAACATTCGGAACTCTGAAGATGCGTCTTAACTGCCTCCAGCGCCCAAACTTTCAAGGCCGTTTGCAAACGCCGCATATTATCCTTATTGGTATTTCCGCACACTTGAGCCGACGTTTCGAAACCGCTGATAAATAATGGCCATTTCTTAGGACTTCCCGAAAATGAAAGCAACTCCTTGGTGAGCACTTGTCTTGCTAACATTTGTCTTTTACTCAGCCTTTAGTCATCGATGTTGCCGCAATCTTTTGTGGCAAACCTGCTACTTGTTTGTTTTAAATTAAACAAACTTGGAAGTGGACTATCCCACTTTCTTCATTTTGTCGTTCGCTTTGAAATCGCAGCTCTAATTCCGTTCCTTACCTCACATCGTTTTGACGAAAATCCAATTTCATTTTTCCGTTTCTGTAGTTTGAGCTTCACCGCTTCCATATGCTCGTTCACTCGTTCCCCTGCCAATGTTTTCTGGACTCCTAATCCTTACAGCACTCGACATGTCCTTGTCCTCTTGGACAGCTGCCGGCCTGCCTTTGATTATGTCATTTAACTCAGCACAGAACATACACTCAAATCCCCTAATCGTAGCATATCTAAAGTCACTTTTTACATTTGTCACGCTGCAAGGTACCGTCTAGGTTGTAACTTGCATCGCATTGCACAAAGCCGACTAAACGCCCTTTTTATACTCTCACAATCGTATATATACAAAGGTACACGTACTTTTGTATGAACTCTGGCAGCCACACCCTTATTGTCCAAACAAATGTTCGATTGGTGTTTCACCACGTATAAAGTTTTAGAAATGTTGCTTACCCAACACGAAAACGCCTCATGTATTAAGTAACTCTTTTGAAAAAAAACAATGGAATCCAACTTCTGACACCTCGAAACGTGTACATATGTATGTAAAGATTTTGAATTCCGTAAATCGGACCGATTACAAGAAGAAAATCAAAACCATTTGTTTACTCGTACATACTATACATTGATTGAAATTCTCATATAAGCACAACAACTTTATCTTATCTATAGCTGGTGTAAGAGTATGCAGAATGTTCAGCTTAATTATATATTAATAAAATCAAATTTACTAAAAATCCATACAGAAATTATACAAAAACACATTTTTAAAATGGATTTTTAAAGTCTTCGTTTTTCTGAAATGATGATTTTTACCTCCTCCATTTTTGATTATTGCTTAAAATTCTCTGTAAGGCATGGTATTAATTAAATTAAATGATCCCGTCTCAGGGAGCAATCTAAACAAAATAGATCTGAGCTTTAAACCATTGCACAATCATTCGATTCTCCCTATAATTCTTCTGCTCGCATTAGAATAGTTATAACCTCTTGAAAGCGAGGTTAAATGTAAAATTATAAAAGAAAAGAGAAAATCAAAGAACCGGCACACTCATTCATACCCTGATTGAAATTCTTATAAGAACATCACAATTTGTTAATTGTTTTGTTAATTTTCAGTTTAATTATAATTAAATCAAATTGACTAAAGTGGCAAAGTTATATGTTCCATTTTCTTTGCATAAGCCATAATAATATCAAAAAGAACTATTATCTTTGAATACACTTTCAGTGAGAAAATTAGCCTGAACCACAAAAATATTATTGAACAGAAAAAAAAACAAAAAACCCGACTGCGTAAACTGAAAATTGTGACTTAAAATTTTTCAAACTAAGCTTATAAATGACCTGAAACAAAAGAAACAAATTAATAAATAAAAAAAAAAAAAAATTAACATTATGTTATCGAGTCGGTTGAAAATGTATCCATACAAATTCGCTTTCGCATTTATGATGTTAAAGCTAAGATATTGGGAATTTTCCGGCTAAGTATTCTCTAGGCCTGTACATATCACCAACAAAATCACTAGTCATTTGTGATGGAACTTATTATGGATATTTGATGCCTTCGACTGCGTTTGTGAACGCTGAATATTTTTTTTTAACTTTCCATCAGGAAGTTCTTGTAATCGGTCCGATTTTCGAAATTCAAAATTTTTACATTTCCGGATTCCATTATTTTTAGAAGGATGTCTGTGTGTGTGTGTGTACATACGTTTTGCGGATTCATTCGTACAGCCTAACTCGAGAACAAATCAAGCTATCGAAGCCAAATTGGTTTCATTCGAAGCGTGTGTGCATAAAGATCACCTGAAAAGCTTTTGGTTATATTTCACAGGGTGAATTTGAATTTGAATTTTATGACGAAAAAACTGTCAAAAAAAGGGACATTTTCACTTCTTCAATTAAAACCAATATAGTTTCCAATAAAAAAAGTTCAAAATTAATTAAATTTATAGATTACAGCTACCTTATCAGATAAAAAATATGCATAAATATTTCCACTGCCGTTCATTAATTTCCGGACAAATTCATATACAATTTTTTTTGTTCAATTTTAATGCCAAAAGTTTCATCAATATTATGTTTATTTATCCAATTGACTAAACTAAGTAAGTTCCTAAATATAAAGTCTACCAAAAAGACTTAAACAGTATTTAGTTGAGACCATTTCATACATTGATGTGTTCCTTTCTCTATTTCCTGATCCAAATTTCCACGGAAGTTCTTTAGAAATTGTTTCAGAAATGTAAATCCTGTAAGTCTTTCCCATTTTTTAAGATAATTTAAAAAACGTTGTAAGAGTCTGCAGAAGGTCAAGAGGATTAGTTTTTTCAAAAATTGGTTTGGGTGCGAGTAGACCTGCCCATACCATGAACTTCCCATCTCATGATAAAAAAAACATTAAGGTGCTATTTAATTGGCTCCCAACATCAACTTTAAGATACTCATTTTTTTAGCTCCCCGTAAGTTTATATTTGTTTTCGCATCTTTGAATCATACAAAATACAATTTGCGTCGTATACTTATATGTATACTTATTATGTACATACTAACACAATAAGAAATCCTTATAAAAATCTGTGAAAGATTAGCGATGTAAAGAATACATTGGTTAAATTGAATTAAAACATATAAGACTAATAAATTAAAAATATAATTATAAAAATTAAATCTAAATTAAAACAAATTCATGTTGAAATATAAGGTATGAGATTATAATAATTGAGTTGAATCATTAACAAATTTATCTAGTTCAGTTAAAATTCTATAAAATGAAAATCACATTTATTACTTGAAATGGGGATAAGTAGGGGAATGGTAAGCTGCTATGAAGGTAAAGTTGAGTATTCAACATTAATTTTAATTCAACATTTCGGTAATTACTTACTTACGAAAGTATTCTTTTAAGTGATAGGACAACAGGACATTTAGTAATATTTATCTAATGTTGTGCACAAGATTGAAAAGTTTGATAGATTAACATATTTCAGTTTGGAAATACTTTTTTTCTGATTGAGTTACCTTTCTATGATACTAAAGGAAAATTAGATTTTTAGTTTGACTGCAGAAATAATTTAATTTTTACCGTTTTTTAAAAAATGTTAGCTGGTTGGACTTTTTTGTCATTAATCATTTAATTATTAACTTGAGGTGGCGTTACAGTCCACGTAGGATTGGTATTGTAGCCTTTTGGCTAAGTCAATTGGTTGTTGAATCTTCTCCTCCACTCACCGTCATTGCAGAAGCGACAAAAAATCACACTTTTCTCTCGAAACAACGGGGCCTTCATGCGCTTTTGAAAGTATCGATGCTTCTACACCATATAGTAGGACGGGGATGATATTGGTCTCATAGAGCGACACTTCAGTTCCTCGAAAGAGGGCTTAGCTGTAATAGCCGGAGGTATTCTTCGTTTGATCGCAGCGCTGATGTTATTATCTGTGCTTATAGCGGAGCCAAGATAGACAAAGCCCCAACTACCTCAAAGTTATAGCTGTTTATGGTAACGTTCTGATCAGGGTTTGGTCTTTCTCTATGACAGCATATGCCTCTTTTTGCCTTCTGGCGTTGACAAGGTTCTTTTGCACTCTTGCCCCAAGTATGATGTTGAAGAAATCGCATGACAGTGCATCACCTTGTCTAAAATATTGTTTGACATCAAGTGGGTCGATGACATCTTTGCTGACCTCAATAGAGCAGCTTAATTTCTCCATCGCCATCCTGCACAAAAGTACGAGCTTGGCAGGGATGCCAAACCTAGACATGACTTCATAGATCACGTCTCTGTGGACGAAACAGACACCAAAACTAACCTTGAAATTGATGAAAAGGTGGTGCGTACAGACATGCTCGCATGCTTTCTTCTGACCATGTATAGTATTGCAGATGAGTTGGTGCATACTCCCAACTAAGTCATCGCCACCGCTTTTAGAAGTTCTATCTTGCTATCTCTACTTCGTCTAGGTCAGGTAGACGGCATTGTTGGTTCTTCCATGTCCTCAGCATTGACTGCAATTCTACAATGATATTTCCTTTTCGAATTTTGCAGGCTTCGGTTTGGGGTGTGTAACCTTGAGACATTTGTTTTTGCTGGCTGGCTGTCCATGGCTTGCGTTAAACGACTCAATGAAAGCATTTTCGAACGTACGACCAAAATCTTAGCCAGTCATCCCTCTAAGAGTATCCAACTCAACGTGAAGATAAGATATTTTAAATTTAGAGTTGCGAAAATCGATTTCATTAACAACAACTTTAACATTGGAAGTTGAATTTGTATTTGCTTTTAGCAGTTTTTTTTCAACTTCTTCAATAAAGTGTTATAAATCAGACAGCCAAAATTATCAAATATTATATAGCTTAGTTTCAAAAGTATTATATTTTGTAAGAACTCTGTTTATAGGGATTCATAGTTTAAAAGTTTGAGGACCAACTGCTTATCTCAACTTCATGTATTTTTGGAATAATTTTTAATCAATCAAATTTGTTTGATTGCTTTTCTTTGGAAGATATTAACCACTGCTCGGAATATTAAGGATTAGCTTTATGTCCTTTTTGAAAGGGTTCAAAAATACATAGTTTCAATCCAGAAATTTCCACCCCCTCTTCCTTCCGAGCTGGTAACTGCTCAGCAAAGGATCTTTTTCTGTCTGGTAAATATATGACTTAAAGAGGATCACATTCAGTCGAGTTTTCTTTGCAGATTTTGATAGGATTTTCCACGCCGATTCCGAGAGATTTTTTTTATCTCTGTGTCATTTTCTGGAAAGACCTCTAGGATTGGGTTCATGATAAGAAACCGCAACAGTGGAAAACAAACTAAATCGGATGTTATGGGGTTCCTTGCAATATACGAGTAATGCAGTTTTATCCATGAATTTTAACTTTCTCATTTAGGTTTCTCTCGATGCTTTCGCTTTAAATTCAATTGCCTCATGTAATTTGCGCCATGAGCTTATTTTTGCTAATATATTCTACCGATAAAAAAGAGTCAAGCTACAGCCGAGCAGGTTTTGAACAAAAAAACTGGTGACCACATAATTTTCTAAGTATGTTTTCATGTATCAGTGTTGCAGTTTTGAAAATGGGAAAGACCTACAGGATTCACATTTCTGAAACAATTTTCAAAGAACTTTATTCGGAAATTTGGATCAGGAAATAGAGAAAGGGGCATATCAATGTATGAAATGGCCTCAACTAAAAACTGTTTTAGTCTTTTTGTTAGTCTCTATAGTTAGTAACTTACTTAGTTTAGTCAATTGGCTAAATAAACATAATATTGATGAAACTTTTGGCATTAAAATTGAACAAAAAAAAAAAATTTATAAGAATATGTCCGGAAACTTTTGACCGGTAGTGTATATATTTATGCTAATTTTTTTATCTGATAAGGTAGCTATAAACTATAAATTTAATTAATTTCTTTCTCTTTTTTTGACAGTTTTTTCGTCATAAAATTCAAACCACCCTGTCAAATTTAACCAAAAGCTTTTCAGGTGATATTTATGCACACACGCTTCGAATGAAACCAATTTAGCTTTGATAGCTTGATTTGTTCTCGAGTTAGGCTGTACGAAAGAATCCGCACAAACAAATTTTGAATTTCGAAAATCGGACCGATTACAAGAACTTCCTGATGGGAAGTTAAAAATTTGAACCAATTTTGATATTTAATTCGCAAATCTTTTTAACTTCCCATCAGGAAGTTCTTGTAATCGGTCCGATTTTCGAAATTCAAAATTTTTACATTTCTCCACGTTTGGCGGTCCCAAGCGTCGGATTCCATCATTTTTAGAAAGATGTCCGTGTGTGTGTGTGTGTGTACGTACGTACGTTTGTGCGAATTCTTTCGTACAGCCTAACTCGAGAACAAATCAAGCTATCGAAGCCAAATTGGTTTCATTCGAAGCGTGTGTGCATAAAGATCACCTGAAAAGCTTTTGGTTAAGTTCCACAGGGTGGTTTGAATTTTAGGACGAAAAATTGGTTTGGGTGCGAGTAGACCTGTCCATACCATGAACTTCCCATCTCATGATAAACAAAAAAACATATAAAATACGATTTGCGTCTAAAGTATAGATTAAACGGTATACTTATTATGTACATGCTAACACATTGGAACACATTGGTCAAATTGAATTAAAAAATATCAGACTAATAAATTAAATATATAAATATAAAGATTGAAAAGCTTTTGGTTAAATTTCACAGGGTGGTTTGAATTTTATGACGAAAAAACTGTCAAAAAAAGGGGACATTTTCACTTCTTCAATTAAAATCAATTTAGTTTTCCAATAAAAAAAGTTCAAATTCAATTAAATTTATAGTTTATAGTTACCTTATCAGATAAAAAAATATGCATAAATATATACACTACCGTTCATAAGTTTCCGGACAATTTCATATAAAATTTTTTTTTTGTTCAACTTTAATGCCAAAAGTTTCATCAATATTATGTTTATTTAGCCAATTGACTAAACTAAGTGAGTTACTAACTATAGAGACTACCAAAAAGACTAAAACAGCTTTTAGTTGAGGCCATTTCATACATTGATATGCCAATTTCTCTATTTCCTGATCCAAATTTCCACCCAATTTCTTTGAAAATTGTTTCAGAAATGTGAATCTTGTAGGTCTTTCCCATTTTTCAAGACTCAGAGTGACGTCTGCAACACTGACACATAAAAATATACTTAGAAAATTATGTAGCCACCAGTTTTTAACTTCCCATCGGGAAGTTCTTGTAATCGGTCCGATTTTCGAAATTCAAAATTTTTACATTTCTCCACGTTTGGCGGTCCCAGTAGTTGGATTCCATCATTTTTAGAAAGATGTCTGTGTGTGTGTGTGTACGTACGTTTGTGCGGATTCTTTCGTACAGCCTAACTCGAGAACAAATCGAGTTATCGAAGCCAAATTGGTTTCATTCGAAGCGTGTGTGCATAAAGATCACCTGAAAAGCTTTTGGTTAAGTTCCACAGGGTGGTTTGAATTTTAGGACGAAAAATTGGTTTGGGTGCGAGTAGACCTGTCCATACCATGAACTTCCCATCTCATGATAAACAAAAAAACATATAAAATACGATTTGCGTCTAAAGTATAGATTAAACGGTATACTTATTATGTACATGCTAACACATTGGAACACATTGGTCAAATTGAATTAAAAAATATCAGACTAATAAATTAAATATATAAATATAAAGATTAAAACTAAATTAAAACAAATTCATGATGAAATATTAGGTATGAGATTGAGATTATCATAGAGTTGAATCATTAGGAAATTTTTCTAGTTCGGTAAAAATTCTATGAAATTAAAATCACAATTATTTCTTGAAATGGGGATAGATTGGGGAATGCTTAGCTGCTATGAAGGTTTGATAGATAAACATATTTCAATTTGGAAATACTTTTTTTCTGATTGAGTTACCTTTCTATGATACTAAAAGAAAATTAGATTTAAAGCTTGACTGTAGAAATAACTTAATATAATTTAAAATAATTTTTACAATGTTTTTAAAAAACATGATAGCTGGTTGGACTATTTTTGTCGTTAATCATTTAATTATCAACTTGAGGTGGCGTTACAGTCCGCGTGGCATTGATATTTTATCCTTTTGGCAAAGTCAATTGGTTGTTGAATCTTCTCCTCCACTCATCGTCAATGCAGATGGGACAAAAGATCACACTTTTCTCTCGAAAAAAACGGGGCCATCATCCGCTTCTGAAAGTTTCCATGCTTCTACACCATATAGTAGGACGGGGATGATATTGGTCTCATAGAGCGACACTTCAGTTCGAAAGAGGGCTTAGCTTTAATAGCTAGAGGTATTCTTCGTTTGATCTCAGCGCTGATGTGATAGACAAAGCCCCAACTACCTCAAAGTTACAGCTGTTTATGGTAATGATCAGGGTTTGGTCTTTCTTTATGACAGCATATGCCTCTTTTTGCCTTCTGGCGTTAAAAAGGTTCTTTTGCACTATTGTCGCAAGTATGATGTTGAAGAAATCGCATGACAGTGCATCATCTTGCCTAAAATGTTGTTTGACATCAAGTGGGTCGATGACGTCTTTGCCGACCTCAATGGAGCAGCTTGATTTCTCCATCGGCATCCTGCACAAAAGTACGAGCTTGGCAGCGATGCCAAACCTAGACATGACTTCATAAATCTCGTCTCTGTAGACGAAACAGACACCAAAACCAACCTTGAAATTGATGAAAAGTTGGTGCGTATTGACTTGGCGCTCCTGGGTTTTTTCCAAGATCTGCCGTTATGTTAATATTTGGTTTATGGTAGACTTTTCTGGTCGAAAACCATATTAATACGGACCTATCAGGATGTTGATGAACTGCTTCAGACGTTCACATCATACGGCGGAAAAGATGTTAAAGGCAATTTTGAGGAGATTGATACCTCTATAATTGACTTCCTTCCTTCAGGATTCGGCAACCAATACTGAGATTCCATTCATCTCGCATGCTTTCTTCTGACCATGTATTGCAGATGAGTGCATACTCGCAACTAAGTCATCACTGCCGGTTTTAGAAGTTCTATCTTGCTATCTGTACTTCGTCTAGGTCAGGTAGATGACATTCTTGGTTCTTCCATGTCCGCAGCATTGACTGCAATTCTATTATGATATTTCCATTTCGAATTTTCCAGGCTTCGGTTTGGGATGTGTAACCTTGAGATAATTGTTTTTGCTGGCTGGCTGTCCATGGCTTGTATTAAACGACTCAATGAAAGCATTTTCGACTGTAAAATAGGACCAACGACCCAAAATCTTAGCCAGTCATCCCTCTAAGAGTATCCAACTCAACGTGTAGATAAGATATTTTAAATTTAGAGTTGCGAAAATCGATTTCATAACAACAACTTTAACATTGGAACTTGAATTTGTATTTGCTTTTGGCAGTTGTTTTTCAACTTCTTTAATAAAGTGTGTAAGTCAGACAGCCAGAATTATCAAATATTATATAGCTTAGTTTCAAAAGTATTACATTTTGTAAGAACTCTGTTTATAGGGATTCATATTTTAAAAGTTTGAGGGCCAACTGCTTATCTCAACTTCATGTATTTTTGGAATTATTTTTAATCAATCAAATTTGTTTGATTGCTTTTCTATGGAAGATATTAACCACTGCTTGGAATATTAAATCGTGATTAACTTTTTGTCCTTTTTGAAAGGGTTCAAAAGTACATAGTTTCAATCCAGAGATTTCCACCACCTCTTCCTTCCGAGCTGGTAACTGCTCAGCAAAGGATCTTTTTCTGTCTGGTAAATATATGGCTAAAAGAGGATCACATTCAGTCCAGTTTTCTTTGTAGATTTTGATAGGATTTTCCACGCCGATTCCGAGAGATTTTTTTATCTCTGTCATTTTCTGGAAAGACCTCTAGGATTGGGTTCATGATAAGACACCACAATAGGGGAAATCAAACTAAATCACATTTTATGATCTTCCTTGCAATATACGAGTGATGCAGTTTTAGCCATGTGTTTTAACTTTGCCATTTTGTTTTCTCTCTTGCTTTAAATTCAATTGCCTCATGTAATTTGCGCCATGAGCTTCTTTTTGCTAATATATTATAACAATAAAAGAGCGTCAAGCTACAGCCGAGCAGGTTTTGAACAAAAAAACTGGTGGCTCCATAATTTTCTAAGGATGTTTTCATGTGTCAGAGTTGCAGACGTCACTCTTCGTCTTGAAAAATGGGAAAGACCTACAGGATTCACATTTCTGAAACAATTTTCAAAGAACTTCCGTGGAAATTTGGATCAGAAAATAGAGAAAGGGGCATATCAATGTATGGAATGCCTCAACTAAAAACTGTTTTAGTCTTTTTGGTAGTCTCTATAGTTATTAACTTACTTAGTTTAGTCAATTGACTAAATAAACATAATATTGATGAGACTTTTGGCATTAAAATTGAAAAAAAAAAATTTATATGAATTTGTCCGGAAACTTATAAACGGCAGTGTATATATTTATGCATATTTTTTTATCTGATAAGGTAGCTATAAACTATAAATTCAATTCATTTTGAACTTTTTTGATTGGAAAACTAAATTGATTTTAATTGAAGAAGTCAAGTTGTCCCTTTTTTTGACAGTTTTTTCGTCATAAAATTCAAACCACCCTGTGAAATTTAACCAAAAGCTTTTCATGTGATCTTTATGCACACACGCTTCGAATGAAACCAATTTGGCTTCGATAGCTTGATTTGTTCTCAAGTTAGGCTGTACGAAAGAATCCGCACAAACGTACGTACGTACGTACGTACACACACACACACACAGACATCTTTCTAAAAATCATGGAATCCGACTTCTGGGACCGCCAATCGTGGAGAAATGTAAAAATTTTGAATTTCGAAAATCGGACCGATTACAAGAACTTCCTGATGGGAAGTTAAAAAACTGTCAAAAAATGGGACAATTTCACTTCTGCAATTAAAATCAATTTAGTTTTCCAATAAGTTTCCGGACAAATTCATATAAAAATTTTTTTTTGTTCAATTTTAATACCAAAAGTTTCATCAATTTTATGTTAATTTAGCCAATTGACTAAACTTAGTAAGTTACTAACTATGGAGACTACCAAAAAGACTAAAACAGTTTTTAGTTGAGGCCATTTCATACATTGATATGCCCCTTTCTCTATTTCCTGATCCAAATTTCCACGAAAGTTCTTTAAAAATTGTTTCAGAAATGTGAATCCTGTAGGTCTTTCCCATTTTTTAAGACTCAGAGTGACGTCTGCAACACTGACACATGAAAACATCCTTAGAAAATTATGGGGCCACCCGTTTTTTTGTTCAAAACCTGCTCCGCTGTAGCTTGACGCTTTTTTATCGTTATGATATATTAGAAAAAGAAGCTTATGGTGCAGCTTACATGAGGCAATTGAATTCAAAGAAAAAGCATCGAGAGAAAGCTAAATGACAAAGTAAAAATACATGGATAAAACTGCATGACTCGTATATTGCAAGGAAGATCATAACAACCGATTTAGTTTGTTTTCGCCTTTCTTTTTTCTTATCATGAACTCAATCCTAAAGGTCTTTCCAGAAAATGACACATGGATAAAAAAATCTGTCAAAATCGGCGTGGAAAATCCTATCAAAATCTGCAAAGAAAACTGGACTGAATGTGATCCTCTTAAAGCTATACTATATATTAACCAGAAGAAAAAGATCCTATGCTGAGCAGTTCCCAGCTCGGAAGGAAGAGGCGGTCGAAATCCCGGGACTGAAACTATGCACTTTTGAACTTAATCGACATAAAGATAATCACGCTTTGATAGTCCGAGCACAGCAAGTGCATCGTACAAGGACATAGAAATATTTTCAAAAATGCATTGAACAAGGAGTTGACATAAGCGATATTTCACAATGTTTATATCGAAACAACGATTTAAATTCCGCAATCAAAATCAAAATTCTGGTCACAAATTTAACTTTTTCTCATTTCAAAACAACTTTCTTAACTTTTTTTTTTACTAGAAAAGTAATAATTTGTAAGTGACGTTTCAGTGTTAGCTCAGATCAATTTTAACTTACTTCTGGATGTCTGTCCCTAACAAGTTTAAACACTTTATTGGTGAAGTTGAAAAACAACTGCAACAAAAAATTCAAATTCCAAGTTAAAAGTTGTCGTAATATAACTCCAAATTTGACACATCTTATCTTAACGTAGAGTTCTTTGCTCTTAAAACAATGCCTGTATGCCACTATGTGCCTACAGGAGACTTGCTAAGAATCTATGTCGTTGGTCCTATATCTTTTCTAACTTGATTCGTTATAAGTTGGTTATTTTGGTCACACACAAAACAATTTCAGTAACAATCTGATTTTATAATTTGCATTCTTTTGGCAAACAAAACTCCCGCACAAAGCAAAAGCACTTTGGTCACTAGGAAAATAAGCATTAAATGGAATTCAGAAACTACCCTCTCTTGTTTTCTATTGACCAGAACAATAAATGCAATCGGCCGTAAGTTGGAACAAACGGATTGTAAAACAGCTAAATGCGAGAAATATGCTGTAATTTCCAAGCGTGACAAATTTTCAAGTGTTCTCATTGGTAGTTTTAATTTCGTGCACAATATTCTCAAGTATGAGAAAAGCGCGATCGACGATGTTGACATATAAAGAAACAGGTTCGAAAAAACAATTATCTCAGGGTTACAGACCCCAAACCAAAGCCTACAAAGTTCAAAGTGGAAAAATCATAGTCGAATTGCAGTCAATGTTGAGGACTGTATTAGACGACGCAGGCCAACAGCGTCTACCCGACCTAGAAGAAATAGATAGCAATAACATACAAGCTAAAATTTAAAAATTGGTTTGGGTGCGAGTAGACCTGCCCATACCATGAACTTCCCATCTCATGATAAAAAACAACATTAAGGTGCTACTTAATTTGCTCCCAACAACAACTTTAAGATACTCACTTGTTTAGCTCCCCGTAAGTTAAGAATTTGTTTTCGCATCTTTGAATCATACAAAATACGACTTTTTAATATGCGAGTAATGCAATTTTATCTATGTGCTTTAGCTTTGTCATTTAGATTTCTCTCGATGGTATTGCTACTAAATCAATTGCCTCATGTTTGTTGCCCCATGAGTTTCTTTTACCAATATGGCTTTAAGATAAAAAAGCGTCAAGCTACAGCAGGTCTTGAACAAAAATACTGATGGCACCATCATTTTCTAAGGTTGTTTTCAAGTGCCAAGTGTTGTACCGTAATTCGAAATAATGAGAAATAAAAAAGATTAATAGGATTCACATTTCTGAAACAATTTTCCAAGCACTGTCGTGGAAATTTGGGTCAAAAAATAGAGAAAGGGGCACCTTAAAATATAAAATGGCCTCAACTTAATACTGTTTTAGTCTGAACGTATATTTGTAAAGGTAATAACTAACTTATTTTTGTCAATTAAATTGAATTAAAATTCAACAAATTATTTACAAATTACAACAACTTAATTTGTTCTTGAGTTAGTTGTTCGAAAAAATCCGCACAAACGTACGTCGTACACACACACACGTTCATCTTTCTAAAAACAATGGATTCGGAAATCGGACCGATTACAAGAACTGCCTGATGGGAAGTTAAAAATAAGATACAAATATTTTTAGGTGCCCTTGAGGAATACCATATACTCGTATATATTTTCGTTTTTGGATCACTAAAAATACGAATTGCGTATTTAACAATGATAGATTAACATATTTCAATTTGGAAATACTTTTTTTCTGATTGAGTTACCTTTTTATGATACTAAAAGAAAATTAGATTTTTAGTTTGACTGCAGAAATAACTTAATATAATTTAAAATAATTTTTACCGTTTTTTTTAAATATGATAGCTGGTTGGACTTTTTTTGTCATTAATCATTTAATAATTAACTTGAGGTGGCGTTACAGTTCACGTAGCATTCGTATTTAATCCTTTTGGCTAAGTCAATTGGTTGTTGAATCTTCTCCTCCACTCATCGTCAATGCAGATGGGACAAAGACACTTTTCTCTCGAAACAACGGGGCCTTCATCCGCTTTTGAAAGTATTCATGCTTCTACACCACATAGTAGGACGGGGATGATATTGGTCTAATAGAGCGACACTTCAGACCTTCGAAACAGGGCATAGCTTTAATAGCCAGAGGTATTCTTCTTTTGATCTCAGCGCTGATGTTATTATCTATATTTATAGCGGAGCCAAGATAGACAAAGCCCCAATTACTTCAAAGTTATAGCTGTTTATGGTAACGTTCTGGGGCTTGGTCTTTCTTTATGACAGCATATAGTATGCCTCTTTTTGCGTTCTGGCATTGACAAGGTTCTTTTGCACTATTGTCCCGAGTATGATGTTGAAGAAATCGCATGACAGTGCATCACCTTGTCTAAAATATTGTTTGACATCAAGTGGGTCGATGACGTTTTTGCCGACCTCAATGGAGCAGCTTGATTTCTCCATCGCCATCCTGCACAAAAGTACGAGCTTGGCAGGAATGCCAAACCTAGACATGACTTCATAAATCTCGTCTCTGTGGACGAAACAGACACCAAAACCAACCTTGAAATTGATGAAAAGGTGGTGCGTACTGACTTGGTGCTCCTGGGTTTTTTCCAAGATCTGCCGTTACGTTAATATTTGGTTTAGGTGGACTTTTCTGGTCGAAAACTACATTAATACGATACCTCTATAATTGGCTTCCTTCCTTCAGGATTGGGCAACCAATACTGAGATCCCATTCATCTCTGCTTTCTTCTGACCATGTTTTGCAGATGAGTTGGTGCATATTCCCAACTAAGTCATCGCCGCCGCTTTAAGAAATTCTATCTTGCTATCTGTACTTCGTCTAGGTCAGGTAGATGGCATTGTTGGTTCTTCCATGTCCTCAGCATTGACTGCAATTCTACTATGATATTTCCATTTCGAATTTTGCAGGCTTCGGTTTGGGGTGTGTAACCTTGAGACAATTGTTTTTGCTGGCTGGCTGTCCATGGCTTGCATGAAACGACTCAATGAAAGCATTTTCGACTGTAATATAGGACCAACGACCCAAAATCTTAGCCAGTCATCCTTCCAAGAGTATCCAACTCAACGTGAAGATAAGATATTTTAAATTTAGAGTTGCAAAAACCGATTTCATAACAACAACTTTAGCATTGGAAGTTGAATTTGTATTTGCTTTTGGCAGTTGTTTTTCAACTTCTTCAATAAAGTGTTATAAATCAGACGGCCAGAATTATCAAATATTATAAAGCTTAGTTTCAAAAGTATTACATTTTGTAAGAACTCTGTTTATAGGGATTCATATTTAAATAGTTTGAGGACCTACTGCTTATCTCAACTTTTTGGAATTATTTTTAATCAATCAAATTTGTTTGATTGCTTTTCTTTTGAAGATATTAACCACTGCTCGGAATATTAAGGCGTGATTAACTTTATGTCCTTTTTGAAAGGGTTCAAAAGTACATAGATTCAATCCAGAGATTTCCACCACCTCTTCTTTCCGAGCTGGTAACTGCTCAGCAAAGGATCTTTTTCTGCCTGGTAAATAAATATTTGGCTTAAAGAGGATCATACTCAGTCCAGTTTTCTTTGCAGATTTTGATAAGATTTTCCACGCCAATTCCGAGAGATTTTTTTATCTCTGTGTCATTTTCTGGAAAGACCTCTATGATTGGGTACATGATAAGAAACCACAACAGTGGAAAACAAACTAAATCGGATGTTATGGTCTTCCTTGCAATATACGAATAATGCAGTTTTATCCATGTGTTTTAACCTTGTCATTAAGGTTTCTCTTGATGATTTTGCTTTAAATTCAATTACCTCATGTAATTTGCGCCATGAGCTTCTCTTTGCTAATATATTATAACTATAATAAAGCGTCAAGCTACAGCCGAGCAGGTTTTGAACAAAAATGGTGGCTCCATAATTTTCTAAGGATGTTTTCATTTGTCAGTGCTGTAGACGTCACTCTGAGTCTTGAAAAATGGGAAAGACTTAAAGGATTCACATTTCTGAAACAATTTTCGAAGAATTTCCGTGGAAATTTGGATCAGGAAATAGAGAAAGGGGCATATCAATGTATGAAATGGCCTCAAATAAAAATTGTTTTAGTCTTTTTGGTAGTCTCTTTAGTTAGTAACTTACTTAGTTTAGTCAATTGGCTAAATAAACATAGCATTGATGAAACTTTTGGAATTGAAATTGAACAAAAAAAAATTTTATATGAATTTGTCCGGAAACTTATGAACGGCAGTGTATCTATTTATGCATATATTTTTTTTTTTGATAAGGAAGCTGTGAACTATAAATTTAATTAATTTTGAACTTTTTTTATTGGAAAACTAAATTAATTTTAATTGAAGAAGTCAAATTGTCCCTTTTTTAGACAGTTTTTTCGTCATAAAATTCAAACCACCCTGTGAAATTTAACCAATTTTCATTTGATCTTTATGCACACACGCTTCGAATGAAACCAATTTGACTTCGATAGCTTGATTTGTTCTAGAGTTAGGCTGTACGAAAGAATCCGCACAAACGTACGTACGTACGTACGTACACACACACACAGACATCTTTCTAAAAATCATGGAATCCGACTACTGGGACCGCCAAACGTGGAGAAATGTAAAATTTTTGAATTCCGAAAATCGGACCGATTACAAGAACTTCCTGAACTCCGTGAGGGAAGGAGACCATCTTAACTGTGCCAATTGTAGAGTCCACCATAGACTAAATACAAATATATCGGCAGATGGTTTCTATTTCGTCCACAGAGACGAGATTTATGAGGCCAAGTCTAGGTCATCCCTTCCAAGCTCGTCCTTTTGTATAATAGGGCAAAAAGAAATATATGCTGTCATCAAGAAAGGACACCCAAATGCGACGTCTGGTTCAGAACGTTAACATAGACACTTAGACAGCTATAACTTTGTGGGAGTTAGGGACTTTGCTTAGGCTTCGCTGCAAACACAGATAATAACACCAGCGTTGAGAATACCCGTGGCTAAGAAAGCAATTATGTAAAACCCTCTCTCGAACCTAACTATCGGCTTACCATCCCCCGTCAATGATATATGATGCAGAAGCATGGAAACTTTCAAAAGCAGATGAAGGCGAATTATGTAGTTTCGAGAGAAAAGTGTGAAAAATATATATTAATATTATATACGTAAGTTTTTTTTAAATGATTCAAAGCTGAATAAAATATGTATGTATTTAATTTTTGACTTCCCATCAGGAAGTTCTTGTAATCGGTCCGATTTTCGAAATTCAAAATTTTTACATTTCTCCACGATTGGCGGTCCCAGTAGTCGGATTCCATGATTTTTAGAAAGATGTCTGTGTGTGTGGGTGTACGTACGTACGTACGTACGTACGTTTGTGCGGATTCTTTCGTACAGCCTAACTCGAGAACAAATCAAGCTATCGAAGCCAAGTTGGTTTCATTCGAAGCGTGTGTGCATAAAGATCACCTGAAAAGCTTTTGGTTAAATTTCACAGGGTGGTTTGAATTTTATGACAAAAAACTGTCAAAAAAAGGGACAATTTGACTTCTTCAATTAAAATCAATTTAGTTTTCCAATAAAAAAAGTTCAAAATTAATTAAATTTATAGTTTAAAGCTACCTTATCAGATAAAAAAATATGCAAAAATATATACACTGCCGTTCATAAGTTTTCGGACAAATCATATAAAATTTTTTTTGTGTTCAATTTTAATGCCAAAAGTTTCATCAATATTATGTTTATTTAGCCAATTGACTAAACTAAGTAAGTTACTAACTATAGAGACTACCAAAAAGACTAAAACAGTATTTAGTTGAGGCCATTTCATACATTGATGTACCCCTTTCTCTATTTCCTGATCCAAATTTCCACGGAAATTCTTTGAAAATTGTTTCAGAAATGTGAATCCTGTAAGTCTTTCCCATTTTTCAAGACTCAGAGTGACGCCTGCAACACTGACACATGAAAACATCCTTAGAAAATTATGGAGCCACCAGTTTTTTGTTCAAAACCTGCTCGGCTGTAGCTTGACGCTTTTTAATAGTTATAATAAATTAGCAAAAAGAAGCTCATGGCGCAAATTACATGAGACAACTGAATTTAATGCAAAAGAATCTAGAGAAACCTAAATGACAAAGTTAAAACACATGGATAAAACTACAGTACTCGTATATTGCAAGGAAGACCATAACATACGATTTAGTTTGTTTTCCACTGTTGTGGTTTCTTATCATGAACCCAATCCTAGAGAAAAAATCTCTCGGAATCGGCGTGGAAAATCCTATCAAAATCTGCAAAGAAAACTGGCCTGAATGTGATTTTCTTTAAGCCATATATTTACCAGACAGCTGAGCAGTTACCAGTTCGGAAGGAAGAGGTGGTGGAAATCTTTGGATTGAAACTATGTACTTTTGAACCTTTTCAAAAAGGACATAAAGTTAATCACGCCTTAATATTCCGAGCAGTGGTTAATATCTTCCAAAGAAAAGCAATCAAACAAATTTGATTGATTAAAAATAATTCCAAAAATACATGAAGTTGAGATAAGAAGTTGGTCCTCAAACTTTTAAAATATGAATCCCTATAAACAGAGTTCTTACAAAATGTAGTACGTTTGAAACTAAACTATATAATATTTGATAAATCTGGCTGTCTGATTTATAACACTTTATTGAAGAAGTTGAAAAACAACTGCCAAAAGCAAATACAAATTTAACTTCCAATGTTAAAGTTGTTGTTATGAAATCGATTTTCGCAACTCTAAATTTAAAATATCTTATCTTCACGTTGAGTTGGATACTCTTAGAGGGATGACTGGCTAAGATTTTGAATTGGTCCTATATTACAGTCGAAAATGCTTTCATTGAGTCGTTTAATGCAAGCTATGGATAGCCAGCCAGCAAAAACCATTATCTCAAGGTTACACACCCAAAACCGAAGCCTGCAAAATTCGAAATGGAAATATCATAGAATCGCAGTCAATGCTGAGGACATGGAAGAACCAACAATGCCATCTACCTGACCTAGGCGAAGTACAGATAGCAAGATAGAACTTCCAAAAGCGGCGGCGATGACTTAGTTGGGAGTATGCACCAACTCATCTGCAATACATGGTCAGAAGAAAGCATGCGAGATGAATGGAATCTCAGTATTGGTTGCCCAATCCTGAAGGAAGGAAGCCAATTATAGAGGTGTCAATCTCCTCAAAATTGCCTTTAACATCTTTTCCGCCGTATGATGTGAACGTCTGAAGCAGTTCGTCAACATCCTGATAGGTCGGTATAAATGTGGTTTTCGACCAGAAAAGTCCACCATAAACCAAATATTAACATAACGGCAGATCTTGGAAAAAACCCAGGAGTGCCAAGTCAGTACGCACCACCTTTTCATCAATTTCAAGGTTGGTTTTGGTGTCTGTTTCGTCCACAGAGACGAGATTTATGAGGTCATGTCTAGGTTTGGCATCCCTGCCAAACTCGTACTTTTGTGCAGGATGGTGATGGAGATATCAAGCTGCTCCATTGAGGTCGGCAAGGACGTCATCGACCCACTTGATGTCAAACAACATTTTAGACAAGGTGATGCACTGTCATGCGATTTCTTCAACATCATACTTGGGACAATAGTGAAAAAGAACCTTGTCAATGCCAGAAGGCAAAAAGAGGCATATGCTGTCATAAAGAAAGACCAAACCCTGATCAGAACGTTACCATAAACAGTTATAACTTTGAGGTAGTTGGGGCTTTGTCTATCTTGGCTCCGCTATAAATACAGATAATAACATCAGCGCTGAGATCAAACAAAGAAAACCTCTAGCTATTAAAGCTAAGCCCTCTTTCGAAGAACTGAAGTGTCGCTCTATGAGACCAATATCATCCCCGTCCTACTATATGAAGGCCCCTTTGTTTCGAGAGAAAAGTGTGATCTTTTGTCCCATCTGCATTGACGGTTAGTGGAGGAGAAGATTCAACAACCAATTGACTTAGCCAAAAGGATTCAATACCAATCCTACATGGACTGTATCGCTACCTCAAGTTGATAATTAAATGATTAATGACAAAAAAACGTCCAACCAGCTAACATGTTTAAAAAACGGAAATTAAATTATTTCTGCAGTCAAACTAAAAATCAAATTTTCCTTTAGTATCATAGAAAGGTAACTCAATCAGAAAAAAAGTATTTCCAAATTGAAATATGTTTATCTATCAAACTTTTCAATCTTGTGCACAACATTAGATATATGTAACTAAATCAAAAACGATTATTTCCAAATTGTTGTCCTGATCGCTTAAAAGAATACTTTCGTAGGTAAGTAATTACCGAAATTTTGAATTATAATTAATGAATACTAAACTTTACCTGCATAGCAGCTTACCATTCCCCTACTTATCCCCATTTCAAGTAATAAATGTGATTTTAATTTTATAGAATTTTTACTGAACTAGATAAATTTGCTAATGATTCAACTCAATTATTATACTCTCATACCTTATATTTCAACATGAATTTGTTTTAATTTAGATTTAATCTTTATATTTATATTTTTAATTTATTAGTCTAATATGTTTGAATTCAATTTAACAAACGTATTCTTTACAACGCTAATCTTTCACAGATTTATAAGTATTTCTTACTATGTTAGCATGTACATAATAAGTATACCCTTTAATCTATACTTTCGACGCAAATCGTGTTTTATATGATTCAAAGATGCGAAAACAAATATAAACTTACGGGCAGCTAAAAAAATGAGTATCTTAAAGTTGATGTTGGGAGCAAATTAAATACCACCTCAATGTTTTTTTTTTATCATGAGATGGGAAGTTCGTGGTATGGGCAGGTCTACTCGCACCCAAACCAATTTTTTCTATTGCAATGCATTTTTGTAAGAAATTAAGGATATTTTCATAACCCAAATGGAATTTGATGGTGGCGGCACCTACATTTTTTTATCTTGAGATGGGAAGTTCATGGTATGGGCAGACCTACTCGCACCCAAACCAATTTTTTCTTTGTAAATTCTCAACTTTTCGCGTTTTATTTTTGAACTTTTTTTATGATAATATTCTATATTTTCAATATTTTTTGTCAAATTTATTATGAGACCTGTCATTTTTAACTTCCCATCAGGAAGTTCTTGTAATCGGTCCGATTTTCGAAATTCAAAATTTTGACATTTCTCCACGTTTGGCGGTCCCAGTAGTCGGATTCCATGATTTTTAGACAGATGTCTGTGTGTGTGTGTGTACGTACGTTTGTGCGGATTCTTTCGTACAGCCTAACTCGAGAACAAATCAAGCTATCGAAGCCAAATTGGTTTCATTCGAAGCGTGTGGGCATAAAGATCACCTGAAAAGCTTTTGGTTAAATTTCACAGGGTGGTTTGAATTTTATGACGAAAAAACTGCCAAAAAAAGAGACTATTTGACTTCTTCAATTAAAATCAATTTTCAAAGTTCAAAATTAAGTAAATTTATAGTTTACAGCTACCTTATCAGATAAAAAAATATGCATAAATATATACACTGCCGTTCATAAGTTTCCGGACAAATTCATATAATTTTTTTTCTTTGTTCAATTTTAATGCCAAAAGTTTCTTCATTATTATGTGTATTTAGCCAATTGACTAAACTAAGTAAGTTACTAACTATAGAGACTACCAAAAGGACCAAAACAGTATTTAGTTGAGGCCATTTCGTACATTGATGTGCCCCTTTCTCTATTTCCTGATCCAACTTTCCACGGAAGTTCTTTGAAAATTGTTTTAAAAATGTGAATCTTGAAAGTCTTTCCCATTTTTCAAGACTCAGAGTGACGTCTGCAATACTGACACATGAAAACATCCTTAGAAAATTATGGAGCCACCAGTTTTTTTGTTCAAAACCTGCTCGGTTGTAGCTTACATGACACAATTGATTTCAAAGAAAAAGCATCGCGAGAAAGCTAGTTGACAGAGTGAAAACACACGGCTTAAACTACATTACTCGTATATGGAGGATCATAACATCCGATTTAGTTTGTTTACCACTGCTTAGGTTTCTTATCATGAACGTTATCCTAGAGGTCTTTCCAGAAAATGACACAGAGATAAAAAAAATCTCTCGAAATCGGCCTTGAAACAACTATCAAAATCTGCAAAGAAAACTGGACTCAATGTGATCCTCTTAAAGCCATATATTAACCAGAAGAAAAAGATCCTATGCTGAGCAGTTTCGAGATCGGAAGGAAGAGGCGGTCGAAATCTCGGGACTGAAACCATGCACTTTTGAACTGAATCGACATAAAGATAATCACGCTTTTATCGTCCGAGCACAACAAGTGCATCGTTCAAGGTCGTAGAAATATTTTCAAAAATGCATTGAACAAGGAGTTGACATAAGCGATCTTTCACAATTTTAATATATTTAGAAACAACGATTTAAATTCCGCATTCAAAAGCCAAACTCTGGTCACAAATTTAACTTTTTCTCATCCTCTCATTTCTAAACTTTTTTTAATTGGATAGTAATAATTTGTAAGTGACGTTTCTTTGTTAGCTAAGGTCAATTTTAACTTACTTCTAGATGTCTGTTCCTGACAAGTTTAAACACTTTATTGGTGAAGTTGAAAAACAACTTCAACAACAAATTCAAATTCCAAGGTAAAAGTTGTCGTAATATAACTCCAAATTTGACACATCTTATCTTAACGTAGAGTTCCTTGCTCTTAAAGCAATGCCTGTTGGTTATTTTGGTCACACACAAAACAATTTCAGTAACAATCTGATTTTACAATTTGCATTCTTTTGGCAAACAAAACTCCCGCACAAAGCAAAAGCACTTTGGTCACTAGGAAAATAAGCATTAAATGGAATTCAGAAACTACCCTCTCTTGTTTTCTATTGACCAGAACAATAAATGCAATCGATCGTAAGTTCGAACAAACGGATTGTAAAACAGCTAAATGCGAGAAATATGCTGTAATTGTCATGCGTGACAAATTTTCAGGTGTGCTCATTGGCAGTTTTAATTTCGTGCACAATATTCTCAAGTATGAGAAAAGCGCGATCGACGATGTTGACATATAAAGAAACAGGAAACAGGTCGAAAAAACAATCAGAACGTTAACATAGACAGCTATAACTTTGTGGTTGTTAGGGACTTTGCTTAGGCTTCGCTGCAAACACAGATAATAACACCAGCGTTGAGGTCAAACCGAGAATACCCGTGGCAAAGAAAGCAATTACGAAAGCCCTTTCTCGTAGAGCCTGAGTATCGGCCTACCATCCCCGTTCTAGTATGATATGAAGGCGACTTATGTAGTTTCGAGAGAAAAGTGTGAAAAATTAATATTAAATTCGTAAGTTTTTTTAAATGATTCAAAGCTGAATAAAATATGTATGTATTTAATTTTTTCTATTGCAATGCATTTTTCTAGGAAATAAATGATGTTTTCATAACCCAAATGGAATTTGATGGTGGCGGCAGATAAAGCACCTTCATTTTTTTTTATCTTGAGATGGGAAGTTCATGGTATGGGCAGACCTACTCGCACCCAAACCAATTTTTTTAAATGATTCAAAGCTGAAAATTTTTTTTTATCTTGAGATGGGAAGTTTATCGTATGGGCAGACCTACTCGCACCCTAACCAATTTTTAACTTCCCATCAGGAAGTTCTTGTAATCGGTCCGATTTTCGAAATTCAAAATTTTTACATTTCTCCACGTTTGGCGGTCCCAGTAGTCGGATTCCATGATTTTTAGAAAGATGTCTGTGTGTGTGTGTGTACGTACGTACGTACGTACGTACGTACGTTTGTGCGGATTCTTTCGCACAGCCTAACTCGAGAACAAATCAAGCTATCAAAGCTAAATTGGTTTCATTCGAAGCGTGTGTGCATAAAGATCACCTGAAAAGCTTTTGGTTAAATTTGACAGGGTGGTTTGAATTTTATGACGAAAAAACTGTCAAAAAAAGAGACAATTTGACTTCTTCAATTAAAATCAATTTAGTTTTCCAATAAAAAAAGTTCAAAATTAATTAAATTTATAGTTTATAGCTACCTTATCAGATAAATAAATTAGCATAAATATATACACTGCCGGTCAAAAGTTTCCGGACATATTCTTATAATTTTTTTTTTTGTTCAATTTTAATGCCAAAAGTTTCATCAATATTATGTTTATTTAGCCAATTGACTAAACTAAGTAAGTTACTAACTATAGAGACTAACAAAAAGACTAAAACAGTTTTTAGTTGAGGCCATTTCATACATTGATATGCCCCTTTCTCTATTTCCTGATCCAAATTTCCGAATAAAGTTCTTTGAAAATTGTTTCAGAAATGTGAATCCTGTAGGTCTTTCCCATTTTCAAGACTGCAACACTGTTACATGAAAACATACTTAGAAAATTATGTGGTCACCAGTTTTTTTGTTCAAAACCTGCTCGGCTGTAGCTTGACTCTTTTTTATCGGTAGAATATATTAGCAAAAATAAGCTCATGGCGCAAATTACATGAGGCAATTGAATTTAAAGCGAAAGCATCGAGAGAAACCTAAATGAGAAAGTTAAAATACATGGATAAAACTGCATTACTCATATATTGCAAGGAACACCATAACAT
Source organism: Orthonevra nobilis (assembly GCA_963555765.1). Lineage (NCBI taxonomy): Eukaryota > Metazoa > Arthropoda > Insecta > Diptera > Syrphidae > Orthonevra > Orthonevra nobilis. Next base: position 66,053,506 of record OY743226.1, on the reverse strand, counting down.
CCGATTTAGTTTGTTTTCCACTGTTGCGGTTTCTTATCATGAACCCAATCCTAGAGGTCTTTCCAGAAAATGACAAAGAGATAAAAAAATCTCTTGGAATCGGCGTGGAAAATCCTATCAAAATCTGCAAAGAAAACTGGACTGAATGTGATCCTCTTTAAGTCATATATTTACCAGACAGAAAAAGATCCTTTGCTGAGCAGTTACCAGCTCGGAAGGAAGAGGGGGTGGAAATTTCTGGATTGAAACTATGTATTTTTGAACCCTTTCAAAAAGGACATAAAGCTAATCCTTAATATTCCGAGCAGTGGTTAATATCTTCCAAAGAAAAGCAATCAAACAAATTTGATTGATTAAAAATTATTCCAAAAATACATGAAGTTGAGATAAGCAGTTGGTCCTCAAACTTTTAAACTATGAATCCCTATAAACAGAGTTCTTACAAAATATAATACTTTTGAAACTAAGCTATATAATATTTGATAATTTTGGCTGTCTGATTTATAACACTTTATTGAAGAAGTTCAAAAAAAACTGCTAAAAGCAAATACAAATTCAACTTCCAATGTTAAAGTTGTTGTTAATTAAATCGATTTTCGCAACTCTAAATTTAAAATATCTTATCTTCACGTTGAGTTGGATACTCTTAGAGGGATGACTGGCTAAGATTTTGGTCGTACGTTCGAAAATGCTTTCATTGAGTCGTTTAACGCAAGCCATGGACAGCCAGCCAGCAAAAACAAATGTCTCAAGGTTACACACCCCAAACCGAAGCCTGCAAAATTCGAAATGGAAATATCATTGTAGAATTGCAGTCAATGCTGAGGACATGGAAGAACCAACAATGCCGTCTACCTTACCTAGACGAAGTAGAGATAGCAAGATAGAACTTCTAAAAGCGGTGGCGATGGGAGTATGCACCAACTCATCTGCAATACTATACATGGTCAGAAGAAAGCATGCGAGCATGTCTGTACGCACCACCTTTTCATCAATTTCAAGGTTAGTTTTGGTGTCTGTTTCGTCCACAGAGACGTGATCTATGAAGTCATGTCTAGGTTTGGCATCCCTGCCAAGCTCGTACTTTTGTGCAGGATGGCGATGGAGAAATCAAGCTGCTCTATTGAGGTCAGCAAAGATGTCATCGACCCACTTGATGTCAAACAATATTTTAGACAAGGTGATGCACTGTCATGCGATTTCTTCAACATCATACTTGGGGCAAGAGTGCAAAAGAACCTTGTCAACGCCAGAAGGCAAAAAGAGGCATATGCTGTCATAGAGAAAGACCAAACCCTGATCAGAACGTTACCATAAACAGCTATAACTTTGAGGTAGTTGGGGCTTTGTCTATCTTGGCTCCGCTATAAGCACAGATAATAACATCAGCGCTGCGATCAAACGAAGAATACCTCCGGCTATTACAGCTATGCCCTCTTTCGAGGAACTGAAGTGTCGCTCTATGAGACCAATATCATCCCCGTCCTACTATATGGTGTAGAAGCATCGATACTTTCAAAAGCGGATGAAGGCCCCGTTGTTTCGAGAGAAAAGTGTGATTTTTTGTCGCTTCTGCAATGACGGTGAGTGGAGGAGAAGATTCAACAACCAATTGACTTAGCCAAAAGGCTACAATACCAATCCTACGTGGACTGTAACGCCACCTCAAGTTAATAATTAAATGATTAATGACAAAAAAGTCCAACCAGCTAACATTTTTTAAAAAACGGTAAAAAATAAATTATTTCTGCAGTCAAACTAAAAATCTAATTTTCCTTTAGTATCATAGAAAGGTAACTCAATCAGAAAAAAAGTATTTCCAAACTGAAATATGTTAATCTATCAAACTTTTCAATCTTGTGCACAACATTAGACAAATATTACTAAATGTCCTGTTTTCCTATCACTTAAAAGAATACTTTCGTAAGTAAGTAATTACCGAAATGTTGAATTAAAATTGAACTAGATAAATTTGCTAATGATTCAACTCAATTATTATAATCAACATGAATTTGTTTTAATTTAGATTTAATTTTTATAATTATATTTTTAATTTATTAGTCTAATATGTTTTAATTCAATTCAACCAATGTATTCTTTACATCGCTAATCTTTCACAGATTTTTATAAGGATTTCTTATTGTGTTAGTATGTACATAATAAGTATACATATAAGTATACGACGCAAATTGTATTTTGTATGATTCAAAAATGCGAAAACAAATATAAACTTTCGGGGAGCTAAAAAAATGAGTATCTTAAAGTTGATGTTGGGAGCCAATTAAATAGCACCTTAATGTTTTTTTTATCATGAGATGGGAAGTTCATGGTATGGGCAGGTCTACTCGCACCCAAACCAATTTTTTCATATTCCAATTTCACTCGCGATAAAGTCGTTATCGCTCGTGTTGTTTTTTTATTCGTGCGTATTCATAGCATTTAGAACAATTATTTATCGTTCGAATATCTTTTTTTTCTCATTAATATTTTTTTTTATTTTAAATTTTGTAACTTACTTTGGTTTTGGTGGTGTGTTATATATTTTTTAATTTTCAATTCACACTTAATTTAAAATAACAAATAGAAAAAAATACCTTGAATCACAAAAGCGAAGAACTCTCTTAGTGAAAGGAACAAAAAAAAATGGATGTAAATAAGTTGAACGTCGAGGAATTGACCTACGAGTTAGCTGTCAGGGGTTTAGTAGGCAATAATATAGAAGAGATGAGGAAAATGCTGCGAATAGCTTTGCGTAGGGATAGTAGTTAGAGGAAATCCTGTATTTGATAGGCGCTTTCGAAGGAAATGAGCAATCAGGTGATTTTAAAAAGATAGTCGCAAAGTCAGAGTGGGTGTTAGGGCGAGAAGGTAGATCAACCCCTTCGTCAAGTAAGGAGAGGGCTTTCCTTACGGAAATTAGACAACAATTGGTAGGGCTTTTGTCCAATTTGGAAATGAGGGTGAATGTATATATACCCAGAGTAGCCGAAGCACGATTTGTATAACCGCAAAGAATTGATAGTCCGAACTTGGGTGCGGATACAGAGGGAATAGCGGATGTCCCCCCAAGAGCTACGTCTTCTCCATTGTTTTAACCGACGAAGCGAATCCCAGTCATGAAGTGGAATGTTAAGTTTAGTGGGGATCAATCACAGTCCATCTGCAGCTTCCTTGAAAAGGTCGAGGATCTGAGGATTGCTCGCAGGTTTTCTGGACAAGAACTCTTTGAATCTGCGTACGATTTGTTCGACGGGAAAGTCGCTGTTTGGTACAGAGCGAACCGTAACTTCATTACGACGTGGGCCCAACTCGTCGCTAAACTCAGAGCCGAGTTCTTACCTCCGGGGTATGATGACAGGCTCTGGGAAGAGATTCGAAATAGGACGCAAGGTAGGTCGGAAACAATCGACATTTTTGTCAGTGTCAAGCTAGGGTTGTTTTCTAGGCTTAGCGAACCGTGCTCCGAACAAGAAAAGTTGAAGTGGATCAGGCGAAATGTCTCTCCATTCTACCAAACGCAGATGGCTTTGGTAGATACTTCATCTTTGGAGCAGTTGGTCGAAATTGGACACCTATAAGCGGCCACGAGGTACCTAGTTGAGAGTTTTATACCTCCGCCCTCATGGCATCAAAATACCTTCCTAGAGCCAGATTTAGCCTACGTGGACTTAGGTTGCAATGATGAAGAGAATGTGGTCGCTTTTGCGTCTCAACACACGTCAAGGCCACTGACTTGCTTTCAGTGTCAACAGCCTGGACAGCGATGTCCGCAGCCGGTGCATTGTTACACTTGTAATAGGGAGCGTTTTATAAGGAGTCGTTACACTAGGTGTACTCCTCAAGCAACAACTTCGGGAAACAGTGCTTCGGCTCAAGGGCCATTGAGTCCAGCGATCAATTCAGCCACAATATCTCTTCCGGTTGAGAAGAAGTATGGGGGTCGAGGGGAGTGTAATTTGGCGCTAGACTTTATTCTGGAGAGAAAGAGTTCCGATTATCGACCATATCTTAGGGTAGATATTTATGGAGTTAAGTTATTAGGGTTACTAGATTCAGGAGCGTCGCGGACAATTATAGGGGAAGCTGGGTGGGAAGCGCTCAAATCGCTTAATTGTAAACTGATCGACGTAGATATCAAGTTAGTATGAATGGCTAATGGGGATGGAAAGGTGGGAGCCATTCATGTACCAATCAAGGTATAAGGTATTGTTAGAGTGATGGAGGTGTATGTGATTCCCCAATAAGCGAGCATGTCCCCAATAGTCTAAAACCAAATTAATAAAGAGGTAGATGAAATGCTGAAAAACGGTGTCAACGAGCCATCATCCAGTCCTTAGTCTTCACCAATAGTTCTCATTAAAAAGAAGGATGGCAAATACCGCTTCTGTGTAGACTTCCGAAAACTTAACCAGGTCACAGAACGTGATGCTTACCCTATCCCCTACGTGTCGGCCACTCTGGATAAGCTGAGAAATTCAAAGTACCTCTCCTCACTTGATATAAAGTCAGCTTATTGGCAGATACCAATGCCTGAATCGTCAAAGAAATACACGGCGTTCACTATTCCTGGGAAGGGGCTGTATCAATTCTGTCGCATGCCCTTCGGACTTCGCAACGAGGAGGAAGTTTGTTTTGAGTGAGGAATGTGAAAAGGCGTTTGGTTCTAGAAAAGAAAAATTGATCCGTGCTCCGATTTTGACTAGCCCAGATTTTAGTCATCCTTTTACCGTTCACACTGACGCTTCTGGATATGGTATTGGGGCCGTGCTGACTCAAATGCACCCAAGCGAAGGAGAAAAAGTGATCGGTTACTTGAGTAGGACCCTTTCTAGAAATGAGCGTTATTTTTCGACAACGGAAAGAGAATGTCTGGCTGTTATTTGGACTATAATGAAGCTTCGCCCATACTTAGATCGGAGTATGTTTTCGGTGGTAGCTGATCACCATTCCCTGCTATGGCTGAACAATTTAAGAGACCCACAGGGTAGGTTGGCCCGTTGGGCGGTGAAATTACAGCAGTATAGCTTCACTATTCTACACAGGAAGGGAAAAGAACATTTGGTTCCGGATGCGTTGTCTAGGTCAATCGAAGAAGGATTGGCGACGCTAGATACACAGGATGCGTGGTACAGGAGGGCAAGAGATTTTGTTGATAAGGATCCGGGCAAGTTTCCCGGTTGGAAGTGTGAGGGTGGCATACTATTTAGGTGCCTGCGGCCCAGGTATCAAAAATTATTAAGCACGGATGATCAGTGGGGAAGAGTGGTGCCAAAAGAGTTTAGGGCAAAAGTCCTCTGGGAGTGCCATGATGACATGTTAAGTGGCCATGGAATTACACGGCGTTCACTATTCCCGGGAAGGGGCTGTATCAATTCTGCCGCATGCCCTTCGGACTTCGCAACGAGGAGGAAGTTTGTTTTGAGTGAGGAAGGTGAAAAGGCGTTTGGTTCTAGAAAAGAAAAATTGATCCGTGCTCCGATTTTGACTAGCCCAGATTTTAGTCATCCTTTTACCGTTCACACTGACGCTTCTGGATATGGTATTGGGGCCGTGCTGACTCAAATGCATCTAAGCGAAGGAGAAAAAGTGATCGGTTACTTGAGTAGGACCCTTTCTAGAACTGAGCGTAATTTTTCGACAACGGAAAGAGAATGTCTGACTGTTATTTGGACTATAGAGAAGCTTCGCCCATACTTAGATCGGAGTATATTTTCGGTGGTAACTGATCACGATTCCCTGCTATGGCTGAACAATTTAAGAGAACCACAGGGTAGGTTGGCCCGTTGGGTGGTAAAATTACAGCAGTATAGCTTCACTATTGTACACAGGAAGGGAAAAGAACATTTGGTTCCGGATGCGTTCTCTAGGTCAATCGAAGAAGGATTGGCGACGCTAGATACACAGGATGCGTGGTACAGGAGGACAAGAGATTTTGTTGATAAGGATTCGGGCAAGTTTCCCGATTGGAAGTGTGAGGGTGGCATACTATTTAGGTGCCTGCGGCCCAGGTATCAAAAGTTATTAAGCACGGATGATCAGTGGGGAAGAGTGGTGCCAAAAGAGGATAGGGCAAAAGTCCTCTGGGAGTGCCATGATGACATGTTAAGTGGCCATGGTGGTATCCAAAGGACGCTTGACAGGGTCGCGTTCAAATATTTCTGGCCGCAAATGAGATCCGAGATAGCGAAGTATGTTCGAGGGTGTCTTGTGTGTCAAACTTCGAAACCTTCCCTACAGACACCAGGGGCGGGTCTTATGGCTTCTAGGTGTGCATTGCGTAGGCCATGGGAGATGCTTTGTATCGATTTTATTGGTCCCGTACCGCGGTACACTAAGGGATACCGGTACATCCTTACCGTGGTTGATTACTTCCCCAAAATTCCCCTGTTTTTCTTAGTAAAAACTGCGACGGCAAAGGCCGTTAATAAACTTTTGGAGGAGCAAGCATTTTTGGTGTTTGGGGTCCCAAAATGGATTGTGTGCGACAATGGTATGCAGTTTAGGAGCCGGGAGCTTAACGACTTGGCATCGTCGTATGGTGTTACGCTCAGTTTTACTGCCTTCTACCATCTCGAAGCCAACCCCGCCGAGCGTTACAATCAGACACTTAAGACAAAGTTGCGAGCTTATATCTCAGAAAACCATCGAATATGGGACGAGCTTCTCCCGAAAGTTGCGTGCGCTATCAGGACCTCAACGTACGAAGTCCTTAAAGCCACCCCTTACTTTGTTCTTTTTTGCCGCGAAATGTAGGTTAAAGGAAACCACTCACCGATTCCCACGCCAGGGTTTTCCACCAATAGGTCGGACGATGTCCAAGCCTGGTCTAAGCAACTAGGTGAAGTTGTTAAAGGCGTGAGGGACAGAATATTACACTATGCCCAACAATCGGCGAGTCAATATAATTTGAGGCTTCGTCCGATGCAGCAAAATTCTTTGCGGCGAAGCTGGCGCCGAAGTATGTTGGCCCGTTTGAAGTATTAAGGAGAGTTACTCCCTGGACGTACGAGTTGGGCGCACGAACGGGAAAGGGGCAGGGGTTTGGCATGCCAAAGACCTTAAGATTTTAAAAAACTCTTATGACCTTTCATAATAATTTCCCTTTATACTCACGAGCGAAAACCTTTTGAGAGAAAGGGGGGAATATTACGTTGTTTTTTTTTCTATCTTCCAGTTTACCTATTGAAAGGAGGCATAAGCGATATCGACTCTTCACTCTTAAAAACTCGCCTTTTTAAGCTTTCGGCGGCCTGAGGAGTTGGATATGTGCTCATTCGCTCACGAACCTTCAAAGGAACAACAAGTGTTTTTGATTTTATAGTGAAAGCAAATCCCTAGCTTATTTTCAAGTGGTCTTTTTGCTACTGCACTGATAATTTACCAGCCGGCGCAGTAGTTGTGTGTCGGACTCTTTGCTCCGCATGTTAGAGTTCAAATCTCAGCCGGGACATTAAAAATTATTTTCGAGTTATTAAATTAATAATTCAATAATAAGACAAAAACAAACGTTTAAGAGATGAGTGGGCGACAGCAGTCCCCACTCAGGTAACGAGGTGTTACGGGCATCGCCTGACCCAAAGCAGGCACCGCTGTCCTCGTCAGCATCGACGACTGACCGTAGGAGGAGGGTGGAGGGAGGAGCCAACTCCTAATCTAGTCAAGCGTCCGTCCCTTTCGGTTTCATCAGAGAAGCTGCCGGAAGGAACTAGGGATCAGGCGCTTGCGGGAACATCGGCTACGGCACTTGCGACAGCAGTCATATCAGCAGCAAAAACAGCTGCTGCAGTAACAACGGGCGATCGAGATGATTTCCCGTATATCTCCGACGGCGGAGAGGGCCGCTACACGGGAGATAGCAATAATTTCATCTCTCTTGCAACAACTGCAACAGATGATGAAGATGATGAAATCTCCCAACTGGAGACATTGATTAGGGCCGTGAAAGAAAAGCAAATAACTCGGCGGGAAAAGGAGCGCCAGGCGGCAATAGAAAAACAAGATCTATAATAACAACAGCTGGCACAACTATCAGCCGTAATACGGCACTAGCTCAGCAACAAGCACAGCTGCCTAAGCAGCAACAACAAAATCCAAAGCTGCCTAAGCAACAACAAAAACCAAAGCTGCCTAAGTAGCAGCAACTAGCAGGACTGCCAAAGTAGCAGCAACTACCTGGGTTGCCAAAGCAGCAACAGGGATCAGAAATGCAGCAAAAACAACAGCAGCAAACCAAGCAGCAGCAAAAGCAACAGCAGCATCAGAAAGAACAACAGCAGCAGCAGACGACAACGAGGCCAAAGGTGCCTCCCATCAATACGTTCAAACTGGAGCTCCAAGATACCATAAAATTATCTAAGTCGGCCATTGGCGATAATTTTATCATTAAAAGATTAAGCAAAGACAGGTGTTGCGCTTTGGCAACGTGCTTTCTCGTTTACAGTCGAGAGAAGAGTACCAAGCGGAGAGTCGATGGAAATAATAACACATATGTTAAGTTCTTTATATAATTTATTAATAAGTGTAGGACCGTTCAGTCCAACCGTCAGTTATTCTTTGGTCTTCAACCCTTTAGTAAATCATCACGAAACCTCAAATCCAAAGCCAATCCTCGTCCCCACCACGCATTTCACGCGAATAGGCAAGTTCATTTCCATATTTCGTCACATTGATGCACCATAAATTGAACTGTCCTAATTCTGGTGCAGTGTACCTCCGTCTGTCAGCATTTCGAGTATTTGACAATCGCTCTAGATACAGTACAGCGAACCTCTGGCCATTTGAACCGTTCATTGCACTGACCCACTTTACAGGCAACGCGCTTGCCCTTGACTTTGCATATCGAATATTCGAATATGTGTATCTGTTGTCGTGGTGTCATATTGCGATCATGATCGCCGGGTGGCGCCGAAGTAAGTGTATCGCGATGACGTACTGTAGTGCATGACAAACAGAATGAATGCATAAATATGGATATTTATATATCTTGCGCATTGGTGCTGTGGGAACGATGATCGGCGTAGGAGAGAAAATTATAAGAGAAAACAACGACAGAGTTCTTTTCATACACCCCCAAAAGTTAGCGTTCGCATACAATGCTCCTTCGTGGTTTAGATACGTCCACCGATCCCGAGGAGCTCCTTCAGGAGCTTCAAGCGAAGGAATGTGACGATCTTAAGTTCGTAGATGTTAAGCCATTCACTATAGCAACAGGAAAGTCCAGAAGGGAGAATCGAAAATTACCGTACTTCCTGGTCCAGCTAACTCCCAACAGCAAATTAGATAGTCTGAGAAAAATAAAAGTCCTAAATTATCAATGCATAAGTTGGGAAAAATTAAATCGCAGCGATAACAGTTTACAATGTGTTCGCTGTCAAAGGTTCGGGCACACCGCTGCGAACTGTCAAATGCAGTTTCGGTTCGTTAAGTGTGCATCGAACCACAAAGCAGAGGAATGTCCTCTAGGTAAGATAGGATTGATGATACCACGCCTCTGAAGTGTATTTTATGTGGTAACTCGGGACACATCGGGACACACTCGGGACACACCGCACACCGCTATCGGGCTTGTTCCAGGTACCAATATGCTAGAAAAATAAACCTGGCTCGCCAACAGAAGGTGGAGGTCAAGCGCCCACCTGTTCCCAAAACACCAGCCGTAACTCTGATTCGTCTGATTTTTAACCACGATTGATGGCTATAGTTTGTATGCAGAGTGCAATGAAAAGTATTCATGTGGAGGTTTTTCTGTTTTTGTAAGAGACACATTAAATGTAGTTGAAGTTTCTACGCCCGGTCTTCCTAGTGCCGATTCAGTTATTTTAAAAATTAAGCTTGGTAATTGTTATGTATTATAACTTAGTAAATGTACTACATTTGATCACGGCAACTCCGGTGCACTGGAAGCCAAAATGGAAATTTATGAAATTTATGTTCATATTGCAATTTGGGTGAAAAATAAAAATGACACAAGTTAACGAACATTCGATCATGGTCCTATCGAGCCATTAAAGTTAAAAGTACAAGTGTGAGTTTGCAAAAAGACAAAATAAAAGTTCAATTAAATTAAATAAAATCATAGACTTAAAATTAAAGTGAGTTTTTGTTAGTGTAAATCGGGTTCTCGCGGCGTGTAATTTATTTGAGCCATAGTGGACAAAGGTTTTCAAAACCGCAATAGCTGAAGTTTCACCGTTTGGGTAATCACAGTTAGAGAGGCACCGTTTGGATAACCGCAGCAGCTGAATTATCACCGTTGGACAGCTACATCTTGGACCGCTACATCTGAGTCGCCGTTATAACTGCAACAGGGAATCCACCGTTGGAATAACAGCAGCGGGCAAAATTATTCTGAAACGAAAAGAAAAGTAAGTTCCAATTAATTCCACTAATATCAGTTCCTTACACATTTTGTTCTTGGATATTCACCATGAGTTCAAGCTTGAAGCTGTTGCTGAATTTATTCAAACCAGTGTTGAAGGATTTTGATGACTTCAACAAGAGATCGCCCAAGGAGAGATCAAAAAATTATATCAGCAATAGAATCACCACATTGGAGCAACATTTCAAGGCAGGCACCGGGTACAACGCCGAAGGAATATCCACCCTGGAAGCTGACAAGGAATCAGAATTGGAAGGAATTTTCGAGAAATTTAAGGCGACGGCCTCAAAATATAATTTGGACCGAATTCAAGCATCGCCTGCAGTTCCCGTAAGTACTTTGCCAAATTTATGTACAGATAAGAACACAATACGTTTGCCCAAAATAAATTTACCCCTTTTTCGCTGAGGACTACCAAAATTGGAGATCCTTTCATGATCTTTTCGTTTCGCTACAAATAAGGCATTGTCCGAAGTTGAAAAGCTTCATTATTCAAAGGCTAGTTTGAGAGATGAGGCTGAACGTCTCCTGCAGCATTAAGTTATCGATAAGGAAAATTATGAACAGGCGTGGGAGATACTTACATCGCGATACGATCACAAGCGAGTTTAAGTCAACGCTTAGCTTTAAGTTTTTTTCGGTCAGCCAACAATTCTCCAAGAGACAGCATCGGGTCTTAAAACACTCCTGGATACATCGATAGAATGTAGGCACTCATTAAAGAATTTAGATATTCCTGTAGATCATTATGATGTTATTTTTATTTACTGTATGTAAACCCAGCAACTTTGGGAAGAAAGACTTGGCACAAATAAAGACTTACCCACAATCACTGACTTTAAAGATTTCTTAGACGCAATGTATAGGACGTTGGAAGCCGTAGACCAACAGGAACCAAAGTCTAATAGGGTTTTTAAGACACAAATGGCGCGTCCGAACGCCTTCCACATCAAACAAGGTTCAAAGGTTCAGTTTAGCTGTAAGCTATGCAACAAGGGTCAGCATTCACTACGCACATGCAACCGTTTTCTAAAAATGGACGTAGATAAGCGGAAACAAATGGTGAATAGAATAGGAGCTTGCGAAAATTGCCTGGCATAAAGTCATTCAACAAGTCCAACAAACCCAACCACTTTCATTCGCGTCACCACACCACTCAAACACTCAACATCAGGTTTCGATGGTTACTATGAAGGCGAATGCAGCTCCGTTCATACCAACAGCCCAAATGCAGGAGCTCCTTACCCATATTATCATAGTAAATCACCACACAAACCATAGGAATGCAGTTATCCTATTAGCGACAGCAGTCGTATATGTAAAGGCCGCCACAGGTAATCTTTTAAGGTTTCGAGCTTTAATCGACCCGGGTTCAGAAGCAGCGTTCATTAAGGCTTCTGCAGCACAGCTACTAGGCTTAAAATACGGGCGCACCAGCATCAATGTGTCACGGTTGGGGTTAGTCAGCAGTGGATCATGTCACAGTTACGTGGACATTACTCTCCAGTCCACACATTCGGCCTGTGAGGCAAAGACCAGAGCATTTGCTTTTAGATCCCTGACTGGCTTTTTCCCGGCCAACAAACTGACACGCAAAGGCTGGACCCACATCAATGGCCTGCCTCTGGCTGATCCGAACTTTTACGAACCCTGGCCAATAGATTTGCTCTTAGGAAGCGACGTCTACTGTGAAGTTATACTACCTGAACTAGTTCGCGGGGAAGAGCCAACATCGCCCATCGCGCAAAGGACACAATTCGATTGGATTCTCTTAGGCAAGGTACTTAGCGAACGCAACGCCTTGAGGAGCTTTGTCCAAATGTTTGATGTCGACAAACAACTTCGGCAGTTTTGGGAACTAGAAGAAGCACCATATAAAATACATCAAACAGCTGAGGGTTTAGCCGCGGAAAAGGATTTCAGTGCCAACACTCGAAGCTTAAACGATGGACGTTACGAAGTCTCGCTGCCATTTAGGGAAGGAAGGAAACCTGGGCTTGGATCCTCGAGAGGAGGGCCTTGCGTAGGTTCCTTTAATTAGAAAAGCGATTTCAAAACAACCCCACACTACACACAGAATACAAAAATTGCATGAACGAATATTTACAACTAAATCACATGAAAGAAGTAGACATACCCGTACACGAATTGGATAAAACCCCACACCATTATTTTGTGCCACACCATGCGGTTTTCAAAGAGTCTAACACGACGACCAAGTTGCGAGTTGTTTTTGATGCTGTGGCCAAGACCGCTGATGGAACGTCGCTAAACCAACATCTGCTGACTGTGCCTAAAATTCAACAGAATATATGTAGTAGATTTAATTTTGAGATGGAGGACGCACAAACTTACTTTCACAGCAGATGTCGAAAAAATGTATCGGCAAATCCGGATTCATACCTTTATAACAAACATATTAACAAGAGTACATAAATGTACATATAAAAACATTCATATGGATTGCAGATCAACTGGCCTCAGTCTCTTTAGTCGTCTTCTTGAGTTTGCTTCATGGTGAGGTAGATTTCGTATTTCGTTGTTTATATGATTTGAGATTGTGATTTGGTGATTTCTACTGTGCTTTTCGATTTCGTCTTTAATACTGAGTATTTTAAGGTCTCGATGTATGTCTTCACTAGAAATATAGTATACCAGGGTGCATTGACGATCGTCCGAAGTATTTTTGATTGTAGTCATTGTATTATGTCAACATTTGATTTAGCAGCTGTTCCCCATAATTGGATGCCATATTGGTTTTATTATGCTTTTGTAGATTAAAAGTTTGTTTTGTATGGAGAGTTTAGATATGTTTTCTAAAAGCCAGTATAGTTGTCTAAATTTGTTTTTGATTTGGTTTCGTTTTTGAATAATGTGAGGTTTCCATGTTAGTTTGTTGTCTATTAGTATGCCTAGATATTTCGCTGAGTTGTCAAGAATATTTTTTTTGTTGTTAATCGTGATGTCTTGAAGTTTAGAATTCCTTTTCGTCATGTATATTACTTGGACTGTTTTTTCTTCATTAATTTCAACACCCCATTTGTTGAACCAGTCCATTGCTTTGTCCAGCATTTGGTTTGTTTGATGTGTAGCAGCTTCTTAACAAGAGTGTGAGGAAAGAATTGCTGTGTCGTCTGCGAATGTTGCTAGCATGGAGTCCTGTATAAGTGGCTTAGGTATGTCCGCAGTGAAAAGTAGAGGACAGGACCTAGTACACTACCCTGCACGACCCCTGCTTCGATTTCATGTAGGTTTGAATGTTCGTCATTATATTGCACGTAAAATAGTCGATTGTCCAAGTAACTTTTGATGAGTTTGAAGCAATTCGGAAGCATTGTTTTGAGCTTAAATAGTAGTCCTTTATGCCATACACTATCGAACGCTTTTGCAATGTCTAGGTAAACTGCTACGCAGTATTTTTGGTCGTTCAAGTCGTTTAAAATTTTGTTTGTCACTCGATGAACCTGTTGAATAGTAGAGTGATTTTGTCGAAATCCAAATTGATGGTCCGGAATAAGATTTTTCTGTTTTAGTGGTTTGTTGATACGGTCAAGCAGGAGTTTTTCGAATATTTTCGAAACAATCGGTAGTACACTAATTGGCCTATAAGATGAAGGTCTTGTAACGTCTTTACCTGGTTTCGGGATTGCTATTATTTTGGAAACTTTCCATACTTTTGGAAAGTAGTCAAGTCTTAAAATGGCATTGAAAACATTTCTAATATATATAATGGCTCTATCCGACAGTTTTTTTTTAAATTTCTCCTGTTAGTAGGTCATACCCAGGTGATTTTTTACATTTTAAGTTGTTTTTTAAGTAGTTTTTTATTTCGTTGTTTCGTATTTTCTTTATTGTCATTTTCGTGAATGTGGAGATATTTCTATCTGGTAGTGATATGTTTCTACTGTTGAAGCCATTGGTGAATGTTGTTTTAAAATATTCAGCTAATGTTTTTGCTTTTTCGGTGTCTGTTCTGGCCCAAGTACCATTAGTTTTCATCAGAGGTGGTTCGTGGTTAATTACTTTTTGAATTTTTTTGTTCAGCTTCCATAGCGAATAGTTTGTTACTTGAGTTGCTGTGAGATTTGTTAAGAATGTATTAACAAGTTGGTTGTTAAGTTCTTTGAGGAGGTCTTTGAGTTCCTTGGTCGATTTCTTGTAGTTTGCTTTGTCCAGTGTTGATCTGCTACATTGCCAAATCTTTCGTAGTTTTCGTTTCTCTTTGATTTTTTGTCGTATAGTTTTTGGTGTGAAAGTAGTTAAGTTTGTTGGTTTAATTTCCGGTGTCGAACTAGTTGATGCTAGGTGTATTGTGTTATTTAAGTGTATAATACCATTTTCAATGTCATGGTGTGTCCTAAGAGGAATCCTCGGGTCAATTTTCTCTTCAAATACTCTTCGAAAAGCGTCCCAATCAGTTTTATGGTTGGTCAGGGAAGGGATAGGGCATCGTACTTTTGCAGTAATAGAGTATTCAACTATAATAGGAGAATGGTCAGATGCAGAAGTCAATGAGATCTGGCTTTTTCTTGGTGTCACTTGGCCAATAAGTGGGCTCGGCAGCGCTTATAAATTTGCAATTATTTTTTGTTATCGCCTCCATTAGATTTTTTTCCTTTTTTTATGGTTAGTCTTGAGCCCCAAACCGCGTGTTTCGCGTTAAAGTCGCCTTGTGCAAAAAAACGAGGGCCCAATGTTTTGATGTAGTCGGAATACTGCTGTGGACTTATTATGAATTTTGGTGGGCAATACAGAGCAGATAGTATGAGTGGTCCGCATGCATCCTCGATTTGAATTGTCGTTGCTTGTAAGTAATCCTTTGCATATTCTGGAAGAACGTTGAATCTAATGTCTTGTCTTATTATTATTGCTGATCCTCCGTGGGCTCGTCCGATAGGGTGATTAGTGTGGTTTAAATAGTATTTAGGTATTTTTATAAAGCTTTTGTTAGAGAAGTGGGTTTCTGAAATTAGTAAGATGTCGATGCAGTTATCAATTATAAATTGTTTTAATTCAGAGACATGTTGGTTGAGTACGTTTGCGTTCCATACGACTATTTTCAATTTTGTATTATTGTCCATTTATTTTTGTGATTAAAAGAGTCAATATGTTCATCATATTGGTTATTTGTGATATAAGGTGCTTCATCATGTTTTTTAGTTCAGATAGATCGTCCAAGGATTTTGTTTCATTTAACGATCTCTGAGTGTTGTACATTAAGTCATTCCACGTGTCATCGGTGAGTGGTGTCCAAGGATTATTTACCTTGTTGATATGATTCTGTGTTAATGATTCAGTTGTTGTTCCTTGAAGTACTGCTTGTCTGGATTTTGGGAAAGCAAGTCAGTGGATTTTGTCTGGTGATCTATTGTTTTCCTACGAAGGGTAGGGAATCTTTGCACTTTTAAAACTTTGTATATTTCACAGCCTTTGTAATTGGCCGTGTGTGATTCACCGCACAAGGTGCATTTTATTTTGTTGCTTTCGGACTCTAGCGTACATTAATTTGTGCTGTGATTTCCTGCGCATTTTACGCAAATTGGTTCAAGTGTGCAGAAGTTCTTAGTGTGTCCGTATTTCTGACAGTTTGAGCATTGAGGGATACTTCTTTTTTTGGTGCGGTGGTTCAAAGGATACCTTATAATGTAGTAAATGTGTTATGTTATAGATTTCTTTGTTGTTGTTATTGGTTGCCAGTTCAATGGCAAAGAGCGGTAAGGGTTTTTTTTTGTTCCTTTTTGTGTTATGTTATGGACATTGATTACTTTGTGGTTAAGATCGCCTATTTCTTTTTTAAAATCATTAGGGTCAGTAGAGTGATGGATGTGCGGTAGTATGACTCGGAATCCTCGAAGTTCTTTAAGTTTGAACGTGTAGAATTGTGTGTTCTTGAGTTTTAGTACTTTTATAATTTTTGTGTAAGTCGCTGAGTCCGTTGGTTGAATTTTGATTTCGTCGTTTGGTAGGACTTTTAGTAAGTACGTATCCTTTGCTGTTGTCGTGTTAAGGGCACCTATTAAAATGTGTATATACTTAACATTTTGAACATATAGTATATTGGCGGGGGCTTAGGTGTGGATTGTCTAATCTCTTTTTCATCTTTGTCTGCGGGTGTGTCAGTACATTCTTCAGTCTTGTCATCGGCTGCTAGTATCCCGAAACGATTTTCAGATTTTTCAGGATCGGCTGGTTGGTTCAACCAGTATTTTTTATGGTGTTTTGGTTTCTTAGTTTTTTAGCTTTAGTTTGGTTTCTTTTTTCGGATGATGTCCTTGTTCTTTTTGTTTGCTGTAGAGTTGGATTAGTATTTTCGTTTAGTATGTTAGTATTAGATGTTGTTGTTACTGGTAAGGTCACAATTTTGGTGTAGCTTGCTGTTACCGTGGGCGCTGCGTTTAAGTTAGATGCAGTTGTGGTTATGATTGTTGTTGAGGTTAGCGTGGTTGTAACTGGTGATGTTGTAGTGAAAGTAGGATTGTGTGAGTTGTGTTGAGTTAGCTGGTATGAGTTCCCTCATTGGGGCAATCTTGGTATACTCATCTTGCATAGGATCAAAAGAGCATACTTTTCGGCAGATCGGGTGGTTGTTGTCTGCGATGATCAAGGAGAGAAGCTTTCAGTATCAACTTTCAAGCAGATCGTTTAGTATTGTCTATGCTATTTAAGATGCTGTTAGGTTTAATAGGTGTTGTAAACTTTTAGCAAACTTATGAAGCAGAAGCTATGGTCTAGTTAACTGGAATGGGATGATCCAATACCATCAGAGCTTAGCAGAGAATGGAACACATATCGGAGAGAGTTGCCCAAAATATGCGGAATTCGCATTCCGCGTTGGATAAATAGCCATAAAACACACAGATGGAATTACACGGGTTTTGCGATGCATCTCAGAAGGCATACGGAGCAGCGGTTTATTTACGAGTATTGGAATATATCACATTTGATCATGGCAACTCCGTTTCACTGAAAGCCAAAATGGAATATAGGTCATTTATGTACATATTGCAATTTGGGTGAAAAATAAAAATGACACAAGTTAACGAACATTCAATCTGATATAGATCGTTTTATTCAATATTTTCTTGGATATCTTATGCATATATAGGTTGCAGTTTGTCCACACTGATATATTCTTAAAAGACAGTGAGGACCTTCTTAGTGGTATGAACAGTCATAATATTTGCCTTGTGGGTGATATAAATATTGATATATTGGACCTTCCTCTGAGTTGTGATAAATATATGCTTCTTTTATCTTCTCTGGGTTTTGAATCTCTCCTCAATTAGCCAACTAGAGTGACCGAGAATTCTAAATCATGCATTGACCACATATTTTTCCGTACGAAAAAATAATATTTCACACGTTTGTCCGTTTGTACTTGAATGGGATATAACAGACCATTATGCTACAGGTGTGTCGTTCTTTAATCTCTTAGCAATAACTACAAAAATTGAGGGCAAACTGGGATAAAAAAAAGTAGGACCGATGTCAGAAGTTGATTTCCAGAAGTTAAATAAATATCTGTCAACAGAGAAATGGCAAAGCGACTATATTGGTAGTTGTCCTTCAATGTCCGTCAGCATATTTATAGAAATTCTGGCTGATTATTTGGCCGCGAGTCGTTCTATAAGAAAAAGACGAACATTACAGAAAATTAAGCCATGGATGACGGATCAACTTTCTAAAAAAATTAAAGAAAAAAATAATTTTTACGCTAAAAATAAAAACAAACTTCAAATTCCATCAATAAAAAACGTCTACAAAAAAATGAGAAAATTTTTGAGCAAATAAATTTACATAAAAAAACTTACAACAAACGCAAGCTTAATGAAAACTGGTCTAACCCGAAACAGCAATGGAATATTATTAATGACCTTTTAGGTAAAGACCATGAAAATAAATCCATTAAATGCTTGAGGTTTTTTGGGAGTACGACAACATCGAATGATTTGGAAATGGTTAATGCATTGAATTTTTTCTTTAAGAACATTGCCGAGAATTATACTCCAAAATCTTTGAATAATGTTGGATTAATTCCCTTTGAAAATGGCTTCTTTCCGGATTGTCTCAAAGCTTCTATAGTAGTTCCGATGCACAACAAAGGTGACAAATGTGAGCGGAATAACTATAGGCCGATTTTGCTGCTCTCTGTTTTTTCCAAAATTTTTGAGAAAATCATCACGAAACGAATGATTTTTTTTCCTCAGTAAATATGAATTTTTGAGCAAGTATCAATTAGGCTTTAGGAAAGACAAGTCTACAAAATACCATATTATCCCTCTTGGAAGACATTAGTAAAGGACTCGATAAAAGCAAATAAACCGATGCTCTATTTCTAGATCTAACTAAAGCTATTGATCTAGTGAATCATAAACTTCTATTAAAAATTCTTCATAGAACTGGATTTAGAAGAAATATCCACAATTGGTTTGCTTTTCATCTTAAAAACCAAAAACAGCTGGTACGAGTTAATGGTACATTAAACGATTCCCTGAGCAGCTCAGGTGTCGGAGTACCCCAAGGATCGGTCCTTGGACTATTGCTCTTGCTCATTTAGATAAATTCAATCTTAAAGTTGTCGCTGCAGGGGAGAATCCGGGCATTTGCTGATGATCTGGTTCTGTCTTATGTTGTTCCATCTGCGAACTCTGTTAAATCAAAAATGCTAACAGACTGGTCCATGTTAAAAAATTGGTTCGCCTACCACCAAATGGTGTTAAGCAGAAAATCTTAAGTTATGTTCTTTTCTCTTAGAAAACAGCGACCTATGGTTGAATTTGTCTCCATGATTCAAAGTGTAGAAATTTAAGTTGCTCAAATGACTGCATAAAACTAGAATCTGTCCCAGAATACAAGTACTTAGATGTTACCCTCGAAAGTAGATTAAACTGGAAAGCACACATTACTACTATCAAGAAATCTGTTTATATTGCCATGAACTAGATCTTCCACTTACGTAAATTACTTCTGTGGAACTTACTTTATACTATATGCTATGCGCTGGTGAACTCTCGCCTTGAGTACGGAATTTCGTGCTGGGGCAATGCTTATGTGAGTAATTTTCAACCCATTATCACAGCTCAGAAGATAGTTCGTATTTTGATGTTTAAATCTAAATGGGAACTATTATTTGGCAGCACAAGAAAAAGTAATGCCAGCACCATTTGCACCAATTGCAATAATATCGGAAACGACTTTTGAAGATGGCGTTTTCTTACGCTCGCCCATTTGGATTCAGCACGTGACACCAACCTCTCGACTTTTGCTCTGACATATACTTACATATATAAATTTATTGATATCTGTTTTTGGGTTTTGTTCGGAAATTAAATAATAATTATAAAAGATAAGAAAAAGCTTTAAGACTTACCATTGGCGACGAGGATGGCCGAACAACAAATAAAACAGCAACAGGAATGGTTTGAGAAGTTATTGAACAAGAACATGGAGAGCATGTTGCAATTGATGGAACGCATTCCGGGTGCATCGAATCCTATTCCACCGTTTACAGCTTTCGATCCAGAAAAAGCTAATTGGGAAAATTACCTTTTCCAAATGGAGCAACACTTTGAGGCACACTCAGTGTTTGAAGAAAAAATAAAAAAATCATTTTTTTGGCATCATTTGGCGACTACATACTGGATTTACTCAGGAAACTATTTGAGACTACCAATGTAAGTACACACACATATAGCAAGCTAACCTCACAACTCACTCAACATTTTCAATCCAACGTGCACATTCTTGCTTCGAGATGTAAATTTTTCAGACACCAAATGGCCCGGTTTCCAAAGCTATGGCGATTGGATTGCAGACTTAAAGGGCATAGCAAAGGATTGTGCTTTTGTTTGCAGGAAAGAAGGATGTAATTACTCGTACGCAGATTACATGATACGCAACATAATAGCGTTCTACACACCGCACGATCAAGTCCGGCTGGCAGCGACGCAGAATAAAGATCCAACATTGGAAAAAATGCAGGAAATTATCACTGCATTCGAGTTGGCCAAGCCAGCCTCATCGATCCTGAAAGACGACGATAGGAAACCAAATACAAATGTGGAAGTCAACGCAATGTACCCAAGTTAGTCGCCAAATTATAATTTTTTCAACCGTAAGTCGCGCCCAGACTGTAATGTTTGTCATGAACGCAGCAAATGTAGGCACTTAGAATCAGTTTGCGAGTCATTTAAAAAGTGTTTGCATGAGCCAAACGACGGAGAAAAGTGTAGGATTGCGTGCCAGACGAAGCAAACAGCGACCCCACGGTCATCGTAACATCCGCTCCTTTTCCAGAACTCGGTCCAGTTTACGCTTAAATCAGAAACAGAATAATGCAATGCATAGCGATGTCAATAATTAACTGCAAATCTGCAAATACCACTAGATGAGGAATCCCAGAAAATCTGCGTCATTTCCACCGAATTTGGATTGTTCCAGTACTTACGGGTACCTTTCGGTACAGCCAGTTCAACCGGCATATTCCAAAATTATATCGAACAGCTTTTAGTAGATATTGATGGTGCAGCTTATGTTGATGATGTAGTCATAACGGGTAGAACTGAGGAAGAGCATTTGAAAAATCTGAGGAAGTATTTAGAGAGACTGGAGAGTCATGGACTACGCTGTAATATAAAAAAATTTAAGTTTGCACAAACTGAAGTGGAGTACTTTGAGCACATAATAGATGCAACCGGCATTCGTCCGTCAGAGTCACGGCTACGTGCTATTAGGGACTTGCCAGCGCCCAGTAATCTAAATGATTTAGAAGCTTTTTTGGGAAAACTTAATTATTATAACCAATATGTAGAGAATTTTGCGCAGATTGTAGCTCCGCTCAACATGAATGAATTGAATAAATTGAATGAATGAACAGCAAAGAGCAAAGAGATAATCTCAGACGCAAAATTATGGACATCTCTAGACTGGTACATTTCCAAAACGATTTGCCGATTTCATTAGCGACAGATGCCTCTTCTTATGGAATCGGTGCGGTGATTTCGCACATTTATTCGGATGGAAAAGAACAACCCATAGCATTTGCCTCGAAGACATTGACGGAATCCCAAAAACGTTACAGCCAAATTGAGAAGGAAGCTCTTTCGATTATTTATGGAGTCAAAAAGTTCCACCAATATTTATATGGACGTCAGTTCGAGCTCATCACTGACCACCAGCCCCTTGTTACAATTTTCAACCCTAGCAAGAAACTAGAAATCTGAAGAATCATGTCATGCCATAGACGCCGTTTATAAATCTGTTATTGAAGAGTTTCCAATCAACGCTCCTGCTATTGTCAATCATGGCAGGCAGGATGCAATCATCAAAAGAGTGATCTCGTATATTCAAAATGGTTGGCCGAAGCAGCTGCCGAGTTGTGAATCCAATTTGTTGCCATATTTTCGACGTAGGTTAAGCTTGTGTGTGTGTACTTAAATTGTTTTATTGCAGACGGATCATCCCAGAGTTTTCATTCCTGAACAGTTGCAGCAAAGAGTTCTCGCATTGCTTCACGAGGGACATTGGGGAGATACAAGAATGAAGCAGCTGGCTCGCCGTTACTGCTGGTGGCCTACGATTGATGAAATGATTCACCAAACAGTTAATCAGTGCAGCGCGTGCCAAATCAACGCTACGCAACCTGCAAAGCAGTTCACCAGCTGGCCAGTAACCGAAGCTCCATGGGAGCGAATTCATATTGACTTTGCAGGTCCCTTCAAGAACCACATGTGGCTAGTCATCGTCGACTCCTTTTCAAAGTTCCCATTCGTAGTTAAGATGCTATCGGCGACTTCGGAAGCGACGATCAATGCTCTTCGATCTGTGTTTGCTTTGGAAGGCTTACCTCAAACTATTGTGTCAGACAATGGCACGCAATTCACTTCGATTGAGTTCCAGAACTTTTGCCGATACAACTCAATCAACCACGTCATATCCGCACCATTCAACCCAGAGTCCAATGGGACAGCTGAACGCATGGTGCGAACATTCAAAACCTAGCTAAAAAAGATTTTGTGTACAACGACCCGCAGCGACGACGCATTAAACATTTTTTTAGCATCATATCGATTTTCGCCTGACGCAGATGGGCAATCGCCCGCTGAAAAGCTTCATGGTCAGTGTCACCGTACGGTTCTATCAGGCCTGTGTCCGGGACGGAATAGTTGGGGGAAAATCACAAAGTTCTCAAATTTCTCAGCTAAGTTCTCAAAAGGAAAATCTATCAATCATCTTCATTTTTACCTATACATACTATATTTAAAATACAACTAAAATGTCTCATTATTTCAAATTTTTTACGTAATTATCTTTTATATTTTCCATTCTTTGCTTCTTCGTATTTCACTTCGTGTTTCATCTATCTCTAAGCTTTCACTGCGAATGTGCTTCAACAATAAATTTTTCTTTAATTTCTTCTGGCGGCTCTCATGCAATTTTTCACTATCTTAAATAAATAATGCACTTAACACTGATATTTTTTATCACCAAGTGTATAAAAGACACTATTTCAATATATATACTTTATAACAGAATTTATGGTTAAAAATGTCTTCTAAAAATGTACCTGGGTATGTATTAATTTGAACATCTAAAATGGATTATGCAAATGTTTAATTGTTTGAAATATGAATTAATATATTATTCGAATATTGTACCTTTGAAATGGAAATAAACTAAATAAACTAAACTAAACAAAGGTTGCTCCACAGGCCTCACGACCTGGAGCAATTATGGGTGATGCTGATCTGCTGGCTATTTGCTTTTCAGGGGCAAATTAGTCAGCTGCAACAGCAAATACAAGAACAGGCGACACGCGTAGATCGTATCTATAGTACATTCTGTTGCCAAGTCTAACGCGCCTCCAATCGTAATGTGTTCGCTGGTGGAGAAAACCTTTAAGAACCTTTCAGTGAATGTAAATTCGCTAATAAATATCGACGAAAAGCTGCACTCTTCAAGTTGTTAGCAGACCGAAGTCCCGATGTTCTTCTGGTTAGCGAAACTAAGCTCTCTCAGAGGCGCAGTCAGTAACATATCATAAGAAGAGACAGACCCAACTCCAACGGAGCTGGTGGCGTCGCTATCTTCGTTAGAAAAAATCTGCGTTTTAAGTTTATGTACAGCGGTCAAGTGCATAGATTCCAGGTACTAGAGGCTTGCATCTTGTGTATCCCCCTCCGTGGTGGGAAGAGGCTGTATGTGATCGCAGCCTAAGCAGCTGAAGCTACTCAACAAACCTGTCTTATCCCAGAGCTCGAGACACTTTTTCAATACTTACATCTGGGTTCGAAGGAGAATTATTACCTCATGGCCGGAGATCTAAGCGCCAAACATAGCAATTGGTGAAATCATTCACCAAACACAAGAGGGAACCTACTATTCAATTGGTGGGGCCAAAATAGTGTCGAGTATCGACTCGATTTAAAAGCGACGGATAGTCCGTCTTATCCCAGATCAGGCTCCTATATAGATCTTATGCTATTTGACGGACGGATACAGCTGACTGACATGGACCGACAGACAATAAGTTGTCTTCACACATTCGTGTACGACAGTGACCATTGCGGATTTAGCGCCGTAGTAACAATTCCCAACGAAATTGCGGAGTTGGAGGAGTATGTTCAAACGCATTCTTACAATTACAGTAGGACGCGGTGGACACGCTTCTCCCGAACAGTGACAAGAGCACTCTCCTCGAACTCGCTCAACTCACCGTCGAATAGGAATTTGTCGAACGAGGAGATTGACACTTACCTTAAAAGGATGGACGACACAATAAAACATACAATGGACAGAACAATTCCCAAGTACCAACTGACTGACAATGTCAATATATACCGCAATGCTACGATTGACGCTCTACACCGACAAAAGAGTAGACTATTGACGAGACTTAAACTCCTGTAAAGACGTTTCACCGACCCACAAAACTCGGAGGTTAGGACACTGAAATCACAGCTTAAAAACCTACAGCAATTAATTCAGCAAAATTACCGAGCTGCAATTAATTCGCATTGAAATAACAAAATCGGGGCTGTTAAACCTAGCAATCGTAGTGTGTTCCCGGAAATTAATAAATTCTTTTGAAGAAAAAAATCAGAATGAGCTTCTGTGTCTTAAGCTCCCCCGAACTATAGACAACGAACAAGTACTTGTGACAGCAGGCATAGATGCAAAAGAAGCGATCGAAGATGACAACTTTTTTGTGTGATAGGTGCGACGTTTCAGGATGTGTATAACTCCTACTTGCGATATGACATTGAGCACTGGCGATCGGAGAACACTGGTTTTACCATGTTCAATGACGGTAATTTGGCAAATGATGTCACCGCCAATGAAGGGATTCGCCCTACATTCATATTAAAGGAAGATCTCCTGGTCATTTTCGGTTCACTGAGAAGTAGGAAATCTGTGGGAATCGACGAAATACCAAACATTGTTCTTAAACACCTTCCTCTAGGAGCGGTAAACATTTACACTACCCTGTTTAACAATTTGCTGAATAATGCACATTATCTAGCTCATTGAAAATCAGCGGTGGTGCAACCCATTCCTAAACGGAATAAAGACCCATCCAATCCGGCAAATCTCCGGTCGATTAGTCTCCTTCCCAACATCAGCAAAGTGTTTGAAAGAGTTATCAATAGAGCCCTGACCAAGTGGGTTGAGGACAAAAATATTATTCCGGATAACCAATTCGGCTTCAGAGCGAGGCATGATTGGTATCGGATATCCAATGGTTGCAGGGGCTCTTTTCCAAGCTTTACCAGCTCGGCATAAGCAAACCGCTGCTGTACATAATCTAAGATATGCTCACCAGCAGACAGTTTATTGTGAAAAATGGCAGTGTGACGTCTGCTGGGACTTTTGAAATCAACAACGGTCTACAACAGGGTGCAGTTATTTCGCCGATTTTATTTACGATCTTCACAAGCGATCTTGTAGGATCTCTCCTCCACTCCATAGCGTACGCAGATGACTTGATCGCGTACAGGTCAAGTCCGAAGATCGAGGTCATTGTAAGTCTTTTGCAACGTGACCGCGAAAAGATTCAGGGATATAACAATGATTGGAAGATGAAGATCAATTTCCAAAAGTGCGAGACCATTCTCTTAAAGACTCCGTTATCTGGGGCTTCTAGAAATACTAGAAAGAAGTGGCGAATGTTTGTTGGACAAAACGGACAGCCATTAGCGAATCGAAGTGTTGTCAGATACCTTGGGATCTGGCTAGATCAATATCTATATTTTAACAAACATATAGATGCTGCTCTGCCCAGAGCAAAAGCGGCCTTTGCCTTGACAAAGAGAATGTTTCACAGCAGTCAACTCGATGCCATGGTGAAGGTGATCTGCTACATGGCCCTTATTCGGCCTGTCCTTGCCTATGGCTGTCCCGTTTGGTTTAACGTGGGAACAAGCTTAATGGAAAAGATACGGGTTTTCGAGAGACGATGTCTTAGGGCTTGTCTCAATTTATATAGAACTCCAGAGTCTGAGTACAAAAAATTTTATAGTAATGAAGTCCTGTATAACGGGGCCAACCTGATCAGAGTGGATAATTTTCTGATAAAACTTATTCGAGGTCATATTGCAAGAGCAATGACTTCGACCAACAACTTGATCTCCGGGGCTTTTTACCCCAGCGATATGCACCACGAGACAATGCGCCTTAACGGCCTTTTCCCCTTGAAGCTTTTCTCTATCTCGACAGAAAAGTTCTGGTCCAGGATAGATTAGCGGTACCGTTAATCTTCCACGTTGGTAAATTAGGTTAAGATTTTAAGTTTTAGATTATTTTGTAGTTTAGTATTTAGGTCCAGTTTTAGTTTTAGTTTAAACATAAAGAGGCCAGTAAGTTAGTAAATACGTAGTTAAGTTAATTAAACTAGCTTTAAGCATTTTTGTGTCTAGCATGTAAGATTATATAATGAACTAATAAAAATGCATATAAATTGGCATCCTCTAACCAGGATAGTGGGAAAATGCTAGGGAACATACGAGCAGTTTCAAGTCGACGAGCGGAGTAAGTGTTGTGTAGTGAAAAAAAGCAAAGATAGCACTTCTCAAATTCTTTTTTACATTAGTTCCATCTTTTCATATTATATATATGAGCAATTAGCTTTGGTAAATGTGAGGAGCTTGACTCAGGTTGACTTGGAAATGGTCTCTAATTTTTCGATTTTCTTTGTTTTTTTATCTGGTGATTCAAGTTTTTTTTTTGTTCTCTATACGTCGTGTCTGGAAAGCGAGGTTTTGCCTATCTAGCAGCACAGCACCTCAACCAAGAGGAGGGTCAAGAACACGTGTGTCCCCCAGATCCCAAACGGTAGCCACCACTTACCATCACGGCGTCTCCACTCAGGTATAGACTTATCCTTTATTTCGTTGTAAGATAAGTCGCTCCCGGTTCCACCAAACATTACACGGGATACAAAGTTAAAGGGAGTAAGTAAGGGGAGTAAACGCCGGCATACATTGTCCGCACGGATTGCAGTCAACATCGTGTTAAAGAAAGACGGGTTCGAAACCCGATGTCGGACGTTTCGTAATTTTTAATTTTTTTTTGTATAATATACTTGAAGACGCATTCGATATTAAGGGTTAAGGTAGAGTAAGTTAGGTTAAGTCAAATCTTCTTAGTTTTAAGGATACATTTTATTAACTTCCCATCAGGAAGTTCTTGTAATCGGTCCGATTTTCGAAATTCGAAATTTTTACATTTCTCCACGATTGGCGGTCCCAGTAGTCGGATTCCATGATTTTTAGAAAGATGTCTGTGTGTGTGTGTGTACGTACGTACGTACGTTTGTGCGGATTCTTTCGTACAGCCTAACTCGAGAACAAATCAAGCTATCGAAGCCAAATTGGTTTCATTCGAAGCGTGTTTGCATAAAGATCACCTGAAAAGCTTTTAGTTAAATTTCACAGGGTGGTTCGAATTTTATGACGAAAAAACTGTCAAAAAAAGGGACATTTTGACTTCTTCAATTAAAATCAATTTAGTTTTCCAATAAAAAAAGTTCAAAATTAATTAAATTTATAGTTTATAGCTGCCTTATCAGATAAAAAAATACGCATAAATATATACACTGCCGTTTATAAGTTTCCGGACAAATTCATATAAATTTTTTTTTGTTCAATTTTAATGCCAAAAGTTTCATCAATATTATGCTTATTTAGCCAATTGACTAAACTAAGTAAGTTACTAACTATAGAGACTACCAAAGAGACTAAAACAGTTTTAAGTTGAGGCCATTTCATACATTGATGTGACCCTTTCTCTATTTCCTGATCCAAATTTCCACGGAAGTTCTTTGAAAATTGTTTCAGAAATGTGAACCCTGTAAGTCTTTCCCATTTTTCAAGACTCAGAGTGACGTCTGCAACACTGACACATAAAAACATCCTTAGAAAATTATAGAGTCACCAGTTTTTTTGTTCAAAACCTGCTCGGCTGTAGCTTAACGCTTTTTTATCGTTATAATATATTTGCAAAAAGAAGCTCATGGCTCAAATTACATGAAGCAATTGAATTTAAAGCAAAAGCATCGAGAGAAACCTAAATGACAAAGTTAAAATACATGGATAAAACTGTATTACTCGTATATTGCAAGGAAGACCATAACATCCGATTAAGTTTGTGGTTTTAAATCATGAACCGAATCCTAGAGGTCTTTCCAGAAAATGAAACAGAGATAAAAAAAATCTTTCGGAATCGGCGTGGAAAATCTTATCAAAATCTGCAAAGAAAACTGGAGCGAATGTGATCCTCCTTAAGCCATATTTTTACCAGACAGAAAAAGATCCTTTGCTGAGCAGTTACCAACTCGGAAGGAAGAGGTGGTGGAAATCTCTGGATTGAAACTATGTACTTTTGAACCTTTTCAAAAAGGACATAAAGTTAATCCTTAATATTCCGAGCAGTGGTTTATATCTTTCAAAGAAAAGCAATCAAACAAATTTGATTGATTAAAAATAATTCCAAAAATACATGAAGTTGAGATAAGCAGTTGGTCCTCGAACTTTTAAAATATGAATCCCTATAAACAGAGTTCTTACAAAATGTAATACTTTTGAAACTAAGCTAAATAATATTTGATGTTTCTGGCTGTCTGATTTATAACACTTTATTGAAGAAGTTGAAAAACAACTGCCAAAAGCAAATACATATTCAACTCTTCCAATGTTAAAGTTGTTGTTATGAAATCGATTTTCGCAACTCTAAAATTAAAATATCTTATCTTCACGTTGAGCTGGATATTCTTAGAGGGATGACTGGCTAGGATTTTGGGTCGTTGGTCCTATATTACAGTCGAAAATGCTTTCATTGAGTCGTTTAATGCAAGCCATGGACAGCCAGCCAGCAAAAACAATTATTTCAAAGCTACACACTCCAAACCGAAGCCTGCAATATTCGAAATGGAAATTTCATAGTAGAATAGAAGTCAATGCTGAGGACATGGAAGAACCAACAATGCCATCTACCTGACCTAGACATAGTATAGATAGCAAGATAGAACTTCTAAAAGCGGCGCCGATGACTTAGTTGGGAGAATGCACCAACTTATCTGCTATACATGGTCAGAAGAAAGCATGCAAGAGTATCGGTTCCCCAATCCTGAAGGAAGGAAGCCAATAGAGGTATCAATCTCCTCAAAATTGCCTTTAACATCTTTTCCGCCGCATAATTCGAACGTCTGAAGCAGTTCGTCAACATCCTGATAGGTCGGTTTAAATGTGGTTTTCGACCAGAAAAGTCCATCATAAACCAAATATTAACATAACGGCAGATCTTGGAAAAAACCCAGGAGCGCCAAGTCAGCACGCACCACGTTTTCATCAATTTAAAGTTTGGTTTTGATGTCTGTTTCGTCCACAGAGACGAGATTTATGAAGTCATGTCTAGGCTTGGCATCCCTGCCAAGCTCGTACTTTTGTGCAGGGTGGTGATGGAGATATCAAGAAGCTCCATTGAGGTCGGCAAAGAAGTCATCGACCCACTTGATGTCAAACAACATTTTAGACAAGGTGATGCCAGAAGGCAAAAAGAGGCATATGCTGTCATAAAGAAAGACCAAACCCTGGTCAGAACGTTACCATAAACAGCTATAACTTTGAGGAAGTTGGGGCTTTGTCTATCTTGGCTCCGCTATCAATACAGATAATAACATCAGCGCTGCGATCAAACGAAGAATACCTCTGGTTATTAAAGCTAAGCCCTCTTTCGAAGAACTGAAGTGTCGCTCTATGAGACCAATATCATCCTCGTCCTACTATATGGTGTAGAAGCATGGATACTTTCAAAAGCGGATAAAGGCCACGTTGTTTCGAGAGAAAAGTGTGATCTTTTGTCCCATCTGCATTGACGGTGAGTGGAGGAGAGGATTCAACAACCAATTGACTTAGCCAAAAGGATACAATGCCAATCCTACGTAGACTGTAGCGCCACCGCAAGTTAATAATTAAATGATTAATGACAAAAAAAGTCCAACCAGCTAACATGTTGAAAAAAAATGGTAAAAATTAAATTATTTTTGCAGTCAAACTAAAAATCTAATTTTCCTTTAGTATCATAGAAAGGCAACTCAATCAGAAAAAAAGTATTTCCAAATTGAAATAGGTTAATCTATCAAACTTTTCAATCTTGTGCACAACATTAGATAAATGTTACTAAATCAGAAACGATTATATCCAAATTGTTGTCCTGATCACTTAAAAGAATACTTTCGTAAGTAAGTAATTACCGAAATCTTGAATTAAAATTAATGTTGAATACTCAACTTTACCTTCATAGCAACTTACCATTCCCCTACTTATCCCCATTTCAAGTAATAAATGTGATTTTAATTTTATAGAATTTTTACTGAACTAGATAAATTTGCTAATGATTCAACTCAATTAATATTATCTCATACCTTATATTTCAACATGAATTTGTTTTGATTTAGATTTAATCTTTATATTTATATTTTTAATTTATTAGTCTAATTCATTCAATTTAACCAACGTATTCTTTACATCGCTAATCTTTCACAGATTTATAAGTATTTCTTACTGTGTTAGCATGTACATAATAAGTATACCCCTTAATCTATACTATACTTTCGACGCAAATCGTATTTTACATGATTCAAAGATGCGAAAACAAATATAAACTTATGGGGAGCTAAAAAAGTGAGTATCTTAAAGTTGATGTTGCGAGCAAATTAAATAGCACCCTTAATGTTTTTTTTTATCATGAGATGGGAAGTTCATGGTATGGGCAGGTCAACTCGCACCCAAACCAATTTTTTTGAAAGTTATAAGTTGGATTGGGTATTTTGAACTCAGTGCGTTTTTTTAACTTCCCATCAGGAAGTTCTTGTAATCGGTCCGATTTTCGAAATTCAAAATTTTTACATTTCTCCACGTTTGGCGGTCCCAGTAGTCGGATTCCATGAATTTTAGAAAGATGTCTGTGTGTGTGTGTACGTACGTACGTACGTTTGTGCGGATTCTTTCGTACAGCCTAACTCGCGGACAAATCAAGCTATCGAAGCCAAATTGGTTTCATTCGAAGCGTGTGTGCATAACGATCACCTGAAAAGCTTTTGGTTAAATTTCACAGGGTGGTTTGAAATTTATGACGAAAAAACTGTCAAAAAAATGACAATTTGACTTCTTCAATGAAAATCAATTTAGTTTTCCAATAAAAAAAGTTCAAAATTAATTAAATTTATAATTTATAGCTACCTTATCAGATGAAAAAATATGCATAAATATATACACTGCCGTTCAAAAGTTTCAAGCTAGAACAAATCAAGCTATCAAAGTAAAATTGGTTTCATTCGAAGCGTGTGTGCATAATAATAAGATCACCTGAAAAGCTTTTGGTTAAATTTCACAGGGTGGTTTGAATTTAATGACGAAAAAACTGTCAAAAAAAGGGACAATTTCACTTCTACAATTAAAATCAATTTTGTTTTCCAATAAAAAAAGTTCAAAATTAATTAAATTTATAGTTTACAGCTACCTTATCAGATAAAAAAAATATGCATAAATATATACACTGGCGTTCATAAGTTTCCGGACAAATTCATATAAATTTTTTTTTGTTGTTCAATTTTAACGCCAAAAGTTTCATCAATATTATGTTTATTTAGCCAGTTGACTAAACTAAGTAAGTTACTAACCATAGAGATGACCAAAAAGACTTAAACAGTATTTAGTTGAGGCCATTTCATACATTGATGTGGCCCTTTGTCTATTTCCTGATCCAAATTTCCACAGAAGTTCTTTGAAAATTGTTTCAGAAATGTGAATCCTGTAGGTCTTTCCCATTTTTCAAGACTCAGAGTGACGTCTGCAACACTGACACATGAAAACATCCTTAGAAAATTATGGAGCCACCAGTTTTTTTGTTCAAAACCTGCTCGGCTGTAGCTTGACGCTTTTTTATCGTTAAAATATATTAGCAAAAAGAAGCTCATGGCTCAAATTACATGAGGCAATTAAACTTAAAGCAAAAGCATCGAGAGAAACCTAAATGACAAAGTTAAAATACATAGATAAAACTGCATTACTTGTATATTGCAAGAAAGACCATAACATCCGATTTAGTTTGTTTTCCACTGTTGTGGTTTTAAATCATGAACCCAATCCTAGAGGTCTTTCCAGAAAATGACACAGAGATAAAAAAATCTCTCAGAATCGGCGTTGAAAATCCTATCGAAATCTGCAAAGAAAACTGGACTGAATGTGATCCTCTTTAAGCCATATATTTACCAGACAGAAAAAGATCCTTTGCTGAGCAGTTACCAGCTCGGAAGGAAGAGGTGGTGGAAATCTCTGTATTGAAACTATGTACTTTTGAACCCTTTCAAAAAGGACATAAAGTTAATCCTTAATATTCCGAGCAGTGGTTAATATCTTCCAAAGAAAAGCAATCAAACAAATTTGATTGATTAAAAATAATTCCAAAAATACATGAAGTTGAGATAAGCAGTTGGTCCTCAAACTTTTAAAATATGAATCCCTATAAACAGAGTTCTTACAAAATGTAATACTTCTAAAACTAAGCTATATAATATTTGATAATTTTGGCTGTCTGATTATAACACTTTATTGATGAAGTTGAAAAACAACTGCCAAAAGCAAATACAAATTCAACTTCCAATGTTAAAGTTGTTGTTATGAAATCGATTTTCGCAACTCTAAATTTAAAATATCTTATCTTCACGTTGAGTTGGATATTCTTAGAGGGATGACTGGCTAAGATTTTGGGTCGTTGGTCCTATATTACAGTCGAAAATGCTTCCATTGAGTCGTTTAATGCAAGTCATGGACTGTAGTATATTGAGTTATTGATTAACAAGATCATAAGCAATCACGATGGTGAGTACAAACACTGAAGAGAGACTGAGTGTGTGCGGGAGTGAAGTTGACCGTCTCGCACTCTTATCTCTATCAGCTTTTCGGTTGTCTCGTGTGCATGCATGATCAAGTACGAGGGCAGTTGTAAGCTGACCAGCGCAGTATCGTGTGCATTGCCGAGCCGACAGTACATTTTGGCGACGAGGAGTAAAAAAAAAAAAAACAAGTTATCAAGTGAACATCAGTTAGAAAAAAAACGGTGGTTTGACAAACAAGTGAAAGTGAATCATTGGTAAGTAGAAAAAAAAAAAACTGCAATTATTCTAAACAAAGGAAGAAAAAAAAAATAATTAAATGAAATGCTTTCAAAATGTAACATAATTGATGTAATATAGAGGTATAACAAACGCGGAGAGTGGATATTGGTGCAAATGTGCCTTTCTTAAATGAAAAAAAAAATAAACATTTCAAATGAAATGACTGGTATCTAAAAAAAACAAAGTTGCAAATGTGACTTTATTTAATTGGAAAATGGAAAAAATCAAATGATAAAATAAGTAAAGACTTTGGTTCAAATATGTCCATCATTCGATTGAAAATATATTGTTTTGAAAGTTTTACTTTTTGATTTGGTGCAAAGGCGCCTTCATTAAATTGAAAATTACTTTGTTTTCTCAAGGTTCTGATTAGAAGGATGTCAAACACATTGCCCACCCTTGAAAACTTTCAAATTGACGAGGATAATTTTTCCGTGGGTATATGGAAGCAGCAAGTGTTGATTCGCCCGTAAAAAAGAGAGCAACATTGCTTCATTTTGGAGGACTTGGCCAGCAGGAGATTTTCTATAGCCTACCAGGCGCTAATGCTGATCCATCCAAAGAAGATGATGTATTTTTAATAGCCTTGACGAGCTTGGATAATTATTTTTTTCAAAAACTAGTAAGGTTTATGAACGACATCTTTTTAGGCTGATTAATCAGACCAAGAATGAAAAATTTGAAAAGTTCTTGGTAAGATTAAGAACTCAAGCTTCCAAATGTGGTTTTGAAAAAATGGAAGAGCATATCATTGATCAAATCACAGAAAAGTGTTTATCCGAAGAATTAAGGAAAAAAATTTTAACGATAGGTGATAGTGTGACGTTAGAAAGAATAATTGTAGAAGCAAATACTCTTGAAATTGTAAATAATCAATTGGAGGGATATGAAAATAAGGAAAAAACTCACGAAATTAACGAAATATTAAACAAAAACAAAAATAACTTTCAAAGAAAAGTAAATTTCCAAAATCACTTCAAGGAGGATGAAAAGATAGCTTGTGGGAGGTGTGGTAGCAAAAGTCACTCTTCTCAGGACTTAAAATGTTGGGCGAGGGATAAAAAATGTCACACTTGTGGCCGCTTAGGGCATTTTAGGCAATATTGTAAAACTCAAACTACACAAAAGAGAAAGTTACCTTATAAACGCGAACATAATCCACTAAATAATAAAAGAGTAAGGAAAGAGGACGTTGATTGTATAGATGATGGCAAAGAGTACGTTTTCCATTTAGATGGAGACACAAAAATAAAATGCGTAGCAGGAGGAGTAGCTATCGATCTTATCATAGACTCAGGATGTAAGTATAACTTAATAACTGATAAGACATGGGAAGACATGAAAAATAAAAAAGTCATAGTATACAATCAGATCAAGAAACCAAATAAAAGTTTCTTCGCGTATGGTAGTAAAACTCCATTAGATGTCAGAGGTTCATTCGAAAGCGATATCGAAGTCAATTTTATTAGAACAAGAGCTTCATTTTTTGTTATATCTGGTGGAACTAACAATCTCAACTCAGTGAAGCCGATCTCTCAGCCTTGCAGAAGAATACCTATTCCTTTGGAAACCAAAGTAGAACAAAAAATTAAAGAACTTCTGGACTGTGACATTATTGAAGAAGCAAAAAGGCCATCGAAATGGGTGTCACCCATAGTTCCAATTTTGAAAGGAAATGGCGAAATACGATTGTGCGTAGATATGCGACGGGCGAACGCTGCGATTTTGCGCGAAAAGCATCCATTGCCTACGATGGATCAATTATTGCCAAAATTTCGCAAGGCAAGTTATTTTTCAAAACTCGACATAAAAAACGCTTTCCACCAAGTCGAAATCCACCCGGACTCCAGACAGATAACAACATTTATTTCACCAAAGGGATTATATCAGTATAAAAGATTAATGTTTGGAATAACATGTGCCCCCGAAATGTTTCAGAAAATTATGGAGAAAATGCTCATACAATGTGAGGGGGTTATCAATTTTATCGATGACATTTTGGTATTCGCAAGCACAGAAGAACAGCATGACAAGCGACTAAAAACTTTGCTAAGTATTCTCAAAGAAAATAATGTCTTGCTTAATGATCGCAAATGTATCTACAAAGTTCAGCAAATCGAGTTTTTGGGGCACAAGCTTAGTCCTCAAGGCATAAAACCTTTAGAGAAATACATAGAAAGCATCACCAAGCTTAGACCACCCGAAACAATTGAAGAACTTCAAAGCTTCTTAGGTCTGGTGAATTTTATTGGCAAATGGATTCCTAATCTAGCTACAAAAACAGAGCCGTTGAAAAAGTTGCTTAGAAGAGGTTTTGGAAAAAACACCAAGCTGTGCGAATTCTGGTTAACAAAACAAAAGTTAGCATTTGAGGACCTGAAGCTATCTCTTAAAAATGTTTTAGCATTAGGGTACTATGACGTGAATGATAAGACGCAGGTTATTGCAGATGCAAGCCCAGTTGGACTAGGGGCGGTATTAATACAAATTTGCTCAAAGGGCCCCAGAATAATAGCTTTTGGGAATAGAACTTTAACAAACTGCAAGCGCAAATATAGCCAAACGGAAAAGGAAGCTCTTGCGCTAGTCTGGGCAGTAGAGCATTTTGATATTTATCTTTTTGGAAAAGAATTTGTCCTCGTAACCGATCATAAGCCACTAGAGGTTATTTTTGGCCCTAAGTCAAAACCTTGTGCTAGGATTGAGACATGGGTCTTGAGGCTTCAGTCATATAAATATAAAATTATGTACAAGCCAGGGAAAACGAATATAGCTGATCCTTTATCACGTTTGTGTGAATATCCCAATCCACCCCCACCCGGTGAAGATATATATGTTCGTGAAGTAGTTGAACAGTCAATGCCGGTTTCTACATCAATTAAAGACATTTGTTCGTTATCAGACATTGACCCTGAAATAATCAAAGTGAAAAAAGGCATTTACAATAACGACTGGGATGATTCTGTGAAACAATATAAACTTTTTGAAAATGAACTCTGTTTCTATAATAGCATACTTTTAAGGGGTAATAAAATAGTTATTCCTGAGAAATTGAGAAAAAGAGTTTTAGACGCAGCACATGAAGGCCACCCAGGAATTGTTGCTATGAAGGGTCGCCTTAGAACGAAAGTGTGGTGGCCGGGAATAGACAGAGATGTAGAAAATTTAATAAAAACATGCAGAGGCTGCACAATAGTTGCAATGCCACACACTCCGCTGCCAATGAAAAGACGTGAACTTCCGGTCACAGCATGGGTGGATATTGCAATTGATTTGATGGGACCACTTCCTAATAATGAATTCCTTTTCGTTGTAGTGGATTACTACAGTCGTTATAAGGAAATTAAAGTTTGTACAAGCATTGCTAGCTCTAACATTATAAACATGTTACGAGAAATATTTAGTAGACTTGGTTTTCCTGTATCAATTACAGCTGATAATGGTAAACAATTTGTAAGTGATGAATTTAAGGAGTTCTGCAAACAATGCAATATCACACTTTTCAATAGCATTCCGTACTGGCCTCAGCAAAATGGAGAAGTAGAGAGACAGAATCGTGATATTTTAAAGCGATTAAAGATAGGAAAATGGAAGGCAAAGGACTGAAAAATAGTTTATGGGAATATCTAATGATGTACAATAGTACCCCTCATTCAGTGACCGGAAAAACGCCTTCAGAATTATTTTTCAATAGATTAAACAGAGACAAAATTCCATCAATTGAATCCGTAGAGAAAAAAAATGATGATTCGGCTGTTCGTGATAAGGACAAAGAACAAAAAGAAAAAGGAAAAGAATATGCTGATAGGAAACGAATGGCGAAAAGTCCAAAAAAACTGTACAAGAGAAAATTGAAAAAAATATTATTTGAACAAAACTGAATTATGAAAAAATAAATATTTATAAAACATGGAAGAGATGTAGTGTATTGAGTTATTGATTAACAAGATCATAAGCAATCACGATGGTGAGTACAAACACTGAAGAGAGACTGAGTGTGTGCGGGAGTGAAGTTGACCGTCTCGCACTCTTATCTCTATCAGCTTTTCGGTTGTCTCATGTGCTTGCATGATCAAGTACGAGGGCAGTTGTAAGCTGACCAGCGCAGTATCGTGTGCATTGCCGAGCCGACAGTACAGACAGCCAGCCAGCAAAAACAATTATCTCAAGGTTAACCACCCCAAACCGAAGCCTGCAAAATTCGAAATGGAAATATTATAGTAAATATTATAATATTATAACAATGCCGTCTACCTGACCAAGACGAAGTACAGATATAAAGATAGAACTTCTAAAAGCGGCGGCGATGACTTAGTTGGGAATTATGCACCAACTCATCTGCAAAACATGGTCAGAAGAAAGTATGCGAGATGAATGGAATCTCAGTATTGGTTGCTCAATCCTGAAGGAAGGAAACCAATTATAGAGGTATCAATCTTCTCAAAATTGCCTTTAACATCTTTTTCGCCGTATGATGTGAACGTCGGAAGCAGTTCGTCAACATCCTGATAGGTCCGTATTAATGTGGTTTTCGACCGGAAAAGTCCACCATAGACCAAATATTAACATAACAGCAGATCTTGGAAAAAACCCACGAGCTCCTTTTCATCAATTTCAAGGTTTTGGTTTCTGTTTCGTCCACAGAGACGAGATATTTGAAGCCATTTCTAGGTTTGGCACCCCTGGTAAGCTCATCCTTTTGTACAGGATGGCGATGGAGGTCACCGCCATCCTGCACAAATTGAGGTCGGAAAAGACGTCACCGACCCACTTGATGCCAAACAACGTTTTAGACAAGGTGATGCACTGTCATGCGATTTCTTCAACATCTTACTTGGGACAATGGTGCAAAAGAACCTTGTCAACACCAGAGCGCAAAAAGAAGCATATGCTGCCATCAAGAAAAACAAAATCCAACGCCTGGGTCAGAACGTTACCATAGACAGCTCTAACTTTCAGGTAGTTAGGGCTTTGTCTATCTTGGCTCCGCTGTAAAAACAGATAATAACACCAGCGCTGAGATCAAATGAAGAATGCCTCTGGTTAAGAAAGCTAAGCTCTCTTTCGAAGAACTGAAGCACCGCTCTATAAGACCCATATCATCCCCGTCCTACCATATGGTGGGGAAGCATGTACACTTCCAAAAGCGGATGAAGGCCCCTTAGGTTGTTCCGAGAGAAAAGTGTATTCTTTTGTTTCATCTGCATTGACTGTGAGTGGAGGAGAAGATTCAACAACGAACTGTATGGTAGGAGTTGTACAGCGACATCGACTAAGCCAAAAGGATAAAATACCATGCCACGCGGACTGTAAGGCCAACTCAAGTTAGTAATTAAATGATTAATGACAAAAAAAGTCCAACCAACTATCACGGTAAAAACGGTAAAAATTATTTTAAATTATATTAAGTTATTTCTGCAGTAAAACTAAAAATCTAATTTTCTTTTAGTAGAAATGTAACTCAGTCAGAAAAAAAGTATTTCCAAATTGAAATATGTAAATATATCAATGTTAAATACGCAATTCGTATTTTAAATGATCCAAAAATACGAAAACATACGAGTATATGGTATTCCTCAAAGGCAGCTAAAAATATATGTATCTGATCTTTTTATTTGCAATGCATTTGATTAGGGAATGAATGATGTTTTCATAATCCGAATTGAATTTCATAGTGTAGGCAAATAAAATAGCACCTATTTCTTTTGTATCTTGAGATGGGAAGTTCATGGTATGGGCAGGCCTACTCGCACCCAAACCAATTTTTTTGTGTGTGTTTCGCAATACAATTGGTTGGTCGCGATTCCAATCAATCGGTCAGCTTAACCGAAGGAGCAATCGCGTGGCACCCATTTCAACACCTCAACCCTCGGCCATTCTCCACAGTTGGTCAGGCACCCTTTTCGGTTAATCTTGCGGGGTGAAGAGGAAACGACGGTAACACATTAACAGCAAATTTGTGAAAACAAGAGTCGACAAAATTCGAAAGGTCATCAGTCCGATGGAGCTCCACTACGTCAAATTTGCTGACAATCCGGCAGATCCAGACTTACGCCATGTCAATTGACAAACTGCAAGCTTTGGTTCTCTGGCCCGTCCTGACTTCTGAACGATCAGTTGCCACTCACTCCGTGTACTCCGTGTAAAGAAAAGGAGATCACCATTAGTCATGCTTCCCAAAATGAGCTGACAAAGGACAATTCCATCGAAAAGTTATCCTGCTTCAGACATTTACTACGAGTAATTGCACATTGTCTTCGCCGAGCTAGTAAAAAGGAGACGCGAAGCACCGGTCCACTCACAGCTGAAGAAATATCCGACGCTAAAGCAAAAATCATTTGGCTTCAGCACCATCAATCATTTGCAAACAAAATAGCCCATTTCAAGACATCAAAAACTTTTCCGAAGAAAATCTGGTAGACATTCTTAACTCCAATGTTTGGTTCAGATGACAATATCCTTCGTGTGGAGGGGAGGATTTCTCTTGCCAAACTCCCAGAAAGTCGAAAGCATCCGATATTATTAGCCAAATGCCACCTGGTTGATTTATTAGTACGTCAAACACACCAGGATCACCACCATTGTGGAAATTCTTTAACGGAGCACTTAATAAGGGAAGAATTCTGGATTCCAGTTTAAAATCACGGGTCAAAAAATATATCCGGAGTTGTCCCGTATGCGCTCGATGGAAGGCCCAAACTGTTCAGCTGAATGTATGGGATCTACCCATAGAACGAATCACTCCAGTACCAGCTCCAATCTCCAAGAAATCGGTGTCGATTTTTGCGGCCCTTTTCACATTACAGCAGGCTCAATAAGGTACGATAAGATCATAAAATAATGCGTGGAACTTTCTTAATTGGAGCGACAAGGCCCAACAAGCGATCGAGGAGATTGTTTGGAGGTTCAACCCGCCATACAGCCCTAACTTCGGCGGACTATAGGAGGCCGCTGTTAAAGCTATGAAGCATCTAATGAAGAAAATGTCCAAAATAGCTAATCTGGCCAATGAAGAATTCAACTCCTTATTGTGTTGCATTGAAGGTATCCTGAATAGCAGACCAGAGATTCAGAAACTCTGCAGTAAATACAAATCATTGGTGGATTTGTCCCAATTACAAAGCGATGGTTGCAAGTGCGACAAATTCAACAGTATTTCTGGGAACGATTCCACCATGAGTACCTCCACCAACTACAGAAGGGAAATAAATGGAAATTCCCAGCTCGAACACTCGATGTCGGGGATCCGGTATTACTTCAAGAACCAAGGGTCTACATCTGCCGATAGGAAAATGGGCGGAGTTATTGAATGCTTTCCTGACAGTACGGGAGATGTATGAAGAGTCGATGTGAAAACAACCATACGGGAGGTCTTGCAAATCGTTAAGTCTCTCTTTTTCTAGAAGATACCCAGGACGAGCCTGCCGAATGCCGTAGCAGTCGGCCGCATAGTCGCACGACCTCACTGCTAGCTCGATTCTTCTTATTTTGGCGAGCTCTCACTATCCCAAGAACTAAAGTATTGGAAATTCAAACACTCACTCCAGGTATCCTTATTCACTTTCATCAAATATTCCGACATTGAGCTCTCGGCCGAAATTTCTTTGAATTATACTTCTGATCTAATTACCATCGACAATCATGTGAAGGAATTCTGCGACTACTGCCAACAATGTAAGGATAGCTGCTACTCGAAGTTACATAATAATAGAATAAAAAAAGGAAAGGAATTATCAAAAAATTTTGCTTAAGAAACGTGAGGTGGTGTGTGTGCAGAACGAGAAAGTTTTCCAGCCAGCATTCAGTAGACTAAGTAAGATATTGTCTAAGAAGTCGTCATAGTCAAAGTCTTCTCTTGGAACTGTGCCCGAGATCTAAGGAACTTAGCGAGAGTAGCGATTCATCTTTTCCATCTTATCACAACCTGATGCTTGGTAAATAAACCTCTGCACCAGGGCTGGCCAAACGAACATGATGTCGAAGTTGACGCAAACGCCTCGAATCGGCCGGCAGCTAGCTATTCGACTCATCCACCATGTTCCGCTCTCTGTGGCAGAATACCCCTCGAACTACTTCACAGGATCCTCTAGTAATTGACCTGAGGATTGTTCAGCTGTTTTTGAAGCGTTTTGGAACAGAGAGCATAGGCGACCTTTGAACGCCAGAAGAAATGATAGAGAAGTAAAATTCGAAATGAAAGGTAAAATTTAAAAAAATTGGTTTGGGTGCGAGTAGGCCTGCCCATACCATGAACTTCCCATCTCAAGACACAAAAGAAATAGGTGCTATTTTATTTTCCTACACCATGAAATTCGGTTATGAAAACATTTCAATTTGGAAATACTTTTTTTCTGACTGAGTAAAATTTCTACCAAAAGAAAATTAGATTTTTAGTTTTACTGCAGAAATAACTTTATATAATTTAAAATAATTTTTACCGTTTTTTTTTTTAAACATGATACCTGGTTGGACTTTTTTTGTCATTAATTATTTAATTACTAACTTGAGGTGGCGTTGCAGTCCGCACGGTATTTTATTCTTTTGGCTAAGTCGATGTCGCTGTTCAACTCCTAGCATACAGTTCGTTGTTGAATCTTCTCCTCCACTCAGAGTCAATCCAGATGGGACAAAAGATTACACTCTTCTCTCGGAACAACCTAAAGGGCCTTCATCCGCTTTCAAAAGTGTACATGCTTCTGCACCATATAGCAGGACGGGGATGATATGGACCTTATAGAGCGATGCTTCAGTTCTTCGAAAGAGGGCTTAGCTTTCTTTACCAGAGGTATTCTCCATTTGATCTCAGCGCTGGTGCTATTATCTGTTTTTACAGCGGAGCCAAGATAGACAAAAGTGGGTCGGTGACGTCTGCACAAAAGTACGAGCTTGGCAGGGGAATTGGCGCTCCTGGGTTTTTTCCAAGATCTGCCGTTGAGTTAATATTTGGTTTATGGTGGACTTTTCTGGTCGAAAACCGCATTAATATGGACCTATCAGGTTGTTGACGAACTGCTTTAGACATTCACATCATACGGCGGAAAAGATGTTAAAGGTAATTTTGAGGAGATTGATACCTCTATAATTGGCCAAACCAATACTGAGATTCCATTCATCTCGCATGCTTTCTTCTGACCATGTGTTGCAGAAAAGTTGGTGCATACTCCCGACTAAGTCATCGCCGCCGCTTTTAGAAGTTCTATCTTGCTATATGTACTTCGTCTAGGTCAGGTAGATGGCATTGTTGGTTCTTCCATGTCCTCAGCATTGACTGCAATTCTACTTTGATATTTCCATTTCGAATTTTGCAGGCTTCGGGTTGGGGTGTGTAATCTTGAGATAATTATTTTTGCTGGCTGGCTGTCCATGGCTTGCATTAAACGACTCAATGAAAGCATTTTCGACTGTAATATAGGGCCAACGACCCAAAATCTTAGCCAGTCATCCCTCTTAGAGTATCCAACTCAACGTGAAGATAGGATATTTTAAATTTAGAGTTGCGAAAATCGATTTCATAACAACAACTTTACATTGGTAGTTGAATTTGAATTTGCTTTTGGCAGTTGTTTTTCAACTTCTTCAAAAAAGTGTTATAAATCAGATAGCTTAGTTTGAAAAGTATTACATTTTGTAAGAACTCTGTTTATAGGGATTCATATTTTAAATGTTTGAGGACTTTTGGAATTATTTTTAATCAATCAAATTTGTTTGATTGCTTTTCTTTAGAAGATATTAACCATTGCTCGGAATATTAAGGCGTGATTTACTTTATGTCGTTTTTGAAAGGGTTCAAAAGTACATAGTTTCTATCCAGAGATTTCCACCTACTCTTCATTCCGAGCTGGTAACTGCTCAGCAAAGGATCTTTTTCTGTCTGGTAAATATATGGCTTAAAAAGGATCACATTCAGTCCAGTTTTCTTTGCAGATTTTGATAGGATTTTCCACGCCGGTTCCGAGAAATTTTTTTTATGTCTGTGTCATTTTCCGGAAAGACCTCTAGGATTGGGCACATGATAAGAAACCACAACAGTGGAAAACAAACTAAATCGGATGTTTTGGTCTTCCTTGCAATATACGAGAAATTCAGTTTTATCCGCGTCTTTTAACTTTGTCATTTAGGTTTCTCTCGATGCTTTTGCTTTAAATTCAATTGCCTCATGTAATTTGAGCCATGAGCTTCTTATTGCTAATATATCACAACTATAAAAAAGCGTCAAGCTACAGCCGAGCTGGTGGCTCCATAATTTTCTAAGTATGTTTTCATGTGTCAGTGTTGCAGACGTCACTTTGAGTCTTGAAAAATGGGAAAGACGTACAGGATTCACATTTCTGAAACATTTTTCAAAGAACTTCCGTTGAAATTTGGATCAGGAAATAAAGAAAAGGGCACATCAATGCATGAAATGGGCTCAACTAAATATTGTTTTAGTCTTTTTGGTAGTCTATATAATTAGTAACTTACTTAGTTTAGTTAATTGGCTAAATAAACATAATATTGATGAAACTTTTGGCTTTAAAATTGAACAAAAAAAAATTATATGAATTTGTCCAGAAACTTATGAACGGCATTGTATATTTGTATGCATATTTTTTTATCTGATAGGGTAGCTGTAAACTATAAATTTAATTAATTTTGAACTAATTTTATTGGAAAACTAAATTGATTTTAATTTAAGAAGTGAAAAAGTCCCTTTTTTTGACAGTTTTTTCGTCATAAAATTCAAACCACCCTGTGAAATGTACCCTTTTTCAGCTTTTCAGGTGATCTTTATGCACACACGCTTCGAATGAAACTAATTTGGCTTCGATAGCTTGATTTGTTCTCGAGTTAGGCTGTACGAAAGAATCCGTACGTACGTACGTACACACACACACAGAGACATCTTTCTAAAAATGATGGAATCCGACTCCTGGGACCGCCAAACGTGGAGAAATTTAAAAATTTTGAATTTCGAAAATCGGACCGATTACAAGAACTACCTGATGGGAAGTTAATAAATACTGATGGATATGTAAAGTTCAAGTTGATTTTCTTCGAACACAGAAAATCATCCCCTTCCTTAAAAAAACCCCTTTTTAATTTAAGAAGCTAAATGACTAGAAAAATAACATTGGCGCCACTTGTTGTGAGCAACGAAATGCCACGGAGGCATTTTTGTTGTGGGACAGGAGGACAGCGGCACGCTTGTGGTTGCTCGGCTGAGCTCGTCGGACGGGGTAGTCCTTGTCCTCCTTTCCATTTAACTCCTGCTCAACAACAAAGAAGAGTCGTGTCAATTAAAGATCAGAGAGTACTTCTGGCTAGCTCTTTGCTATCACCCTGGCCAGAGATTTCGGGGAATAGCTTCTACAAGGACACAGTCCAAAAAAATTTAGCCATCCGTTTCCGCATCCTGTCTCAGTCGTTGTCCTGTGGAAATCTCTGACAATACCCTAGCCTGCTGAATTGACAGATCTTCCCAAGGTTTTACACACACACACCATCAACCCAACTAAACTCACTCGCATATCATGACGCGAATCCTCTTAACTTTTATATATAGTTACTGGCCGA
The DNA here is from genome assembly GCA_963555765.1 of Orthonevra nobilis. Taxonomy (NCBI): domain Eukaryota; kingdom Metazoa; phylum Arthropoda; class Insecta; order Diptera; family Syrphidae; genus Orthonevra; species Orthonevra nobilis. The sequence continues at coordinate 66,008,903 of OY743226.1, read as the reverse complement.
GAGTTGGGGCGTAACAAAAAATATAAATTAAGCCCGACCACAGGGCTTAATAAAACACGGTACTTTTTTTTTTAGTATAGTTTATTTCATTCTATTATTATTATCACTGACCCCTTACCTCTGGTGGGGGGAAGTCAGAGTTTTATTACTGACCCCTTACCACTGGTGGGGGAAGTCAGTATGTTAAAGCCCTCGCACAACTGGGCTAGTTTTGATTCTAGACCGCCAGGGTTTCCCTCATGGGAAACAATCAGGGTGGCTATTTATACCCTGATTGTGATGAAATTCATATTACAATGTCTTTATCTAAGATTTGCAATATGATCTTCATTAAATAAAATTTGTCAAATTAGCAAACGGATGTACTTGTGTCAATAGACGAAGTGATTTGAATGTACATCGTTCGAATGCTAATCTATTGAATGGAAACTGAGTCTGACCTTGTGATCGTGATCTAGTTTCCATTGGAAAACAATAAATAATTATGTGGGTGATCCACTGCATGAGGATGCATGAGGGCATCGAAGATAAGATATTGACTCATGCATTCATGGTCTTGCGGTTGCTGTAACCGTTGAGTACGTTTGTGGAGTATTTGTTAGGTGTGACGTAAGTCAGCTCCGTAACTCTCCCCTTCTTAAGATTCTGCTCCGGAGAATCCATGGTTTTTAATTTGTACTTTGGGAAGCCTTTCTCTTTTTCTATTTAATGATAATGAAGAAAAATAAAAGGTTTCCAACAATGATTAGTGCGATCGTTGTAAATGTGATTCCTTCGGTCACAAATCGTCTTGCTTTGATTTCTTTAATAATTTCTTTGTTTTTTATGTTTTCGAAATGGATATCAGGTAATGAGATGCTAAGAGAAATATTTTTGACCTTAATGTCATTGAAATTCGGTATTATAAAGTTTTCACTCGTAATAAGGTTTTCCAACTCTAGCCCATTTACTATATGTTAAGTTTACAATTTTCAAAATTTAACAAATTGTTTCCATATATTCTTAATTCATATGCATTACAATTTTGATTAATTAATATTTTGGGTATATTTTTTTTTTCTTTTAAGATTTTCGAAATACAATTATCTGTAATTGCTTTTAATTGTTTTCTAAAGATTATTGGTGATTCTATATATTCATACACATTATTTTTGTTTTATATTACAATATCATAAATACTGTCGATTTCAAGATTATCTTTATTTGGAATTGGTTCAATGATTATTTTGTAAAAGGTTTCATTTGCATAGTTTGGAATCATTATTACAAATATTATTTTATCATTGTGCAAGATGAAAGAGCTATTGGTATTTATTAATTCTTTAAATGTAACATTATATTTATGAACTTCTTCTGTTGTGAGTAAATCTCTTCCTAAGACTCCTAGTCTGCACAGTAATAAATAATCTTTAATTTTTCTGATTTGTTCTCTCACTAATTGTATATCAAATTGAATTTGAAAAATGTGTTGCATATGTTCGACGTTACTTAATTTTGTTTCTACGAATGAATATATTTCATACATTTGCTCTTTAATTTTTAATTGTTGAGTATTAATATGCTCGGTTACGTTTTTCATTACATTATTAAATTTGTTATTTATTTGTATTTGATAATTTAAATTTGCAATTATGTTTCTTTTATTTTCCTCATTAACAGTTAATCTTTCTCTTATTTCTGTTTCATCGTCGGAGTCCATTACTCCTGCCAAAAATTTTGAACCTTTACCCCCAAAAATTCATTAATCCTCTTTTAGATCTTGACTGTGGAATAAGACTATACATTTCTTCTTTTAAGGAATTGTAATTATGTATCATCGCTGGATAGTGGTCTGTGTAATTAAGTGAGGCTATGTTCTCTTTTATAAGATTCAAGTTACTTACCATGAATTTTGTCTACACTATGAAGTATTTTCTTATAATTTGAAATTACTGGAAGTTCCTTATCTCTAATCATAATAAAGCCTTGTCCTTCATTTAAATTTGTAATATCCAGTTTTTGTCCTTGAATAGTTAGTATTGTCGTCATTGAATGTATCGTTCGTAGGAGGATGTTAATTTGTATTGATTTCATTGTGAACCTGAAATTTCCTTGGTTTTTTTAATTTTTGATTTATGATATTGTTTTTTGTTAGTAGCGAGTATTGTAACTTTATTGTTTCTAAGTGTCCTTAATTCTCTGAATCTAGGTTTTAACTTGTTAATATTCCTTTCTTTATAATATATCTTATCATTTCTTTTAAATTTGATTGGACTATTTCTTGTTTCGTTACGTTTACTTATTATTCTTTCCTTATTTTTAAGGTTTTTATTAATGCTTCCTGTTTTAGGTTTTCAGGAATTCTTTTAAAAAATAGTTCGAAAGGAGTACATTTTGTCGCAGATCAAATTGAATTATTATAAGCGAATAGTGCTTTGAGCAATGCTTCATCTACAGTAATATTATTGTGGTTTTTCAGTATTCTAAAATGTTCTAAAAGTGTTGAATGAAAACGTTCTACGAGCGAATTTGAGTTTGAATTACTAACTGTTGTAAAATGTAAATTAATGTTTTCATTCTTAAAAATCTCTTGAAAATCAACACAGGCTGCTGCTCTCTCTGGATCTATAACCATAATTTTGGGTTTTCCAAAAGTGCTTATATACTTTAAGATACCTTCCTTTAAGTGTATCGCATTTCTAGACTGTAGTTCATATGCTTGTGCATAGCGACTATATTTGTCAATTATTGTTAGTATTGGTCTACCCTTCTGTGGGAAGAAAATGTCCACATGAATTATCTCTAACGGGTCTTTTGGAGTTTCTGTAAACTCGAACTTAGGTTTTGGTGGGGTTCGCTCATATTTTTCTGTTTGACATATTTCACAGTTATTGATATACTTTGTTATCTTTTGTTTGATATTTTGAAAGTTATATTCTCTTATGTGATCAAAGGATTCATTTATTCCTCTATGATTACTTTCTTTGTGATAGCTTAATGTTATATTATTTATCCTGTTCTTGCTCGCTGATAATATCTTTAAGTATTTTTGTACACCTTAACACTTTAAATTTCTTTGATCTATGAAAGTGGTTCTTATAAACATTTTGTATTTCTAAGAAAAGCTGAAGATCATATACAAAAACGGCATTTGTGCTTTTGGGATTGAAATGACATTTCATTATATGTATAATATCGAATTCTGTAAAAGTTTTGTATTTTATAATTTTACGAATTTTGTTGAAAATCTTTTGCGCTTTTACTTGATTGGCACCGCTTTTTCAATAATAATTTGATTTTTAAACAAATTAAGGGGCGATTCAGATATTGGAATGTAACCATGATCATCTTCTTGTGCGCTATGTATAGTCACTGCCGTTTCGATTTCATTTAAATAGTTTTCTATAGGGATTCTGCTCAGAGCATCAGCATTAGTATTCTTCTTCCCTTGCTTGTAATCAATATCATAGTTGAGTTCTTCCAATTGTAATCTCCATCTAATTAGCTTGCTGTTTGGGTCTTTTAAATTCATAAGCTATTTAAGCGGTTTATGATCCGTGTGAATTTTAAATTTTACACCGTAAAGGTAGGGCTTGAAATACTTTGTCGACCAAACAATTGCAAGTAGTTCTTTTTCGATTATTGAATAATTCTTTTCGTGAGTATTTAACGTTCTATTTGCATAGGAAATAGGATGCTCGTATCCTTCGTGGATTTGTGAAAGTACTGCACCTATAGCTACTTTTGATGCGTCTGTACTTAAAATGAATGGTTTATTGAAATCAGGGTGCACTAAAATTGGTTCATTTACAAGCATATTCTTGCAATCTTCAAAACACTTTACATACAATGGATCTTTTAAATCAATTTTTTGACCTTTCTTTAATTATTCGGACACAGGTTTAGTTAATCGTGCAAAATCCTTAATAAACCTTCTGTAGTATCCTAACTATCCTAAAAATTGTTTTATTTGTTTTTGGGTTTTTGGAATAGGACACTTTCCGCAGTTTCGATTTTCTTTGGATTTGGTTTGATACCAACTTTGCATACTATATGTCCAAGAAATTCTACTTCCTCTTCAAAAAATTGGCTTTTTTCTAACTGAATTTTTAGATTTGCCTTTGATAATGCCTCAAACACTTTTGATAGATCTTCAGTAAGTTCAGTGAATGACGATGAGTAAACTATTATGTCGTCCATATAGACAAGACATAACTTTCTGATGTGTTTTCTTAAAACATTGTCCATTACTCTTTGAAAAGTTGCAGGTGCATTTTTTAAGCCGAATGGCATCCGAGTAAATTCGTAATGACCATTGTCGACTGAGAATGCAGTTTTCTTGATATCTCGGGAATCGACTTCTATTTGATGGAAGCGCGACGCGAGGTCAAGAGTAGTAATGTATTGGCTTTTTCCTAGTCTATCCAGGATTTCATTGACATGTGGCATTGGGTACCTGTCATCAATTGTTTTGTCATTTAATTTTCTGCATTGTCTTATTATTCCTTGATTCAGCATTTCTTTAATTTGATTCTGAATCTCCTGCTTAAGGACGTACGGATATCGGTAACTCTTTGCATAGACTGGTTTTTCATCTACCGTTTTTATTTCGTGTTTTATTTTATTTGTAAAGGTGAGGTTTTGTCCTTCTTCCTTAAATAAATGGGCATATTTATTTAAAATATTCTCGAATATTGATATTTCATCACTTTTTAGGTGGTCTATATTAAATTCGGTATTGAGCCATTGATCAATTTTTCTAGATTTTTTATCTTGTTGACCTGACCTTATATTACTTTGATCCTTTTCATTAGATTTCACTTCAGGATGGATCTCTTTGGACCATTCGAGTGTTGGAACTAATTCAATATTTTGATCTTTATTTCTTTTATTGGTAAGATCTGCTTTTTGAGATCCTGCTTCAGGATGGATCTCTTTGGACCATTCGAGCTTTGTAACCAATTTATTTTTACGATCTTTGGATCTTCTATTGGTTGGATCTTCTTTTTGAGATCTTGCTTCAGGATGGATCTCTTTGGAACATTCGAGCTTTGTAACCAATTTATTTTTACGATCTTTGGATCTTCTATTGGTTGGATCTTCTTTTTGAGATCTTGCTTCAGGATGGATCTCTTTGGACCATTCGAGCTTTGTAACGAGTATTTTTACGATCTTTGGATCTTCTATTGGTTAGATCTTCTTTTTGAGATCTAGCTTCAGTATATCCATTTTGTTCACCTTTATTGGCTGGGCGATCTCTATATCAAATATTGAATCCGAAAGATTTTTTATCTTTAGGTTGGCTATCCAATTTTTGGACCAATATCTGCCTGGTAGGATGAGTAAAGTATCTTCCCAATGTTGTCCCTTTACGAAAATGTGTCCATTTTCTATGTCGACAGGCATAGGTAATGAACGTGATGTTAGAGGTTGAACGGAATATTATTTTGTTGAATGAATAGGTTTATATTTTATTTCTATCTCATTCGTTCCTCTAATAAGTAAGCCCTTTGTGTAATCTATGATTATTCCATTTGTTTTAAGAATATTATTTCCTATCAGCAAATCAAAATAGTCATGAAAATTACATAAGTATAAGTCTATTGGAGAATCATCGTCTCCGAATTCTCTAAATAAGGTTGTTTCAAATTTCCCTGTTATTTTTGCGGTTGATGTTCCGATAATAGTTTTTATTGTCTGAGGTTCTGTTTCTATGACTTAGTTTTTATTAAGAAATTTTGGATTAACAAATGATAATGATGAACTTGTATCTATAAGTGCTTTTAAGATTTTTTCTTCTGTTCTTGAAGAAATTTCAATTTCAACATAAGGCAGTAAATTTAATCCGAGGCGGTTAGACGAAAATTTTCTTGAATAAAAGCCTCATGGAACGGGGGCTCTTCAAGAGTGTCTGGATCCCTGCTAAGAACAATTGTTTTGAATAGTTCTCTCAGTCCTTTGACGAATGTATCTAATCCTTCGCATCATACGTTGTCTTATATCTGGATTATCTTCCGTTGTCCTGAGTTTAATGTTAAGGGTTGTAACTATCTCAAGAATTTGGTCATAGAATTTTGACAAACTTGAAGTTTGACGTAAGAGACTTAGCTGATTATAGAGACTCCTTTCATCTCTACGATCGGAAAAATTCCTTTATAGTATGGATTTAATTTCATCCCAACTTTCAGGATTACCATAAAGTCTAAGTCTATCTGAAGCTCTATCTCTGATTTTATTTCTGATCGCCTGAGACCAGATAACTAGAGGGGCGTTCTTTATGGAACGAAGAAGATTCCACACTGTATCTACACTTCTGATATATATTTCCAAAATCTGGCAGATTTTTAATGATGTCTGGGGTTTGTACCAAATTGCCATTTTTCTTTATTTAAAATGAATAAGAGAAATGAGAAAAATATAAAAACTTAGAGATTTATTATTATTTTAAGTTGGCACTTGGCGATTTATGCTGAATGTTGACTGATGACCTCTAGTGTTGTCGTCCTTTTCACTGCACTGTCCTTGATGACTTTCTTTTCACTGATAGTTCTTTATTTCTCACTGATAGTTCTTTATTTTTGTTTCTGTACCGTTTTTTTTTTCAAAAGTCACTGTCGATAACGGAAGTCTACGATGGTAACTCAGTTTAAATGCTTCCGAACAATAACATACTGAAACATTGTTACGGGCTTAAAACCGACGAAACTTTTCTCGTTCGACTTTTCAGGATTTAACGGTTGTGCCTGTTTGGGCTTAGAACCGACAAAACTTTTTTCCGTATGACTTTTTAGGAGTTTCCGACTGCGCCAGTTACGGACCGAGAGTTGGGGCGTAACAAAAAATATAAATTTAGCCCGACCACAGGGCTTAATAAAACACGGTACTTATTTTTTATTAGTATAGTTTATTTCATTCTATTATTATTATCACTATTCATTCTATTTTTATTATTATTATTATTATGATTACTGCCCCTTACCACTGGTGGGGGGAAGTCAGTATGTTAAAGACCTCGCACAACTGGGCTAGTTGTGATTCTAAAATAAAATCCTCACGGGGAACAATCAGGGTGGCTATTTATACCCTGATTGTGATGAAATTCATATTTGTCTAAGATTTGCAATATGATCTACGTTAAATAAAATTTGTCAATTTAGCAAACGGACGCACTTGTGTCAATAGACGAAGTGAATGTTGGACCATCCATGACGTCACCGTGCAGAAAATTTGTGAATGCACTCACTCCCCCGCATTGTCGTTTGTGAAGGGTTCTGACTGAGTCGGTTGAAGGTGAAATAAAAGACTTGAATTAAAAGAGGTAAGTTGCATTTTTCTTATAAAGAATTATTATTCCGAAATTTACCACAAAGATGGAAACACTTATAATCCAAAGCTAGTTGATGTAGAACACTTATTGAGAGAAAAGTATGTTACCATCATTCTCTCCACCCCCGCACCGCGACGTCCTATGGAACGTTGCCGGCCAGCAGCGAAGAATAGCCGTGGGTAAAGATGGAAAAATGGGCGCCACGCGATTGCCCTTCCATATAACTACCTACCAAAATAATCGCCAATTATCGGTGAGATTCGCGAAAACGTATGCTCTATGCGATGAAACTACTAATAAGATAAACACGCCGTTTCAAAGTTGAAACAATTTTTAATTTTAGACTTAAAACTAATTTAATTTTCATTGCAATTTTACCTTATACTATGCTACGCCTTTTCTCTTACTATCCCGACTAACCATCCGCAATAAATTTCCCCAACCCGGACCCGTATTACCCCGGATGCTTTCGGATCGCGATCGATCAATAAAAATAAAAAAAACAAAAATTGAAAAAAAACTTTAAGGCCCAATTTAATCGTATCAACGGTTTTTTTTTAATTTATTATATAATCTTACATGCTAGAAACAAAAATGTTTAAAACAAGCTAAATTAACTTAACTATGTAAATATATATAAACTTACTGGCCCTCTGCGGGCGCTCTAAGATAAACTTAACAAATTGAACATGTGTGTTTCGACTTAATACTAATTTTAAACGTACACTTTAACAACTAATAAGAAACTAAGAAAAATATTTCAAGAAAGAAAAACTTAGTAAATGGGCTCTTATGTTTAAATTAAAATTACACTTAAATATTAACTACAAACTACAAACTACAAAACTAATCTAAAACTTACTTCGAATACATAAAACATATATAAGCCGGCCAAGGCTGACAGCACATGCTATAAGTAAGTAACGACAACGAAGTTCATTCTCCGCCCATCCACCAATAGTGTCGGAACTGCCTTACGACATCAGCTCTGTCCCGATCTGATAACGCCCTACTAAACCTGAGGGTCTCCGGTGAGCTACTTGCGACGACTTGGTCATAGTTGACTTGCCCGTCCACAGCTTTTCGACCAACGTTGAAGATTAACGGTCCCGCTAATCTATCCTGGTCCAGACCTTTTCTGTCGAGATGGAGAAAAGCTTCAGGGGGAATAAGGCCTTTAAGGCGCATTGTCTCGTGGTGCATATCATTGGGGTAAAAAGCCCCGGAGATCAAGTTGTTGGGCGAAGTCATTGCCCTTGCAATGTGACTTCGAATAAGTTTTATCAGAAAGTTATCAACTCTGAACAGGTTGGCCCCGTTGTACAGGACCTCATTACTATAGAATTTTTTGTACTCAGACTCTTGAGTGCTATATAAATGGAGGCAAGCCCTACGACAACGTCTCTCGAAAACCCACATCTTTTCCATTAAGCTTGTTCTCACGTTGAACCAAACAGGAAAGTCATAGGCAAGGACAGACCGAGTGAGGGCCGTGTAGCAGATGACCTTTACCTTGGCATCGAGTTGACTGCTGTGAAACAGCCTCTTTGTCAACGAAAAGGCCGCTTTGGCTCTGGCCAGAACAGCATCTATATGTTTGTTAAAATATAGATATTGATCTAGCCAGATCCCAAGGTATCTGACAACACTTCGATTCGATAATGGTTGTCCGTTTTGTCTAACAATAGAGAACATTCGCCACTTCTTGCTAGTATTTCTAGGAGCCCCAGACAACGGAGTCTTTGAACAGAATGGTCGCGCACTTTTGAAAATTGATCTTCAACTTCCAATCATCGCAATATCCCTGAATATTTTCGAAGTCACGTTGCAAAAGACTTACAATGACCTGGATCTTCGGACTTGACCTGTTCGCGATCAAGTCATCTGCGTACGTTTTGGAGTGGCGGAGATTCTACAAGATCACTTGTGAAGATCGTAAATAAAATATACAGGTATGATGCAAGCCTCTAGCACCTGGAATCTACGCATTTCACCGCTGTCCATAACCCTATAACGCAGATTTTCTAATCAAGATAGCGACGCCCCCAGCTCCGTTGGAGTTAGGTCTGTCTCTTCTTATGATATGATACTGACTGTGCCTCAACTTGTGCCTCTGAGAGAGCTTGATTTCGCTAACCAGAAGAACATCGGGACTTCGGTCTGCTAACAACTTGAGAAGTGCAGCTCTTCGTTCGATATTTATTAACGAATTTACATTCACTGAAAGGATCTTTAAGGGTTTCTCCACCAGCGATCAAATTACGACTGTAGGCGCGTTAGACTCGGCAACAGAATGTAGATACGATCTACGCGTGTCGCCTGTTTCTGTATTTGCTGTTGCAGCTGACTTATTTGCCCCTGAATAGTAAGCGATATAGGCAGAAGATCAGCATCACCCCTAGGTGCTCCAGGTCGTGAGGCCTGAGGAGCAAGCTTTGGTGCTTGTTGTACCGTACTCCTCTGACCGGCCGCCATTTGGGCGTAGGTCATATTGGGTGTTGCGGCTGGTGTTTTGGGAACAGGTGTGCGCTTGACATCCGCCTTTTGTCGACGAGCCAGGTTTATTTTCCTAGCGTATTGGTACCTGGAACAACCCAGATAGTTATCGGTGTGTCCCAAGTTACCACACAGAATACACTTCAGAGACGTCGTATCATCAATCCTATCCTTACCTAGAGGATATTCTCAACGCACCGAAACTGCATTTGACAGTTCGCAGCGGAGTGCCCGAACTTTTGACAGCGAACACATTGTAAATTGTTATCGCTGCGGTTTAATTTTAATTTTTCCCAACTTATGCATTGATAATCTAGGACTTTTATTTCCCTAAGACTATCTATTTTGCTGTTGGGAGTAAGCTGAACCAGGAAGTATGGTAATTTCCGATTCTCCCTTCGGGCCTTTGCTGTAGTGAAAGGCTTGACACTAACGAACTTAAGATCATCACATTCCTTCGCTTGATGCTCCTGAAGGAGCTCCTCGGGATCGGTGGGCATACGTCCACCGAAGGAGCATTGTCTGCAAAAGCTCACTTTTGGGGGTGAATGAGAACAACTCCGTAGTCGTTTTCTCTAATAATTGTTTAACTAATTTATGGTGCTCCACTGGGAAGCAGTAGATAGCATGCCTGTTTTTACTATGTCATTTAATAATGAAATTATCGCCTATGGCTGACCTACATATTTTGATGGTGTCTTGAAGCTCTATCTTGAAGGTATTGATTGGAGGCACCTACGGCCTCGCTGTCTTATGCTGCTGCTGTTATTTCTGCTGCTGCTGCTGTTTTTGCTGCTTTGGCATCTCTGATAGGTGCTGCTGCTTTGGCAACTCTTGTTGGTGCTGCTGCTTTGGTAGCTTTGGTTGTTGTTATTGCTGCTTAGATAGCTGTGCTTGTTGTTGCTGACTTGGTGCAGTATTTCGGCTGATATTTGCCATCTGCTGTTGTTCGTGGCGCTCATTGGCACGCCGTGCCAATTTTTTTGCCTTCATGGCCTTTAACAATGCCTCTAGTTGGCAAATTTCGTCGTCTTCGTCGTCGGTCTTTGAGGCCGCCAAAGGCATGAAACTGTTACTGTCTCCAGTGAAGCGGCCTTCGCCACCGGCGGAGACATACGGGAATTCGTCTGTAGTTGTCGCCCGCTGTTCCACTGCGACTTTGAGTATTGCTGCTGATATTGTTGCTGCTGCTGTTGTTGTTACTGCTGCTATTATTGTCGGCGCCCGATCCCCCGCTCCAGTCGGCAGCTTTTCAGCTGAAGCGGATAGGGACGGGCGCTTTACGAGATTTGGAGTCGGCCTGACCCGTCGTATCAACGGCTTAGAGCGCTCAATTACTTCTTATAGCAAAACGTCTTAAGCGTTAATATAAGCACCGTCAGTTTATGCGAATTAGATATAAAAAAAAAAACCGGCCGTGAGTAATAATCTCGTCCTGTCACACTTCTGCTCTGCCTCAGATATTACGTGTGGGTAACACTCACTATCTAATTAATAGTTTTATTCCCTTATCTTATTGAAGTTCCCCACTCATCAGATCAGTTGCTCCAGATGTCCAGGAATTCACGAATATCCCATTAGGTGAAAGAAGGAAAAAAAAAACTCCAATCACGGCAAATCGTTTCTAAGGAATTAAATGGTTGAAATAAAAGTCCTCAGGGAGATTTAAAAATCCTTACCCTTATTTTAATATTAACTCCTATTCGCAGCTCTTACGGAACTACAATTATGTTAATTGTATAAAAACTTGATGTGCAAAAATAAACTTGATGTGAAGACACTTCCAGACGGTTCACTAATTTTCCCAATAGTGATCCAAAGTGCCGACTCGTAAGCCAGAAGAACCTCATGCAGGGCCTTGAAATCTCTCGCTTCATTTAGCTAGCATATACCCTAACTGGCATCAGCCTATATGGCGTGATCGCCTTATGTGACCCATTTCTCTCACTATATAAGTTATTTTCTAATACGCTGCAAAATAACACCTTGCACGCGCAACTGAATTCCACGCTGCAACCTGGACTCGTATTTGGCTCACCCCAAACTGCTGAATAAGCGTCTGGAACGTCGAAGCGGCGATCACTGCCCCATGGTGACAAGTGCAGAGTTAGCAAGTAAGTTCAATAAATAGGTTTAAGAAATTGATTGTAGTTTAGTTCTAGTTTAAAAGTGAACAAATAAAGATAAGGCAGTAAGCCTTGAAAATATTTTTTTTTATAATAAAAAGACCTATCTTTTATTAACTGGCGCCCAACGTGGGGCTGCGTGGTCGTACATTTGTGTCGTATTGTAGTGCGTTACGTTAAGCATAAGTGCGTGTGTGCAATAACCAAGCCACCCAAAGAGACGGACTGTGCAAAATAACTCAAAGCAATATACCGAAGTAGTACGCGTAGTGCCGCGAAAAAGGTTAAAAGTGGACACCAGGCCATTTAAAGACACTAGTGGAATTCAAGGAAAAAGGGCCCCCTAGTAGATCCATAACCAAAGGAACAAACAGGAGTCAAGGGACTAGACCCTGACAGCCGACTTGAGGACAAAGATCAGCAGCACCGGAACCAAATTTGTTATGGAAAGAAAGGTCATCCAATTTATATTTTTGTAAGTTTATTATTTTACTGTTATTTGAACGAAACTGTTCAATAGAAATTTGTAAACACTAAAAAGTGCTAGAACTCATTTGGTATATCATTATTGTAATCAAACTTAAGTCAAGTTAATTACTTTTATAAAATATGTCGAACCCAAACAATCTAATTAGGCCATCTCGGTTAGAAATGGTAACTGAAAACATTTCCGCTCCCAGTACCTTCGCTCCTAATACTTCCGCCACTCCTACAACACAAATCAATGACACGTTAATACAGACCATTACAAGACTAGTGGCAGAAACATAACAGATCCAAGGGAGACAGATTTTTAACTCTTAATGAATCCCGCATCTGCCATCAACAACGATGTTGATGAACCGATTAACGTTACAAACGATAGGAATTTATCCGACATGGATAAAATACCCGACGTCGTAAAAAGTTTAAGGGAGTTCTCTGGGCAGGCTCAAGAGTTTAACTCATGGAAAAAAAGTGTTGAAAGAATACTCAAAATCTATGAGCATCTCAGAGGCACCCCAAAGTATTATGGTATTCTTTTTGTAATTAGAAATAAGATAATAGGACACGCAGACATAGCTCTGGAATCTTATAACACCCCATTAAATTGGGAAAAAATATTGAAATGTCTGACGTTACACTACGCAGACAAGAGGGACTTAGGAACCCTTGAATACCAGATGACCACGATGGTTCAAGGTAATAGCACAATACCAGAATTTTATCAAACAGTGTACCACCATTTATCCCTTCTTTTAAACAAATTAAGCTCACTAGACATGAGCCAAGAATCACTTAATAACATGACACAATGTTATAGAGACAAGGCTCTCGACACATTTGTCAGAGGGTTAAAGGGTGATCTGCCAAGACTCCTTAGCATAAGAGAGCCTGCAGACCTCCCACAAGCCTTACATCTGTGCTTAAAGTTACAAAACGTTGATTTTCGAGCACAATATGCAAATAATTCTCAAGCTTCCGCTCGAAAAACATTTATACAACCACCGGTTCATACTCGTCGGAGAGTAAATCCACCTCAACCTACACCAATTCCCGCTCCCAGGCGAGAATCCTACCCGCATCTGTTGCACAATCCTCAGCAGGCTCAACCTCCTCGTTTTTATAGAGAGCAGCCTCAATTCTATCGTCAACCACATCAACACCAACAACTGTCTCCGAATCAACGATCTTTACCCCCAAAACCAAAGGACATAGACTACTCTGTGAGGTCAGAGAAAGTGAATTATCAAAACAGACCACGAATTCAACCAGGTTTCGGTAAAGCGTCAACATTCGCAGCAAATTCGTCAGCCACAGAAGATGCAGCGAGTTTACTATACTACGGAGTCTACGCAAAACAAAGATGATATAAAGGAATATGAAAGCCTTGTAAACCAAGCAAGCGAAAACTATTCATCCACAGATCATGAGACAACCTTACATGAAGAAACCTATTTGGATGAACCACAACAAGTCGACGACATCTATTTTTTAGATTAAGTCGCTCTTCACTCCCATACTTCGAGCACGTTGCGAAGAGCGGACAAGTATACAAATTACTCATAGATACAGGCTCGAACAAAAATTATATCCAACCCCGTCATGTTCAGTATCCTTTCCTGAATAAAAAACCATTTTACGCCAACTCTGTCGGAGGAAGTATCAAGATCACACACCATTGTTTCGTCCAATTATTTGACCCCAAAATAGAAAAACTGAAATTTTTTATACTCCGAAACCTTATTTCATTCGATGGTATAATAGGGAATGATACACTACAAAATCTATCATTCACACCAAGGAGAACTATATGATAATCCATCCGAATATAACTTACCACTCAAACAACATCTTACAGATACGGTTAACAACCTAAACATCAGAACTGACCATTTACCTAAAGAAGATTCTACAAAACTCATTAATATAATCCGTGCCTATCCAAACCTCTTCTCTGACCCAGATGAGAAGTTGACATATGCAACTTCAGTTAAGAGCGAAATCCGAACAACAACCAATCAACCAGTTTAGTCAAAATCCTACCCTTACCCAAGGGCTCTGAAGGAAGAAGTGGAAAAGCAAATTAACGAACTTTTAAAGGATCATATCATTAGACCATCCAAATCACCTTACAATTCACCGGTTTGGATTGTTCCCAAGAAAATGGACGCCTCCAGGAAAAAGAAGTATAGAATGGTAATTGATTTCCGCAAGCTGAACTCAGTTACCATTCCAGACAGGTACCCTATTCCCGAAATCAACGAGGTCCTCGCCAACCTCGGCGACAATAGTTGGTTCTCTATATTAGATCTTAAGAGCAGATTTCATCAAATACAGCTTAGAGAGTCGGATATAGAAAAAACAGCATTTTCTGTCAATAATGGGAAGTTTGAAATTACCAGTCTCCCCTTCGGTTTAAAGAATGCCCCGGCTATATTCCAAAGAACTTTCGACGATATTCTACGAGATCATATTGGAAAGCGATGCCATATTTATATCGACAACATCATCGTCCTTGGCAAAAATAAGGCTGAACACCTCGCTAACCTTAAAGCCGTATTTGAAACTCTTGAACGTGCGAATATGAAACTCCAGCTGGACAAGTGTGAGTTCCTACAGAAAGAAGTCGAGTTTCTAGGATTTGTTGTAGGAACTGAGGGCAATAAGACCAACCCAAAAAAGGTTCAGGCCATTGTAGACTTACCCGCCCCAAAAACCCTTAATGACTTACGATCATTTTTAGGTATGTCAGGTTATTATCGTCGATTTATCCGCGATTACGCGAAAATAGCGAAACCCCTGATCCCTTTTAAGAGGGGAAGAGGGACGAGTGTCCAAACATCTTTCAAAAAATACATCGATTCATCTCGACACTGATGCCATCAGGCCTTTCGAAAACATCAAACAATCGTTGATTTCTAAAGAAGTCGTTCTTTCACATCCAAATTACGAAAAAGATTTTGAACTCACAACTGACGCCCCGGATTACGCAATAGGTGCTGTTCTTTCTCAAGACAAAAAACCTATAACTTTCCTTTCAAGAACCTTAACAAGGACCGAAGAGAGTTTCGCCACTAACGAGAAAGAGATGCTCGCCATAATCTGGGCTCTCAACTCGCTTAGGAATTTCCTTTACGGATCAAAAAAGGTCAACATCTATACAGACCATCACTCTTTGACGTACGCATTAAGTAATAAAAATACAAACCACAAAATGAACCGATGGAAGGCTATACTGGAGGAGTACAACTATGAGCTGAAATATAAACCCGGAAAATCAAACGTAGTTGCCGACGCTCTTTCGCGCCTCCCGCAAACGTCACAGGTAAATTCAATGACGATGACCGAACATAGTGGCGACAGCTCGTCACACAACTTGATTCCACCTAGAAACACCTATTAACGTGTTTCGCAACCAGTTAATACTTAAAATCGGTAACGAATCAACCCATCAGTTTATAATTACATCCCGACTTATCATAGGCATATTTTTATTCAACCCAGTTATACCGATACCGACATTATTAACATATTTAAAAAATTGGTTTGGGTGCGAGTAGACCTGCCCATACCATGAACTTCCCATCTCATGATAAACAAAAAAACATATAAAATACGATTTGCGTCTAAAGTATAGATTAAACGGTATACTTATTATGTACATGCTAACACATTGGAACACATTGGTCAAATTGAATTAAAAAATATCAGACTAATAAATTAAATATATAAATATAAAGATTAAAACTAAATTAAAACAAATTCATGATGAAATATTAGGTATGAGATTGAGATTATCATAGAGTTGAATCATTAGGAAATTTTTCTAGTTCGGTAAAAATTCTATGAAATTAAAATCACAATTATTTCTTGAAATGGGGATAGATTGGGGAATGCTTAGCTGCTATGAAGGTTTGATAGATAAACATATTTCAATTTGGAAATACTTTTTTTCTGATTGAGTTACCTTTCTATGATACTAAAAGAAAATTAGATTTTAAGCTTGACTGTAGAAATAACTTAATATAATTTAAAATAATTTTTACCATGTTTTTATAAAACATGATAGCTGGTTGGACTATTTTTGTCGTTAATCATTTAATTATCAACTTGAGGTGGCGTTACAGTCCGCGTGGCATTGATATTTTATCCTTTTGGCAAAGTCAATTGGTTGTTGAATCTTCTCCTCCACTCACCGTCAATGCAGATGGGACAAAAGATCACACTTTTCTCTCGAAAAAACGGGGCCTTCATCCGCTTTTGAAAGTATCCATGCTTCTACACCATATAGTAGGACGGGGATGATATTGGTCTCATAGAGCGACACTTCAGTTCTTCGAAAGAGGGCTTAGCTTTAATAGCTAGAGGTATTCTTCGTTTGATCTCAGCGCTGATGTGATAGACAAAGCCCCAACTACCTCAAAGTTACAGCTGTTTATGGTAATGTTTTGATCAGGGTTTGGTCTTTCTTTATGACAGCATATGCCTCTTTTTGCCTTCTGGCGTTAAAAAGGTTCTTTTGCACTATTGTCGCAAGTATGATGTTGAAGAAATCGCATGACAGTGCATCATCTTGCCTAAAATGTTGTTTGACATCAAGTGGGTCGATGACGTCTTTGCCGACCTCAATGGAGCAGCTTGATTTCTCCATCGCCATCCTGCACAAAAGTACGAGCTTGGCAGGGATGCCAAACCTAGACATGACTTCATAAATCTCGTCTCTGTAGACGAAACAGACACCAAAACCAACCTTCAAATTGATGAAAAGTTGGTGCGTATTGACTTGGCGCTCCTGGGTTTTTTCCAAGATCTGTCGTTATGTTAATATTTGGTTTATGGTAGACTTTTCTGGTCGAAAACCATATTAATACGGACCTATCAGGATGTTGACGAACTGCTCCAGACGTTCACATCATACGGCGGAAAATATGTTAAAGGCAATTTTGAGGAGATTGATACCTCTGTAATTGACTTCCTTCCTTCAGGATTCGGCAACCAATACTGAGATTCCATTCATCTCGCATGCTTTCTTCTGACCATGTATTGCAGATGAGTGCATACTCGCAACTAAGTCATCACTGCCGGTTTTAGAAGTTCTATCTTGCTATCTGTACTTCGTCTAGGTCAGGTAGATGACATTCTTGGTTCTTCCATGTCCTCAGCATTGACTGCAATTCTATTATGATATTTCCATTTCGAATTTTCCAGGCTTCAGTTTGGGATGTGTAACCTTGAGATAATTGTTTTTGCTGGCTGGCTATCCATGGCTTGTATTAAACGACTCAATGAAAGCATTTTCGACTGTAAAATAGGACCAACGACCCAAAATCTTAACCAGTCATCCCTCTAAGAGTATCAAACTCAACGTGTAGATAAGATATTTTAAATTTAGAGTTGCGAAAATCGATTTCATAACAACAACTTTAACATTGGAACTTGAATTTGTATTTGCTTTTGGCAGTTGTTTTTCAACTTCTTTAATAAAGTGTGTAAGTCAGACAGCCAGAATTATCAAATATTATATAGCTTAGTTTCAAAAGTATTACATTTTGTAAGAACTCTGTTTATAGGGATTCATATTTTAATTATTATTATTTTAATTATTAAATTATTTTTAATCAATCAAATTTGTTTGATTGCTTTTCTATGGAAGATATTAACCACTGCTTGGAATATTAAATCGTGATTAACTTTTTGTCCTTTTTGAAAGGGTTCAAAAGTACATAGTTTCAATCCAGAGATTTCCACTACCTCTTCCTTCCGAGCTGGTAACTGCTCAGCAAAGGATCTTTTTCTGTCTGGTAAATATATGGCTAAAAGAGGATCACATTCAGTCCAGTTTTCTTTGCTGATTTTGATAGGATTTTCCACGCCGATTCCGAGAGATTTTTTTATCTCTGTCATTTTCTGGAAAGACCTCTAGGATTGGGTTCATGATAAGACACCACAACAGGGGAAATCAAACTAAATCAGATTT
The DNA here is from genome assembly GCA_963555765.1 of Orthonevra nobilis. Taxonomy (NCBI): domain Eukaryota; kingdom Metazoa; phylum Arthropoda; class Insecta; order Diptera; family Syrphidae; genus Orthonevra; species Orthonevra nobilis. Next base: position 65,990,515 of record OY743226.1, on the reverse strand, counting down.
TATGATCTTCCTTGCAATATACGAGTGATGCAGTTTTAGCCATGTGTTTTAACTTTGCCATTTTGTTTTCTCTCTTGCTTTAAATTCAATTGCCTCATGTAATTTGCGCCATGAGCTTCTTTTTGCTAATATATTATAACAATAAAAAAGCGTCAGGCTACAGCCGAGCAGGTTTTGAACAAAAAAACTGGTGGCTCCATACACATTTCTCACATTTCTGAAACAATTTTCAAAGAACTTCCGTGGAAATTTGGATCAGAAAATAGAGAAAGGGGCATATCAATGTATGGAATGCCTCAACTAAAAACTGTTTTAGTCTTTTTGGTAGTCTCTATAGTTATTAACTTACTTAGTTTAGTCAATTGACTAAATAAACATAATATTGATGAGACTTTTGGCATTAAAATTGAACAAAAAAAAAATTTTATATGAATTTGTCCGGAAACTTATAAACGGCAGTGTATATATTTATGCATATTTTTTTATCTGATAAGGTAGCTATAAACTATAAATTTAATTCATTTTGAACTTTTTTTATTGGAAAACTAAATTGATTTTAATTGAAGAAGTCAAATTGTCCCTTTTTTTGACAGTTTTTTCGTCATAAAATTCAAACCACCCTGTGAAATTTAACCAAGAGCTTTTCAGGTGATCTTTATGCACACACGCTTCGAATGAAACCAATTTGGCTTCGATAGCTTGATTTGTTCTCAAGTTAGGCTGTACGAAAGAATTCGCACAAACGTACGTACGTACGTACGTACACACACACACACACAGACATCTTTCTAAAAATCATGGAATCCGACTTCTGGGACCGCCAATCGTGGAGAAATGTAAAAATTTTGAATTTCGAAAATCGGACCGATTACAAGAACTTCCTGATGGGAAGTTAAAAATGTTTAAATCCTAGCACAATAAACGGTCTACTCACAGAAGAGAGTATAATGGGCCGTATACAGGAAATTTATCCTTTGCATTTCTCAAATTTCAAGATAAGATACACCCAAACAATGGTAGAAGACATTACGGACCAAAATGAACAGGAAGAGAAAATTTTGAAAACTCATAGAAGAGCGCATAGAAATCCGGAAGAAAATCGCAAACAACTAATAGAAAACTTTTACTTTCCGAAAATGGCAGCAATGATCAAGAGACTGGTAAAGAATTGTGAAACATGCAAGCAAAACAAGTATGACCGACACCCTAACAAACCTATCCTCGAGCCAACCCCTATCTCAAACTATTCTGGCCATACGGTACACATTGATATATTTTCTACAGAAAAGATTCTAGTATTAACATCGATATGCAAACTTACTAAATTTGCGAAAACCAAGATAATTCGTTCCAGAGCAATTGTCGACATCAGACAACCACTCAGAGAAATGTTGTTCTCATTTGGCGTTCCTGAAAATGTTGTCATCGACAACGAGAAAGCTCTTAATTCCGCAAGTATCATTTCCATGATGGAAGATGAGTTAGGAATCCGTGTTTACAAAACACCACCGTATAAGAGTGAAGTAAACGGTCAGATTGAGCGATTTCATTCAACTCTTTCCGAAATCATGCGATGCCTAAAGGCTGAACAAACGCACCGATCGTTTGAGGAACTGCTCGAAAGAGCAACAAATGAGTACAACTTTACGATTCACTCCACAACTGGAAAGAAACCGATTGAACTTTTCCTTGGCCGATGTCCCAGAATAACTCCTGAAATATACGAGAAAAATAGACAAGAAAATATAAAAAAGTAACAGAAAAACAAAGTAAGGACTTCAAATATCAGAACAAGAAACGGGGAACGACTATATAGTCCGGGTGACATTATCTTTGTTAAACACAATAAAAGACTAGGTTCGAAACTAACGTACAGATATCGGAAGGAAATAGTAAAAGACAATCAAAACACTGTAGTTATATTAGAATCAGGGAAAACAATTCACAAAAGTAATATTAGAAACTGACATTAATCTTTTCATTTCAGAATTTTACTTCACTTCGTGGAAGGAGAAATACAAATTTTGGATTTCTCTAACTCTCAATTTATTTCACTAAACACCGGACAGGCAAAGATTCAAAATGGTTATTTCAAAATAATCCACCATATCGACCTTAACCAATACGAACAATTTTTGACAAACATTACTCCGACGCTCGACCAAAACAAAACGAAAAACAATCCTTTATTTCCATACCTTTCCCATGAATATCAACAAATCCAAACACTAATCCATAACCTAAAACCAACGAAAGTAAAGAGATCACTTGACTTTATAGGGATCTGCGTGGAAATGGATTGCAGGTAATCCAGACCACCATGATCTTATAACAATTAAAAGAAAAATCAATAATATACTTGTTAATTCTAATAATCAAGTTGTAAAAATTAAAATTTAAAATGAAAGAATAAATAATATAACTAAGATTACAAATGAAATAGAAACAATGTTGAGAGAAAATGATGATGCCATTAAAGAAGTTATGTCAGAAATCCGATATAAATTCAAAATTGTTAAAGAAGAATTAGAAAACATAAATCAAGCTATACTATACACCTGGCAAAATTAGGAATTGTTAACACCCTTATTCTATCAAAAGAAGAAATAAGTTTAGCTGTTAATGCATTAAATAAAGAAAATGTACCTTTCTTAACAATAGAAGAAGCATTAAATTTTGCAAAAATAAAAATTATAACTAATTCAATTTCAATTTTATATATTGTCAATATCCCATTAACTGATTTACACATCTATGAAAAACTTTTACTAAAACCTATAAAAAGAAATGGTGTAGCAATAGACATTATTTATAAGGAAATTATAAAAAACGATAATGAAATGTATTGTTTAGTCAATAATTGTACGTTAACCTATTTTGTTACCATCTGTAAAAGAGAAGATATTGTAAACTTAACTAACTCCTCTTGTATTCCAAATCTGTTTAAGAGTAAAATAGCTATATGTAATTTAATAAATAGCGAACATATTCCTACAATAGAAGAACTGACACCTGGCACAATCTTTGCTGAATAACTTCAATGGAACTCTAAGAGCTAACTCCACTATGAACCGAAATCTCACTGGCACCTTCCTTATAAAATATGAAAAAGGGAACGTTACCATCAACGACAGGATATTTGAGGCAAAAAAAGCATCCAGACACAAAATCCTTCCAGCGATCTTACAACCAATCCCTAAAGGAGACAAGTTCCACAAACTTTTAACCCTCGAGGTGATGAGCGAATTACATATCAACAATTGAATTGAGCTATTAAAAACAAAAAGCGATTCACAAACATTCGTCGAATACGGAACAATCATATTTATGGCAGTCATCCTCGCAAGCATAGTAGCACACAAAATCTGCAGCGAAAGAAGGAATGCGAAAGTTGTAGTCCAGCATTCAGAGGTGAAGAACCTCGAAATCCCATCACATCCGGGAAACGCACTAGCAATTGAAACTACCTCCCGCAGACAGAAATTCAATAACATACCATACTTCAGAGCGATTGGGGACCATCGCACTTAAGAGGGGAAGAGTTATTTTCGAATACGCTGCATAATAACAATTTGCACGCGCAACTAAATTCCACGCTGCAACCTGGACTCGTATTTGGGTCACGCCAAACTGCTGAATAAGCGTCTGGAACGTCGAAGCGGCGATCACTGCCCCATGGTGACAAGTGCAGAGTTAGCAAATAAGTTTAATAAATGGGTTTAAGAAATTGATTGTTGTTTAGTTCTAGTTTAAAAGTGAACAAATAAAGATAAGGCAGTAAGCCTTGAAAATATTTTTTTTATAATTAAAAGACCTATCTTTTATTAACTTATACAACCTTAGTAAGAGTCTCTCCGGACCGTTTCACTCATCCTACTCACTAGTGAACGCAGCTGATTCGGCACAAAAAAAAATCTAACACTCAACCCCTCACCAGGAATCGAACCCGTATCGCCTGGGTCGTTCGCGGTACGTGAGTTTTTTTCAATTCAAAGCATTTTTATTTAATTAATTCATTTACCTTACATGCTAGACAAAAACGCTTAAAGCTAGCTTAATTAACTTAATTCTATATATACTTACTTACTGGCCCTCTGCGGGCGCTCAAAGCTAAACCTAACAACTTAAAATATGTCTGTCGGCTTGATAATAATTTTATTTTTAAAATTATTCTAACTTATAGGAAAACTAAGAAAAAATTGATATTAAGAAAAAAACTGGACTTTTATTTTGTGTAACTTTACCTAAAACTAAAGTTAAAACTAATCTAAAATATAAAATTTTAACCCAACTTAATTATATTAAAACTAACTATTATAACACAATTATAAAAACAAGTAACACTACCTTAAATATACAAATGTAAGCCGGCAACGGCTTACAGTACATGTTATTTTACTTGCCTTAAGGGTACTCAGAATTGAACGTATACAACCCACAGAGATCATACTCCATCCAGGCACCAAAAGTGTTTGTATTGCCTTTCGACATCCGCTCTATCGCGGTCTGATACCGCCCTACTGAACCGAAGAGTCCGCGGTGAGCCACTTGCGACGTCTTGTTCGTAGTTGATTCGCCCGTCCACAGCTTTTCTGCATACGTGGAAGATTATCGGTACCGCTAATCTATCCTGAACCAGACCCTTTCTATCGAGATAGAGAAATGCTTCAGGGAGAATAAGGCCGTTAAGGCGCACTGTCATGGTGCATGTTATTGGGGTAAAAAGCCCCGGAGATCAAGTTGTTGGTCGAAGTCGTTGCTCTTGCAATGTGACCTCGAATAAATTTTGTCAGAAAGTTATCCACTCTAATCTGGTTGGCCCCGTTGTACAGGACCTCATTACTAAAGAATTTTTTGTACTCAGACTGTGGAGTTCTATGTAAATGGAGACAAGCCCTTAGACATAGTTTCTCGAAAACCCGTATCTTTTCCATTAAGCTTGTTCCCACGTTAAACCAAACGGAACACCCATAAGCAAGAACAGGCCGAATAAGTGCCGTATAGCAGATCACCTTCACCTTGGCATCGAGTTGAAACAGCCTCTTTGTGAGGGCAAAGGCCGCTTTGGCTCTGACCAGAGCAAATTCTATATGCTTGTCAAAATATAGATATTGATCTAGCCAGATCCCAAGGTATCTGACAACACTTCGATTCGCTAATGGCTGTTCATTTTGTCCAACAAAAGAGAACATTCGCCACCTCTTTTTAGTATTTCTAGAAGCCCCAGACAGCGGAGTCTTGAACAGAATGGTCTCGCACTTTTGAAAATTGATCTTCAACTTTCAATCATCGCAATATCCCAGAATCTTTTCGAAGTCACGTTGCAAAAGTCTTACAATGACCTCGATCTTCGGACTTGACCTGTACGCGATCAAGTCATCTGCGTACGCTATGGAGTGGCGGAGAGATCCTACAAGATCACTTGTGAAGATCGTAAATAAAATCGGCGAAACTTCTACACCCTGTTGTTGACCGTTGTTAATTTCAAAAGTTCCATCAGACGTCACACTGCCATTTTTCACAATAAACTGTCTGCTGGTGAGCATATCTAAAATTGTGTACAGCAGCAGTTTGCTCATGCCGAGCTGGTCTAACTTGAAAAAGAGCCCCTGCAACCATACAGTGTCAAAGGCCTTTTCCAAGACAATCAACAAGGTACCCGTGCATTGTTTCTTACCTTTGTTCCATTGGATATCCGATACAAGTTTAGACGCGGCATGTATGCAATCATGCCCCCGCTCTGAAACCGCATTGGTTATCCGGAATAATATTTTTGTCCTCAACCCACTCGGTCAGGGCTCTATTGATCACTTTTTCAAACACTTTACTGATGTTGGGAAGGAGACTTATCGACCGGAAATTTGCCGGATGTGTCTTTATTCCGTTTAGGAATAGATTGCACCACCGCTGTCGTCCAATGAGCTGGATAATGTGCATTATTCAGCAAATTATTAAACAGGGTAGTGTAAATGTTTACCGCTTCTAGAGTAAGGTGTTTAAGAACAATGGTTGGTATTTCGTCGATTCCCACAAATTTCTTACTTCTCAGTGAACGGAAAATTACAAGGAGATCTTCCTTTGATATGAATGGTGGATGTGTCCCTTCATTGGTGATAACATCATTTGGCAATTTATCGTCATTGAACATGGAAAAACCAATGTTCTCCGATCGCCAGTGCTCAATGTCATTTCGCAAGTAGAAATTGTGCAATAGGACACGGTTTTCCAAAATATGGTTCGAGCGAGTGCTTACATTCACCTTATACACATCTTGAAACGTCGCACCTATTACTTCAAATTTCTCCTGAGGATCTTCGATCACAAAAAAGTTGTCATCTTCGATCGCTTCTATTAGATCAATGCCTGTTGTCACAAGTACTTGTTCGTTGTATGTAGTTCGGGGGAGCTTAAGACACGGAAGCTCATTCTGATTTTTCCTTCGAAAAAATGTGTTAATTTCCGGGAATTGCTAGCTTTAACAGCCCCGATTTTGTTATTCCAATGCGAATTAATTGCAGCGCAGTAATTTTGCTGTAGGTTTTTAAGCTATGTTTTGAGTGTCCTAACCTTCGAGTTTTGTGGGTACGTAAAAATGTCTGTACAGGAGTTTAAGTCTCGTCAATAACCAACTCTTTTGTCTGTGTAGAGCATCGATCGTAGCGTTGCGGCAGATGTTAACACTGTCCATTGTTTGTTTTATCGTGTCGTCCATCCGTTTGAGGTAAGTGTCGATCTCCTCGTTCGACAAATTCCTATCAGAGTGCTTGCGTCATTGGGGGGAGGGGGATGCATATGATACAAGCCTCCAGCACCTGGAATCTACGCACTTCACCGCTGTTGTACCGTTCTCCTCTAATCGGCTGCCATTTGGGCGTAGGTCACATTGGGAGTTACGGCTGGAGTTCTAGGAACAGGTAGGCGCTTCACCTCCTTCTGCTGACGAGCCAGGCTTACTTTCCAAACAAATTGGTACTTGGAACAACCCCGATAGCTTGCGGTGTGTCCCGAGTTACCACGTAACGCAATCAAACACCTTTCATAAAAAAACACTTTCCTCACATTATCACTAAAAATAATTTTGTCCCCGACGATCAGACCACTAACACGAATGCTTTCAAACTGAAGATAAATGTGTGCAATTTCACCGATCAACCAATGTAATCTGCTCTACTTCAACTTTTGGAAAATGTAATGTATGTCCCACTTACGCTAAACTTTTAATGGCCGGATTAAGAAGAGAGACAGAAAGCCGATTAAAGTTCTATATCTATGCCATTTTTGTCTACAGGTCCAATAGGGGGCATTAATCAGCAAAAACATAGAATCTGATATTTAATGAGAAAAAAACTCACTTAAAATGTAAGGTGTAAATGTATATGTATTTATGCAACATTTATCATATTATAAAGGGGTCGTCAACCTCGAGTTATGAAAAAGCTGTAAATATTAAAACTTCTATATGTAAAAAACTGACCCACCGAGGTTTCCTTTAAAGGCTGTAAGACCAAATTTAACATTGTTCATTTTTCAACCGTGAGGGCAACATCACTTGACAAATAAAGGTTATAACGTTAATTGAAATAGATTTTTATTTTTTAACTCTCCAAATTCCTGTGGCAAAAACTTTGCTGAGGAAAGTAATAACTACACAAATTATCTTCCCAGCAACGCCTTTTCTAAGGAACATGGTCCTTCGAGGGCTTTGAATAAAAAACTAGTAATTGAGAAAGTTAAACTAAAAAGAAAAATAAAGTGCACAAAAAATTAAAAGTGAAAAAAAGAGACATTAAAAGTGGCAAATAAAAAGTAAAAAGATTGCCCCAACGCTAGAAAAACAAAAACACGGCAAAGCCAAAATCCGACGGTATTTCAGAGGAGGCTCAAGAAAAGGCAGCAACAGCAGTATCCAGTCAACTAACGGATTAAAGAAACGGTCCACGCCAACGGTATCCATCAACGGTCAACGTCAACGGAACCATCAATGGACATCGTACTACAAAAGGCAATACTGCCCACTAATTCAGATTTTGTGGAAACAAGGTAAAAGTAATTTTTCTACCTTTTTGTAGTTTAATTTATATACAATACACACATATATATATATATATCCGTGAAAAATAAAACAAATTAATATAACAAAAATAAAGATTAAAAAGTGGAACAAAAGCTTAATTTATACGTATAAAAAAAAGAAGACAATAAGTGAAAAAAAAATGTATAAATTAGCTTAATCTATTGAAAGCCAGGAGCAAGCGCTCAAAGAAATTACGCGAGATTTTGATTTTTTTAAAAAAGAAGTAGAATCTAGAAAGTTTAGGGGGTACGTGAACGCGTGTTTAAGAGACGTAGAAGAAGTGTTCAAAAAAGCAAGAGAAGAACACAGCGCGATCGTTGGTTCGGCAGCAGATCCACTTAAAGGAACGTATGAGAAGGATGAGACCTTTTCGAAAATTAAACGCATATATTTTAGTTTTAGTGGTTTGTTACGGGACGATTTAGATAGTTTTGCGGAGTCATGTAATCCATCGATGGATACATCTCGGTTGAACACAACCAAATTAGCTTGCGCAGATATTCATCTCCCAGCCCTAAATATAAAAATATTTTCTGGCCAAATTGAAAAATGGCATGACTTTCAAAGGCAACCACGATACACCACAACGCGGATCTTAGTGACATTCAGAAAATGTAGTTCCTTAAAACGTCAGTCTCCGGGAACGCAGCTCGACTTATACAGCATCTTCCGCTTGACAACAAAAGCTATGCTTCGGCATGGGAAATTCTTACCGACAGGCATCAAAATAAAAAAAAATTGGTCAACACGCATTTAAGACGTCTTCTTGAACAAGAAAACTAACACACGAACATTCTGAAGGCTTAAAATCTCTCCATGACACATGTGTGTAAGAAAGTATAATAAAAACTAGATAATAAATGTGTTTACAATAAAAAAAAAACATGAAACACTTTATTGACGATTTTAAAACTCAACTTTATTATTATTTTTATTTTTTCTTCATCTTTTTTTTTGAAGAAAAGAAGAAAAGTATGGAACGAGGTCGTTGCCGGTCGGGTGGAATACGGTCCGTCAGCATCAACTGTGAATGAATAGAATAAAACACCACATGAGCTTGGTTTGTCTTATTTCTGTTTGTTAAATCTTTCTTTATGTTTTGAACAATACAGTGATGAGCGTGAAAGTAGTTGAAAGCGTACGCTACACCCGAAGCAGGAAAACGCACATCTCCGGGTGTGAGAAAAAAAGTTGTCAGGCAAGCGGAAACACCACAGCGAGCCGACGAAAAAAAAGTGTGTAGTAGGAGGGCAACATCCAACTCACCGGTACTGAATAGGGTGGAAAACGCAACCCTATTCTCCTCAGATGATGGGACTACCTCACTCCTAGACTACACTGGGCTACAACCCACAACTAAAATAAGTATATAGTAAAACAAAATAACAACAACAAAACAAATACAGGCTCAGTGAATAACTCACCCTTAACTCTTTTTTTTTTCTATTAAATTGTTTTTTTTTTTTCTTTTGTTACTCACTGATTAATTAACACACTCTGATTGACTGTTCGATACCGAATGACCTCAGAATCGGCGAGGATCCTAGAGCACACACACAAAATGCACATCTTTTTTATGTAGTGTAAATAAACTTAAAACTACTTAATAGCTATGCTAGTGGTTTAAGTAAATGGCCAGATCGGCTCTCATTACAGTCTATATGATATTATGATAGAATTAGGATAAACAAACGATATTACATTTTATTTGAATTCTTCATGATATATTTATTATTTTTGTTTGGAAGGAAAACGTCGTGAAAAAAACCTTATACAATGGTATCTATTATGTTCTTAGAATAAAAAGCCTAAATACTACTACACTAACTTAACCTAAATAAACCTTACTTACTAACTTACACTAAGACTGAATCCTGTCATGTAATTCTTAGGTCGTTTATATATGAGAATGATAAGATATTAAAATTATCTTATCCAGCTCATTATTCAGAGGCTGAGATATTACATGTCAGAGTTCAGCCTGTCACTAACCGTTAGCCACAACCCAATCTAGCCACCAATATTTTAATTTATTAAGCGTCTCGTTATTTACCTTATCCTTTTCAGGCACACTTACGCAGTATCTGAGGTTTGCATGTCCATCCCCAGAATTAATTAATTAATTAATTAAGGCTCATAGAGAATACGCTTGTCTGTTGCCATTCTGGAAAAATGATATATTATAGGTACGTTCGTGAGGTCCGATAAATAGCCATTAGCATCCAGGTACAAGAATGCCTCCGGCGGAATATGTCCACTTACCATACAACTTCTGAAATACCCAGGGTTAGGATAAAACAAACCTGAAATATGTTCGTTTTCGATAACGTTTGCTGATCGCGCGTAATGGTTTCTCGCAAGATCAAGAACAACATTGTCAATTCTTGATAGGCCAGAGACATCCAGTAAAATTTTGTTGGAAACATAGTGACGAAAATCTGAATGAGCGCTTCTGTACATATGCAAGCAGGCTCGAAGACATTTTCTTTCAAATATACGAAGCATTTCCATGTAGGACGGGCTAATGGTCCACCATACTGAATTCGCGTAAGTCAAGATTGGACGGATAAATGCTTGGTAGCATACGACTTTCACATCGGACCTCAAACTGCTGGAGTAGAAAAGAGCCTTAAGGGACATATGTAAATGCCACTTTTGCTTTTCGTAACTGAGTATTGTTGTGTACATTATAACTCAGAAATTTATCAAAATGCACACCTTAATACTTCACAACGCTTTTTAATTCTATGTGAAGGCCGTTACTACTCGTTATACTAAGTTTTTTCCAGTTCCGCCTTAAATCTGAGTTACCGCGTCTTATTGGGATGCGGAACAGTATGGTTTCACATTTTGCGTGGTTAATTTTTAGCTTCCATTCCGAGCAAAATGATTGGAGTTTATTGTACTTTTCCTGGAGTTTGCGTTGAATATCTAAAATTTTCGAGCCACTAACGTACAAGATAATATCGTCAGCAAACGCTATCGAATCGTCCAATTCCCAAAGTATTTCAGCTATATACTATATATGTTAAAAAGTATGGGCGCTGAAACTGTGCCTTGCAGTAGACCATTAATGGCATTAAAAACCTAAGTGGTTGTGTTTTGGCCGTCTGTTACTACAAACTTCTTATCATATACCATACATGCTATCATATTCAGCAGATGAATTGGAAATTCGTATCTAATTAGTTTGTATAATAATCCGTTGATCCAAACCGTGTCGAAGGCTTTTTCCACTTTTGCCACTAGACATGCAGCTGTACATCTTTTTCCATTAAGATTCCATTGGATATCTGAAATCAATTTAGTAACAGCGTGCACTGCCAAGTGGTTTTTCTTGAACCCGAATTGGTTCCGCGGTATAATCTCCTTTCTTTCACACATAGACAAAATGGACTTATTGATTATTATTTCAAATATCTTCCCGATGTTAGGCAGGAGACTGATTGGCCTATAGTTTGAAGGATCCATTTTGCAATTTGGAGAAGTATGTCCGAAACGTTGACAGCGGTAACATTGAATGACACCACTCCTCCGAATTTTTTCGAAGGAAACTGCGTGGCCCTCTGAGTACCGTATGAGCTTAAGATTTTTTACTATGCTTTCCGGAGATAGCTGTACCGCAATGATAGGTAGGAGTCTATTTTCCCGTTTAGACTTCACCGTAGTGTACCTGGAAGCTTTTAAGAACTCGAGACCTTCTATTTTTTTTTCTTTAAGTATGCCAAGAACTTCATCTGGGGTGTAGCCAACGCTTAGCCCCTTTAATAAAAATGACTGTAACTTGTCTTCTCTAGAAGTGTATGAAAAGTACTCTGTACCAGTTTTATTTAGCAAATCTTTGACCCTGTTACAGTCATTCTTATCATTGAGAGTTAAGGTTAACTAATTAGCACTAATATTTCTTAACTTAAAACTATCTTTACCTATTTCTTCTTGTAAGATGCTGGAGATAGTTTTGCTGACTTCCTTGAAGATTTTGATGGGTGGTGGCGTTCTTTTTTTTCTCTTGTGTTTTCTTCTGTTGAATTTTCTTTATTCAAGCTGCTAGGTGCTGCTTCTTTCGTTTTTGTTTCGTTTCTCTGTTTTTTTTCTCGTCGTTTTTTTCTTTACGTTGTGCGATAAGTGCGCCTGTTTTTAAGTTTGTTGTCCCCGTCATTGGAATACAGGTGTTTGCTGACATTCCTGGCTCCGTATCTAGGATTTCGAAGCGATTTCCTTGGTTTGTGGCTGGTACGATATATTTTTTTCTTTTTTTTATGGTTCTTAGTTTCATTGAAGAGTCAGACTCCGTCTCTTCCAATTCTTTCACCCTTTTTTTTAAGTTTTTTAGCTCTTCCTCATACTTTTTGAGTAATTCCAGAGCCGCCGTATATTTTATTTTGGATACTATATCCTCTTCTCCCCGAACGGGGGAAGCCATTTTGTTTGCGCACTTATCACTTGATATTATTTTGTGATATTTTTTATCTTTTCGAGTCCTTTTCAATTTTAAGTATTTGTCACTTTTTTTGTCTTTTTTTGTGATTGTTTTATTAATTTTTTCGTAAGTTTTTTGTTGTTTTTATTTTTTTTATTTTTTTTGCTTCCACGTGATTTTTTGGCTTGATTTTTGACGTAAAAGGAAAATAATGTGTGTGCAGCTGCGGTCCTTTTTGCCTTTCGAGAGTGAACAACGATAAGGCACCATCCACTACGCAATGTGAGTGTGTTCCTTCGGACATTGCTTGCGCTTCTTTGTTTTACGTTGTTGTCCTGTTTTAAATCTAAACACATCTGTTTTTTTTTTTTTTTTAAATTCGCTTACCCTGCGTTGTCTTACATGTGTTGTTTGCCTTCATGCACTCAATAATCTGGGTATTGCAGTCGAAACATGGGATTGCATACTCATTTATATTATGTTACATAAATAACCTCCTCAAACAAAAAGGGATTTGGAAAATAGGTTAGGAACTTCCAAAACTCTTTCAGATTGGCAACAATTCCTGTCGTTTATGGCCTTTTTTATTCCCTTGAGAACATTAACCATCAAATTCGTATCGTATTAACCCATGTGTTAAGTGTGGATTCAAACATCACACAATGTTGCACATAGAGTCTCAAAAGGGACAGGTATCACACTACAACACCTACCAAAACACACAGCCGAATGTATTGCAAGGACAACAATGTCCACAGTATAGCACACAAAACCATTTCATTCAAAATACAATCACGCCACAACACTTATTAAAAAACAATCCAAATGATATACGTAATCAAACCCATTCAGTCTCCTTGCTAGCCACAGCATTGGTCAAGGTCTTTGCTTCAAATGGAACTCAACAAACAAAAGACGGCAAGAAAAATTCAAGTGACAGGTTAAGGGCGAACAGAAACTGGTTCATCATACCACTATGTTATCCTTTTCTAATGATTGCTTTAGTCTAGATGTTAGGGCGATAGTTTTTTCAAAACTCACATCCATTCTTCCCACACACCAGTTGAAAGAAGAGAAGTGGAGCCACATTTCGAACCATGTCAACTACACTTCCAACAAACGTATAAACGTAGGGTTGATGGTAGATACGAAGTTTGGTTACCTTTCAAAAATAATAAACGCCCGAATTTAGGAAATTCTAAAATAGCAGCAATGGCTGGGTTTCATCAAATAGAAAAACGACTTGCGTCAGAAACAAAGTTACGAGGAGAGTACACAGCCTGCATAAGTGAATATGTTTCATTGGGCCACATGAGGGAAATCCAATTAGACAGAGAAGTAATTGAGGGGCATCACTACTATCTGCCTCACCACGCAGTTATGAAAGAGTCCAGCACATCGACAAAACTTCGGGTGGTTTTTGACGCTTCATGCAAAACCTCCAGTGCAATGGCATTAAATGACTTCTTGATGGTCGGGCAACGATTCCAGCCAAACATAATTGACCTGATTGCAAAATGGAGAAGATTTAAAATAGCTCTTGTTGCCGACATATGTAAAATGTACTGCCTGGATGGCTGAAGTTGATACTCCATATCAGCTCATTTTGTGGAGAGCTACAAGCAAAGAGCCGATAAACGTTTGCATTAAATACGGTTACGTTTGGAACAGTATCAGCACCATACCTAGCAGTAAGCACTTTACAGCAGCTAGCGTCAGATGTAGTACATAAACATCCGCATGTATCAAAGGTGTTAAATGAGGGCTTTTATGTGAATGATTGGATCTATGAATCAAACAATAAAGAAGATCCCGTAAGACTGCAGAAGGACATGGTTGCCACGTTGGATTCAGTAGGATTTCCACTCAAAAAATGGGCTAGTAACTAAACAAAATATTGGAACAAATAGCTGAGAGAGACAGAGAGGTCAACATTCCATTAAATTTCGACAGCACAGATTTGGTCAAAAGCTTAGGAATCCAATGGAATCCAGAAACAGGAGAATTCACCTTCAAAATCTATCTACCCGAGGTAAACATTTTTACAAAGCGCTCTGTTTTAACCGACATTGCAAGACTTTTTGATACCTTAGGTTGGATCGCGCCGTGCATTATCAAGGCCAAATTGATCTTGCAACAACTACAGTGCAAAGAACTTTCCTGGGATACACCAATTCCAGAAGATATAAAAGATTCCTGGTCTCAGTTGTGAAACGGGTTCTCAAATTTATAAGACATCCATATTCCTCGATGGATTAATTACAAAGCCGCAGCGCAGGTGCAATTACATGGCTTCAGTGACGCCTCGGATAAGGCTTACGCCGATTGTCATAGATGACCATGAGTATACGCACTTGCTAGCATCAAAAACAAGAGTAGCCCCAGTGAAGTCAGTTTCTATACCGCGGCTTGAACTAATATAAAATAATAAAACAATAGTTTTTCCTTTTTTTTTTCTTTTATTTTAAAGTTCTTAGATATAAAGCTTTCCTATATATGTTTGCCCTTTCCAGTCCGGCTATCTGTGGTCGACTGACTAACTAGCTGGTCAGTTGCTTTTCACAAGCGCTATTTGGGAAAAACAATTTTTTTCTTGACCATTTGCGCAAACAATTTTTTTTTGCACAGCTAGCGGTCTGCATGTGCTTCCATAAAAACACTTGTTCGATTATAGGGTGTTAACTGCTGCCCCTCTAAGTTCAGCCGCCCCTCTAAGTTCAGCCGCCCCCGGCGGACATTGCATATTTGTGTGTGGTGGATAATGTTTACACACGTATAGTTTGTATTTAATTCCTCGCAATGTGGAGTGGAAACGTTACTGTATTATTTAAGCTTGATTTAATTTTCAATCACTTTCTTTTTATTGGGCCTATGACATAGATAAATAACAAATGCAACAAAGTCGTATATTTTCTACAAATTTTTAACATGAATACGAATGAAATACAATTTAATCAATAAATAAGTAATATTCTCAAGATTCTTAAAAAAAAGGAAAACGAAAATTCAATTCAAATCGATGGAGGCAACCACGGACAACGAAAAGGAAGTTCAAAGACTTCTGTCTGATGAACGATTTGCCAAAATCGAATCGGCGTACAGCGAAGCCCTAGGAGAACTTAATGACGCAATCGACGAGCTGTCCATCACTGCAAACGATACGATGAATCATCATTCGACCCCAAACCACACAGCCGTAAGCGGAGGGAGTAACAGCAAGTCAATTTTGCCACCAATCCAGTTACCCACGTTCAGCGGATCGTTTGACGAGTGGTTAACATTCAAAGACCTGTTTACCAGCTGTGTTATCAATGATACGGCACTCTCTGATGTTCAACGAATACATTTTCTTAATTGTAGTCTTCGTGGCAGCGCGGCAAGTCTATTAAGAAACATTAGGATTAGCGGAAATAATTTTCATATTGCATGGGACATCTTAAAAGGCCGTTACGACAACAAACGCAAGCTTGTTAAGCAGTATCTTCGTGACATTCTGAATTTACCGCCGATGGCGAATGAGTCAGCAGTGGGTGTACGTCAGATTCTTGATGGAATCACTGAAGCTGTTCGCGCTTTACAGCAGTTAGGGCGGCCCACAGACAATTGGGACGACTGGCTGGTTCTACTTGTGACTGAAAAACTGGATCCTCTCATCATTAAAGATTGGGAAACGTCACTTAAAAGCCCAAACTCTATTCCAACGTATGAAGAGCTTGAAAAGTTTTTGGAAAGCCGACTACAAGGACTTGAAGCCATGGGAGCATGCTCTCTACCGAAGCAAAAGGAACACAACCAAAAACAGTCAACAAAGGTCCAACCGGTTCGCAGTCACCAAGCAAATGTCATTCGATGTCCAAGTTGTTCTGGTAAGCACATTTTAATGTTTTGTTCTCAATTCAGAAGTCAAACACCGGCGCAGAGGATGGCATTCGTGAAGAAATCAAAGCTGTGCAAAAATTGTCTTAAAAGTGAACACGTAGATCTGCAGTGTCCATCGGTATACACCTGTTTGAGATGTCACCAAAACCATCACACAATGCTGCACGATAGCATTCAATCTCAAGAGCCCCACGTCAATATCAATCACACGACAACGAAGCACACTTATGATCCCCGTGACCATCAACTCGGCGACACACTGGTCAAACTAGACCCGGTTCTACTGGCTACAGCTCAAATCGGAGTAGGATCTGCAAATGGATATCAGCTGAAACTTCGAGCACTGTTGGACAGTGGGTCTCAGGCATCGTTTATAAGTGAGTATGCCGTCCAACAGCTTCATCTTCGACGAAAACGACTCCTTGTACCGGTAACTGGGATAGGAGGGTCAAGTGTCGGTAAGACAACAGGTCTGGTTCATATCAGGGTAAACTCTCTTAGAGACCCGCATTTTAAAATCGATTGCGGACCATTAATCTTACCACGTTTGGGCCACCTAATGCCCACTTTTCGTATTGCTAGGCAACCATTTTCTGAATTTCTGGAGCTGGATCTGGCCGATCCTCATTTCAATGAGCCTGGATCCATAGACATCATTCTGGGAGCTGACCTGTATGGCTCCTTGCTTTGTGGTGATATCATACAATCATCTGCTGGTGCTCTTGTGGCACAACGCACTCATTTAGGATGGGTTGTTTTCGGACGCTTGCCTGAAAGCACACCTCGAGAGTTAGTCACCAATTTCAGTGCATTTTCACAGACCGAGCTGGCTAATTTAGTTCAGGAAATGTGGAAATTTAACGAGCACGAGGACGTGGAATCTTCCTGCAAGATGACACAAGACGAACTCTGCTGCGAAGAATTCTTTAAACAAACTGTACAACGGACGAGTTCTGGACGCTACGTCATCAAGTACCCGTTTAAGGATTCCCTCGACCGCACCACGTTAGTGGTCTCTAAAGCCGATGCCTACAGGCTTTTTCAACATCAACTACATCGCCTAGACAAGGATGCGAAAATGAGGACAATGTATGAGGCGTTCATGTGGGAATATTTAAGCCTCGGACACATGGAACCTGTTCATGAGGACGTTTCGCCTCAGCAAGTGTGCTACATTCCGCATCATGGCGTTTTTAAGGAATCAAGTTCGACAACTAAGTTAAGAATTGTCTTCAACGCATCTAGGACGTACAAGTCAGGTAGCTCACTCAACGATTGTCTCCATGTGGGTCCAAAACTACAGAGTGAGCTGTCCGCGATAATTCTTAAATGGCGTACACATCGAATTGGCTTCATGGCTGACATTGAAAAGTGTTATAGACAAATACTTGTGCAGCAAGAGGATGCTGACATGCAGCGTATCATATGGAAAGACAAGGAGGGTCATCCAGCGGCTTACCGATTGCTTACTGTCACCTATGGCTTAAACTATTCTCCGTACTTGACGATTAAGGTTCTTCATACCCTGGCCGATGATGAAGGTGCTGATTTTCCGCAAGCTGCTCAAGTCCTTCGGGAGGCATTCTACATGGATGATTGTCTTCATGGAAGCGATACGGTTGAGGCTGCTCAACGACTACTGAAGGAACTTCAGCACTTACTGCAACGAGGTGGGTTCGTGCTGCGAAAGTGGAACTCAAATTCTCCCGAGTTTCTACAAGCTATCCGCACCAACGATCTGCTTAGCGACGCGTGTGAGCTCAATTTGGATCGGGAAACAAAGGCACTTGGGGTCTACTGGTTTTGTCAAACGGACTGCATTGGTTATAAGGTAAACATAGCGGAAGTGTCAGCGGCAATCACAAAACGACAACAACTATCCGACGTGGCCAAAATTTATGATCCAACATGTCTCCTGGCCCCAGTCGTGATAAAAAAAAATTATCTGTCAACAACTTTGGCTGTCTGGTATCTCTTGGGATGAACCGCTTCCGGAACCCCATCAGCAGAATTGGATAAAGTTTCGAAAGGAACTTCCGTTGATAGAAAACATCAAAGTTCCTCGATGGATTTTTACGTCGTGGGATGCCGGTAGCCACCAACTGCATGTCTTTTCGGATGCATCTACGTCTGCCTATGCTGCCGTGGCCTACCTGCGGGTCCAAACATGTGAGATTGAATTTAAAGTGTCGATACTTATGGCCAAAACTTAAGTAGCGCCTTTAAAGAAACTCACAGTTCCATGTTTGGAACTCAACGCAGCGCTTCTTGCGTCCAAAGTAACCGCGAAGGTTCTAGATACCCTAAAATTACCATCTGTGAGTTCATACTGCTGGTCAGACTCAAGGACAACTCTAAGCTGGATTCGATCAAACCCTGGGAAACATAAACAATACGTGGCCAACCGGATCACAAAAATCCAAGAACTGACATCTATTGACTGCTGGAGGTATGTGCCAACAAAAAGTAACCCGGCTGACGTAGCCTCTCGTGGCATTTACCCTTCCCAACTTAGCGAGCTTGACATTTGGTGATCTGGTCCAGAATGGCTACAAAAGAATGAAAGTGCATGGCCGACACAAAATTTTGAATTGAATCAGGAACCGGAGGTCACAGCACTTCTTACTACACAAGATCCTTCCAAATTAAACGAAGATGTGGGAGCACTGAACCTACTCTACAAATACTCCGACGTCGACACTCTGATTGGAGTAACATGCTGGTGTTTTCGTTTTATTGATGCGAGGCTAAAGCGACCACACTCTAAAACATCTTGGTGTACAGCTTCTGAAAGACGTCTGGCCTTAGAGTTTTGGATAAGGTATATTCAAAAAATACATTTTAATAATGAAATTTCTTGTCTCTTTCAAGGCAAACCTCTCAGTTCACGAAGCAAGCTACTTAAGCTTAATCCAATGATCGATGACTCTAACATCATGCGATTGAATGGTCGATTGAAAAATGCTTTCCTACCTGTTTCTGAACGATTTCCTATCATTCTGCCGAAGGAGAATCGACTCTGTACGCTGCTTATTGCCAAGGCACATAAATCTACTATGCATGGTGGAACGCAAGCAACTCTTAATTTTCTCCGAAGGCGTTTTTGGATAATCGATGGCCGTTCTTCAATACAAAAGCACATTCATCGATGTGTTGTATGTGTCCGTAACAAACAGCAAACGTCAACCCAAATTATGGGCAGCCTTCCAACTCCCCGTTGTACAGCTGCACGTGCGTTCAAGCATTGTGGGTTGGACTATGGCGGCCCCTATCCGATCCGCACAACGAAAGGCCGTGGTCACCACAGTTACAAGGGATGGGTCGCGGTGTTTTTTTGCGACACTTTTTTGCTCAACGCGGGTACAGCTCTGACATCTATAGCGACTGTGCAACGACGTTTGTTGGTGCCAAGGCAGTTCTGAAGGATGACCTTGCAGCTTATCGAGAGCAGATAGAAGAGGGTGCACGATCCGTGGCTTGTCATGGTGTATCATGGCATTTCATCCCCCCAGGCTCGCCAAACTTTGGAGGAATATGGGAGGCTGGCATAAAGAGCATGAAGCATCACCTAAAACGAACCATCGGGGAAGCAACGTTGACCTTCGAGGAGTTCTATACAGTCCTCAAACAAGTTGAAGCTGTACTTAATTCGAGGCCTCTGTCAGCTTTGTCTGATGATCCCACAGACCTAGCAGCCTTGACCCCTGAGCATTTCTTGGTGGGCGGTCCCATCACTGCGACTCCTGAGCCGAACTTACTTGACACCAAAACAGGCAGACTAACACGCTGGAGACAGTTTCAACAGATGCAACAGGATTTTTGGAAGAGATGGAGTTGTGAGTATTTGCACGAGCTCCAAGTGAGAGGCAAATGGCGACAAATCAAAAGCAACATTAAAGTGGGCGACCTCGTTCTGCTGCGAGATGAACGAACACCACCCACTCAATGGCCATTGGGTCGGGTATTGAAAGTGCATGCTGGAGAAGACAACTTTGTACGAGTCGCTACAATTCGCACACAATCATCGATATTAAAACGCGCAATTTCAAAGTTGGTTGTGTCACAATCACTGGACGAGGTGGGCGGAATGTTGAGAAGTACTCCAACGTGACAACATGGCAACTCTTACATTGCGTCAAAATAAACTTCATTTTGTATTTTTTTTGTATTTCTTTAACGAAATATCCTCCCGACGTGTGACATTGATTATATAATAAAACGTGGTCGATACCAATTGAAAAAAAGGTTAAAATAGTTAGTTTTGGTTCCTTGTGTTCTTTTTTACGCTTTACATCGCTTTAAACACTAACAAATCTATATATATATTTGAAATTAAAATCTGGATATTCTTTTTCAACTTTATTTTTCGTAACGTTTCTAGAAATTAACAATATATAGTATTCTAAATACTCTAAGATGTTTAATTTTGAAAAATAATTATTTATACATTAATTTTTATTGTTATTGGTTATTTATTCTTGAACGTAGATAAATACTCAATCTTTTACCCTTTGGATTTTCAATTATTAATTTTTAAAATCATTTCTTTTAAAGCTTTTAAGAACGAATCACAACTAAGTGCGCCAAAAACAGATAGAGATATTTGATCATGCAGCATTTCCGCAATCAGTGAAAATACGGACTAAACTCTACCTTAGGTTATTTTTATGCACTTGTTTGTTTTCGATTATAACCTTTGTTCCCCGATCTTCTTGTACTTTTTTTCAACGTAAAGTTTTCTAAACTTATTACCAATTCGCTTGTTAGTTCGTACATAAACTTTGTCTCCTGGTTTATATGTGTGTGTTTTTTTGTTCTTACTGTGGTATCTTAAGTCTGTGTCCTGTGCCTGTTTTATTTTATTCCTAATTGTATTCTGTAATGCTGGTGTACTTGAATGTATTAAATCGATCGGTCTTTGATTCGTGACTGAATGGATGGTCTTGTTATATTTCACTGTAGATAGTAAAATTAGTTCATTTGTGTCACTTATACCCTGATCTAATTTGATACACCTTGCGATTTCAGTTAAAGTGCTATGAAATCGTTCAACCTGCCCATTAGATTTGCTGTGTAGAGGAGGAACGGCGAAAATATCTATTTTAAAATGATCCCTTAGTAAAGTTTTTATAGTCTGTGAGTTTAGCGATTTTTCATTGTCGCAGACAATCGTTTTCGTGGCCTTAAAAGTTAAGGATTTCGAGCAAAGGCTCTTTGACATCAACTATTGCACGAGATTTTATTGGAAATACTGCTGCGAATTTCGAAAACTTATCCAGGCATGTTAGAAAATGCAACTTATCCGTGGAGTAAATATCGACATGCAATATTTCACCTGTGCAATATGGTTTAGGAGTTTTTCCAATTTTTGCTCTTGGTGGGTGGCGCTGATATTTAGCTTCGTTACAAATTGTGCAATTCGAAATTATTTCCTTTAACTTTTTGCGGATGTCGGGGAAGAAGTAGTCTCGAAGAATTTGTTGAGTATTCTCGCGCAGGGATCGATGATTTCGATTATGTTCTACAACGAGAATTTCTTTCTGGTCATTTTCATTAAAAATATCTATCACAAATTTTTCCGAATGGATAAATTTGGTAGATGGAAACATTTTAAGCAGATTATCCTGAATTTCCGCAAGGGTATGTAGGTCACAAAGGATACCGTTTACGACATTAGGATTAATGACCTGTTTGAGTATTTTGAATAATTCCTTAAGGCTGCTAAATGTGATTATATGCCTGCACTTTTTTCTAAATATAATTTTCGTAATTCTCCTATTATCCGAGCCTTTATTGAGGAAAATCTGATTCCTGAAGCAGTTAATAGGGTTTTCTACTGTACGGATCGTTTTGGTCAAAGACTCTTCACTGTGTATTGTTGCGCGATTCCGATTCATTCATATGTTCCATAATATTAATATGTTGTCGGGATAGTGCATCCGCAACATGGTTTTCCTTTCCTGGTTTATAAAAAAATGTTGGGGAAAATTCTTCCACAAAGGCCTTCCATCTTTTTATTTTGGTGTTGGGATTCTTATCTGATATGGCAAAAGTCAAAGGCTGATGATCTGTAAATATATTTAGTTGTTTAACGCCATATAAATAGTTGCGAAGATTTCGCAAGGACCAAACTATAGCGAGAAGTTCCCGTTCGTTTGTGGCGTAATTCTCTTCAGTTGGAGAAAGAGTCCGAGAGATCATCGTTATTGGCCTTCCATTCTGTGATAAAACAGCACCTAATGCGTAAGCGGACACAACAGTGGTCAAGTCAAAAGGCTTAGAGTAGTCGGTATAGAGAAGAAGAACATCCTCTGATGCTAAAATACTTTTGATTCGATTAAATGCGTTAAGAGCATCTTCATCAAATTCTACAACTATGTTTTAAGATTGCCTTGCGCTGACATTGCCATTTTCCCCACGTAAATACCTTGTCAGCGGCTTTGCGATTTCAGCGTAATCTTTAATGAACCTCCGGTAGTATCCAGAGAGTCCCAAAAAAGAGCATAGACCACGAAGTGTTTTTGGTGTTTCGTATTTAATTATGTCTTTGACTTTCTCAGGGCGGGTTTTGATTCCTCTTGGCGAAACCATGAAACCTAAAAACTCAACTTCGTCCCTAAAGAATTTGGACCTCTCGGGCGAAACACGCATATTGGCCTCATATAATTTTAACAGGATCCTATCTACATCTTTAAGATGCTGTTGCTTCGTTTTGGAAAAAACAATTACGTCGTCAATATATACGTGGCAACAATTGCCAATTTCTTCCCTGAGAACATCATCAATGGCTCTCTGCAAAATGCTAGGCGCATTTTTTAGCCCAAACGGCAACCTGCAAAATTCATATTTGCCATTGTTTACAGAGAAGGCAGTTTTTTCCCTATCGTTTTCGGAAAGCTTAATCTGATGAAATCCAGATTTCAAATCTAAAGTTGTAAAAAATGAAGATTTGCCCAAATTAGCGAGAATAACTGATGGATCTGGGATTGGGTATTTGTCATTCGTTGTTTTTGCATTCAGTTTTCTAAAATCAATTACCAGCCGCATCTTCCGATTTCCATCATCATCAAAAACTTTTTTATCAACAACCCAAATGGGGTTATTATATGGCGAACGTGATGGTCTTATAATGCCGTCCTTAAGAAGATCGGAAATCTCTTTGTTGATAAATTGAGCAGATGCCATTGGATAGGGGTAAGCTCGCGAATTTACTGGCTCATTGTGTAATGTCCTGATGGTGGCGACAATGTTGGTGTTAAATGGCAAGGATTCGTCCGGGTCGGCAAAAACGTTATACCTATTTCTTATCATGCATGCAAATTTTGTTCGAACATCTGAGGGTATCTTTTTAGTGTCTATCGAGGTATGATTTACATCTCTACAGAAGAAAAACGAAAGTCTCTCTTCTCCGCCCTCATATTTAATGAGCCCATTTTCTAAATCCAATTTTGCTCTAATCTCATGCAAAAAGTCACATCCGATGATACCATCGAAAGTATCCAGGTGAGGAAGAATAAAAAATGTAGATTTTTTATTAAATAAACTCATGACACATTTAAATTTAATTTGGTTAGATCCGTGCAGGGATTTAACAATAAATAGAGTATCTAGTGGTTTAATTCCCCTAAGGTTGCTGATATTTTTTACATAATTTTTTCCTGCACCTGTATCTATAAGAAGTTTTATTACCTTCCCCCCCTAATGTTCTACTTATGTATGGTAGGAGGGACTTTCCCCTAAAAAATTTATTTCCTCTATTGTTTCGATATCATTGTTTTCATTGTTTTCACGTGCATATGAACATGACGGCTCATCATGTTTATCAAAATAATGGTAAGTATCATTGTTATAGTACCGTTCATAGTGTATTGTGTCTTGTTCTATTGGCCGGTCTTGAACAAGATTGTTAACTCTTTGCATTTTGGGAGGTGGTTGTCGTGTAGATTCGTTCTTTTTTATTGATGTTCTGTTATGGAAATATTTATCTGAAGGTCCTGAACGTTTTATGGGTAGCCTGTTGTTCGTGTGGGTATTGTCATAGTGATTATTGTATGGTTTTTGAAATGTATTCATGGGGTTCTGTATAGGATCTGGTCTATGAGTCTTATATCGAGATGTTGAAGGGTCTATTTCCATTGGTTGTACTCTGTGCTGTTGCGACTGCTCCCGTATATAATGAGGGGAATTTAGTGAGTCATATTTACGAGTATAGTGCGTCTGGTTCAGTGTATTGGAAGATCGTTCCTGGTAGTTCGCAAATGCGCTCGCGAACATATAACGCATTTGATTTGCTTCTAATTCTTGCGCAAGAGCTAACGCACTTGGCATATCTACAGGTCGGGACGAAAATAAAACAGCACACATTGGTTTTCGCAATCCAGAAACAAAGGTTCTTAGTGCATCATCCCTATATTTTCTATTAAGTGAATCAATGGTCTCAGTGTTACCTTCATGTGTCATTATGGTTTTATTGACGATTAAAGTCAATTTCCTTTCAATTAAATCATAAAACTCTTCAATAGACAATTTACCCTGTTTAAGAGTCGACATTTTTTGTTCAATCAATCAAGGTAAATTGGTCTCTTATCAGCATAAGTGAAGTCCAATCGACTTATAATTGCCTTGAAATTAAGAAAAGTGTTGAAAGACGAAAGCACTGAATCTGCAGATCCTGAAATTTTGTTGCGGATAATAGCTACTGCTTGGTAATACTTAGAGCTACCTTCGTATTTTTCAAAAAGTGCATGTGCAGCGAAAGCAGCTTGTCGCCATGAAACATACCTTAGTTGATCACC
Organism: Orthonevra nobilis; assembly: GCA_963555765.1. Classification (NCBI taxonomy): domain Eukaryota; kingdom Metazoa; phylum Arthropoda; class Insecta; order Diptera; family Syrphidae; genus Orthonevra; species Orthonevra nobilis. The sequence goes on along the minus strand of OY743226.1, from coordinate 65,965,347 downwards.
ATGAAACTCTGGAAGAGATTTCACGAGATCTAGGGACTCTTCGCACTTTATTTGAGGATTAATCGTGACAGCCTTATACTCGACTACCTTTGACGGAGTTTCTAGGACAGAAAGTCTCTCCGTAAGTTCACTGATTGCGGTTTGAAATGATTGCTCCGTTTGCTCTACTGCAGTTTTAATTGCTACCGTTATAATCGCGCGAAATTGTGCTTCGTACATTTTTAACTTTGAAAAGGGCCTTTTTTTTAAATAATTAACAGTTATTTGATTGTAAATTAACGCGTATTCAAATTCTGTTGTAAATAATATTGCTAATAAGTGTTATATGAACTTAGAACAATTTACAATTGCTACTTTTTCCAAAATTCAATATCTTTAACATACAATATTACAAAGGTTAAACAAACATAGGCATATAAATTTTTAATTTTCGATATATGTATATTTCCCTTAATAATACAGTAACGCAATCCACTTACATGGAATCCGATTTTTTTGAGTTTTTTTTTCTTGATTCAGAGCTTCGATTTTTCCCACTTTGTAACTCGAGCACTCTTTCCAATTTAATAATGTTTTTTTGTTTTTTATTTTTTTTTTATTTTAAACAATTGCTTGTTTTTGCTATGATGTCACAGTATCACTTTTGATATGTAAAAATATTAATTTTGTATGGGTTCTTAGGCGCGGGGTTGAAAGGTGTTCTATTGTTCTTTTATAAGACCTTTGGGAACCAACAAACTCACGTCGCCTCACGTTTGGGCGCCAAATAATAAAACAATAGTTTTTCCTTTTTTTTTCTTTTATTTTAAAGTTCTTAGATATAAAGCTTTCCTATATATGTTTGCCCTTTCCAGTCCGGCTATCTGTGGTCGACTGACTAACTAGCTGGTCAGTTGCTTTTCACAAGCGCTATTTGGGAAAAACAATTTTTTTCTTGACCATTTGCGCAAAAAATTTTTTTTGCACAGCTAGCGGTCTGCATGTGCTTCCATAAAAACACTTGTTCGATTATTGGGTGTTAACTTATATGAGGAGCACTCCTATTAGCAAAGCTTTTGGATCCCGTTTCAAAATCAATGCAATTTAAAAACGCAAATATTTTTGCATGGATTGATTCCATGATTGTTCTGGCATGGGTAAAGGGTAACCTTGCAACAAAAACGACATTTGTGGCAAATAGGGTAGCGGAAATTCAAAATCTTGTACCTACCTAGATATTGGATTTCGAGGGTCTTCAGTGGAAGGGTTCGGGATATCTTATTAACTTCTCAGCAAAAAGAAAAGAATCAGCAATGAAGTTAATCGACACTGACATAGAGACAAACCCGAACACCGAAAATTAAGGAGCCATCATTCTTCAACCACAAATCGACTAACGTGTTTGTAACTGTTGCTCATTTTGTCGTCAACTTCAGCGTAAGTAACCAAGTTCTCTCTGTATTGTCGTGGGGTGCGCCTCACATAGAAACTTTCTATAAACTTTTTAAAATGAATTGTTCGGTGTGTTCTCAGAAAATTGATCGCAATTGCTTTTTTAAAATAAATTGCAACGACTGCAAGCATTATTTTCACTTCGCGTGCGTTAAGAGGAGGCTGATTTATTTAAATCAAGTGGCAATCCATTTCGGTGCGATAGATGTTCGGTTTTAAGACGCCGTTCTCTGCTGAGTGGTAGTACTGTGGTACTCCAACGCCAAACTACCGCAAATATACAGTAAGTGGAAAAAAGAAATGCAAAATTATCAGCTGATGAGAGCGACGGTGAATGCACTCAAATTGGCAACAACAGAACCTTCTCAGCAATTCCATCGAAAATGTGGGTGTGTCTTATGTCAATGGCACAAACGCAATCAGCAAGGCAAAACAGGTACCATGGTACCAAAACAAGCAAATACTTGTGCGTAAGGTTGAGGGGGGAAAGGTCACTTCTATATAATCTTTTGATGATCTTGCACGAAATTTAGTGCAGTATGCATACATCATGCACCAAATGAATTTTGATACTGACATTATCGATGATTTTTCCACCTCTATACCTTGTTGTACCAATTGTGATAATATTTTTAGGAATAGTGCTTATTGTAATAATAAACTTGTTATTGTTCATCAGAATATCAGAAGTTTGAGAGAAAACTTTTCAATTCTCGTCACACATCTTAATTCTTTTGCGTGCGTTCCGGATATTGTTTTGTATCTGAATTTTGGATATACGACGTTGAAAAAAACGATTATTTCATTCTCCGGTTCAACTTCTTTGCTTATTCAAATGAAAATTACGCTGCTGGTGGTGTTGGTTGTTTGGTCAATGAAAACTACAAGATTATTGATGTCTTGATTTTCTTGATGTGTTGATTTTACGAGTGCTGATGTTCTAAATGTTTCATTTGCTATTAATCGTGAAATATATGTTTTCGGTTTTGTTAGAAAAGGAAAATTCCAAAAACCTTATTATTGTAGGAGATTTCAATATTAACATTTTGGAGAATAGTGATGCGGTAACTAGTTACCTTGCATTACTAGCTTCGCATGGACTTTCATGTCTTATCACTGAGCCCACTCGGACTGTTTCGGGTAGTTGTCTGGACCAAATTTATGGACGTTTAAGAAATTTTGCGGTTAGTGGGTGCGAGAAATGCATTTACGACCTAGGGATTACTGACCACTCTTTTACGGGACTCTTAGTTAATATATCAAATAGAAAGGATTATAAAACTTCCGAATCTCCTCAAAGAAAAATGAAAATAATCTTCAGGAAGCTTAAAAATCAGCTTGTTTATGAGTATTGGGAAAATGTTTACACCAATAGTGATGCATCTACTGCTAATAAAGCATTCATTGATTCCATCAGTAAGCAGGTTTAGGTTGTTCCTCACTTCTGCCCCCCAAAAGGACGTTTAAAAGAATTAAACCTTGGATATCGCTGCCATTGTTAAAAAAGTTTATAAGAAAAAATAAGCTGAGATTAAAATGCAATGAGTATCCCGATAACTTGGGTCTTTGTACGAGTTATACGAAATTATGCGTGGAACTTAAAAAGGAGATTCCGATTTGTCGTGTGCCTTCTACCGTGCTCAATTTAGCTCAGCAAAGGGAAACCTGAAAAATGAATGGAAGATAGTAAAAAGTATACTAAATAAATCAAGGTTTTCAAAAAAACCTATTGTGTTACGTGTCGATGACCATGTTTTGTCTGATAAGCGTGCTGTTGCTGATGCATTTAATTCGTATTTTGCCAATATAGGCTGTGGTTTACAACCTTGTTCAGTCCAATCATCTTGTTCTCTTTTTGTCTGTCCGTTTGTGCTGAACCATTGCAATGTGTTAGTTTTGTTTTCCAACCTATAACGCCTCTTGAAATCCTAAATATTATTGGTACCTTAAATAAATCGAATGCGTGAGATGCTGATGGCATCTGTAACTTTGTCCTTAAAAAAATTGGTTGTTTCACAGTGGATGTCTTGGCCTATATTTTTAATCGTTGCGTGCTTGCAGGAGTCATTCCTGATGACCTCAAATGCGCAGATGTCATACCACTGCTTAAAAAAGATTTTACTTCAGAGATCTTCAACTATAGACCCATTTCACTCCTTCCAACCATAAGCAAAATTTTTGAAAAACTTATGAAAAATAGGATAGTCAGCTTCTTAACCAAAACAAAGTTCGTCAATCCTGTCCAATTTGGATTTCAAAAAGGAAAGTCGACGGAAGATGCACTTTTACAGTATTGTTCTCAAATTATGTCACACTTCGATGAGAAAAAAAGCACGGCTGGTCTATTTATTGATATAACCAAAGCTTTCGATATAGTTAACCACAGCATATTGTTGAGAAAACTGGAAAATGCTGGTTTCCGTGGATTTATCCTTAATTGGTTCAGGTCTTATCTGGACAGTAGGTCGCAAAGAGTTAAAATAGATGACATTAGAAGCGAAACTTAGTTCTGTAATCTGGGCCTTGAGGAGGCTCGGTTTTGGGTCCAATCCTATTTTAAATCTACATAAACTCTGTATTTGATCTTAAACTTAGAGGGAATTTGCGGATGACATAGGTTTATCTTTTGGCCTAAACAGTCCTTTGGACCTGGTATCGGATATCAATTGGGATCTAAATTTATTGAGGCACTGGTTTGCAACACACAACTTAGTCTTAAGCTCCAAAACTAAAATAATGTTTTTTAACTTATCATCCGCGCCCACACTGGAGGCAAATGTTTACTTCCACGCACCTGAGCGTAAAAAATACAAACATACATTTACTTTTTGCGTAATGTATGCTCAACTAAACTGCTAAACTCTACCTAAATAAAATACAACCGCTGCTAATTTTGAAAAAATATATTTTAAGGAAAATTTGTCATAAACCTGGTAGATATCCAAGCTTTCATTTGTTCTGCGACCATAATATCCTTCCAGTTCGTCACTTGTATTGTCTTAAAGTGTTAAAAACGTTTTCAATGAAGTCCGGCAACCGTTACTTTAGTCTTATTTCAAATTGTAATATATGGGGAAACCTCTCGAACGTGTTATCTGTACCTTTTTTTTCCGTACCACTGCGTATCGTAATTTCTTTTCTGTTCTTTCTCACCGGTTGTTTAATAAACTCCCACTGTCGATCAGGGCAATATCAATACCTGGAACGTTTATGAAATGCACCAAAATATGGATTTTCGGTCTCAACTATGTCGATTTAGAATCTCTACTTTCTTAAATTCTGGTATGATTGTATCTTTTGCTTATTTTTTTTTATTTTCCCGTTTGCTTTTTGCTTTTACTTTTATTATTTTATGCTGCATCATTTAACAATTGCTTTGAATTTTAAATGAATTTTACATTTTTCATGAACTAATTTTTATTTAATATTTTGTATGAAGTTGCTTTTTGAGGGTCGCCCCACCCAAAACATATTTGTTTTATTTATTGATTGAAATGGCATTTGACACTATTTTTATTTTTATTTTAAATTAAAATATAAAATGTCATTAACTTTTCTTATTTTTTATTCTATGACATAATTATTGTATATATATTAAATTTGTATCTAAAAATTCATAAGAAAAGAATAAAATAAACAATAAAAAAAAGCAATCAATTATTTTCAAAATTCTCAACTCTGAATCGACTTGTACTATTTTAAAGGAACAACACAATTTTACACGATTGATCGTCAAAGATATACATCACCGTACACTTCATGGAGGTCAGCAGCTTATGATGGCTGAAATACGAACCAATTGCTGGATCACTTATTAAAAAAGGCTTTTTAAATCAACGATTAATAAATGCATTAGATGCTACAGGTATACTGCAAAGATGCAACAACAAATCATGGGAAGTCTTCCCGCCGAGAGAGTAACAATATCAAGAGCGTTTGTCAACACAAGTGTTGACTACGCAGGCCCGGTCGAAATTAAACTCTGGAGGGGTGGGTGTAACAAAATTGTGAAAGGATATATAGCAGTGTTTGTTTGCCTAGCAACAAAGGCTATACACTAAGAATTAGTCAGCGATGTAAGCGCAGCCGCATTCATCGCAGCATTTCAAAGATTTGTGTCACGAAGAGGAATGTGCACAAACATTTTTAGTGATTGCAGCACAAATTTAATAGGGGCGAACACTGAATTAAGAAAAAACAGCAAATTAATTTCAGCTAAGTGGTCAGCTGAAGTATCTTGCCAAACTAAACATCAATTGGCACTTTAATCCCCAAGCATCACCACATTTTGGAGGCTCAATTTCGAGGAATATACGACCGTGCTAACACAAGTCGAAGTTTGCCTTAATTCAAGACCTTTATGTCCGATGACGTCTGACCCAGACGACTTGTCAATACTAACTCCGGGTCACTTTTTAGTCGGAGGTTCACTCGTAACACTTGCCCCTCGAAACTTGCAAGATAAGAATATATCAAACTTAGACACATGTTCATAACGTCCAAAAAACTCTGTTCTCAAACGCCATATCGTAAAATTATCCCCCTTGCCAATTATGAACTAAAAAAAAAAAAAAATAGCATCTCCAGTGAACTATGAACTATGAAATTAATTAGTTTAATAATCTTATTTAAATGAACTTAATATAATGAACCCTAAAATATGAATTTCTAAACAAATAAAAAAAACTGATAACAATAACTTTTAATATATTACTATCTATAAAACAAATTAAATCACTGAAAATAACCCGCCAAAACAAACTTAAATATCGCCTTGCACCTGGAATACACTACAGGTGTAAGGCATTGCCCACTCCAAACAACATTTTGATGCTTTCAACTTTGATCAAAGCTAACTATTAATTTTTTTTAGCTTCCTTAGAAATAATCGAAGGCTAATGCTTTTATTTTGATATTTTTACATAACACCAATTTTGTGAGGAAGTTAAAGTGGTACCAAGGCAGAGGACGAAAGTAAGTTAATCAGCAAAAACATAGAATCTGATATTTAAGGGGAAAACAACTCACTTAAAATGTAAGGTGTAAATGTATATGTATTAATGCTACATTTATTAACTTCCCATCAGGAAGTTATTGTAATCGGTCCGATTTTCGAAATTCAAAATTTTTACATTTCTCCACGTTTGGCGGTCCCAGTAGTCGGATTCCATGATTTTTAGAAAGATGTCTGTGTGTGTGTGTGTACGTACGTACGTTTGTGCGGATTCTTTCGTACAGCCTAACTCGAGAACAAATCAAGCTATCGAAGTCAAATTGGTTTCATTCGAAGCGTGTGTGCATAAAGATCACCTGAAAAGCTTTTGGGTGGTTTGAATTTTATGACGAAAAAACTGTCTAAAAAGGGACAATTTGACTTCTTCACTTAAAATTAATTTAGTTTTCCAATAAAAAAAGTTCAAAATTAATTAAATTTATAGTTTATAGCTACCATATCAGATAAAAAAATATGCATAAATATATACACTGCCGTTCATAAGTTTCCGGACAAATTCATATAAAATTTTTTTTTTGTTCAATTTCAATTCCAAAAGTTTCATCAATGCTATGTTTATTTAGCCAATTGACTAAACTAAGTAAGTTACTAACTATAGAGACTACCAAAAAGACTAAAACAATTTTTATTTGAGGCCATTTCATACATTGATATGCCCCTTTCTCTATTTCCTGATCCAAATTTCCACGGAAGTTCTTCGAAAATTGTTTCTGAAATGTGAATCCTTTAAGTCTTTCCCATTTTGCAAGACTCAGAGTGACGTCTCCAACACTGACACATGAAAATAACCTTAGAAAATTATGGAGCCACCAGTTTTTATGTTCAAAACCTGCTCGACTGAAGCTTGACGCTTTTTTATAGTTATAATATATTAGCAAAAAGAAGCTCATGGCGCAAATTATATGAGGTAATTGAATTTAAAGCAAAAGCATCAAGAGAAACCTTAATGACAAGGTTAAAACACATGGATAAAACTGCATTATTCGTATATTGCAAGGAAGACCATAACATCCGATTTAGTTTGTTTTCCACTGTTGTGGTTTCTTATCATGTACCCAATCCTGGAGGTCTTTCCAGAAAATGACACAGAGATAAAAAAATCTCTCGGAATCGGCGTGGAAAATCTTATCAAAATCTGCAAAGAAAACTGGACTGAGTATGAGCCAAATATTTATTTACCAGGCAGAAAAAGATCCTTTGCTGAGCAGTTACCAGCTCGGAAAGAAGAGGTGGTGGAAATCTCTGGATTAAATGTATGTACTTTTGAACCCTTTCAAAAAGGACATAAAGTTAATCACGCCTTAATATTCCGACCAGTGGTTAATATCTTCCAAAGAAAAGCAATCAAACAAATTTGATTGATTAAAAATAATTCCAAAAAATCATGAAGTTGAGATAAGCAGTAGGTCCTCAAACTATTAAAATATGAATCCCTATAAACAGAGTTCTTACAAAATGTAATACTTTTGAAACTAAGCTATATAATATTTGATAATTCTGACTGTCTGATTTATAACACTTTATTGAAGAAGTTGATAAACAACTGCCAAAAGCAAATACAAATTCAACTTCCAATGCTAAAGTTGTTGTTATGAAATCGGTTTTTGCAACTCTAAATTTAAAATATCTTATCTTCACGTTGAGTTGGATACTCTTGGAAGGATGACTGGCTAAGATTTTGGGTCGTTGGTCCTATATTACAGTCGAAAATGCTTTCATTGAGTCGTTTCATGCAAGCCATGGACAGCCAGCCAGCAAAAACAATTATCTCAAGGTTACACACCCCAAACCGAAGCCTGCAAAATTCGAAATGGAAATATCATAGTAGAATTGCAGTCAATGCTGAGGACATGGAAGAACCAACAATGCCATCTACCTGACCTAGACGAAGTACAGATAGCAAGATAGAATTTCTTAAAGCGGCGGCGATGACTTAGTTGGGAATATGCACCAACTCATCTGCAAAACATGGTCAGAAGAAAGCATGCGAGATGAATGGGATCTCAGTATTGGTTGCCCAATCCTGAAGGAAGGAAGCCAATTATAGAGGTATCGTATTAATGTGGTTTTCGACCAGAAAAGTCCACCTAAACCAAATATTAACGTAACGGCAGATCTTGGAAAAAACCCAGGAGCGCCAAGTCAGTACGCACCACCTTTTCATCAATTTCAAGGTTGGTTTTGGTGTCTGTTTCGTCCACAGAGACGAGATTTATGAAGTCATGTCTAGGTTTGGCATTCCTGCCAAGCTCGTACTTTTGTGCAGGATGGCGATGGAGAAATCAAGCTTCTCCATTGAGGTCGGCAAAAACGTCATCGACCCACTTGATGTCAAACAACATTTTAGACAAGGTGATGCACTGTCATGCGATTTCTTCAACATCATACTCGGGACAATAGTGCAAAAGAACCTTGTCAATGCGAGAAGGCAAAAAGAGGCATACTATATGCTGTCATAAAGAAAGACCAAACCCCAGAACGTTAACATAAACAGCTATAACTTTGGAGTAATTGGGGCTTTGTCTATCTTGGCTCCGCTATAAATATAGATAATAACATCAGCTCTGCCATCAAACGAAGAATACCTCCGGCTATTACAGCTATGCCCTGTTTCGAAGATCTGAAGTGTCGCTCTATGAGACCAATATCATCCCCGTCCTACTATGTGGTGTAGAAGCATGAATACTTTCAAAAGCGGATGAAGGCCCCGTTGTTTCGAGAGAAAAGTGTCTTTGTCCCATCTGCATTGACGATGAGTGGAGGAGAAGATTCAACAACCAATTGACTTAGCCAAAAGGATTAAATACCAATGCTACGTGAACTGTAACGCCACCTCAAGTTAATTATTAAATGATTAATGACAAAAAAAGTCCAACCAGCTATCATATTTAAGAAAAAACGGTAAAAATTATTTTAAATTATATTAAGTTATTTCTGCAGTCAAACTAAAAATCTAATTTTCTTTTAGTATCATAGAAAGGTAACTCAATCAGAAAAAAAGTATTTCCAAATTGAAATATGTAAATCTATCATTGTTAAATACGCAATTCGTATTTTTAGTGATCCAAAAACGAAAATATATACTAGTATATGGTATTCCTCAAGGGCAGCTAAAAATATTTGTATCTTATTTTTAACTTCCCATCAGGCAGTTCTTGTAATCGGTCCGATTTCCGAAATTCAAAATTTTTACATATCTCGACCTTTCGAGGTCCCAGAAGTCGGAATCCATTGTTTTTAGAAAGATGAACGTGTGTGTGTGTGTGTACGACGTACGTTTGTGCGGATTTTTTCGAACAACTAACTCAAGAACAAATTAAGTTGTTGTAATTTGTAAATAATTTGTTGAATTTTAATTCCAAAAGTTTCATCAGCATCATATTTATTTAGCCAATTGACTTAAATAAGTTAGTTATTACCTTTACAAATATACGTTCAGACTAAAACAGTATTAAGTTGAGGCCATTTTATATTTTAAGGTGCCCCTTTCTCTATTTTTTGACCCAAATTTCCACGACAGTGCTTGGAAATTTTTTTCAGAAATGTGAATCCTATTAATCTTTTTTATTTCTCATGATTTCGAATTACGGTACAACACTTGGCACTTGAAAACATCCTTAGAAAATGATGGTGCCATCAGTATTTCTCTTCAAGACCTGCTGTAGCTTGACGCTTTTTTATCTTTAAACCATATTGGTAAAAGAAACTCATGGGGCAACAAACATGAGGCAAATGATTTAGTAGAAATACCATCGAGAGAAATCTAAATGACAAAGCTAAAGCACATAGATAAAATTGCATTACCCGCATATTAAAAAGTCGTATTTTATATGATTCAAAGATGCGAAAACAAATTCTTATCTTAAAGTTGTTGTTGGGAGCAAATTAAATAGCACCTTAATGGTTTTTTTTATCATGAGATGGGAAGTTCATGGTATGGGCAGGTCTACTCGCACCCAAACCAATTTTCATATTATAGTATAAAGGGGTCGTTGACCTCGTATTATGAAAAAGCTGTGTTGAGATAGGTCATGTCGCAACAAACGCCAATAACAGCGAGCAACATCTAGATAGCAACGATCTCACAACTAAATTTGATACATTTGCTCTTTTCAAATCACGTAATTATTTCATTTTGTCATTTTTATTTATTAACTTCCCATCAGGAAGTTCTTGTAATCGGTCCGATTTTCGAAATTCAAAATTTTTACATTTCTCCACGTTTGGCGGTCCCAGTAGTCGGATTCCATGATTTTTAGAAAGATGTCTGTGTGTGTGTGTGTACGTACTTACGTTTGTGCGGATTCTTTCGTACAGTCTAACTCGAGAACAAATCAAGCTATCAAAGCTAAATTGGTTTCATTCGAAGCGTGTGTGCATAAAGATCACCTGAAAAGCTTTTGGTTAAATTTGACAGGGTGGTTTGAATTTTATGACGAAAAAACTGTCAAAAAAAGAGACAATTTGACTTCTTCAATTAAAATCAATTTAGTTTTCCAATAAAAAAAGTTCAAAATTAATTAAATTTATAGTTTATAGCTACCTTATCAGATAAAAAAATTAGCATAAATATATACACTGCCGGTCAAAAGTTTCCGGACATATTCTTATAAATTTTTTTTTTTGCCAAAAGTTTCATCAATATTATGTTTATTTAGCCAATTGACTAAACTAAGTAAGTTACTAACTATAGAGACTAACAAAAAGACTAAAACAGTTTTTAGTTGAGACCATTTCATACATTGATATGCCCCTTTCTCTATTTCCTGATCCAAATTTCCGAATAAAGTTCTTTGAAAATTGTTTCAGAAATGTGAATCCTGTAGGTCTTTCCCATTTTCAAGACTGCAACACTGTTACATGAAAACATACTTAGAAAATTATGTGGTCACCAGTTTTTTTGTTCAAAACCTGCTCGGCTGTAGCTTGACTCTTTTTTATCGGTAGAATATATTAGCAAAAATAAGCTCATGGCGCAAATTACATGAGGCAATTGAATTTAAAGCGAAAGCATCGAGAAAAACCTAAATGAGAAAGTTAAAATACATGGATAAAACTGCATTACTCGTATATTGCAAGGAACACCATAACATCCGATTTAGTTTGTTTTCCACTGTTGCGGTTTCTTATCATGAACCCAATCCTAGAGGTCTTTCCAGAAAATGACAAAGAGATAAAAAAATCTCTCGGAATCGGCGTGGAAAATTCTATCAAAATCTGCAAAGAAAACTGGACTGAATGTGATCCTCTTTAAGTCATATATTTACCAGACAGAAAAAGATCATTTGCTGAGCAGTTACCAGCTCGGAAGGAAGGGGGGTGGAAATTTCTGGATTGAAACTATATATTTTTGAACCCTTTCAAAAAGGACATAAAGCTAATCCTTAATATTCCGAGCAGTGGTTAATTACTTCCAAAGAAAAGCAATCAAACAAATTTGATTGATTAAAAATTATTCCAAAAATACATGAAGTTGAGATAAGCAGTTGGTCCTCAAACTTTTAAACTATGAATCCCTATAAACAGAGTTCTTACAAAATATAATACTTTTGAAACTAAGCTATATAATATTTGATAATTTTGGCTGTCTGATTTATAACACTTTATTGAAGAAGTTGAAAAAAACTGCTAAAAGCAAATACAAATTCAACTTCCAATGTTAAAGTTGTTGTTAATGTAATCGATTTTCGCAGCTCTAAATTTAAAATATCTTATCTTCACGTTGAGTTGGATACTCTTAGAGGGATGACTGGCTAAGATTTTGGTCGTACGTTCGAAAATGCTTTCATTGAGTCGTTTAACGCAAGCCATGGACAGCCAGCCAGCAAAAACAAATGTCTCAAGGTTACACACCCCAAACCGAAGCCTGCAAAATTCGAAATGGAAATATCATTGTAGAATTGCAGTCAATGCTGAGGACATGGAAGAACCAACAATGCCGTCTACCTGACCTAGACGAAGTAGAGATAGCAAGATAGAACTTCTAAAAGCGGTGGCGAGGACTTAGTTGGGAGTATGCACCAACTCATCTGCAATACTATACATGGTCAGAAGAAAGCATGCGAGCATGTCTGTACGCACCACCTTTTCATCAATTTCAAGGTTAGTTTTGGTGTCTGTTTCGTCCACAGAGACGTGATCTATGAAGTCATGTCTAGGTTTGGCATCCCTGCCAAGCTCGTACTTTTGTGCAGGATGGCGATGGAGAAATCAAGCTGCTCTATTGAGGTCAGCAAAGATGTCATCGACCCACTTGATGTCAAACAATAATTTAGACAAGGTGATGCACTGTCATGCGATTTCTTCAACATCATACTTGGGGCAAGAGCGCAAAAGAACCTTGTCAACGCCAGAAGGCAAAAAGAGGCATATGCTGTCATAGAGAAAGACCAAACCCTGATCAGAACGTTACCATAAACAGCTATAAGGCCCCGTTGTTTCGAGAGAAAAGTGTGATTTTTTGTCGCTTCTGCAATGACGGTGAGTGGAGGAGAAGATTCAACAACCAATTGACTTAGCCAAAAGGCTACAATACCAATCCTACGTGGACTGTAACGCCACCTCAAGTTAATAATTAAATGGTTAATGACAAAAAAGTCCAACCAGCTAACATTTTTTAAAAAACGGTAAAAATTAAATTATTTCTGCAGTCAAACTAAAAATCTAATTTTCCTTTAGTATCATAGAAAGGTAACTCAATCAGAAAAAAAGTATTTCCAAACTGAAATATGTTAATCTATCAAACTTTTCAATCTTGTGCACAACATTAGATAAATATTACTAAATGTCCTGTTGTCCTATCACTTAAAAGAATACTTTCGTAAGTAAGTAATTACCGAAATGTTGAATTAAAATTGAACTAGATAAATTTGCTAATGATTCAACTCAATTATTTTTATCTCATACCTTATATTTCAACATGAATTTGTTTCAATTTAGATTTAATTTTTATAATTATATTTTTAATTTATTAGTCTAATATGTTTTAATTCAATTTAACCAATGTATTCTTTACATCGCTAATCTTTCACAGATTTTTATAAGGATTTCTTATTGTGTTAGTATGTACATAATAAGTATACATATAAGTATACGACGCAAATTGTATTTTGTATGATTCAAAGATGCGAAAACAAATATAAACTTACCGGGAGCTAAAAAAATGAGTATCTTAAAGTTGATGTTGGGAGCCAATTAAATAGCACCTTAATGTTTTTTTTATCATGAGATGGGAAGTTCATGGTATGGGCAGGTCTACTCGCACCCAAACCAATTTTTAGTTTTTCATTTTAAAATGCTCATTTACATCCCTTATTTTGACTACAATGTCATGGTTAGTATGTCAATTGACTAGAAAAAACTATACTTTGTTAAATTATTAACTTCCCATCAGGAAGTTCTTGTAATCGGTCCGATTTTCGAAATTCAAAATTTTTACATTTCTCCACGTTTGGCGGTCCCAGTAGTCGGATTCCATGATTTTTAGAAAGATGTCTGTGTGTGTGTGTACGTACGTACGTACGTTTGTGCGGATTCTTTCGTACAGCCTAACTCGAGAACAAATCAAGCTATCGAAGTTGGTTGGAAATTGGTCTCATTCGAAGCGTGTGTGCATAAAGATCACCTGAAAAGCTTTTGGTTAAATTTCACATTGTGGTTTGAATTTTATGACGAAAAAACTGTCAAAAAAAGGGACACTTTGACTTCTTCAATTAAAATCAATTTAGTTTTCCAATAAAAAAAGTTCAAAATTAATTAAATTTATAGTTTATAGGTACCTTATCAGATAAAAAAATATGCATAAATATATACACTGCCGTTCAAAAGTTTCCGGACAAATTCATATACAATTTTTTTTTGTTCAATTTTAATGCCAAAAGTTTCATCAATATTATATTTATTAAGCCAACTGACTAAACTAAGTAAGTTACTAACTGTAGAGACTTCCAAAAAGACTAAAACAGTTTTTAGTTGAGGCCATTTCATACATTGATATGCCCCTTTCTCTATTTCCTGATCCAAATTTTGCACGGAAGTTCTTTGGAAATTGTTTCAGATATGTGAATCCTGTAGGTCTTTCCCATTTTTCAAAACTGAGAGTGACGTCTGCAACACTGACACATGAAAACATCCTTAGAAAATCATGGAGCCACCAGTTTTTTTGTTCAAAACCTGCTCGGCTTTAGCTTGACGCTTTTTTATCGTTATAATATAATGAGCAAAAAGAAGATCATGGCGCAGAAAATGACAGAGATAAAAAAAATCTCTCGGAATCGGCGTGAAAAATCCTATCAAAATCTGCAAAGAAAACTAGACTGAATGTGATCCTCTTTAAGCCATGTATTTACCAGACAGAAAAAGATCCTTTGCTTAACAGTTACCAGCTCAGAAGGAAGAGGTGGTGGAAATCTCTGGATTGAAACTATGTACTTTTGAACCCTTTCAAAAAGGACATAGAGTTAAGCTTTAATATTCCGAGCAGTGGTTAATATCTTCCAAAGAAAAGCAATCAATCAAAATTGATTGATTAAAATAATTCCAAAAATACATGAAGTTGTCTCATTTATAACACTTTATTGAAGAAGTTGAAAAACGACTGCCAAAAGCGAATACAAGCTCAACTTTCAATGTTAAAGTTGTTGTTATGAAATCGATTTTCGCAACTCTAAATTCAAAATATCTTATCTTCACGTTGAGTTGTATACTCTTAGAGGGATGAATGGCTAAGATATTAGGTTGTTGGTCCTATATTACAATCGAAAATGCTTCCATTGAGTCGTTTAATGCAAGCCATTGTCAGCCAGGCAGCAAAAAAAATTATCTCAAGGTTACACACCCCAACCCGAAGCCTGCAAAATTCGAAATGGAAAAATATCATAGTAGAATTGCAGTCAATGCTGAGGACATGGAAGAACCAACAATGCCATCTACCTGACCTAGACGAAGTACAGATAGTAAGATAGAACTTCTAAAAGTGGCGGAGATGACTTAGTTGGGAGTATGCACCAACTCATCTGCAATACATGGTCAGAAGAAAGCATGCGAGATGAATGGAATCTCAGTATTGGTTGCCCAATCCTGAAGGAAGGAAGCCAATTATAGAGGTATCGATCTCCTCAAAATTGTCTTAAACATCTTTTCCGCTGTGTGATGTGAACGTCTGAAGCCGTTCGTCAACAACCTGAAAGGTCCGTATCAATGTTGTTTTCGACCGGAAAGCCCATCATAGACCAAATACTAACATAATGGCAGATCTTGAAAAAAACCCACGAGCTCCAAGTCGGTACGTACCACCTTTTCATCAATTTCAAGGTTGGTTTTGGTTTTTGTTTCGTCCACAAAGACGAGATATATGAAGCCATTTCTGGGTTTGGCATCCCTGCCCAGCTCGTTCTTTTGTGCAGGATGGCGATGGAGGTCACCGTAATCCTGCACAAATTGAGGTCGGCGAAGAGGTCACCGACCCACTTGATGTCAAACAACGTTTTAGACAAGGTGATGCACTGTCATGTGATTTCTTCAACATCATATTTGGGACAATAGTGCAAAAGAACCTTGTCAACATCAGAGGGCAAAAAGAAGCGTATGCTGCCATCAAGATAAACCAAATCCGACGTCTGGGTCAGAACGTTACCTTTGACAGCTATAACTTTGAGGTAGTTAGGGCTTTGTCTATCTTGGCTCGGCTGTAAAAACAGATAATAACACCAGCGCTGAGATCAAACTAAGAATATCTCTGGTTAAGAAAGCTTTGCCCTCTTTCGAAGAACTGAAGTGTCGCTCTATAAGACCCATATCATCCACGACCTACTGTATGGTGCAAAAGCATGGACACTTTCAAAAGCGGATGAAGGCCCCTTAGGTCGTTTCGAGAGAAAAGTGTGATCTTTTGTCCAGTCTGCATTGACGGTGAGTGGAGGAGAAGATTCAACAACGAATTGTATGCTACGAGTTGTATAACCACATCGACATAGACAAAAGGATAAAATACCAAAGCCACGCGGATTGTAACGCCACCTCAAGTTAGTAATTAAATGATTAATGACAAAAAAAGTCTAACCAGCTATCATGTTTAAAAAAAAACGGTAAAAATTATTTTAAATTATATTAAGTTATTTCTGCAGTAAAACTAAAAATCTAATTTGCTTTTAGTTGAAATGTAACTCAATCAGAAAAAAAGTATTTCCAAACAATATTTCAATGTTAATCTATCAATGTTAAATACGCAATTCGTATTTTAAATAAAAAAACGCAAACTTATACGAGTATCCATATTCCGCAAAGGCAGCTTAAAGTATATGTATCTGATCTTTTTGTTTGCATTGCATATGATTAGGAAATGAATGATGTTTTCATATTCCGAATTGAATTTCATGGTGTAGGCAAATAAAATAGCACCTATTTCTTTTGTATCTTGAGATGGGAAGTTCATGGTATGGGCAGGCCTACTCGCACCCAAACCAATTTTATTTCTATTATTCCTCACATGTCGCATTGCAATACGATACATTTTAATTAATATTTTTTTCTTTTTTACCTTGGCTGTTATTTTTCATTCCTTGTTCATTTTCTGTCATTCATATTTTTGTTGCCTAAAGCTTTTTTTATTAACGTCAGCAATAAATTCAATGAATCAATTTTGTATTAG
This sequence comes from Orthonevra nobilis, assembly GCA_963555765.1. Taxonomy (NCBI): domain Eukaryota; kingdom Metazoa; phylum Arthropoda; class Insecta; order Diptera; family Syrphidae; genus Orthonevra; species Orthonevra nobilis. The sequence continues at coordinate 65,948,254 of OY743226.1, read as the reverse complement.
TTTTTCAAATAATGTTATTTTAAGCTAGAATAAGCAAATTTTATGTATAAAAACCGTCGAATAAAATAACACGGTGTGATTCTTTTGTAACCACCGACCTTATTAGACACTGTTTAAATTTTCTGAGTGAGTCTGCTTGGAAACATATAATAAAGTATTTTCTGGTGTTCTGGTATATGTACCGGCAATACCAACGATAGTCACGGTACAAGAACCGAGGTCTATAACACATAATACGAAAATAGCAAATAGCGTATAGCAAAAGAGCTATAAACATTTTGGTGATCCCAACGTGATTAGCGTATTTTGGCTTCCCCCCACCAGTGGTAAGTAACCTTTACGACTAGTCCAATAATAAGAGCGTGTGCCATGGCTATACACTGGTACCTTCAATCAACATAAACAAAATAAGCGTTCACCACGACCATACACTGGAGTCAACAATCAACATTCAACATGACCACGTTAGAGGAATTAACGTCTAGGCAAGCAGATACATCTGCAGAAATCTTGCGCCTTCAGGCAAATGTGAGGAAGGAGCATATAGCTCCTCGGACAACAGAACTGTATGAAGCTCGGCTCAAGCAACTGGGTCAGCTTTGGGAGCACTTCGAAGCAACAGATAGCAATATCCGAACAGATTATGGAGGCGAGTTAGCACATGCGTACTTCACAAGCGGGCAGTACGAATCAGTGCTACAAAGCTATGAAGCTGTAAGGTCTGATATATTATTAAGGCTTGACAGTCTACGGAGGGGCGAACGCGTCACTTCAGTCATCAAACAGGGAGCAGGTGCACCCAGCACCGAGCCCATAATAGATGCAACACAGCAAGAATAAAATGTTCTCCCTATAATACAATGTGCTGTTGATGAGGTTAGAAGCGCAAGGTAGAAAAACTAATAAGAAGTCAACAAGCAACAATGGAAGGGCTGGATAAAGCTTTTCGTGGGATGTTAGATAACACAATCTGGAGGGCCAAGGAATTCTATCAAGTTAAGATAAAATCGATAGAACGCGATTGGGACAACATCCAAAACATCTACGCGGAAATATACGAACATTCCGCGGATCCCATTCTGCATGGCTACGATGTGGTGCAATACTTCGACATGTAAGAGCAAGTGCAGCAGAAGATCATTGAACTATACGAGCTAACAAGTCTAACTCAATAGAGCTCATCCAACACAATGATGCCGGACCCCTTCCGAATACCCTCAGGTTACCAAAGTTTGACGGAGACTATATGAAATGGCGACAATTCCATGATCTATTCATTGAACTAGTGCATAAACAACCGATTGCAGATGTTCAAAAAATCTTTTTTTTAAAAACTATATTAGTTTGATTGGCGAAGCAGAGGAGTTAATAAGCCACAAACGTCAATTCGTTCCTGTGCCGTTCAGTTTCCACTTATGACAAGGGCGTTGTCAGATCTGTCGCAACACTCCCCCCAGGTATGCCCTCAAGAGGGCATAGTCTTTTTGTTAGTCTCTATAGTTAGTAACTTACTTAGTTTAGTCAATTGGCTAAATAAACATAATATTGATGAAACTTTTGGCATTAAAATTGAACAAAAAAAAAATTTATAAGAATATGTCCGGAAACTTTTGACCGGCAGTGTATATATTTATGCTAATTTTTTTATCTGATAAGGTAGCTATAAACTATAAATTTAATTAATTTTGAACTTTTTTTATTGGAAAACTAAATTGATTTTAATTGAAGAAGTCAAATTGTCTCTTTTTTTGACAGTTTTTTCGTCATAAAATTCAAACCACCCTGTCAAATTTAACCAAAAGCTTTTCAGGTGATCTTTATGCACACACGCTTCGAATGAAACCAATTTAGCTTTGATAGCTTGATTTGTTCTCGAGTTAGGCTGTACGAAAGAATCCGCACAAACGTACGTACGTACGTACACACACACACACACAGACATCTTTCTAAAAATCATGGAATCCGACTACTGGGACCGCCAAACGTGGAGAAATGTAAAAATTTTGAAATTCGAAAATCGGACCGATTACAAGAACTTCCTGATGGGAAGTTAATAAATACCGACTGTAAATTAAGAATTTTGTCAATAAAGTTTCAAGATTAAAAGAGAGAAGTTGTTTTTTTAAGCTCCGGGTTCGCGACAGACATAACTGGCGCAGTCGATAGTTCGGTGAAGGTTTTTTTTAAACAAAAATTTTTTTAAGTATTAAGTATAACTAATTGTGAACTTTCTTCGACCGTGGGTTTTGACCCTTCATCACCGAGAGAACCTAATACAGTGTAATAGTGAACTAAACTCTGGAATATATATCTATTTAGATCTTTTAATCTGTAACTATAATATACAAGTGAGCCCGAGCAGATAATAATAGAAAAAATTGGTTTGGGTGGGAGTAGGCCTGCCCATACCATGAACTTCCCATCTCAAGTTACAAAAGAAATATGTGCTATTTTATTCGCCGCCACCATGAAGTTCAATTCGGGTTATGAAAACATTGCGAAAAGATCAGATACATATATTTTTAGCTGCCTTTGAGGAATACCATATACTCGTATATGTTTTCGTATTTTTGGATCATTTCAAATACAAATTGCGTATTTAACATTGATAGATTAACATATTTCAATTTGGAAATACTTTTTTTCTGACTGAGTTTCATTTCTACTAAAAGAAAATTAGATTTTTAGTTTTACTGCAGAAATAACTTAATATAATTTGAAATAATTTTTACCGTTTTTCTTTTTCAATGATAAATGGTTGAACTTTTTAATCATTTAATTACTAACTTGAGGTGGCGTTACAGTCCGCGTAACATGCTATTTTATCCTTCTGGATAAGTCGATGTCGCTGTACAACTCCTAGCATACAGTTCGCTGTTGAATCTTCTCCTCCACTCACAGTCAATGCAGATGGGACAAAAGATTACACTTTTCTCTCGTAACAACCTGAGGGGCCTTCATCCGCTTTTGAAAGTGTACATGCTTCTGCACCATATAGTAGGGCGGGAATAAGATGGGTCTTATAGAGCGATGCTTTAGTTCTTCGAAAGTGGGCTTAGCTTTCTTAACCAGAGGTATTCTTCATTTGATCTCAGTGCTGATGTTATTATCTGTTTTTACAGCGGAGCCAAGATAGATAAAGCCCTAACTACCTCAAAGTTATAGCTGTCTATGGTAACGTTCTGACCAAGACGTCGGATTTGGTTTTTCTTGATGGCAGCATATGCATCTTTTTGCCCGCTTTTGTTGAAGAACCTTTTGCACTATTGTCCAAAGTATGATGTTGAAGAAATCGCAAGACAGTGCATCACCTGGTCTAAAACGTTGTTTGACATCAAGTGGGTCGGTGACGTCTTTGCCGACATTAATTTGTGCAGGATGGCGGTGACCTTAATCGCCATCCTGCACAAAAGTACGAGCTTGGCAGGGATGCCAAATCTAGACATGACTTCATAAATCTCGTCTCTGTGGACGAAACAGACACCAAAACCAACCTTGAAATTGATGAAAACGTGGTGCGTACTGGCGCTCCTGGGTTTTTTCCAAGATCTGCCGTTATGTTAATATTTGGTTTATGGTGAACTTTTCATTTCGAAAACCGCATTAATACGGACCTATCAGGATGTTGACGAACTGCTTCAGACGTTCACATCATACGGCAGAAAAGATGTTAAAGGTAATTTTGAGGAGATTGATACCTCTATAATTGGCTTCCTTCCTTCAGGATTGGGCAATCAATACTGAGATTCCATTCATCTCGCATGCTTTCTTCTGACCATGTATTGCAGATGAGTTGGTGCATACTCCCAACTAAGTCATCGCCACCGCTTTTAGAAGTTCTATTTTGCTATCTGTACTTCTTCTAGGTCAGGTAGATGGCATTGTTGGTTCTTCCATATCCTCAGCATTGTCTGCAATTCTACTATGATATTTCCATTTCGAATTTTGCAGGCTTCGGTTTGGGGTGTGTAACCTTGAGATAATTGTTTTTGCTGGCTGGCTGTCCAAGGCTTGCATTAAACGACTCAATAGAAGCATTTTCGAATGTAATATAGGACCAACGACCCAAAATCTTAGCCAGTCATCCCTCTAAGAGTATCCAACGCAACGTGAAGATAAGATATTTTAAATTTAGAGTTGCGAAAATCGATTTCATAACAACAATTTTACCATTGTAAGTTGAATTTGTATTTGCTTTTGGCAGTTGTTTATCAACTTCTTCAATAAAGTGTTATAAATCAGACAGTCAGAATTATCAAATACTATATAGCTTAGTTTCAAAAGTATTACATTGTAAGAACTCTGTTTATAGGGATTCATATTTTAAAAGTTTGAGGGCCAACTGCTTATATCAACTTCATGTATTTTTGGAATTATTTTTAATAAATCAAATTTGTTTGATTGCTTTTCTTTGGAAGATATTAACCACTGCTCGGAATATTAAGGATTAACTTTATGTCCTTTTTGAAAGGGTTCAAAAGTACATAGTTTCAATCCAGAGATTTCCACCACCTGTTCCTTCCGAGCTGGTAACTGCTCAGCAAATGATCTTTTTCTGTCTGGTAAATATATGGCTTTAAGAGGATCACATTCAGACCAGTTTTCTTTGCACATTTTTATAGGATTTTCCACGCCGATTCCGAGAGATTTTTTTATCTCTGTGTCATTTTCTGTCATCTCTGTGTCATTTTCTGGAAAGACCTCTAGGATTGGGTTCATGATTTAAAACCACAACTGTGGAAAACAAACTAAATCGGATATTATGGTCTTCCTTGCAATATACGAGTAATTCAGTTTTATCCATGTATTTTAACTTTCTCATTTAGGTTTCTCTCGATGCTTTTGCTTTAAATTCAATTGCCTCATGTAATTTGCGCCATGAGCTTCTTTTTGCTAATATATTATAACGATAAAAAAGCGTCAAGCTACAGCCGAGCAGGTTTTGAACAAAAAAACCGGTGGCTCCATAATTTTCTAAGGATGTTTTCATGTGTCAGTGTTGCAGACATCACTCTGAGTCTTGAAAAATGGGAGGATTCACATTTCTGAAACAATTTTCAAAGAAGTTCCGTGGAAATTTGGTTCAGGAAGGAAGGATAGAGAAAGGGGCATATCAATGTATGAAATGGCCTCAACTAAAAACTGTTTTAGTTTTTTTGGTAGTCTCTGTAGTTAGTAAATTACTTAGTTTAGTCAATTGGCTAAATAAACATAATATTGATGAAACTTTTGGCATTAAAATTGAACAAAACAAAAAAAATTTATATGAATTTGTCCGGAAACTTATGAACGGCAGTGTATATATTTATGCATATTTTTTTATCTGATAAGGTAGCTATAAACTATAAATTTAATTAATTTTAAACTTTTTTTAATGGAAAACTAAATTGATTTTGATTTAAGAAGTCAAATTGTCCCTTTTTTGACAGTTTTTTCGTCATAAAATTCAAACCACCCTGTGAAATTTAACCAAAAGCTTTTCAGGTGATCTTTATGCACACACGCTTCGAATGAAACCAATTTGGCTTCGATAGCTTGATTTGTTCTCGAGTTAGGCTGTACGAAAGAATCCGCACAAACATACGTACGTACGTACGTACGTACACACACACACACAGACATCTTTCTAAAAATCATGGAATCCGACTACTGGGACCGCCAAATGTGGAGAAATGTAAAAATTTTGAATTTCGAAAATCGGACCGATTACAAGAACTTCCTGATGGGAAGTTAAAAAGAAAGTAATAAAGAAAACCTGTATTTGAAAAACAAAAAGAAAGAAAAGACTCAAGTGTAAACCCCTCCAAAAACTTCAATTAACATCAGCGAGATATCAACTATCGGCAGGAAGTCATCAGCAAGAATCCAAAAGAAGACTACTACCAACAATGTTCCTGCTAGTTTTTGGGTGCATGTAAGTGTTGCTAATCGTTGTATGCAAACTTCAATTATTCAAACATTATACAATTATTCTGTAAAATAAAAATATATATTAATTAAATGTTGAGCATATTCCATAAAAAATATTGCCTATATTTGTAAATTCATCAACTTTACATCATTCTGTCAAATAAAATTATATATAATAAAAACACAAAAAAATATAAACAATTTTGAGCGTATTTCACAAAACACATTGCTTTTTTTGTAAATTTATCGCGAAATAAATTCTCGAATGACTTAACAACAGAAAGACAAGCAAAAGAGATCAATTTTTTGCTACAATTTACGTAGAATTTCAAAAAGCCTGAACTCCTCCCTGAAGAATCTAACTCCAGTGAGACTCTTAACCTTTCTTCCTCCAGTTCCAACTCCGACACTTTGACCAGCGAACAACCTAACACTTCTGCAGCTCAGAACCCACTGTTAAACCAATCCTTTAATCATAATGACATCTTCAATTCGCTAAGAATTCCAGATGCGATTAAGGACCTCCCAAAATTCGACGGAAATCCCCGTCTTCTTTACGAATTCATAAGTAACGTCGAGGAAATTCTTTTGTATATAAGAGGTACCGACAACACCCCGTATGGCCAAATTTTATTACGGGCCATACGTAACAAAGTCGAAGGGCAAGCCAATGAGGTCCTTAATATGTATGGACATCGCTTATTAGAGATTAACACGGCATAAAACAACAAGCTAAAACAGTGGAATGCTTCTATGGAGAAGTAATAGAGATCCAGTCTGCTTTTTGCAATAATATCCTCATCCACGAAAACGATTCAAATGTTATTAAAGCAAAAAAAGAACTCTACGCCGAAATGTGTCTCAACTCGTTTTTGAGTGGACTCAATGAACCTCTTGGCTCTAGAGTCAGAGCAATGCAACCTAACTCATTGGCTACCGCCTAAACGTGTTGCATAAAAGAACAAAACATCGCGTATCAGAAAATGACCCAATTCACCCGATTCCAACCTTACAACTCAAGTTTCCCTCGCCAATATCCACCCAGACCAAATTTCACACCCCAACAAAATAACTGGCGGCAAAATAATTCAAACCCAAGACCGCCACTTAATAGAGAAAACAATCCAACTTTCCAACAATCATCGTCTCCTAGACCCTTTAGTAGAAACAACAACAATACTCAGTATACCAAATTCCCATACCCAAACCCAATACACAAAATTCAGAAAAAAAACCCTGCTCCTGCTATGAATTCTAACTCAACACAATATACAAGAACAAGACCCAACCCAACCCAACAAACGAGAAATTCAAATGTTAACTTCCAAAAAATCATCGGCTCAAATAATAACTTCCTTCAAAAAATAGATAACCCACAGGAAACTAATAACTCTCACAATAACCCTTTCCAACAATTGGATCGTTATTTAAACACCGACTCGACTAACATTGCAGAGGATGAAAATTTTTCCAATGTAGCCTCAATGACAGGCTACGTGAACGCACAGACACACCCAACCACATTACCTTTTATAAATATCTCCTCACCGTTCGGAAGGCCAATAAGGTTCCTCCTGGACACGGGTGCTCCAGCATCATTCATAAACCCAAAATACATTCCCCATGAAGAACAGCTTATTTGTGAACCGGTCACAATAACAACGGTTTTCAAAAAATATCAACTGAAAACACAAGTCAACAACTGCCAACTTTTACAGAATTCAAACAAGAGGGTATCCTCAAATTCCTTATATTTAGATTTCATAACTTTTTCGACGGCCTCCTTAGCCTGGACACACTTCTCCAATTAAACGCGAAAATAGACCTAGAAAACAGGATCCTTGTCACTAATAACTCAACAATAGAAATCAACCTGAAACAAAATGATTCATCTAAGCAACTAACAATCCCTGCAAATTCCAAAATTCTGGCAAAACTTCCTGTGAACAAGAAAAACGGTGACATTTTAGTGAACTGCTTAGAGCTGAAACCAGAACTCTATATAACGCACGGCCTTTATAGAGCTGAAAACGGACAAAGTATGTTAGAAATAACAAACTATTCAAATCATGACGAAAACATATTTCTAGAAGAGCCTCTACACGCAGAAGAATAAGATTCTGCCAAGTTCATAGAACTAAACAATTGGAATATAGAGTCCAATAAAGACGAAAACACCCCGAAGAAAAATATAACTCATCTTATTCGTACTGACCATCTTAATTCTGAAGAACGAGAACAAATTCTCAAACTATGTAAGCAATACAGTGATATCATATACATCGAAGGCGAACCATTAACCTTCACAAACCAAGTTAAGCACCACCTAAATACAACCGACGATGTACCTATTTACACCAAATCCTATAGGTACCCATTTACACACAAACAAGAAGTTCAAGAACAAATTTCAACGATGTTAGAACAGGGTATAATCCGGCAAAGTTATTCACCCTAGAGCTCTCCGGTCTGGATCGTGCCAAAAAATATGGATGCCAGCGGAAAGCAGAAGTGGAGAATGGTCATTGACTATAGAAAAGTGAATGAAAAAACCATCTCTGACAGATATCCACTTCCTAATATTAGCGAGATATTCAGTACTCTCGACCTGGAAAGTGGCTTTCACCAGATCGAGATGGACCCCAAACACATTTCAAAAACCGCATTCACGGTAGAAAGAGGGCATTATGAATATCTCAGAATGCCCTTTGGGTTAAAAAATGCTCCATCTACTTTCCAACGAGTGATGGATAATGTCCTCAGAGATTTAATCGGCAAAATCTGCCTTGTGTATCTAGATGACATTATCATCTACTCTACTTCGCTCCAAGAACATCTACAGAGCATTAAACTTGTCTTTGAAAAGCTACGCAATTCAAATTTCAAAATACAAATGGACTTATGTGAATTTTTACAGCGGGAAATTGCATTTTTAGGCCATATTATAACACCCGATGGTATTAAGCCCAACCCCAATAAGATACATGCTATTAAAAATTTCCCAATCCCAAAAACTCCCAAAGAAATCAAATCTTTCCTTGGCTTAATTAATTACTACAGGAAATTTATAAAAGACTTGGCTAAACTTACCAAGTCTCTTACTAATTGCCTAAAGAAAGGAGTTACTATTTCGATAGACCAAAACTATATCGAAGCCTTCGAGACTTGTAAAAATCTTTTAACAAATGACCCGATTTTAACCTATCCAGACTTCACCAAATCCTTTATCCTTACAACAGACGCTAGCAACAGTGCACTCGGAGCAGTCCTATCACAAGGCCGAATTGACCGATCAGCCCATATGCTTTGCCAGCCGTACTCTTTCCTCTTCCGAATGCAACTATTCAACTATAGAGAAAGAACTCCTTGCAATTGTGTGGGCTACCAAGTACTTCCGTCCCTACCTCTTCGGTAGGAAGTTTCAAATTGTCACAGACCATAAGCCGCTAATATGGCTTATGAACCTAAAGGAACCGAACTCGAAACTCGTTAGATGGCGGCTTAAGCTCGCAGAGTACGATTTCGAAGTTATATACAAAAAGGGCAAAGCAAATACAAATGCGGATGCCCTAAGCCGCATCGAAATAACCTAGAAGACCTAGAAACAATACACAGTGCACAGGAAAACTTAAACGACGGGATCCCTATAGCCGAACGACCCTTGAATGACTTCAACATACAAGCAATTTTAGAAATCAGCGACAAAGGATCACCAATGGCCGTCGAGACTATCTTCAAAAATAGACAACGACGAACCATACGTAGGCCGACATTCGACGAAAATGAAATGATAAACATACTTTATTTAAGAAATACTTCCCACCTAATAAACTTACTGCCATATATACTTCTGATGAAATCTTCCCTATTATACAATCCACTTTTTCCAAATATTTTTCCCGTAGCAAAGCCTTCCGGTTAGTTAGATTTACAGAGGTTCTGGACGACATACAACAAGTTGATGACCAAGAGAAACTCATTAGAGACTATCATGAGCGGTCAAATCACAGGGGAATTTACGAAACTTATCTCCATTTAAAACGTGAAAATAACAAAAACCCTAAATAATTGCACACAATGCAAATTACTTAAGTACGATCGAAACCCTCCAAAACCGCAATACGTAAAACCCGAAATTCCTCATAAACCTTTAGAAATTGTACACATCGATATTTATTCAATCAACAACAATCAAATTCTCACACTAATCGACAAATTTTCTAGATTCGCTTGCGGCTATACCCTTAAATGCAGAAGTAGTATAACTGTCCTAAAACATTTAAAAAATTACGTAAGCCTTTACGGCATTCTCAAGAAAATTGTGTGACCAAGGCTTAGAGTTTGTCGCAAACATTTTTCCAGAATTCTGCAGACAACATGGAATAAAGTTACACTTTACATCCTTTCAACAAACCTCTAGTAACTCCCCGGTAGAACGACTACATTCAACCTTGGCAGAAATTTACCGACTTATACTCTCAAAACGAAAAGACAACAAACTGACAATCGAACATGAAGAAATCTTATCCGAGACGTTCATAACATACAACAACGCCATTCATTCCATAACAAAATACACGCCTTACGAACTTTTCTTCGGTTGTTTTTCAAAACATTAAAATTCTCAGATGAGCATGATTACCTCCTAAAACTTAATGAATTCCTCGATACACTTTATCCCAAAATACAAGAAAAAGTCGAAGCAATTACAAAATCTAGAATTGAACATCTTAACGAATCAAGGGAAGAGCCAGAAGAAGATCAGGTCGACGATATCGTCTTTAGAAAAGAAGCTAGACGTAACAAACTAACACCCAGGTTTTCAACACATATAGTCAAGAAAAATAACAAAATCACAATACTAACAAAAAAGGATAAAAAGATCCACAAAAGTAAATTAAGGTAAAAAACAAAGAATAACAAATCACTATACCTATCTATCCACCTGCCTATACCTATCTATCTACCTATGAATCTATCTACTCCTTTCATAAAAAAAAAAACATTTTAACATATTTTACATACAATTACAAATATATTCAAATACAGTCAATATATATACAAATACATAAAAAAAACATTATTCTTGTTCTGCGATCCCTACTGCTGGGCACTCCAGAAAATAAAATAAAATACAAATACATATATAGTATATCTAACAAAAAAAAATATATATATATAAAATTTTACAAACAAGTATAAATATTTAATAAATACAATAATGAACTTTGCAATCGGAGCATAGCGCGATTTGCGAAAGTTCTTCTAATTCTGCGATCCCTACTGCTGGGCACCCCAGAAAATAAAACAAAATACACGAACATATATATCTAACAAAACAAAAAAAAAATATATATATAAATTTTTACAAACAATTATAAATATATATAAATGCAATAATGAACTTTGCAATCGGAGCATAGCGCGATTTGCCAAAGTTGTTCTAATTCTGCGATCCCTACTGCTGGGCACTCCAGAAAATATATATAATATTTTATATATATACATATACATATGAAAAAAAAAATTTGCATACCAGATATAAATCGCACATGCAAATGTAGAAAAACATTTATATAAATATAACAAAAAAAAATATTTTAAGACTATCTTTTTCTAAACTCTACATTATTTTCTTTAGCATCCCGTTTATTTCCTCGCAACGAATTGAAATATATAATCGTCCTAAAGACCGCGCTATACTTCCCCTACGATTAGGACCTTCAAGAACTATCACTGACTTCCACAACCTCATCCACATCATTAACCTAGAAGAATACAATTCTAATATCCAACAAATAGCTAGCACTCTCAATAGCTTCGAAAAACAAGGAACAAATATTAACTCTATTGATATAACCAAACACAAGTTGGAAGAACTGAAGAGGAAATTCTTTACAATATACCCTATAGTAAGGGAAAAGAGAGGTCTTTTTAATGGAATAGCTTCCGCTTTCAAATTCATCACAGGGAACATGGATGCACAAGATGCGCAAACAATTAACAAGCAAATAGAACTTATGAATACTAATATCCAAAGCATTACTAACACAATAGAAATTCAAGACACAATTAACTTTGAAATAATAAACAGATTCAAAAATATAACAGACCATATAAACAATGAACAAGAAACTATACAAATATTTTTAGAAAAAACAGCTAATCAAATAAAAAGAGAAGAACACATAATTAAAGAATCACAATACCTCAATAAAATAAATTTCAATATAGATTTACTAACAAACCACATATCTGATATAGCTGAAACAATTATTTTAAGCAAACTCAACGTCATTCCAAAATTCATATTAAGTACTAATGAATTAGAACTAATTCAAGATAAATTAAATAATCAACAGATACGAACCACTTCTACCGACAGTTGTACGAACTCTTAAAGCTACTACAAGGCTACTATAATAATACCAACTTGATATTTGATGTACAAATTCCAAATTTTTCAAAAACAAAATATTTCATGTATCACATAATACCATTACCCATAAATGAAACAAAACTATTAGTTGCGAAACCATTTATTGCGTACAACGAAAAGCATATTCAACATTTTAGCACACCTTGCCCCAAAACCGGCAAGATCTACATTTGCACGCGACCTGACCTAGAGGAAGAAGCACACAAGTCCAGATGCATTGGTAACCTTATGAGCAACCAAATTGCACATTGCACTTTTGACGACGTGGGGAAAATAGAATCAATAACGCAACCTGAACATAATTTCATCCTTTTTACTAATGTGCCACAAGTTTCTTTTAATTCCACTTGCAGTACCAAGACAGGCGAAATTGAAGGGACGGCCCTCTTGCACTTCCAAGGCTGCAACGTAGAGATTAATAACATCCTCTATGAAGACAACGCAAACACCTATAGGGATACGGTACACATCCCACCACCGCCAAGCAGCATCGTCCATGCAACGCATACAGATGACATACTTAATCTGAAGAAACTCCAAGAATATAACTTCCAAACGAAACAGAAGCTCTTCGCTTTGGGTACTGGGACAAAGTTCCTGAAGTATCTAACAGCCACAACAACAGCAGCTGCAGCATCAATCACCATAATTGTTATCATCATCCTGTTGATAGTACTCAAAAGGGAGGTACAGACGACACAACCTCCCGTACTGCGATCATTCGCTCCGGCCCCAACATCTTCACTTTGGCCGTCGCTCTATACCAAGGGGGGTGGAGTTACGGCGGCACATTAACCTCCGCCTTACGCCTCAGCACCCCAGCACACCATATACCCTACATCAGCACATTAACCTCAGCCTTACACCCCAACACATCATACAAGCTCACGACCGCACATTGACCCACAGCACGCTTTCCACCAAATCCACCAAGTCAGCGGAGCTCTGACCTACAATTCATCTATATCATATTCATTTATTGTAAATCAACTAAATAAATTGTGATTGCACAGGTGATTCGCAAACTCAGCGTCTGGCACATTTCCGCCGCAACGAAAAGTTCTGCGAATCACTTTTGCAAGCTTTCAAAATCAAAATTAATAAATACCGATTGTAAATTAAGAATTTTGTCAATAAAGTTTCACGATTAAAAGAGAGAAGTTGTTTTTTTTAAGCTCCGGGTTCACGACAGACATAACTCGCGCTGTTGGTAAAGGACTCATCTGTGGCGGTTGTGGTTTAGCTCGATAATTTAAGCACGATTGACATTTACGGCGTACTTCATTGAGAGCAGTTCTAAGTCTCGGGATCCAGAATTTTTGTCTGATCTCGTTGACTACTGTTTCGTGATTAGCATGATGATACCTGGAATGATAATCAGAAGCAATTAAGGTAGTCAAGTATTCACCTCTAGGCAATATGATTGGATTTTCTCCGTTGCTGAGGGCCACCCTTCCGCCTAATCGAACCAAGCCTTTTTGATCGAGATAAGGGGAGAGCTTATAAAGTGGACTTGATTTTTTTTACATATTTCCCAGTTAATAGCAGTATTATTTCCTCCATGAATGCTTTGGCCTGGGTATCTCTCAGCAAAAAAAACATCTGCTAGTGAAACTTCTTCTTGGTGTGGTGAACGGTGATCCAATGAACACTTACGAATTAAGTCTCACCACTTTTGTGCACAAAAAATTACTGCAACTGTCGCGTTGATTAATTGTTTCCATGATGAGAATCGTTCAGGTCCTATTGATATGAAAGGTTTAAGAATGGATTTAGCATGAAGTCCGACTAATTGCGCTCGAAGTTCTTCATCTGTAGATCCCACATTTGTTTCTGCTATTATTTAAAAAATCTGGAAGTCGTTGCCATTTAGTAGCTTTGTCAGCTACGTTTTCAGCTGTCGGAACCCACCGCCAGGTCGAAGCGTCAGTCAGCTCAAGTATTTCACTTATACGAAAGGCTACAAACTGTCGGTAGCGCCGATGATCGGGACGTATCCAAGCCAGTACAGTACGAGAGTCCGACCAAAATGTTACTTTAGAGTGCTGATAATATTGTTCGTCAAACGTGTTCCCAATACAGCAGCTTGCAGTTCAAGTCGGGGTACTGACATCATCTTGAGAGGGGCTACCTTTTTTTTTGGAGCCAATCAAAACGCAGTTCACAAGGAAACCATCGGTACATCTTAAGTAACATACAGCTGCATATCCATCTTCGCTGGCATCCACAAATGAAAAGACTTCCACATCAGGAAAACGCACAAAACTACCTTCACATAACATCTCGGAATGCTCATTGCTGTCACTTCTGGCATAAATTGGATCCAGCCTAGCCATTTCGTGAACTGTTCGTGAATCTGTTCATCCCAACCGCAACCGGAGCGCCATATGTCTTGGAAAATATTTTTTGCACGCATGACATAAAGTACAAGAAGACCCAGCAATACATCCTCGTCTTTGTAACGTTTCGATATTTTGAAGGCGAAACAGTCATCGGTTGTGGAACACCACATTCCAAGGACTTTTTCCTCTGAGTTGTCGGGATCTGCATTCAAATTAATTGCAATGTCACTAATTTGTGAATTTCAGGCGTCCAGGATAACTTGGGAATTTGAAACCCAGTTACGCATTAGAAAGCCACCTTTAGAGTGAACCAGATGCACCTCACGCACCGGTTTTATAGCTTCCTCCTGAGTGTCAACACTATCCAGCATATCATCGACATAGTGATTTTCGAAGATACACTCTACCGCTCTGCAATATTGCTCTCGAAACTCCTCGGCATTTTTGTTTTTTACAAACTGAGCGCAGCTAGGTAAGCAAGTAGCACCAAAGGTCATAACCTTTGGTGCTACATCGAGCTCTTCGTTTGGCAATAGGAACGCTGTCCAGAAGGAGTATATTTTCGGCCTTCCATAATTGGGTGGTTTCGAAACAATTTCCTGACCTATGATTATCTTTAGACGTCATGTCTCCAGCTCTCGGCCCTACCCCCGGGTTATCTAAACAAAAATAGTTAACAACAGTTTCAAGTAATTTAGCGTTTACCCCATTTTCACACTAGCACATATGAAAGACGTGATGACTTGCTACTTCTTCGCTTGCGGGCTGGCCCTTTATGGTCCAAACTTAGGCAGTTTTTTCGGCTATTTGCTCAAAACTCGATCCTACCCTCGATCGTGCACTCAGTCCCAGCTTGCAATAATTCAGACCACTTAACAATTTCGGAACGGCATCTTCGTAAGAGGTTAGAGGTAGTCCCTTAAGATGGTCGAATTGGGCTTTCAGCTTCTTGAAATTAAGGCTCTGTGATGGAAGGCGCAATTCCCTAACTGTGCGAACATTCCTGAGTGGAAATCTGCAGTTACTCCCAGCAGCCATTTTAAGCAAAGCGGTTCAGGGACTCCCTTCAGATTAAGAGTGTACAAATACATTATATAAAGACACACCCAGAGGCCAATAGCACCGAAATCGAATAAATATAAAAATAAGCAAACGCATGACCTAGCACACGAATGAATGACCTTGATGCAATGAAAGGTAAAAGTGCTGACGCAGCGCGAAGAGCAATAACCGCCAGTCCTCAACATCGAAATGAGCTATTATTATTTTTTTATATTATTATATTATTATAAAGTAATGTTAACGTAGGCAATAAATAGAGTTAAGTTTTTGTATTAATAAGGTATTATGAATACGAATAAATTAATTGAAACCGAAACCACGACGGAGTTAATCTTTCTTTTTCCACAGCGCAGAACTATACCAAGGATTTTTCTGCAATTCAACAACTTTAATTTTAGTAGTTATCCCAAAGATTTTTACTCGTAGCTTGCAATAAACAATGGCCAATCCTCTGGATTGCCAGTAAACTTTAGTTAATCTTTACAAATACCACTGCGCGCTGCCAGCTGCTCACGACTAATGCGACGTGCAGAATTTCGCTCAAGATCCAACGCGGAGACGATAGTTTTATCAATAGGAACGCATGTTGTATTCATTGGAAGAACACCTGGTAATCAAGTTGATACTGAAACATTGTTGGTCTTTGTCGAGCATTGCATCTCCGTGGCAGTGAGTTTTTCGGGGATCTTTTTTAGGTGTGAATCAATGATGGTCTGAGCAGCTGTTGTGCTTTCTGCTCTTGGCGGAGCAGAAGGTACGGTAATTTGCCCGCGACTATCCCTCAGCCAGCTTTCTACCTGCAAACAGCTTGTTTCGTAGTCATCTGATTCCGGACTATCCTCTTCTGCTTCTAATTGTATCAACAGCTCTCTTTGTTTTAACAGCAGGTCTCTCTTTTGTTGCATAACTGAACCGCTGACTAAAAATCATCTGTTGCTCACGGATTAACTGCATTTCAGCGTGCAATCACCGTACGTGGCTTGACGATGCCCTTGAATTTCGCGAACAAGTTGACTTAGCGGCGCAATGGTTTTAGCACAGTTTTTGGCTGGGCAAAGGTCATTGTTGCATGCGGAGTTAGAAGGGAGGATGGTGATCGGATGGACGGAGCAATTTCCCGTAGAGAAAGAGCGTGCACGGGAACTTTGAACAGTATTGTTGACAAATGATTTAAATTGTTCACTGCACTCGTTATCGTTATCGTAGCGATTTACGTCGCTCCATGCAAATACTCGTGTACTTGTCTCCGCACGCACATTGGATTCGAGGGGAATATGTGACTGAGTATTCGGCGCTTACTGTGATTCCGTTATATCAAATGTTAAAGGCGCAGAACATGATCTGCAACTCCAGTTTTGGTGAGCCACAGACGAAGTGACTCCGACGCAAATAAAATGGTACCAACCATCACAGTTGTCACATCTTACCATGCGCATGTTGTCTTCCTTGTAGCACAATAAGCAACTGTAAGAATTTTTCTGTTTTACTGCTTCAGTTGACTTGCGACTTTAAGGCGGCATTTTATAGATTAAGGTAGAAAGAATTTTTAAAATTGTTTGGAGAAGTTGAGAAGTTCTATAATAAATGAAGCAAAGGAAAACGCAAATTAAATTTGAAATGTTCTTTGTACTGTAACTTTATTTAAAAATTCGTGTTTTCTCTCCTGTGTCATTTCTACGTTCGTCTGCCGCAAAGTCCAAATCCAAAAAGGCCGCATGGTCGAAACGTCAATTCGTTCCTGTGCCCTTCAGTTTCCACTTTTGACAAGGGCGTTGCCAGATCTGTCGCAACATAGAGTTTCATTACTATAGAAGTGAAGGGATTCTGGATTTCGGTGCAGACCTGTGCAGTAACGAAGTGCTTTTCGCTCAAAGATTTGAATTTTCTTCATTAGGCTGTCGCATGGGAATTGAACCTGAATCTTTTTCGAAGTGAATTCCTAGAAATTTGACTTTTTGTTTTGGTCGAATGATCGAGTTATCGGGCATGGTCAAGGCAAGGTTCTTGCACTTGGTGGCTTAACCATTGTATGAGGCGGTCCCTAAGTAGATTAGTTCGGTTTTGGTCGTGTTTATTTTTATTCCCCATTTTCGATAGTAGTCCCAGAGTTTAAGGATATGTTCCTCAGCATTGCGGAGAGCTACAGAGGGCATTCTGGAAGAAGAATACTTGACTGAGTCATCCGCGAATAGCAGTGTTGTTGTTTTCTCACAATTTCGTGGGTGGTCATGGGTATGGAAATTGAATAGGGGTGGACCAAGCTTTCTACCTTGCGCTACTCCTGCATGAGTTTCAAAGACCGGTGAAGTAGATGTTCCTACACGAACGCAGAATCTACAATCCGTAAGGAAACTGTGTATGATTTTAATAGTATGGGGAAAATTGAGTCTCATTAGTTTGTATACCAAACCATTGAAGGCAGGAGACTGTGATCTCCTTTTGTTATTTCCAGAAGTTTGCTGAAGTTTGGAAGGAGTGAGATCGGCCTGAATTGCGATGGGAAAGGTTTCAGCTATTTTCCATTTGTTAGGGAAATAGCTGTTATTCACGCAATTATTCAATATAATTGTAAGAAATATGATAGAAGTGGCAGGTAGTTTTTTTTATAATAAAGTTGGAAATTTTATCGGGTCCGGCGGATTTCTTGGCGTGTCCGTTGCGAATCTCGAAAGAGAGATCGGATGGATTAGTGAACTCATCATTACTCAGATTCGAAGTGGAGTTGGGGATGTTGTCTATGAGTTTATCCGTCAAAAATCCCTCAAAAGACTCCCAGTTCATCTTGCGGAAGTCGATAAATTCTTTGTTCTGGGGTATGAGAATGTGGTCAGAGTCGGAAGGAATAGTTTCGCATTTATAATTTGTAAAAGATGGTATTTTACAAACGAGACTTGGTGAGCAGATGAACAAATCCAGAGTTGAGGGTGTGAGAGGAAAGGTTGGGTTGCAATTGATTTTCCTTGGTTGGAGGTATCAGAGTCCATCCAAAGTGGATGACGAGCGATGAAATCGCCCCCAATGATGAATTGCGGGAAATCCTCACAAAAGTTGTGAAGTGTGGTGAGGTCGTGGTATAGGTCATTTTTGGTAGCTCCACACTGGTTGTAGAGAGAAACCAAAAGAATCGGTGTGCTGTTTTCAAGGGATATGGTTATGCATGTTGTTTCAAATGTTTTTAGTCCTTGAAGCCTAATTTGCTGTTATTTAAATGCTGAGAGGATAAGAATGGCCATGCCAGTCCCGAATACATCTCTCTTCGTTCGGAAAAGAGTATGGCGTTCAAAGTGACGACGGTGTCTTCGACTGATCCTTGTCTCAGAAAGAAAGACAGCATCAGTTTTATTCAGGTGGAGAAAACTTTCTAGAGAAATCCGTTTAGGATGGGATATCAACGAATTGACATTGAAGCTTTTAATGTTCAGCTTGTTTATTGTCCTAGACATAGTTGAAAGCAGAACTCAAGGTACACGTGCTTCTCGCCCATATCGTCTGGGCATGCCTCGTACAGAGGAATAAAAGAAGTAATTTTTGTCATCAGCGTTGAGAAGTCACAACCAAAAAGTCGTTGGGAGTCATTCAGAAAAGAACTATTTGACGTTTTCGTCTTATTTTGAGATTTACCTGCACTGTTTTTGAGTCAATTCAGAAGTTTGTGTTTTAGGTTGGGGTACAGGTTTCGCTAGTGGGGTTTTCTTAAAATGGTTGGGATTTTTTTGTATTAGTTTTAAACATATTATTAATTTTGGGAGTGAATAAATAAGATAAAAAAAATCTATTTTTAAAGATTAGAAAAATCTTCTTTTTTATTTTATATATATACCTCCCACACAAGAGGAATGTCTTGGACTGAAGGATTAAAAAAGCCTATTGAAAAAGGATCACGGCTTATTATTGCACATGCTGGTGGATCAAATGGATTTGTCGATGACGTTCTTCTCATATTCAAATCTGGATCAAAGTCTGCTGACTACCATAATGAGATGAACTTTGAAAATTTCTCCAAATGGTTAACAGAACAGATTCTGCAGCAACTGGATGAACCGTTGTTTATTGTAATGGATAATGCTTCATATCACAACAAATTAAAAACCGAACGCCAACTTCATCAGCAACAAAATTTGAGTTAACTAATTGGCTGGTAGAAAATAATATTGCACACAGCTCCTCAATGCCTAAAGTTGAACTATATGATATAGTAAAACGAAACAAGACGGATCCGCAGCGTGAAATAAACGACTTGATAAGATCAGCAGGGTATGAAATAACTTCGATGAACTAGAAATATTATGCGGTCAAAATGAGAACGATTTCATAGTTCTATCTGAGACACATTTAACTGAAAATATTGAATGCAATGAAATTGAAATCAATGGCAATAGCGAGATTTGATGCCTTTCAAACTCAACAAGAACAGGAGGCACAACTTTATATATTAAAAATACTTGGAGTATAAGTAATGTGGTAAGCAAATCAAAAGCCAATACAGCGTGGTTCGTATCATGCAGATGCACTCACTATAATTTTGAGACAACAATATCAGGAGTTTATAGATCACCCAGCAGCTCAGAGAGAGAATTTTTTGACTTCATAAAACAAAACATTGAAATGATAACAGAAAAACAAAGAAATTTTCTACGTGGAGGAGATTTAAACATTAATTGGTGCAAAAATGATATATATAAAAGAGAAATGAAAAGGATTTTTGAAGATAACTGCCTTGAACAAAAAAAGACATAATACTCTTGAGTAACCTCACAATGAAAAACGATAGTTGAATTCATTGTAACTAATATTAAAAATGTAAAGGTTAAACCAGAAGACAATAAAAAAAATTTCGGATCATGAAAGTATTGAGATACTTATACATGATGGAACCAGTAAAACAAAAAACAATAAAACCGTTAATTTATTCAAGTACAACAAGGAACATTTCACCAATGAACTTAATCATATTGCATATGAAAGAGGCAATAATATACACGCAAACTCTATGAAAATAGATACGATTTTGAGAGAAACAATAGAAAAGTTCAAAACCAATAAAACGATTAAAGAAAGTAATCAAATAAATAAATGGTTCAATAAGAACTTCAAGTTCTAAAAAAATTAAAAATCAAGAAGAACGGCTAAAAGAGTCGACGAAAAGAAAGTTGAAACGATTATAAAATTACAAGAAACAGCTTTAAAAATAAGATAAATAAAGCAAAAAACCGATTTATAAAATTGAAAATAAATACTGCAAAAGGACAAAAAGAAATGTGGAAAACAATTAAAAGTTTTGTACTTAAACAAAATAAAGTTCCAATAAGTCACGTGATTTTTGAAGATGTGAAATATATTGATGAAGAAGAAATTTCCCTCAAATTTAATGAATATTTCATAAAAAGTATAAAGGACATAAGAAATGAAATCGATGATACCGAATTTATGAATAACATTGTACGATGTGAAGATAATTTTCAGTTTCAGCAAATTACACTGGAATTAAGGAAATAAAAAATAAAGCTGATTTCGATCAAGTTAAGCCTCAAATAATTCTTGATTACTGGAATACTTAAGGAACAACGCTATTGGAAATTATAAACAGATCACTTCAAGAAGGAGAATTTCCAAAACGTTGGAGAAAATCCTGGAATGTGTGGTTAAATGACAATTACTGGAATACCTACAAACTAAAAATATATTATCCATCTACCAATCTGTCTTCAGCTAAAATTACTCGTGTGAAGAAGCGGTAAATCACGTAATAAATGAATGGAAAAACGAAGGGAACAAGAAAAAAACAATGGCACCTGTGCTTCAAAAGGGCATTTGAAACAATTGATCGTAACACAATACTTAACAATTTATCGATGTATGGTATAAGAGATAAGGAGCTTAAATGGTTTCAGTCATTTTTATCAAATAGATCGCAAAGGACAAAGGTCAATAATTGAGTGTCAAATATGACAGAAGTGGATATTGGAGTTTCACAGGGATCAATCCTCGGGGCGCTTCTATTTACAATTTACATAAATGATATGCCGGATATAATATGAGAATGCAAGTTGCACTATATGCCAACGATACATTGGTTTATTCGGAAGGACAGAATGCTGATGAATGCAAAGTGAAGCTTCTGAATGACATCCAAAAGTTAACAGAAAGGTTGAAAATGAATAAACTAAAATTGAACGAGAGAAAAACCAAGTTGATGGAGATATATACAAATAACGAAATAATAAAAGAAATAAATAATTACAAAATAGAAAATGTGAGTCAAATTAAGTACCTGGGAGTAATTATTGGTAAAAATATGAAGTTTGCGGAGCACATTGACTACATATGTAAAAAGATTTTTTTTTAAAAGGATACGGAGAAAAAGAGATGGCATTACGGCGATAAAAGTCTATAATGCTATTATAAAGCCACATATTGAATACTGTTCAACTATTTTATTCTCATGTTGCAATCAAAGCCAGGTTGAAAGACTCCAAAAACTACAGAACAAGGCTATGAGAAGTATTCTGAGATGCAACAGATTCACATCCATTAGACACATGCTAGACGCGCTCAAATGGTTAAGTGTAAGAGAAAGGTTGGAACTCAACACGCTGATTGCAGTGTATAAGATGAAGCAGGGCAATGAACTAAGTTACTTAACGAGTGGATTGAGAAGGGTGGGAGAGGCACAACCGTACCAATTGCGAAATTTCAACGACTTCAGAGTTGATCGGCAGACCTCAACAGCCGCTGGAAATACGCTCATGTATAAAGGAGTGATTTTATTCAATAACTTGCCAATTGAAGTAAAAAATGAAGGCAATTTTAGATTATTCAAAATTCAATGTATATTGTTAAACGAAATATTTAAATTTAGCTGCAAATATTAAATATAAGACTGAATTAATAATATTAAAATGCTTTGATATTAAATTTTAAAGTTTTTGTGTAAAGTATATTTTTATGCTAATAAATTAATTTACTAGTACTACTACTACTACTACATGAAGTACTCAGGCTACCACCATACCATCCGGACTTAAACCCAATTGAGAATATATGGGGTATTGTTAAATCAAGAGTAGCGGGTAGAAATACTACGGTTAATCTGGATGGAAGTAGAATTCGCAAAAATTACGGCCGATTAGTTTAAAAGTACCTGTGATAAAGCTATAAGGACAGAAGACAATTATTTGGCATATGATAGAGTTGAGATACCTTCACCGAAAGAAGACCCGGCAAATACTCATCAAGTGAAATTGAAAGCTACGGCGAGGATGGTGATGCTGATACCGGCGAAGATTACGTGCTATTGCATACATGTAATAAATAAATATTCATATTATGAAAATACACATGCTTTAATTTTTTTCAAATTTTCAATACCCATAATTTCAAGCGAAATTCATTTTGGCAAAGTATAAATTCTCTCTCTTAACAGAGTAACTGAGAACTATAGATCTTTAACCATTCTTTGCTTAAATTTTCATTTCCCACTTCACTAAAAGAATAATGAATGCATACTCCGCACATTCTCTCCACTAATTTTTCATATTTTTCACATTTGGCAACAGCAGCTTCTTATTTTCTGTATACCTTATTCACCAATCCTATTCAAGTAACGATCAGTCAGCGTTGAGATTTCACGCAGTAAATATCAACGATTTTTCTCCTGTTGTGTGTGGAATGACTGGAAAAGAGAAAACATGCGCGAACTTACTGCATTCGCATTTGAAACCATCTACACCTTAGTGAATACATGGTGAATCCAAAACGAGCCAAGAGTTGAATGCATTTGAACTTGAAAAGTAAATCGATTTGAGTCAGTGGAACTCTCAGAATGAGCGCTTTCTAGTCCTTGAATATACCTATGAGTATCATTGCTTGAGCGACATTATTTTTCTGTTGCTTTGCGATCAATTTTGTCACATTGCATAATTTCGGTTGATAGAGGTTACGGAGCATAATGATAATATGAGAGATGTGTAGTGATAATCCTGGTAAATCCAAAAAATTATGTAGCTCCGTTGTATAACTGGGCTTCGTCCGGATTAATAGTTTAATAACTTTAATTGTTATGGAAGAATAAAAAAAAAGAAAAACAAGTTTATCCTTTATGCTCTCTTTGTTTAGCCCAACTAAGAACTAACTTATCCTATTCCATTTCCTCAACACTAAACCTGGCAATCAATATCCCCATGTGTATATACATGTTTGTTAAACGTAAATAACAACGCTCGTTGATTGTGCAACGCTTTTTACTTTCCGGATTGGGTCGTTCAGTTCATTGGTTCAATAACTTATTTTGCTAAGTGAACGCCTTGTTTACAAACTCTCGCTACAATGCAATACGATCCATTTTGCTTGGTCGACCCTTTTGTTCTCCGCGCGGATCAAGTGTGGTTATTGATCTACATTCAGTTAATCACACTTGAACCGCTAGTCATAAATTCATGTGTGACTGTGTTATTTATTGAGTCAGGGAAATGACCAACAATATGTTTTGTTAGCCGATCAGGGAAATGACCGACCCGCATATTATATAGTTTTGGGTATAGGGTGAGTGGCATCAATAAACTCATTTGGACGAATGTTAATGTCCAGCAATTGCATTTTAATAACGAAATTCGAATAATCAATATCCTAAATCGTGATTCACCTACGATGATGTTTGGTAACTTATTCGAAATAGGCTCCTCTTTCGTCAATGTGAAATGGCAGAAATTCGGCGGGAACTATCGCCAATAATTGACGGCATCAAAAATGTCCCATGTAACTGTCCAGATATTTCATAGTCCGATCAAGTGCCTCCAACGCTCATTAATGTGCCGACCTCAAAATGAATTATTAATATAAAGATCAAAATAAAAAAAAAAAAAATATAGCATACAATTAATTGTTCAAATTTTCTTTAAAAATTGACCAATTTTTTCACCACAAAATCTGACACCACTAATAACTGATGAAAGAATTTTTGAGATTGGATGAGCAGTTTAGAAGATCACCCTCAACATTACATTACATTACAAACTTGACCTCATTATAATTTGGTATGTAGTAGAAAAGAAATATAGCTAATGTTATTCTTTTTTTGGCCGTCATCATGTTCATTGCTGATGAGGCAATGGCAAGTGATTTTTAACGGGGTTCAGTTAAACCCTTAGTTGATCTGGAGTAATATAATAATATAAGCGTTGCGCATATCTATGCAAATGTGCATGTACAAACAAGACGTTTCCACAGTCAACGAAAACAGACACCTCACTTTGAATCAACATATTTTGCTGAGATAACATTGTTATAGAATAAAAGATAAATAAAATTATATAAAGAGGGAGTTAATATGACGACTCGATAGACTCGAGGCGTTTTTATTAACGTTCAATTTAAAACTAGCTTTTGTTGGTAGCTTTAAGTGTAACAACATTTTTATAGAGCATAAAACTTGTTCCAAGAAATATCTATGTTAGTTCGCTTTTCTTATTAAAAGGTAAATCAAAGTTTATTCCGTAATTATTTTGAAACGGTGCCGCCTTAAAGCATTTAAAAAACACACTTATGGTAAAAATAACATAATTGAAGCAAAAAAAGGTTTATAAAATATTGTTAAATTTAATTTATAATGGTTGATTTTTTTTATTTACCAGTGTTGAAAATATATTAAATAATTTTGTAATTGAACAGTTGGTCAAAATATTCGACCCTGAAGTTCCATGCGCACAACAAACCTATAACTTACTTCCACTGTTAGCACAGCTGATTATTGAGTTTATAATTTAAATTTTCTCATTAATAACTTATTTTAATATCTCTTTTAATATTTTAGTGAAATTACTTTTCAAGATGTTTGATTTAACCCTCTGTATCTATACCATATTCGGTAAAACTGACGCTCAAATCTTAAAATCTACTCGAGAAAGAAAATTAACAAAATTATTGTTATTCTTCAAGCTTTATTTGAAATTAAATTTAACGCAAAATTGATGTTGTGCCTATCGCCAAGTAACTTAGACATCGAGAGCGTTCCTCTGTGCTCTATAAGCCGCAATGTGTCTTCAGAGCAGGATAAATTAATGATAGAGTATAATTCACAATCCAATTCGCCAATTCGTAACCAAACACCTATTTCTTTTCCTACGACCTTCACCTCCAATCCGTATCATACGCAATAAACCATTTGTTAATTCGTCACCAAACCTCTATTTCCTTTCCAAGCTTTATTTCATTTCATTTACAACCTTCACCTCCAATCCGTTCATTCAACTAACCATTTCCTCCATTCTAGCAAGTACTATAAGTAGTTAGTAAGAGAAAAGAAAGAAAAATCAAGAGGACCGTCGTTGACTGAACATCATACAATGTAGTGTTTTCTGATATAGTTCCGCTTGGCTGTGAGAAAGATAATTCATGTTTTATAGTATCCTTTTTTTAACTTCCCATCAGGAAGTTCTTGTAATCGGTCCGATTTTCGGAATTCAAAATTTTTACATTTCTCCACGTTTGGCGGTCCCAGTAGTCGGATTCCATGATTTTTAGAAAGATGTCTGTGTGTGTGTGTGTACGTACGTACGTACGTACGTACGTACGTACGTACGTTTGTGCGGATTCTTTCGTACAGCCTAACTCGAGAACAAATCAAGCTATCGAAATTGGTTTTCGGTTTGGTTTCATTCGAAGCGTGTGTGCATAAAGATCACCTGAAAAGCTTTTGGTTAAATTTCACAGGGTGGTTTGAATTTTATGACGAAAAAACTGTCTAAAAAAGGGACAATTTGACTTCTTCAATTAAAATTAATTTAGTTTTCCAATTAAAAAAGTTCAAAATTAATTAAATTTATAGTTTACAGCTTCCTTATCAAAAAAAAATTATGCATAAATATATACACTGCCGTTCATAAGTTTCCGGACAAATTCATATAAATTTTTTTTTTGTTCAATTTCAATTCCAAAAGTTTCATCAATGCTATGTTTATTTAGCCAATTGACTAAACTAAGTAAGTTACTAACTAAAGAGACTACCAAAAAGACTAAAACAATTTTTATTTGAGGCCATTTCATACATTGATATGCCCCTTTCTCTATTTCCTGATCCAAATTTCCACGGAAGTTCTTCGAAAATTGTTTCAGAAATGTGAATCCTTTAAGTCTTTCCCATTTTTCAAGACTCAGAGTGACGTCTGCAGCACTGACAAATAAAAACATCCTTAGAAAATTATGGAGCCACCATTTTTGTTCAAAACCTGCTCGGCTGTAGCTTGACGCTTTATTATAGTTATAATATTTTAGCAAAAAGAAGCTCATGGCGCAAATTACATGAGGTAATTGCATTTAAAGCAAAAGCATCAAGAGAAACCTTAATGACAAGGTTAAAACACATGGATAAAACTGCATTATTCGTATATTGCAAGGAAGACCATAACATCCGATTTAGTTTGTTTTCCACTGTTGTGGTTTCTTATCATGTACCCAATCCTAGAGGTCTTTCCAGAAAATGACACAGAGATAAAAAAATCTCTCGGAATCGGCGTGGAAAATCTTATCAAAATCTGCAAAGAAAACTGGACTGAGTATGATCCTCTTTAAGCCAAATATTTATTTACCAGGCAGAAAAAGATCCTTTGCTGAGCAGTTACCAGCTCGGAAAGAAGAGGTGGTGGAAATCTCTGGATTGAATCTATGTACTTTTGAACCCTTTCAAAAAGGACATAAAGTTAATCACGCCTTAATATTCCGAGCAGTGGTTAATATCTTCCAAAGAAAAGCAATCAAACAAATTTGATTGATTAAAAATAATTCCAAAAATTCATGAAGTTGAGATAAGCAGTAGGTCCTCAAACTATTAAAATATGAATCCCTATAAACAGAGTTCTTACAAAATGTAATACTTTTGAAACTAAGCTTTATAATATTTGATAATTCTGGCCGTCTGATTTATAACACTTTATTGAAGAAGTTGAAAAACAACTGCCAAAAGCAAATACAAATTCAACTTCCAATGCTAAAGTTGTTGTTATGAAATCGGTTTTTGCAACTCTAAATTTAAAATATCTTATCTTCACGTTGAGTTGGATACTCTTGGAAGGATGACTGGCTAAGATTTTGGGTCGTTGGTCCTATATTACAGTCGAAAATGCTTTCATTGAGTCGTTTCATGCAAGCCATGGACAGCCAGCCAGCAAAAACAATTATCTCAAGGTTACACACCCCAAACCGAAGCCTGCAAAATTCGAAATGGAAATATCATAGTAGAATTGCAGTCAATGCTGAGGACATTGAAGAACCAACAATGCCATCTACCTGACCTAGACGAAGTACAGATAGTAAGATAGAATTTCTTAAAGCGGCGGCGATGACTTAGTTGGGAATATGCACCAACTCATCTGCAAAACATGGTCAGAAGAAAGCATGCGAGATGAATGGGATCTCAGTATTGGTTGCCCAATCCTGAAGGAAGGAAGCCAATTATAGAGGTATCGTATTAATGTGGTTTTCGACCAGAAAAGTCCACCTAAACGAAATATTAACGTAACGGCAGATCTTGGAAAAAACCCAGGAGCACCAAGTCAGTACGCACCACCTTTTCATCAATTTCAAGGTTGGTTTTGGTGTCTGTTTCGTCCACAGAGACGAGATTTATGAAGTCATGTCTAGGTTTGGCATTCCTGCCAAGCTCGTACTTTTGTGCAAGATGGCGATGGAGAAATCAAGCTGCTCCATTGAGGTCGGCAAAAACGTCATCGACCCACTTGATGTCAAACAATATTTTAGACAAGGTGATGCACTGTCATGCGATTTCTTCAACATCATACTCGGGACAATAGTGCAAAAGAACCTTGTCAATGCCAGAACGCAAAAAGAGGCATACTATATGCTGTCATAAAGAAAGACCAAGCCCCAGAACGTTACCATAAACAGCTATAACTTTGAAGTAATTGGGGCTTTGTCTATCTTGGCTCCGCTATAAATATAGATAATAACACCAGCGCTGAGATCAAAGGAAGAATACCTCTGGCTATTAAAGCTTTGCCCTGTTTCGAAGATCTGAAGTGTCGCTCTATGAGACCAATATCATCCCCGTCCTACTATGTGGTGTAGAAGCATGAATACTTTCAAAAGCGGATGAAGGCCCCGTTGTTTCGAGAGAAAAGTGTCTTTGTCCCATCTGCATTGACGATGAGTGGAGGAGAAGATTCAACAACCAATTGACTTAGCCAAAAGGATTAAATACCAATGCTACGTGAACTGTAACGCCACCTCAAGTTAATTATTAAATGATTAATGACAAAAAAAAGTCCAACCAGCTATCATATTTAAAAAAAAACGGTAAAAATTATTTTAAATTATATTAAGTTATTTCTGCAGTCAAACTAAAAATCTAATTTTCTTTTAGTATCATAAAAAGGTAACTCAATCAGAAAAAAAGTATTTCCAAATTGAAATATGTTAATCTATCATTGTTAAATACGCAATTCGTATTTTTAGTGATCCAAAAACGAAAATATATACGAGTATATGGTATTCCTCAAGGGCAGCTAAAAATATTTGTATCTTATTTTTAACTTCCCATCAGGCAGTTCTTGTAATCGGTCCGATTTCCGAAATTCAAAATTTTTACATATCTCGACCTTTCGAGGTCCCAGAAGTCGGAATCCATTGTTTTTAGAAAGATGAACGTGTGTGTGTGTGTGTACGACGTACGTTTATGCGGATTTTTTCGAACAACTAACTCAAGAACAAATTAAGTTGTTGTAATTTGTAAACAATTTGTTGAATTTTAATTCCAAAAGTTTCATCAGCATCATATTTATTTAGCTAATTGACTAAAATAAGTTAGTTATTACCTTTATTTAAGTCATATCTATTTAGCTAATTGACTAAAATAAGTTAGTTATTACCTTTACAAATATACGTTCAGACTAAAACAGTATTAAGTTGAGGCCATTTTATATTTTAAGGTGCCCCTTTCCCTATTTTTTGACCCAAATTTCCACGACAGTGCTTGGAAAATTGTTTCAGAAATGTGAATCCTATTAATCTTTTTTTTATTTCTCATGATTTCGAATTACGGTACAACACTTGGCACTTGAAAACATCCTTAGAAAATGATGGTGCCATCAGTATTTTTGTTCAAGACCTGCTGTAGCTTGACGCTTTTTTATCTTTAAACCATATTGGTAAAAGAAACTCATGGGGCAACACACATGAGGCAATTGATTTAGTAGAAATACCATCAAGAGAAATCTAAATGACAAAGCTAAAGCACATAGATAAAATTGCATTACTCGCATATTAAAAAGTCGTATTTTATATGATTCAAAGATGCGAAAACAAATTCTTAACTTACGGGGAGCTAAACAAGTGAGTATCTTAAAGTTGTTGTTGGGAGCAAATTAAATAGCACCTTAATGTTTTTTTTTATCATGAGATGGGAAGTTCATGGTATGGGCAGGTCTACTCGCACCCAAACCAATTTTTTTATTTTAAGTTCAACGCTAACACTAATATCATTCATTTAATTATTAGCTTAAATGTAAGCCACAAAAAATAATTTTTACAAAGAGATAAATGTTATTTTAACTAAACTAACGAACGAAAAATTTAAAGTATTCTAGAGCATAGACTGAAGGAAGTTTTCTGGGCCACTTTCATACTTTTTAGTTAAAATTAATAAGAATAATCAATTTGAACATGAAACCGTTTTGCATTTAACAAAAAAAAAATAGTTTATTCTTAAATTAAAGTTTGTATTATAATTTGATTTAACAAAGATTAAGAAGTATCCTTCAGATGCGGAGTGTGCCCTGATATTCACATGAGTGGTTCAGTTCTTACTGAAATACTATATATCATCTTACCTATCACGCGCTGTAGATGTTTTTGTATGTTTGAAATTTCTTTTTGGTATTGAGACTTCTAAATATTCCCCACTGTCTATTGTCTTTAAAAAATAACGATTATGTAAGATCTAGTAAATCGTAATTTTCATGGGTTGCTGCGCATCCAAGAGAAAACAGCAACACAAATTTGCTAGGACCAGTATTTTCAAATCACCATCTTAAGCCCGAGAAAAGTAAAGCCTCTTAAAATAACCCAATAAATCAGAATTTCTGACGTTTAAATTAAGACACTCCAACCATTGCAGTGGAATTTTAACATTACAATGGGTGAAAAATATCTTGAAGAGAGAGAGTAATGTTTGGTATCTTTATGCAAATAAATTCACTTTTTCAGTAGTTAAATAACGATGATGATAAGTATGAGAGTGTGTTATTAACCCGCATACGAGGAAATAAAGGTTTTATTAGTTAATCTGTGGTTGATGGGGTGCGGTACCATTTCTTGTTGTTGTTTTAATTTTTTGCTGCTTGGCCTTGAATGTAAGGAAAGACTATTAGCCAAATAGCCTAGTGAGTTATGAAATCAAATAACCCTTTTGAACTTTAATTATGTTTTTGCAACTTGTTCTTAATTAATGGGGAGCAGGACTGTTTAGTTGTTACTATTACCAGTTGTTTGACTCATATTTTTTCTTAACGGTTGCCTAGAGGAAAATGCTGAGGTATTATTGGCATTTTTTTATTATTTCGTATTTATATATTTATTTATTTGTGGCCCAAGGAATTACCCCGGACTTAACTTTATACAAGCTGTAAAAACTAAAAACTACAAGCTAAACTTAAAATAATTTATTGGGTGACGAGGGTAATTAATTGGAAAGGGCGTTTCTTAGGGAGAGTTTGCTTAGGTGGAAATCGAATTTTTGTTGTGCGGCGTAAACTTTTCGCATCATTCTGGATAATGGCTCGTGGGAGCTATAGTTGGTGCGGTTTAGGTTTGTTTCGGATATGGAGATAGGTCTTAGGTAACGGGTGTGTATGGAGATCAATCGAAGCAGAGCGGTGCTATCCACAACGAATCTGGTGGATGAAGAGGATATCAGCTAAGTCACGGCGTTCTTCGAGGGACTGCAATCTAATAAGTTGCAAGCGTAGTGAGAAGGGCGGAGCCGCTGGACGGCTTCAATTCGTTTAAAATGGATTTCATATGAGGAGGAGACTTGGTAAGCATATTCAAGGATGGGTCTAACGAAAGGAGTACAAAGGGATTTGGTTACATAGGGGTTAGAGAATTCCTTGAACCATCGTTCAATATAGCCAAGTGCTGAGTTGGCTTTGTAAATAATAGAATCAATGTGCGAGGGAAATTTGACTTCAATATCGCACATAACTCCCAAATCACGCAAAGAAGAGACTGAAGGGACAGGTTCATTACAGATGGAGTTAACTCTAGAGGATTGTGGTAGACGCTTATTATTATAAAAATTAAAGGAAAAATTTGCAATCAAATTTTGGTCTGCTGAAGTTGAATTGCCGTATTTGAGTGTGGATTGGTATCCATCGTATATGCTATTGGCGTTGATGAATCTATAAACTCATAAGGGTTCGGATAAAAGACTCGATTGCATTCGTTTAACATAATCAAGGCAAAGAGAGAGTTGCAAAGCTCAGGGAAGAGGAAGTTAGATTGTGTTTTAACGTATGTTTGCCAGAGTCTGTTACTTTTGTTCCGAAGTGAGCGTCACTCCTTAGTGTACCAGGGAGGAGAAAAAGACACATTTTTTTGAGGCAGGTATGGGAACCGTTAGCTTCGTTGTAGAAATTCGCCAGTGCATTGCCTATTACGATGGAGCTATGATTTAGGAGGCTGTGAAGGCTGTTCAGTTTGTTGTAGTCTGCTTTGCGAAAGTTGAAACCGTACGAAAACGCGTATTGGGTGGACTTAGGTTCAATATAATTTGAAAATGTGAGGAAGATAGGTGGGTGAAAACAGTCTTAAGTCGACATGAGATGGGTGCTCCTAGAGATTAGACAATTGTCGGTGTCTGACGAGAACACAAGGTCAAGCTGTCTATTTAGATTATTTGTTACTCCACTTATTTGGAAAAGACCAGCGTAAGAGAGAAGTGAAGAGAAATTCTTTTTCAGATGAGGGACTAGAAGCAACGAAGTGGGACTCGTTGTGAGACTTTACCCACTGCAATACGGTAGATTAAAATCTCCCATAATTATAACTTCGTCAGACGGGTCCAACGAATCGATAAGATTGTGCATAGGTTCTCATGTCTGGTATCTGAACGACAGTTTTTCGTAAAAGCCGCTCGGTTATGGAATAGTCTCCCGAGTCATATGAGAGAAACAGTTATTGAAATGAGATGCGGTAAAAAATTGCAGTCCTTTCTTTCCTCCTCCCAGAAAAACAGCAACATAAACTTAGCCAACATTAATAGTTAATAAGTTTACTTAACTTTCTTTTTTATCTTTTCACCCTTAAACTCTTAATTTAACTTTTAAATTAACTTAATTTATTTTTTTACTTTTAATGTTCAATCTTTACTCATAACTTTTTCCTATTTCTTACGTATTTGTCTTCTAATGTGTATTCTATATAAAGCTGTACATATATAAATAAGATATTGATTGTGATCATGCACAAGCATACTTAAGAACAAATAAATAAGTAAGTGGGCTGCGTCAATGGCAAGTTGATATCCCTGGATTGGTTGTGAAGGGCGGATATAGTAGCAAAGAATATATAGACTGCTCTTTGAGGTGGTAACTTTTATACAAATGTCTAAAATGTTTAAATCAGATGTAATTAGCTCATTATTCTTAAAACTGGGGGTGAGATTTGCTTCAGTTAACGCGAAAATGTCTTTGTGAGTTCAATGTTTTAGTGGGGAGACCTCTGACATTCTGGTTGTACAAAGATATAAATTTGGGTGGAGTTGCTACAGGTGTGGATGGTTGAGATGTTTCATTAGAAATACGCTAGGAGCGAAGGAGTCTTTTAGGTGGTTACGGGTACTTTGAGGATGAGTCATTCGCTTTCATGAAATACTAGTATGTGATGCGAACGTGAAAAAATCGCGTTCAACCTCTTTTGCCGAAATGTTATCCACACAGCAGCGGCCAAAAACTAAATATATACAGTCCGTAAAGGAGCTTAAGTGCATAGTACGCTGTTCACTGAGAGCTCCCTGTTCACTGAGAGCTCTATCTCTGGCCCCAATAAAATCGACAAGAAATGCTTCCTGAACATTTTCGGGAAGACTTCCCCATTGTTTTTGTTAAATACATTAACATCGATCGACGGGATCGTTGGCTTTGACTAACTAACGCATGTGGGCGCGATCCTAGACATAGACTCTAACAAGATAAATTGCGGTACAATTTCGGAGGATCTTCAGTACCATATCTGTTGACGATATCCAAGTACCGAAATTAGTAGAAAATATCCTTCTCTATGAATGGCGGAAAATATGAGTAATAATATGAGTAAAAGTATAGTCAACATGATGGCGTCTCTCGAATTTACACGCACTGAATTAAATAAACATAAAATTATTCAAGAAGTAAAACAATTAAAACAAACGGGATTAACTTGGATTGTCACCACACGTGGACTAAGTCAAGAGTAAATGTCAAAACTAGACACCTCAGGGAGTAAGCAATATCAACTAACAATCGCAATGAACTAGACGACTTTATTAAGTGGCTACGAAATTTCTAAATCTTACACTGTTTAATCACAAGTTTTCAACACTTTCGGGCTCAAAAGATTTTGCAAATAAAACTCTTTATCTGTGCAAAAAGTTTAAAAATAATCCACTGTTTCTGTGTGCGTTATAAATTAAAATATAATTTAAAAGTATTTTGGGGTTTCCTAAAGGAACTCTGACAGAAACCATATACACACACAATGTCACTTGTTAATACGAGATCGCAAAAC
Organism: Orthonevra nobilis; assembly: GCA_963555765.1. Lineage (NCBI taxonomy): Eukaryota > Metazoa > Arthropoda > Insecta > Diptera > Syrphidae > Orthonevra > Orthonevra nobilis. Next base: position 65,913,730 of record OY743226.1, on the reverse strand, counting down.
AACAACAAAACTATTCACTCATCAAATCATGGAACTGTTAAATCTCCGAGTTTAAAATCAAACAAAACAATAAACCATGCAAATGATTTGGCTTAGCTTTCAAAGCTTATCAACGATCAGGGTGAGTCAATTCGTATACAAATGACCAATTTTGAGGAAACGCTTTTTTCTAAACTAACTAAACTTGAGGAAATAATAAATGAACACTTCAGACAAATGGAATCTGAACAAGATAAGGGAAATTTGTTCAGAGCACTTTCTGCTTTTAGAAAAACGAACAGAAAACCGATTTGTCTACGGGATATTGGATTGAATTTTGATTCCGACAAATCTATTCATTTTTACGATTGTTTAACTCCGGAAAACCGCATAATTCTTCGGCACGCGATTCAACTTAAACGCAAACAAAAATTGGAATCTACATTTATAGCCCGTGGGTGTGTTTACGTTAAATGTCATAACAGTCAAAAAGCTCTACCCATTGACAGTGTCAAAATTCTGGATAAACTTGTTGCCAGCATTCAAAATAAATAATCATTGTTTCATCATTCATGATGAGTAGCTTTCAATAATTTTTTTTTTCTTTTATTTTTTTTTCTTTTCATTCCTTTGCAATTATATTTTATTGATTATTAATTTTTCTCTTAATTTATCCTATTTTTTATTTATAGTTATGCTTATTTATTATTCTTCCGTTCGCAATAATGTTGTTAGAAATTTCTCAGAATTTCTTTTCCATAGGCTTCTTACTTTAAAATCTCGAAAACATAAACGATAATGAATTTGGTTCCAGGAACCAAACAGTGTGACTAAAACTTTATTTAATGTTTTGTGTAAGAGATAGAAAGGTCTTCGAATTTGTCACATCAATGCGCAAAGCTTTTTGTCAAATTGGATGAATTTAAAGAGTTATTCGTAGGTTCGCTAGTTGATGTCATCTGTGTATCAGAAACATGGTTTGACCCTGACGTACCTGACAGTATATAAGTTAATAAAAGATAGGTCTTTTTATTATAAAAAAATATTTTCAAGGTTTACTGCCTTATCTTTAAGTGTTCACTTTTAAACTAGAACTTAACTACAATCAATTTCTTAAACCTATTTATTGAACTTATTTGTTAACTCTGCACTTGTCACCATGGGGCAGTGATCGCCGCTTCGACGTTTCAGACGCTTATTCAGCAGTTTGGCGTGACCCAAATACGAGTCCAGGTTGCATCGTGGAATTCAGTTGCGCGTGCAAGGTGTAATTTTGCAGCGTATTCGAAAATAACTCTTCCCCTCTTAAGTGCGATGGTCCCAATCGCTCAGAAGTATGGTATGTTATTGAATTTCGGTCTGGGGGTGGTAGTTTCAATTGCTAGTGCGTTTCCCGGATGTGACGGAATTTCAATGTTCTTCACCTCTGAATGCTTGACTACAACTTTCGCATTCCTTCTTTCGCTGCAGATTTTGTGTGCTACTATGCTTGCGAGGATGACTGCCATAAATATGATTGTTCCGTATTCGACGAATGTTTGCGAATCGCTTTTTGTTTTTAATAGCTCAGTTTTTTTCGTATTGTTGATATGTAATTCGCTCATCATCTCGAGGGTTAAAAGTTTGTGGAACTTGTCTCCTTTAGGGATTGGTTGTAAGATCGCTGGAAGGATTGTGTGTCTGGATGCTTCTTTTGCCTCAAATATCCTGTCGTTGATGGTAACGTATTTTATAAGGAAGGTGCCAGTGAGATTTCGATTTATAGTGGAGTTAGCTCTTAGAGTTCCATTGAAGTTATTCAGCAAGATTATGCCAGGTGTCAGTTCTTCTATTGTAGGAAAATGTTCGCTATTTATTAAATTACATGTAGCTATTTTACTCTTAAACAGATTTGGAATACAAGAGGAGTTAGTTAAGTTTACAATATCTTCTCATTTACAGATGGTAACAAAATTGGTTAACTTACAATTATTGACTAAACCATACATTTCATTATCGTTTTTTATAATTTCCTTATAAATAATGTCTATTGCTACACCATTTCTTTTTATAGGTTTTAGTAAAAGTTTTTCATAGATGTGTGAATCAGTTAATGGGATATTGACAATATATAAAATTGAAATTGAATTCGTTATAATATTTATTTCTGCAAAATTTAAAGCTTCTTCTATTGTTAAGAAAGGTACATTTTCTTAATCTAATGCATTAACAGCTAAACTTATTTCTTCTTTTGATAGAATAAGGGTGTTAACAATTCCTAATTTTGACAGGTGTATAGTATAGCTTGATTTTTGTTTTCTTATTCTTCTTTAACAATTTTGAATTTATATCGGATTTCTGACATAACTTCTTTAATGGCATCATCATCTTCTCTCAACATTGTTTCTATTTCATTTGTAATCTTAGTTATATTATTTATTCTTTCATTTTGAATTTTAATTATTACAACTTGATTATTAGAATTAACAAGTATATTATTGATTTTTCTTTTAATTGTTATAAGATCATGGTGGTCTGGATTACCTGCAATCCATTTCCACGCAGATCCTATAAAGTCAAGTGATCTCTTTACTTTCGTTGGTTTTAGGTTATGGATTAGTGTTTGGATTTGTTGATATTCATGGGAAAGGTATGGAAATAAAGGATTGTTTTTCGTTTTGTTTTGGTCGAGCGTCGGAGTAATGTTTGTCAAAAATTGTTCGTATTGGTTAAGGCTGATATCGTGGATTATTATTATTACCATTTTGAATCTTTGCCTGTCCGGTGTTTAGTGAAATAAATTGAGAGTTAGAGAAATCCAAAATTTGTATTTCTCCTTCCACGAAGTGAAGTAAAATTCTGAAATGAAAAGATTAATGTCAGTTTCTAATATTACTTTTGTGATTTGTTTTCCCTGATTCTGTTATAACTACAGTGTTTTGATTTTCTTTTACTATTTCCTTCCGATATCTGTACGTTAGTTTCGAACCTAGTCTTTTATTGTGTTTAACAAAGATAATGTCCACCGGACTATATAATCGGTCCCCGTTTCTTGTTATGATATTTGATGTCCTTTTTTTTGTTTTTCTGTTACTTTTTTTATATTTTCTTGTCTATTTTTCTCGTATATTTCAGGAGTTATTCTGGGACATCGGCCAAGGAAAAGTTCAATCGGTTTCTTTCCAGTTGTGGATTGAATCGTAAAGTTGTACTCATTTGTTGCTCTTTCGAGCAGTTCCTCAAACGATCGGTGCGTTTGTTCAGCCTTTAGGCATCGCATGATTTCGGAAAGAGTTGAATGAAATCGCTCAATCTGACCGTTTACTTCACTCTTATACGGTGGAGTTTTGTAAACGCGGATTCCTAACTCAACTTCCATCATGGAAATCATACTTGCGGAATTAAGAGCTTTCTCGTTGTCGATGACAACATTTTCAGGAACGCCAAATGAGAACAACATTTCTCTGAGTGGTTGTCTGATGTCGACAATTGCTCTGGAACGAATTATCTTAGTTTTTGCAAATTTAGTAAGTTTGCATATCGATGTTAAACTAGAATCTTTTCTGTAGAAAATATATCAATGTGGCCAGGATAGTTTGGGATAGGGGTTGGCTCGAGGATAGGTTTGTTAGGGTGTCGGTCATACTTGTTTTGCTTGCATGTTTCACAATTCTTTACCAGTCTTTGGATCTTTGCTGCCATTTTCGGAAAGTAAAAGTTTTCTATTAGTTGTTTGCGATTTTCTTCCGGATTTCTATGCGCTCTTCTATGAGTTTTCAAAATTTTCTCTTCCTGTTCATTTTGGTCCGTAATGTCTTCTACCATTGTTTGGGTGTATCTTATCTTGAAATTTGAGAAATGCAAAGGATAAATTTCCTGTATACGGCCGATTATACTCTCTTCTGTGAGTAGACCGTTTATTGTGCTAGGATTTAAACATTTTTTAAATATGTTAATAATGTCGGTATCGGTATAACTGGGTGGAATAAAAATATGCCTATGATAAGTCCGGAATGTAATTATAAACTGATGGGTTGATTCGTTACCGAGTTTAAGTATTAACTGGTTGCGAAACACGTTAATAGGTGTTTCTACTGTTGGAATCAAGTTGTGTGACGAGCTGTCGTCACTATGTTCGGTCATCGTCATTGAATTTACCTGTGACGTTTGCGGGAGGCGCGAAAGAGCGTCGGCAACTACGTTTGATTTTCCGGGCTTATATTTCAGCTCATAGTTATACTCCTCCAGTACAGCCTTCAATCGCTTCATTTTGTGGTTTGTATTTTTATTACTTAATGCGTACGTCAAAGGCTGATGGTCTGTATAGATGTTGACTTTTTTGATCCGTAAAGGAAATTCCTAAGCGAGTTGAGAGCCCAGATTATGGCGAGCATCTCTTTCTCGTTAGTGGCGTAACTCTCTTCGGTCTTTGTTAAAGTTCTTAAAAGGAAAGTTATAGGTTTTTTGTCTTGAGAAAGAACAGCACCTATTACGTAATCCGAGGCGTCAGTTGTGAGTTCAAAATCTTTTTCGTAATTTGGATGTGAAAGAACGACTTCTTTAGAAATCAACGATTGTTTGATGTTTTCGAAAGACCTGATGGCATCAGTGTCGAGATGAATCGATGTATTTTTTGAAAGATGCTTGGACACTCGTCCCTCTTCCCCTCTTAAAAGGGATGTTAGGGGTTTCGCTATTTTCGCGTAATCGTGGATAAATCGACGATAATAACCTGACATACCTAAAAATGATCGTAAGTCTTTTAGGGTTTTTGGGGTACCTGTCTGGAATGGTAACTGAGTTCAGCTTGCGGAAATCAATTACCATTCGATACTTCTTTTTCCTGGAGGCGTCCATTTTCTTGGGAACAATCCAAACCGGTGAATTGTAAGGTGATTTGGATGGTCTAATGATATGATCCTTTAAAAGTTCGTTAATTTGCTTTTCCACTTCTTCCTTCAGAGCCCTTGGGTAAGGGTATGATTTTAAGTAAACTGGTTGATTGGTTGTTGTTCGGATTTCGCCCTTAACTGTAGTTGCATATGTCAATTTCTCATCTGGTTCAGAGAAGAGGTTTGGATAGGCACGGATCTTCTTTGGGTAAATGGTCAGTTCTGATGTTTAGGTTATTAACCGTATCTGTAAGATGTTGTTTGAGTGGTACAGTTATATTCGGATGGATTATCATATAGTTCTCCTTGGTGTGAATGATAGCACCTAATTTTTGTAGTGTATCATTCCCTATTATACCATCGAATGAAATAAGGCTTGGGAGTATAAAAAATTTGAGTTTTTCCATTTTGGGGTCAAATAATTGGACGAAACAATGGTGTGTGATCTTGATACTTCCTCCAACAGAGTTGGCGTAAAGTGTTTTTTTATTCAGGAAAGGATGCTGAACATGACGGGGTTGGATATAATTTTTGTTCGAGCCTGTATCTATGAGTAATTTGTATACTTGTCCGCTCTTCGCAACGTGCTCGAAGTATGGGAGTGAATAGCGACTTAATCTAAAAAGTAGATGTCGTCGACTTGTTGTGGTTCATCCAAATAGGTTTCTTCATGTAAGGTTGTCTCATGATCTGTGGATGAATAATTTTCGCATTCTTGGTTTACAAGGCTTTCATATTCCTTTATATCATCTTTGTTTTGCGTAGACTCCGTAGTATAGTAAACTCGCTGCATCTTCTGTGGTTGACGAATTTGCTGCGAATGTTGACGCTTTACCGGACCTGGTTGAATTCGTGGTCTGTTTTGATAATTCACTTTCTCTGACTTCACAGAGTAGTCTATGTCCATTGGTTTTGGGGGTAAAGATCGTTGATTCGGAGACGGTTGTTGGTGTTGATGTTGTTGACGATAGAATTGAGGCTGCTCTCTATAAAAACGAGGAGGTTGAGCCTGATGAGGATTGTGCAACAGATGAGGGTAGAATTCGAGCCTGGGAGCGGGAATTGGTGTAGGTTGAGGTGGATTTACTCTCCGACGAGGAGGAACCGGTGGTTGTAAAAATATTTTTCGCGCGGAAGCTTGAGAATTATTTGCATATTGTGCTCGATTACAATAATGATATACCAAATGAGTTCTAGCACTTTTTAGTGTTTACAAATTTCTATTTAATAGTTTCGTTCAAATAACAGTAAAATAATAAACTTACAAAAATATAAATTGGACGACCTTTCTTTCCATAACAAATTTGGTTCCGGTGCTGCTGATCGTTGTCCTCAAGTCGGCTGTCAGGGTCTAGTCCCTTGACTCTTGTTTGTTCCTTTGGTTATGAAAACTTAAACTTAACTACTTCTTCACGGGCAATAGGATTCGTTCTTTCGCGCTGTTTGTCGGTTACTTCTAAAAACCAGTTCTTTACCAGCACTGTGAAGGCCTGGAATCAGTTACCAATTTATATTAAAAGAAGCTTTGGTAAAGGAAATTTTCGGGAGATTCTATTTGAACATTTTATTAATGCATTTTCTTTTATTTTTTCTTATTTTAATTTTATAATATATTTTTTTCTTTTGTTCAGTAATTTAGTAAAATAAAGACCTTCTTCTCCTTTTTTTATTTTTATTATATTTAGTATGTACGAACTACCATAAATATTGTATCGAAACATCGCTAAATAATAAGGAATTTTTAACTTCCCAGCAGGAAGTTCTTGTAATCGGTCCGGTTTTCGAAATTCAAAATTTTTACATTTCTCCATGTTTAGCGCTCCCAGTAGTCGGATTCCATTGTTTTTAGAAAGATGTCTGTGTGTGTGTGTGTGAACGTACGTACGTACGTGGTGGTTTGAATTTTATGACGAAAAAACTGTCAAAACGACAGTTTCACTTTTTCAATTAAAACCAATTTAGTTTTCTAATAAAAAAAGTTCAAAATCAATTAAATTTATAGTTTACAGCTACCTTATCAGATAAAAAAATATGCATAAATATATACACTGGCGTTCATAAGTTTCCGGACAAATTCATATAAAATTTTTTTTTTGTTCAATTTTAATGCCAAAACTTTCATCAATATTATGTTTATATAGCCAATTGACTAAACTAAGTAAGTTACTAACTATAGAGACTACCAAAGAGACTAAATCAGTATTTAGTTGAGGCCATTTCATACATTAATGTGCCCCTTTTTCTATTTCCTGATCCAAATTTCCACGGAAGTTCTTTGAAAATTGTTTCAGAAATGTGAATCCTGAAAGTCTTTCCAATTTTTCAAGACTCAGAGCGATGTCTGCAGCACTGACACATGAAAACATCCATAGAAAATTATGATAGATAGATAGATAGTTTTTTTGTTCAAAACCTGCTCGGCTGTAGCTTGACGCTTTTTTATAGTTACAATATATTAGCAAAATGAAATCATGGCGCAAATAACATGAGGCAATTGAATTTAAAGCAAAAGCATCGAGAGAAACCTTAATGACAAAGCTAAAACACATGGCTGAAACTGTATTACTCGTATATTGCAAGGAAGACCATAACATCCGATTTAGTTTGTTTTCCACTGTTGTGGTTTTAAATCATGAACCCAATCCTAGAAGTCTTTAAAGAAAATGACACAGAGATAAAAAAATCTCTCGGAATCGGCGTGGAAAATGCTATCAAAATCTGCAAAGAAAACTGGACTGAATGTGATCCTCTTTAAGCCAGATATTTACCAGACAGAAAAAGATCCTTTGCTGAGCAGTTTCCAGCTCGGAAGGAAGAGGTGGTGGAAATCTCTGGATAGAAACTATGTACTTTTGAACCCTTTCAAAAAGGACATAACGTTAATCACGCCTTTATATTCCGAGCAGTGGTTAATATCTTCCAAAGAAAAGCAATCAAACAAATTTGATTGATTAAAAATAATTCCAAAAATACATGAAGTTGAGATAAGCAGTTGGTCTTCAAACTTTTAATATATGAATCCCTATAAACAGAGTTCTTACAAAATGTAATACTTTTGAAATTAAGCTATATAATATTTGATAATTCTGGCTGTCTGATTTATAACACTTTATTGAAGAAGTTGAAAAACAACTGCCAACGCAAATACAAATTCAACTTCCAAAGTTAAAGTTGTTATTATGAAATCGTTTTTCGCAACTCTAAATTTAAAATATCTTATCTTCACGTTAAGTTGGATACTCTTAAAGGATGACTGCCCAAGATTTTAGGTCGTTGGTCCTTTATTACAGTGGAATATGCTTTCATTGAGTCGTTTACTGCAAGCCATGGACAGCCAGCCAGCAAAAACAATTATCTCAAGGTTACACACCCCAAACCGAAGCCTGCAAAATTCGAAATGCAAATATCATAGTAGAATTGCAGTCAATGCTGAGGACATGGAAGAACCAACAATGCTATCTTCCTGACCTAGACGAAGTACAGATAGCAATATAGAACTTCTAAAAGCGGCGGCGATGACTTAGTTGGGAGTATGCACCAACTCATCTGCAATACATGGTCAGAAGAAGGCATGCGATATGAATGGAATCTCAGTATTGGTTGCCCAATCCTGAAGGACGGAAGCCAATTATAGAGGTATCAATCTCCTCAAAATTGCCTTTAACATCTTTTCCGCCGTATGATGTGAATGTCTGAAGCAGTTCGTCAACATCCTGATAGGTCCGTATTAATGTGGTTTTCGACCAGAAAAGTCCACCATAAACCAAATATTAACATAACGGCAGATCTTGGAAAAAACATACGAGCGCCAAGTCAGTACGCACCACCTTTTCATCAATTTCAAGGTTGGTTTTGGTATCTGTTTCGTCCATAGAGACGAGATATATGAAGACATTTCTAGGTTTGGCATCCCTGCCAAGCTCGTCCTTTAGTGCAGGATGGCGATGGAGGTCACCGCCATCCTGCACAAATTGAGGTCGGCAAAGACGTCACCGACCCACTTGATGTCAAACAACGTTTTAGACAAGTTGATGCACTGTCATGCGATTTCTTCAACATCATACTTGGGACAATAGTGCAAAAGAACCTTGTCAACACCAGAGGGCAAAAAGAAGCATATGCTGCCATCAAGAAAAACCAAATCCGACGTCTGGGTCAGAACGTTACGACAGACAGCTATAACTTTGAGGTAGTTAGGGCTTTGTCCACTTGGCTCCGCTGTAAAAACAGATAATAACACCAGCGCTGAGATCAAACGAAGAATACCTCTGGTTAAGAAAGCTATGCCCTCTTTCGAAGAACTGAAGTGTCACCCTATAAGACCCATATTATCCCCGTCCTGCTATATGGTGCAGAAGCATGTACACTTTCAAAAGCGGATGAAGGCCCCTTAGGTTGTTGAGAGAGAAAAATGTTATCTTTTGTCCCATCTGCATTGACGGTAAGTGGATGAGAAGATTTTTTTTTTTCAATTTTTATGCATTTTTATTAAGTAAATTCATGACCTTACGTGCTAGACAAAAAATGCTTAAAACTAGCTTAATTAACTTAACTATGTCTTAAATAACTTACTGGCCCTATGCGGGCGCTCTAAGATAAACTTTACAAATTGAAAATGTGTCTTTCGACTTAATACTTATTTTATATAATAACTTTAACGACTAATTAGAAACTAAGAAAAATATTTAAGTAGAGAAAAACTTAGTACATGGACTTTTATGTTTAAATTAAAACTAGACTTAAATACTAACTACAAACTACAAACTACAAGCTAATATAAACAATAAAATCTTAACCTAACTTACAATAAAATTAAAACTACTTAGACTAATTAAACATAAATAAGCCGGCCAAGGCTGACAGAACATGCTATTTTGCTTGCCTTAGGGGCACTCGGGATTGAAAATTTACAACGGACAGAGTTCAATCTCCGTCCAGCCACCAATAGTGTCGGTATTGCCTTTCGACATCCGCTCTATCGCGGTCTGAAACCGCCCTACTGAACCGAAGAGTTCCCGGTAAGCCAATTGCGACGTCTTGTTCGTAGTTGACTCGCCCGTCCACAGCTTTTCGACCAACGTGGAAGATTAACGGCACCGCTAATCTATCCTGGACCAGACCTTTTCTATCTAAATAGAGAAACGCTTCAGGGGGAATAAGGCCGTTAAGGCGCACTGTCTCATGGTACATAACATTGGGGTAAAAAGCCCCGGAGATCAAGTTGTTGGTCGAACTCATTGCTCTTGCAATGTGACTTCGAATAAGTTTTATCAGAAAGTTGTCCACTCTGATCAGGTTGGCCCCGTTGTACAGGACCTCATTACTATAGAATTTTTTGTACTCAGAGTCTGGAGTTCTATATAAATGGAGACAAGCCCTAAGGCATCGTCTCTCGAAAACCTGTATCTTTTCCATTAAGCTTGTTCCCACGTTAAACCAAACGGGACAGCCATAAGCAAGGACAGGCCGAATAAGGGCCATGTAGCAGATCACCTTTACCTTGGCATCGAGTTGACTGCTGTGAAACAGCCTCTTTGTCAAGGCAAAGGCCGCTTTGGCTCTGGCTAGAGCAGCATCTATATGTTTGTTAAAATATAGATATTGATCTAGCCAGATCCCAAGGTATCTGACAACACTTCGATTCGCTAATGGCTGTCCGTTTTGTCCAACAATAGAGAACATTCGCCACTTCTTTCTTGTATTTCTAGAAGCCCCAGACAACGGAGTTCTGAACAGAATGGTTTCGCACTTTTGAAAATTGATTTTCAACTTTGAATCATCGCAATATCCCTGAACCTTTTCGAAGTCACGCTGCAAAAGACTTACAATGACCTCGATCTTCGGACTTGACCTGTACGCGATCAAGTCATCTGCGTACGCTATAGATTGGCGGAGAGATCCTACAAGATCACTTGTGAAGATCGTAAATAAAATCGGCGAAATTACTACACCCTGTTGTAGACCGTTTTTAATTTCAAAAGTCCCAGCAGACACCACACTGCCATTTTTCACAATAAACTGTCTGATTGTGAGCATATCTAAGATTATGTACAGCAGCGGTTTGCTTATGCCGAGCTGGTCAAGCTTGTAAAAGAGCCCCTGCAACCATACAGTGTCAAAGGTCTTTTCCAAGTCAATCAACAAGGCACCCGTGCATTGTTTCTTACCTTTGTTCCATTGGATATCCGATACCAGTTTAGACGCGGCATGTATACAATCATGCCCCGCTCTGAAACCGAATTGGTTATCCGGAATAATATTTTTGTCCTCAACCCACTCGGTCAGGGCTCTATTGATCAGTTTTTCAAACACTTTGCTGATGTTGGGAAGGAAACTTATCGACCGGAGATTTGCCGGATTGGATGTGTCTTTGTTCCATTTAGGAATTGGTTGCACCACCGCTGTCTTCCAATGAGCTGGATAATGTGTTCAGTAAATTGTTGAACAGGGTAGTGTAAATGTTTACCGCTTCTAGAGGAAGGTGTTTAAGAACAATGTTTGGTATTTCGTCGATTCCCACAGATTTCTTACTTCTCAGAGAACCGAAAATGACCAGGAGATCTTCCTTTGATATGAATGGAGGGTGAATCCCTTCATTGGCGATGACATCATTTGCCAAATTATCGTCATTGAACATGGTAAAACCAGTGTTCTCCGATCGCCAGTGCTCAATGTCATATCGCAAGTAGAAGTTGTGCAATAGGACACGATTTTCCAAGATATGGTTCGGGCGAGTGCTAACATTCACCTTATACACATCCTGAAACGCCGCACCTATAACTTCAACTTTCTCCTTGGGATCTTCGATCACAAAAAAGTTGTCATCTTCGATCGCTTCTAATGGATCTATGCCTGCTGTCACAAGTACTTGTTCGTTGTCTGTAGTTCGAGGGAGCTTAAGACACGGAAGCTCATTTTGATTTTTTCTTCGAAAGATTTTATTAATTTCCGGGAACATACTAGGATTGCTAGCTTTAACAGCCCGGATTTTGTTATTCCAATGCGAATTAATTGTAGCACGGTAATTTTGCTGAATTAATTGCTGTAGGTTTTTAAGTTGTGATTTCAGTGTCCTAACCTCCGAGTTTAGTGGGTCGGTGAAACGTCTGTAGAGGAGTTTGAGTCTCGTCAGTAGCCTACTCTTTTGTCGGTGTAGAGCGTCAATCGTAGCATTGCGGTATATATTGACATTGTCAGTCCGTTGGTACTTGGGAATTGTTCTGCCCATTGTTTGTTTTATTGTGACGTCCATCCTTTTGAGGTAAGTGTCGATCACCTCGTTCGACAAATTCCTATTGGACGGTGGGTTGAGCGAGTTCGAGGAGAGTGCTCTTGTCATTGTTCGGAAGAAGCGTGTCCACCGCGTTCTACTGTAATTGTAGGAATGCGTTTGAACATACTCCTCCAGTTCCGCAATTTCGTTGGGGATTGTTACTATGGCACTAAATCCGCAGTGGTCACTGTCGTACACGAATGTGTGAAGACAGTTTATTGTTAGTCGGTCCATGTCAGTCAGCTGTATCCGTTCGTCAAACAGCATAAGATCTTTGTAAGAGCCTGATCTGGGATAAGACGGACTATCCGTCGCTTTTAAATCGAGTCGATACTCTACACTATTCTGACCCCACCAATTGAATAGTAGGTTCCCTTTAATGTTTGGTGATTGATTTCTCCAATTACTATGTTTGGCGAGTGGATGAGAAGATTCAACAATGAACGGTACAATACGAGTTGTACAGCGACATCGACTTAGCCAAAAGGATAAAATACCAATGCCTCGCGGACTGTAACGCCACCTCAAGTTAGTAATTAAATGATCAATGACAAAAAAAGTCCAACCAGCTTTCATGTTTAAAAAAAAGCGGAACAAATTATTTTAATTTATATTAAGTTATTTCTGCAGTAAAACTAAAAATCTAATTTTCTCTTAGTAGAAAGGTAACTCAATCAGAAAAAAACGTATTTCCAAATTGAAATACGCAATTCGTATTTTAAATAATCCAAAAATACGAAAACATATACGAGTATATGGTATTCCTCAAAGGCAGCTAAAAATATATGTATCTGATCTTTTTGTTTGCAATGCATTTAATAGGGGAATGAATGATGTTTTCATAACCCGAATTGAATTTCATGGTGGCGGCAAATAAAATAGCACCTATTTCTTTTGTTTGTTGAGATGGGAAGTTCATGGTATGGGCAGGCCTACTCGCACCCAAACCTTTTTTTTTTCTTACTGCGTATGTGAAAACTTAAATTAATAAAATAAAATAAAATAAATAAAAAATAAGAAGAAGCCCCTTTCGACACACGAAAGGATATACCTACCAAAAACCTTTATAATAGACTTTTATAATTCGGGATCAAGGGCAGAGTATTCACATTTAACTATTAGCAGTGTAGAGAGCAACGACCCACAGTTCGAGCTCCATTTACGAAGTTGAAGATTTGCCGCAGATAGTAACGAAAATAATTCTGATTTAAGCGCGATCAAATTATCTTCCGTATCTGCGCCTGTCATCACGTCGTCAACATACAGGTGCTCTTGCAATACATAAGCCGCGCTGGGGAATTCACCCCGATAATCTTTAGCCAATTGTTTCAAAATGCGAGGGGAGAGAAATGGGGTACAAGAAGTGCCATAAGTAACTGTGCGCAACCGATAATGTTGAATGTTATGAAGCGGTTTTTCGCGCCACACGATGCATCTTTCGTGAATATGAACGGCCTTTGCCAAAACCTAAGACAAACCCCAAAAATATCATCTGTATGGGTGGTGGACTTTCAACATACTACTTAATGATACACCGGTAGAGTCTTTGCTGAACCTTTGAATACGACGCGAATTTTCGTGGCTTTATTGTTTGATTTCACAACTGCATGGTGGGGAAGATTAAACTGCCGACCGCGATTCTGATTCACTTCTGCAGTGGGAATTAATTTTAGATATCCGAGGTGAAGATATTCCTTATTAAATCCGAATATAACGTTTGTAGCAGGGAATTTAAATGAAAGCGACGTGATAGTGATCTTAATCCTATAAAGATCAGATACGAAATATTTGCCATCCGGAGAACGACCGACAGTTTCACGAAAATGTTTCTCAGCGAGATCCTGAGGAAGAGAGTCCGGGTTAGGCGGACTTCTGAGGAAGACAATGCAGAGAAGTTGTACGAGGATCAGAGGTTCCAAAGATTTATCCTGTTAAAACACAGCCAAATCAGTCAGTTTATTCATTATAAAGGCATCTATAAGTTATGAAGCAGAGCTAACGAGTGAGGATTATTGAAAAGGAAAGAGCGAACTAGTGGCTCAACCACTAACGAAGATTGGGAACCGGAATCTAGCACTAATCTGCTAACGAAAAGGCTTCCCAAAAGAATCTCGAATGGATGCAAGTATGGTTGGTAAAATGTTTTTTTTTTGTTGACCTTCGAGCCGGATGGGACACACACTACCTTATCCGCACCGTCGCCGTCATTGGAGGGATGGACAAGTAAGTTTGGATAAAGGATTAAACGATAACTTGTGAACGATTGTATCACGCCTCTAAACGTTAACGTTCGTCTACATAGTTCGCATCACTGAGCGGTATATGCTTTAAAGATTGGCCGTATCATCTCGCAAAAATGACCAAAGGTATCGAAATATCTGAGTCAACGTCAGAGTTGTCTTATTGCCGAACGATCTATGTAATAGATCACGGAATGAGAGCCAATCCTTGTAATTGCCCGAAAGCGAATGTATAATTATCTTTGAGAAGCTTACGTTTGAACACGTGTTCGATGAGCAGTTTAACCTCTCCAATTAACTCATTTGGGCACTAGAAATTTGATGTTGCATTCGGTTATTTGCTTCCACGTGCGACGTCGATTGCCGAGTCTTGAGCGCCCAAGAAATTCCCGAATGCTCATGATAGTATTTGGGTTCATAGTCCGCGAATTCCAAGACCTATGTACCACCAGAAGATGTTGACCAGAAGATACCACAAAGCTTAGAGTAAAGCTCAGGATTGCTTCTTATGTATAATTAAGCCATATCTCACAATAAGTCATTTTGAAAATTATACAAAGTGTACCTTCTATAAAAGTTTTGTTTTTAAATTAAGAGCGGTGTTTCCTTGTTTATTTTTATGTGGAAAATCGCAGATATTCACTTTAGAAATTATTTAAATTGATTGCCATAATAAATACAGATTTGACATTTTGTCCTGTAAACACTTCACATGGAAATTGGAAAACGTCATCATTGCTCACAAAGCTATTTGGCTAATAGTCTTTCTTTACATCCCAGAGCAAATAGCAAAAAATTAAAACAACAAAATAAAATTGTTACCGCACCACATTAACCATAGATTAATCAATAAAACCTTTATATTCTCTTATGCGGGTTAATAACACACTTCCATACTTGTCATAAGAACCAATCGGTGAAAACAATTTGTCATAGACGTTATTTAATTTTGGAAAAGGTGAACTCATTTGCATATCTCTCTCTTTAAGATATTTTTCACCCATTGTAATGTTATAATTCGACTGCAGTGGTTGGAGTGGAATTTCTTAATTTAAACGTCATAGATTCTGATTTATTGGGTAATTGTAAGAGGATTTTTTTTTATGTTGAGCTTAAGATGGTGATTTTAAACGACTTGACCTACGCAAATTTGCATTGCTGTTGTCACTTGGATGCGCAGCAACCCATGATGACTGCGATCTACTAGATCTAACATAATTTTTATTATTTTCTTAAGACAATTGACAGCGAGGAGTTTTTTCAAGTTTCAACACTAAAAAGGAATTTCATGCAAGCAAAAACATCTACAGAGCATGATAGGTAAGTAAGAACTCAACCTCAACTCATGTGAATACCAGCGCACACTCTGCATCTGAAGGATACTTTTTTTAGAGTTATGTTTGTTTAAAACGTTTGGAACTTCCAAAACAATCAAATTTATATAAGAACAAATAATATATTTTTGTTAAATGCAAAAAGAAACTTTTAATTAAATAGTTAGCAAATGACCCAGAAAACTTTCTTCAGTCTATGTTCTTTGAATCCTTCTATTACACGTTCATTTTTTTGCAATATTAATATTTAAATTTGTCAAAGAATTTTTTGTTGCTTACATCAAATTAATTAATTAAATGAATGGTGCTAGTGTAAGCGCAGGCGTTTACATTTTTTTCTCATCAATAATCTTTCGCACAGATGATATTATTGTCCGTGGTGGAGGGCATGGAAGAGCTGTATCTCCTAAACCACTTAGGGTTCTGCTATTGCCGCTGCAATAACAAATAATAAACATTATTTAAGGTTAAAAATGAAAATAAAAACATTCTGCAACTTGTGGAACGAATTTTAAAGAAGAGCTTGACGGCCACGTCAGAGCTTATAATGTGTTTGTTTAAAAGAATAACCAAAATATTTGCATAACACATGGATAAATATTAATTTGTACATTTTCAATTCAATTTATGTGATCAATAATGCCCCCAAGGAGCCAACGAAAAAAAAAATGCAAAGCTCTATCAAATAGGTGTCCGCCTTCTGTCTCTATTCATTATTCGACCATTAAAATTTTATTAAAGTACGACAGTCACTACATGAGATTAAGGTAAGAATAGAGCAGATTACATTCGCAGGATTGCTGGGCAAGCACTTGACATCCTTAGTGTTGAAATTCGCTTAAGGCATTCCCGTCGGTATCTGGCAGCTCATTAAATATTTGTTTTTTATTTGGTACGGTGATGTTTTGGATACTTTAAGTTAAATCAAATACGATGTCATTAAAAGACATTCTATAAATACGCAATGGTAGTGTGTAGAACGATCAACACTCAAATAGCTAATTAAATGCACCAAACATAATGTTTACAGAATTGCACGTGTCGTGCGTTGAGCCCTCGTGTGCCCGTGCCCGTGGCCGTTTTTATTAATACATCACAAATATTAATGTTATTGAGTTCAATAAGTGCATTTAGAAAATAAACTTCATAATATTGAAGTGTAGTTTGCGTGCATTGAATCTGTTTGGTACTAAAAGTTTGGATACATATTTTTTCTTATTTTTCAATAATTTCCAATCCCGTCTTTAGAGCAATTTCTTCTTTACTTTAACAACTATAACTAAAACATGCCCCAGAATAACATGATACACTTTTCTTTAATTATTTATGTTCAAGAAAATGTCATTATTATCAATATCTTTTACTGCGATACCAAAAACGTACACGGATCACACGCGTTAGGGTGAGAAATTGGAGTTGCACTTACACCAGAACATTTTGATGCCAGAATCACAGGTCCACACTTGCTTTATGTGCGAAGCTATGCGAAATCTAAAAAAAAGAAATATAGTGTTGCATATTCTTTGGATTCACGGAATACTTCGTGTGAGAGTCAACTCTCCCTTCGCTACATTTTGTCATGCCAATTTTATTATATCATAGATATGTTTGTACATATTTTTGTTGAATGAATGAAATTCCTCAGTGTGTGTTGTATGTGTGTAACAAGGTATGAGAGTAAAGCATGTTACTTATACGAAAAAATATTACTTTCTTTACTTTTCGATATATTCTTATAGCGAACACCGACTTCATTGGCTTCCGAACTAGATCTAAATTATTCTTTTTCCAAATACCTTATTACTATTGACGCATCTCAGCGACCGAATACGGCTGGCGTTGCGCCTCGTGGGCATCGATCGCGGTCGGCAGTCCCTCGTTGGTGACAGGGTCGGCGACGCTGCAATTCCTGGAGCTTTCCTTTGCACACTGTTTCTGTTATGTATTGGGTGTCATTAAGGAACGCAACTTCGTAGAAAGGTAGGAAGGTATGTGTGTGAGGTATGTGCCGCTAATTTTTTTTTTTCGGTGGCTTCATCGATGGTGATTCTGTCCGGGGTATCGTGGATTAGGTGGTTGGGTTGAAAGCTGCAATGTGCAATTCAATCAGTATACAACTATTGCGCACATTAGTTGTTGGTGGACAATCAACAAAAAGTTGAAGTAGTTGTTGGTTGGCAATCGGTTACTACCGGAAAAATTAGAACTTTTTTACATCGAAACTTATTTCTATGGTATTTAATTGTAAAATATATTATATCCTCGTGCTGGATTACCTTAAATGGAAATTTAATTAAAGCGTGAATTAGACAAAGTGACAACATAGAACATGTACAAAAAACTACAAAAATGTATTCAGAAAAGTTTTTATTCCTGAACTATCTATTCCAAAAATAAATTGTTTCACTTCTTTAAAAATAAGGTCGGCTGTACTATTACACTTATTGCAAATGTTAGCTTATTAAATAGCATCGGTGCTGCAGAAGAGTTAAAGTTTAAAAAGAAGGTGTTTTTAGACAAAGGAGTACAAAAAAATGACATACAGTTTGTTCTTAGGATGTATGCATTTGAACTTCTGAGGGTAGCGCTTCGAATAAAAAAACTTTTAGAACCTAATATATATAGAGATGCTTTATCGGTAGAAATCTTAGCCTCAAAACTGTAACCAACTATGGACTAATCTGTTTACAGTACAATTAATTCTTATAATGTGTTTTGGCGTAATTTTGAGTGGTTCAATGGTGGTATTATGAGCTCCACCCCAACTTGCAAAACCGTGTTGTAACTTGGAATGTGCAAGACCCTAATAAAAAAACTAAATATTTTTTCATCATCTACGTGAACCATCCAATTTAAGTTTTTATTTTCAACTTCTGTAACCTTAAATTTGTTGACACCTTCTATTTTAAAATGGTTGGAACTACACACTGATTCCTCGGAAAGTTTTTTTTCTCATACGTATGGACCTATAAGGAAGATTTATTACAAGAACTTGCATGAAGTGGACAAGGGCCTTTTAATTTACAAATCATTTATTTCGTTTTTTCATCACTTATATGAAACTCATGCTTGTCATCAGTGTCCTAGTTCATTTTAAATCATCTGCAGTTTTACTGCCAAGTCAAACAAATTTTTACTAGTATATGAGCAGACTAAATGATCAGCAAAGGCTGTTTTATTGCTTTTGAAATTTTGCTTTAGTTATGAGTATATGGAAATAAAAATTAAGATTAACCCTAGAACCGAACCTTGAGTAGTAATTTTAAGATCAATACTGTGTAATTCTAACTATGAGCAAAACATTATACATAAATCCTCTTACTCCTGCTTTGTACAATTTATCTAAATGAATGTCATGATTGACCATATCAAATGCTTTTGTCACTCCAAAGAGACATATACTAGTGTACCATTGAAACTATCAAAGATTTCACCATACAATTAAAATATGGCAACATCTGCAGATCCATCCTCGCGGAAACCGAATTGCACGTTTGTAAACCAAAAAAATATATTAAAATGACACCATGCCTACAATTAGGAGTTTCTCGAATGGCTTACAAAACGTTGGAAGAACGGAGATAGGCCTTAACTGCGTCATGAATGACTTCAGCCTTTTTCAAAGAGAAAGGAAATATACCACAATTTACACTTGAATTGAATATATGACACAGAACATCGACAACAAACAATGAAACTCGTTCCAAAAGACAGTTCGTAATGTTATCAGAGTCGCTAGAGTATTTGTTATCAAGACCTAATATATATACTTGTGATTGTTCAAATAATAGTTTTATGTTTAAGCCTTTCAAATGGCGAACATGTCTTAACGCTTTTGTCTAACTTGCAATAGTATTCTTTTAATTTATTGTTGAAAGGATTGTGTTTGTATTTTTTTCTTTTTATATTTTTTTTTTAGTTATTTTAATATAATGTGCAACTCTCTTCTATTCCGGGGCCTTAGACGTTTGAATTTTTAACATTCTCTTTTTTCCAAATTAGAGAAACTATTAATATGTGATCTTAAGATATGAAGAAAAATCGTATGGTACCGGGGGATCACTCTACTTATAAACTGGTTCCCAGAATACAAATTTTAAGCGTTCTGTTAACTCATTGTAGTCGATTTTGATATTGAGAATGTCACATAATTATTAATACTACGAGAATTTGATCGAATGTTTTCTATTTTTAAGTTTATCATGCAGTGGTCAGTGATTTTGTAATCCAATACTTCAGCAGAAAGCTTGCGTATAGAGTGGGTTCCATTATAAGAGATTTCAAGCCATACGAGGATACTTTAACCATATCTGAGCTGTTTTCAATATATCTGTGTTAATATTTGCTATAACAAATAAATTATTTGTCTTTATATTTTTTAATAGAGATTTTAATTGCTCCAAAAAAATTATGAAGGTTGTTTTCATGGAGGCAATAAAAATGTAAAATTGAATAATTCTCCCCAAGGACACGGCAAGTAATTGTTAAAATGTCAGCACTAATCAAACTTATGTTGTCTACCTCACAACTCTTTTCTTTTAAGCGTACACTGGGACACCAACTGCGCTGTAGGTATTATTGCAATTCACATAGAGTTCATAACCCGGAATATTATAATTCGATAGTTCATAGTCAAATAAGCAAAAACCTGTTAAAACAATAAATTCTGCATCGAAATTTTGAGCATTAATATGTTCTAGAAAGGAATCGAAATTTCTTCTCATACTACGTATATTTTGGTGTATTAAAGGGTTTTTCAATAAGAGCGCTACAAAAGTTTTTTTTAAATAAAACAAAAACGTTTTTGGATATCAATGAAATTCTTTATTCCTGTGAATGTATGTTTGATCGATGCCATTATGTATGTATGGTGGCATGGCCACCACGAGTTACATGCATGCAACCAACTATTGGTTGATCACAGCGACTGTACTTAATACAGCGCTACATGCATTTCAACAACATGTTTTGAACATCATTCCAGTACATGTTACGTGCAGACTGTACTCAGCTTAACTTCTTAAAGAAACGTAAACAAGCCACCAAGAAAAGCGCGTTGTCTTATCTTTTTTCCTCTCTGTTTTTTTTCTTTGCTGTTATTTGTTAGCTTACTATTTAGGTCTATGTTGAGTTAGTTTTAAGATCACTCTTGTTGTGGAAGTCAAAGAATAAAGTTGACAAAAATTAAATCTTTGTGTTTTTTTCATTAAGACCACGATTTGTTTCCCACTCTTAATTGGCGCAGTCGGTAAACGAAAAAAAAAACAAATTATTAAAACAAATTTAAAATCTAAAAAAAAAAGAAAGAAAAGCAAGTGAATTTGAAAACGTATTTTTGTTTTATTCAGTGGTGAAAATAAAATCATTAAACCAAAACTAAAGAAATAAAAAAAAAACAAAAAGCGCTACGTCTTGAACAAAAGATACAAAAAAAAAAAAAAAACAAGTGAAAAAGTTTTATAAGCTCTAAATAAATTCGAAACTTTGAAGACTTTGTAAGCTGTGTTCTCAACAAACCCACAATACAAAAAAATCATAAGAACTTTGTTTGCTGTAACGTTCATCGACTCATCTACGGAAGACAACAGGTATGGCAGAACTAAATTTAATAAATCTTGTGGATGGAGTATCCGATTTTACAGGATTACCCGAAGAACTGGAACAATTTATTAAGCTCATTGATTATTTGTTTGAATTAAGTATCAATATTGGTGAAATTCCTAGAAATATATTTCAGTTAAGAATAAGGCAAAAAATTAAAGGAACGGCAAATGTTGCTTTAATTAACAATAACAACCCGACAAATTGGCCGGAAATGAAAAGAATTCTTTTGTCAAATTGTTCAATACCTGAGAGTTTAGAATCTATTATTAATAAAATAAAAATGTTAACATATCAAAATTCAGTAGAAGAATGATTTGCAAATACACTTAACTTAGTCACAAAATTGAACATAAAATCAAATCTCACAAGTCAATCGGATTTTCCTGCTTGGTTCTCTAGCGAACAAAATGAACAGTTAGCGTTAAAACTATTTATCAATAAGTTACCTAGTGAAGCCAAGCTCATACTTCACGCACGAAACCCTAAAAATTTAAGTGAAGCAATGTCTATTTTAATAGACACTGAACATTTTTATTCTTCTCCACGACCTTCTAATAAAATCAGCCAATTTACACAACAAAATAGGTCAGATAGGCAAGCGATTGAAAATAGTCATAAAATTCACAACGGAAACTTTGAGCAAAATACTAGATACTTTCAAAATAACGGTACAACGCATTATAGGCAAAATAACCCTCAAAATTCAGGAAATGTTCGACAAAAAATAGTTTCGACAGCCGTGGTTTTAAAAATTCAGGTCATTCCAGGAATGTGAGACAAAATGTTCCAAATTCGGTTAACTCACGAAGAAACCACCAAAATGAAATGATGGAAATAGACCACTTCAAATCCGAGAATATGAACACTGTACCTTCAGATACACAATAATTTGAAAATTTTCCGTCAACCACCTCCGATCTCTTCCCTGTATAGTTGTTCAACCCGACAACTATATTCGTCCTTTGAAATTGCTCATAGATTCAGGGGCCGGTACGTCTTTGATTCAAAAGGATCATTTGACAAATCCTTCAAAACAGACCTTGATAAGCCCATATTGCTGAAATCCATAAGCTCAAATATCTCGGTTAATTCAAAAATAAAAATTCCGTTATTTCAGGAATTTAAAAGACCATCGGTTGAAATTGAAATGCTTGAGTCTTGGTTAAGTGGAGATTTTGATGGTATACTCGGCTGTAACGTACTTAAACCGTTACAGGTTAAAATTGACTTCGAAAACTCACTTCTTATTACAAAAGACGCTACCATACCTTTAGTATTTAATAACTTTTCAAATCAGTTAAATCAGAAAGAAATAGACAAACTAAGCAAAAATTTTGTGGATGTTAATTTTCAAGACTTAAACATAGACAGAATCACAGACAAACTGAAATTAGACAATCTGAACAAAAAAGAAATAAAGGCCTTAATCGAAACTCTGCGAAAGTACAAAGACGTTTTCTATCTCAAAGGAGATAGTCTCTCTGCAGCCGTGAAATATGAACACCGAATCCCGACAAAGCACGATATTCCTATCTACTCGAAAGCATACAGATACCCAGAGGTACATAAAGATGAGGTTGATGAACAGATCTTAGAAATGCTCAAGTCTGGTATAGTTAGAAAATCTACCAGTCCATACAACGCTCCAATTTGGATAGTACCTAAAAAAATTGACAACTCGGGGAAACAAAAATGGCGACTTGTTGTCCACTATAGAAAGTTAAACGACATAACGATTGAAGACAAGTTTCCTATTCCAATTATCGATGACATTCTATCAAAACTAGGCAACGCTCAATATTTTTCGGTACTTGACCTTGCAAAAGGATTCCACCAAATTCTTATTTGCAAAGAAGACAGGCCAAAAACAGCATTTTCAACAGCAAATGGACATTATGAGTTCACACGCATCCCGTTCGGGTTAAAAAACGCTCCTGCATCCTTCCAAAGGATGATGAATGAGGTTCTATCAGACTACATTAACAAAATATGTGTAGTTTATCTGGATGATATACTCATTTTTTCAACCTCACTTCAAGAGCACATCGATTCACTAAACAAAATATTCAGGAGGCTGATTGAGTATAATCTTAAAGTACAAATCGACAAGTGCAATTTCCTCAAGCGTGAGACCGAATATTTAGGTCATATAATTTCAGAAGATGGTGTTAGACCTAATCCTAACAAAATTGGTACTATTAAACAAATAATGCTACCCAAAACAATCAAACACATTAAGTCATTCCTTGGAATAAAAGGTTTTTATAGCAAATTCATTAAGGACTATTCGAAAATAGCGCTTCCTATGACTAGTTACCTTAAAAAAAATACAAAACTAAACGTTAAAAATCAACAGTACATTGAGTCCTTTAACAAGCTTAAAGAACTTATATGTAGCTGTCCAGTATTAGCTTATCCAGATTTTTCCAAAATGTTCACACTTACCACTGATGCAAGTAATGCAGCTTTAGGGGCTGTCCTTTCCCAAAATCATCATCCGATAGCTTTTGCCTCGAGAACATTAAACCATCACGAAAAGAACTATAGTACAATTGAAAAAGAACTTCTGTGTATAGTTTGGGCGACGAAATATTTTAGGCCATATTTATTCGGTCGCAAGTTTAAAATACAAACTGATCACAGGCCTTTAGTATGGCTTAACTCCCTTAAAGAGCCCAATTCCAAACTACAGCGCTGGAAAATTAAGTTGAACGAGTTCGATTTTGACATCGATTATATAAAAGGGAAGGAGAACTATGTAGCTGATTTTCTCAGTCGCTTAGAAACATATTATGTAGAAGGCGAAGATATTAGATCTGATTTGGCCACAATACATAGTGGTATTGAAAACACCGATGATCATATTTATATTACTGAAATACCCTTGAATATTTTCAAAAACCAGCTTATAATTAAATAGGCCAACTCAAATACTTGCATCAATAAAATCTTATACAAAAAGAAAAGGAGAACAATAATTTCATTAACGACTTATAGCGAAGATTATATCCTTAAAACATTAAAAGAGTTACTGCCATTGAAAGGTACATTCGGAGTTTATTGTGAAGAAGACGATATCTTTATTAAATTTCAAAATACAATAGTCAGATACTTTTCTAATGCACCGCATATGAAAATACTTCGATGCACAAAACTTCTTGAAGACATTACGTCCTTAGATGTATTGTTAGAACTAATCGAGAAAACACACCTTCGTAAGAACCATAGAGGAATTGACGATACATACTCCGACCTAAAAGACACATATTATTTTCCCAACTTTAGGCTAGAAATTCAAAAATATATTAACAATTGCATATTATGCAATATGTGCAAATACGATCGTCATCCAATTAAACCAAAATTTAAGATATCTGAAACTCCCAGCAACCATAACGAAATCGTTCATATAGACATATGGTTCTTGAATAAAAACGGTATGTTTCTTACATCCTTAGACAAGTTAACAAAACATGCAACAATCCATCCCATAAGTGATAGAAATTCCATTACTATAGTTGATATCCTTAAACAAAGATTTACAATCTTGGGAAAACCAAATAAAATCGTTGCAGATAACGAGTTTAATACGGCATATATCAAACATTTTTTTAATTGCGAAAATATAAGATACCATTTTACATCACCCAACACCCACACTGGTAACTCTGTAATAGAGAGATTCCATTTAACCCTAAACGAGCATATGAGACTTTTAAAACTTAATAAGGAAAACAAAGACGCTGATAATAAGACTTTAGTTTTGAAAGCAGTTGAACTTTATAATAACACCGTTCACTCTTCTACGAACTTTAAACCTTACGACCTCCTATATTCAAATCTGGATAAATCCGAATGGGAAAAATTAAGAAAACGTTTACAGACAAATAAAAAGAAACGAATAAATAACATAAATCAGAGTCGAGTTGAACCACCTTCTTTTCAAGATCGAGAATTAGTTAAGAATTTAGGATTTCACAATATAAAACATTTACCACGTTATATAATTAAAGATGTAAAAGAAAAAGGTGAAACATATTTCAAAGATAAACATGGATTAAAACGCGATAGACAAATAGTAAAAAGGCCCTATAAATATCAAAATCCAATAAAAGACTTCAAATTCGATTCAAAGCTAACAGGCAGAGATTATTCAAATAGATATAAAAGAACCAAGCAGAGAAATATACCTTTGAGCTAATTTCACTCTTCAATAAACGAAAGTTAAATCCATAATAATAATTTCATATCATGTAAGCGCATATATTTCTTTAAGGATGCTTTAAGTACACAGTGTTTACATATATATTTTAATTTAAGATATTAACATGAGTTCTATAATATTGTAAAAGACTTATACATTGCAAATTATAAATTATTTCCTACATATTCACATACACATAAAAATATATGAATTAACAAAAAAAAAATATAAATATATCTAATAAATGTAAATGTAAAGCAAAAACAATAAGTTCATTAATTCGAAATAGAAGGAGGAAAGAATACGCATACGCCACCAAATTTCACATTACTCTTCTGTTTAAGGTGGGAGGAGTTACATGCATGCAACCAACTATTGGTTGATCACAGCGACTGTACTTAATACAGCGCTACATGCATTTCAACAACATGTTTTGAACATCATTCCAGTACATGTTACGTGCAGACTGTACTCAGCTTAACTTCTTAAAGAAACGTAAACAAGCCACCAAGAAAAGCGCGTTGTCTTATCTTTTTTCCTCTCTGTTTTTTTTCTTTGCTGTTATTTGTTAGCTTACTATTTAGGTCTATGTTAAGTTAGTTTTAAGATCACTCTTGTTGTGGAAGTCAAAGAATAGAGTTGACAAAAATTAAATCTCTGTGTTTTTTTCATTAAGACCACGATTTGTTTCCCACTCTTAATTCACGGGCACGCTTGCAGAAGTCCAGACGCTGAACCCAATTTTTGACGGTTTTCAAGCATAAATCGTCCGATACTGCTGCAATTTCACGTTAGATATTCGTACGAAGTTCATCAATCATCGCTGGCTTGTTGTGGAAATTGTCTAACGGCGTCAAATAGCACGACCCATGGCGGCCAAGCGACTGGACCATTTCGTGAGATAACACGTTTTCCAAACTTGGTTTTCAATATATTGATTGTGACATTCGCTGTGTGGCTTGTGGCGCCGTCCTGTCGGAACCACATGTCCTCCAAGTCCATATCATCCAATTGGGGCCAAAAATATTCGGTTATCATTGAACGGCAGCGATCCCCATTCACAGTAACGTGCTGGTCTTGATCATCACGGAAGAAGTACGGCCCAATGACGCCGCCGGCCCATAAACCACACCAAACCGTAATTTTTTCAGGATGCAATGATGACTCATAGAGTACGTGTGGATTGCTGCCTGACCAATACCGCATATTTTGTTTATTGACGGAGCCATTTAGCCAGAAATGAGCCTCATCGCTGAAGATGATTTTTCGATGAAAATCCGAATCAATTTCAAGTTGTTGCTCAGCCCAATTCACGAACATACGACGCTTCTGGTGGTCAAGCGGCTTCAGTTCTTGCGTCAATTTAATCTTGTTAGGATGAAGGCCAAGATCTTTTCGCAAAATTCGCCACAATGACGTCACAGAGATGTCCAACGCTTGAGAACAATGTGTGAGAGACACATTTGGGCTTTCTGCGTCAAGATTTTGCGTAATTTTCTTTCATTTTTCAATTTTTTAAACCTACTTAACTTAAACTTAATTTAAGTCTTCGAAATACCTCGCTTTTATAACATCGCCGCCCTCAACTTTCCGCCAAAATATTGTACTGCTCCTCATCCACATATGTATATTTAATGCTTTTCTTCTGTTCTAATTTGTTTTGTGGCATTGAATAGAGCTCGCATTGAGAATAAGTCCAATAAATAACATTTATATTCCAATTCAAGATGCAATGACCTTTATTTCAAATGAAAATGTTGGTTTGGCCCAGGGTTCCATGTTGTCTCCAACCATCTCTATAATTTTTATAATATCCTCAGTTTTTCATCACTGATCGCAAATTCACGTTCTTCGTACGCGGCACAGAAAATTTAACTGCAACATATGCTTAACCTGTTTACGATTAAGCCTCACAATTTGAATGTTGTGTTTCGTTCATAAATAGTATCGCTGATGCCGAAAGGATGCTCACTCTAGAAATTTGGATCAAAAACAACCTGAGTTGGAACATAAATAATATCGCTCAAAACGCTGCGAGATGTATAGCTTTCACAAAGCGATGTACAAATAACTTAACTGTTATAACGGTATGCCCGTCAGAGTTAAGGGAGCGTTATGACTCATAGAAGATTTAATTTTCACGAAGTCAATCAATTCGCTTTTATGACACTGCAACCAGATTTTGTACAGAACAGTTAATGGATTTTTTTTAACACGCACAATAAATCTCTGGCATGTGGTATTTATAATTAAGGGAAATTCAAAAACAACAAGCGGACCCCGCGAACTTCGACAATCCCAAAAGTGTTTTTATGATTTTTTTGAACCTACTTTCGCGATCTTCAACAGAATTTCAATTACGTGACCTATGCTCAAATAGTAGCCGGCCAGAGGAGTACGGTAAAACCAGCACCGAAGTTAGCTCTTTTAGTAAGTGAAACTAAGCTGTCTCAGGTGCACAAGTTGAGGCACAGCCAGTATAATATTATAAGAAGAGATAGACCCAACTCCAACTGAGCTGGTAGATTTCGCTATCTGTGTAGAAAAAAACTGCGTTATAAGGTTATATGAAGAGCCTTGAGACTTTCTTTATATTTTTGCCATGTTCTTTGCATTTCCTGTGGAAGAGCAGCATCCCAGTCATACTTGAGTTCCCAGAGTAGAGAAACAATTTTGCGATTAAAATTATAGGTGCCATAATGCCAAATGGATCGAAGATATGAGAAATGCGCGGAAATTTACTTCTCTTCGTATCGCGTTTGTTGCCAAACCACGAAGTTTTTATGCATAACGTGTCTGACTTCGGTAACCACGTCATACCAACTGTCTCAATTATTCTTCAATACTGCTGGAGAAGTCGAGCTCAGTTTCTCTGTCTTTTATGGGTGACTCGTGATTGGCACAACAATTTCTGAGTTTAAATCCAGCAGAACTCAATAGTTTTTGCAGCTCGGATTGTGTTCAGACGCATGGCACTGCACTGCTGACAACGCTACACGGACATAATAATTAAAAATTGGTTTGGGTGCGAGTAGACCTGCCCATACGCCGAACTTCCCATCTCATGATAAAAAAAAACAGTAAGGTGCTATTTAATTTGCTCCCAACATCAACATTAAGATACTCATTTTTTTAGCTCCCCGTAAGTTTATATTTATTTTCGCATCTTTGAATCATATATAGTATTATAAAATACGATTTGCGTCGAAAGTATAGATTAAAGGGTATACTTATTATGTACGTGCTAACACAGGAAGAAATACTTATAAATCTGTGAAAGATTAGCGATGTAAAGAAAACATTGGTTAAATTGAATTAAAGCATATCAGACTAATAAATTAAAAATATAAATATAAAGATAAGAACTAAATTAAAACAAATTCATGATGAAATATTAGGTATGAGATTATAATAATTGAGTTAAATTATTAGCAAATTTATCTAGTTCAGTCAAAATTCTATAAAATTAAAATCCCATTTATTACTTGAAATGGGGATAAGCAGGGGAATAGTAAGCTGCTATGAAGGTAAAGTTGAGTATTCAACGTTAATTTTAATTCAACATTTCGGTAATTACTTACTAACGAAAGTATTCTTCTAAGTGATCAGGACAACATTTTGGAAATAATCGTTTTTGATTTAGTAACATTTCAATTTTCCATTTCAATTTGGAAATACTTTTTTTCTGATTGAGTTACCTTTCTATGA
Organism: Orthonevra nobilis; assembly: GCA_963555765.1. Taxonomy (NCBI): domain Eukaryota; kingdom Metazoa; phylum Arthropoda; class Insecta; order Diptera; family Syrphidae; genus Orthonevra; species Orthonevra nobilis. The sequence continues at coordinate 65,884,517 of OY743226.1, read as the reverse complement.
TACTTAAAGAAAATTAGATTTTTAGTTTGACTGCAGAAATAATTTAATTTTTACCGTTTTTTTTAAACATGTTAGCTGGTTGGACTTTTTTTGTAATTGATCATTTAATTATTAACTTAAGGGACAAAAGATCACTCTTTTCTCTCGAAACAACGGGGCCTTCATCCGCTTTTGAAAGTATCCATGCTTCTACACCATATAGTTGGACGGGGATGATATTGGTCTCATAGAGCGACACTTCAGTTCTTCGAAAGAGGGCTTGTTTTAATAGCTAGAGGTATTCTTCGTTTGATCTCAGCGCTAATGTTATTATCTGTATTTATAGCGGAGCCAAGATAGACAAAGCCCAAACTACCTCAAAGTTATAGCTGTTTATGGTAACGTTCTGATCAGGGTTTGGTCTTTCTTTATGACAGCATATGCCTCTTTTTGCCTTCTGGCGTTGACAAGGTTCTTTTGCACTATTGCCCCAAGTATGATGTTGAAGAAATCGCATGACAGTGCATCACCTTGTCGAAATTGTTGTTTGACATCAAGTGGGTCGATGACGTCTTTGCCGACCTCAATGGAGCAGCTTGATTTCTCCATCGCAATCCTGCACAAAAGTACGAACTTGGCAGGGATGCCAAACTTAGACATGACTTCATAAGTCTCGTCTCTGTGGACGAAACAGACACCAAAACCAACCTTGAAATTGACGAAAAGGTTGTGCGCACTAACTTGGCGCTCCTGGGTTTTTTCCAAGATCTGCCGTAATGTTCATATTTGGTTTATGGTGGACTTTTCTGGTCGAAAACCACATTTATTCGGACCTATCAGGATGTTGAAGAACTCCTTCAGACGTTCACATCATACGGCGGAAAAGATGTTAAAGGCAATTTTGAGGAGATTGACACCTCTATAATTGACTTCCTTCAGGATGGGGCAACCAATACTGAGATACCATCTCGTTTGCTTTCTTCTGACCATGTGTTGAAGATGAGTTGGTGCATACTCCCAACTAAGTCATCGCCGCCGCTTTTAGAAGTTCTATCTTGCTATCTGTTCTTCGTCTAGGTCAGGTAGACGGCATTGTCGGTTCTTCCATGTCCTCAGCATTGACTGCAATTTTACTATGATATTTCCATTTCGAATTTTGCAGGCTTCGGTTTGGGGTGTATAACCTTGAGATAATTGTTTTTGCTGACTGGCTTGCATTAAACGACTCAATGGAAGCATTTTCGATTTTAAAATAGGACCAACGACCCAAAATCTTAGCCAGTCATCCCTCTAAGAGTATCCAACTCAACGTGAAGATAAGATATTTTAAACTTAGAGTTGCGAAAATCGATTTCATAACAACAACTTTAACATTGGAAGTTGAATTTGCATTTGCTTTTGGCAGTTGTTTTTCAACTTCTTCAATAAAGTGTTATAAATCAGACAGCCATAATTATCAAATATTATATAGCTTAGTTTCAAAAGTATTACATTTTGTAAGAACTCTGTTTATAGGGATTCATATTTTAATTTAAGTGATCAACTTTACGTCCTCTTTGAAAGGGTTCAAAAGTACATAGTTTCAATCAAGAGACTTCCACCATGTTCTGAATTCTGTATTGGAAGTGGTGCTCATTTTTGAATGGCTTGAATGTTTGGGTGGAGCTACCCTGGACTTGGCGCAGAGTAGACGAACCGTAATTTCACCATTTGTGTGTGTTGCTCTAAGGTATTTTAGTATTCGTATTAACGAATTTTGTTGGCGAATACATGCCTTGGTATTACCACACCACGAAGAGCCTTGAGACTTTCTTTATATTTTTGCCATGTTCTTTGCATTTCCTGTGGAAGAGCAGCATCCCAGTCATACTTGAGTTCCCAGAGTAGAGAAACATTTTTGCGATTAAAATTATAGGTGCCATAATGCCTAATGGATCGAAGATATGAGAAATGCGCGGAAATTTACTTCTCTTCGTATCGCGTTTGTTGCCAAACCACGAAGTTTTTATGCATAACGTGTCTGACTTCGGTAACCACGTCATACCAACTGTCTCAATTATTCTTCAATACTGCTGGAGAAGTCGAGCTCAGTTTCTCTGTCTTTTATGGGTGACTCGTGATCGGCACAACAATTTCTGAGTTTAAATCCAGCAGAACTCAATAGTTTTTGCAGCTCGGATTGTGTTCAGACGCACGGCACTGCACTGCTGACAACGCTACACGGACATAATAATTAAAAATTGGTTTGGGTGCGAGTAGACCTGCCCATACCACGAACTTCCCATCTCATGATAAAAAAAAACAGTAAGGTGCTATTTAATTTGCTCCCAACATCAACTTTAAGATACTCATTTTTTTAGCTCCCCGTAAGTTTATATTTATTTTCGCATCTTTGAATCATATATAGTATTATAAAATACGATTTGCGTCGAAAGTATAGATTAAAGGGTATACTTATTATGTACGTGCTAACACAGTAAGAAATACTTATAAATCTGTGAAAGATTAGCGATGTAAAGAAAACATTGGTTAAATTGAATTAAAGCATATCAGACTAATAGATTAAAAATATAAATATAAAGATAAGAACTAAATTAAAACAAATTCATGATGAAATGTTAGGTATGAGATTATAATAATTGAGTTAAATTATTAGCAAATTTATCTAGTTCAGTCAAAATTCTATAAAATTAAAATCCCATTTATTACTTGAAATGGGGATAAGTAGGGGAATAGTAAGCTGCTATGAAGGTAAAGTTGAGTATTCAACGTTAATTTTAATTCAACATTTCGGTAATTACTTACTAACGAAAGTATTCTTCTAAGTGATCAGGACAACATTTTGGAAATAATCGTTTTTGATTTAGTAACATTTATCTACTGTTGTGCACAAGATTGAAAAGTTTGATAGATAAACATATTTCAATTTGAAAATACTTTTTTTCTTATTGAGTTACCTTTCTATGATACTTAAAGAAAATTAGATTTTTAGTTTGACTGCAGAAATAATTTAATTTTTACCGTTTTTTTTAAACATGTTAGCTGGTTGGACTTTTTTTGTAATTGATCATTTAATTATTAACTTAAGGGACAAAAGATCACTCTTTTCTCTCGAAACAACGGGGCCTTCATCCGCTTTTGAAAGTATCCATGCTTCTACACCATATAGTTGGACGGGGATGATATTGGTCTCATAGAGCGACACTTCAGTTCTTCGAAAGAGGGCTTGTTTTAATAGCTAGAGGTATTCTTCGTTTGATCTCAGCGCTAATGTTATTATCTGTATTTATAGCGGAGCCAAGATAGACAAAGCCCAAACTACCTCAAAGTTATAGCTGTTTATGGTAACGTTCTGATCAGGGTTTGGTCTTTCTTTATGACAGCATATGCCTCTTTTTGCCTTCTGGCGTTGACAAGGTTCTTTTGCACTATTGCCCCAAGTATGATGTTGAAGAAATCGCATGACAGTGCATCACCTTGTCGAAATTGTTGTTTGACATCAAGTGGGTCGATGACGTCTTTGCCGACCTCAATGGAGCAGCTTGATTTCTCCATCGCAATCCTGCACAAAAGTACGAACTTGGCAGGGATGCCAAACTTAGACATGACTTCATAAATCTCGTCTCTGTGGACGAAACAGACACCAAAACCAACCTTGAAATTGACGAAAAGGTTGTGCGCACTAACTTGGCGCTCCTGGGTTTTTTCCAAGATCTGCCGTAATGTTCATATTTGGTTTATGGTGGACTTTTCTGGTCGAAAACCACATTTATTCGGACCTATCAGGATGTTGAAGAACTCCTTCAGACGTTCACATCATACGGCGGAAAAGATGTTATAGGCAATTTTGAGGAGATTGACACCTCTATAATTGACTTCCTTCAGGATGGGGCAACCAATACCGAGACACCATCTCGTTTGCTTTCTTCTGACCATGTGTTGAAGATGAGTTGGTGCACACTCCCAACTAAGTCATCGCCGCCGCTTTTAGAAGTTCTATCTTGCTATCTGTTCTTCGTCTAGGTCAGGTAGACGGCATTGTCGGTTCTTCCATGTCCTCAGCATTGACTGCAATTTTACTATGATATTTCCATTTCGAATTTTGCAGGCTTCGGTTTGGGGTGTATAACCTTGAGATAATTGTTTTTGCTGACTGGCTTGCATTAAACGACTCAATGGAAGCATTTTCGGTTTTAAAATAGGACCAACGACCCAAAATCTTAGCCAGTCATCCCTCTAAGAGTATCCAACTCAACGTGAAGATAAGATATTTTAAACTTAGAGTTTCGAAAATCGATTTCATAACAACAACTTTAACATTGGAAGTTGAATTTGCATTTGCTTTTGGCAGTTGTTTTTCAACTTCTTCAATAAAGTGTTATACATCAGACAGCCATAATTTCAAATATTATATAGCTTAGTTTCAAAAGTATTACATTTTGTAAGAACTCTGTTTATAGGGATTCATATTTTAATTTAAGTGATCAACTTTACGTCCTCTTTGAAAGGGTTCAAAAGTACATAGTTTCAATCAAGAGATTTCCACCACCTCTTCCTTCCGAGCTGGTAACTGCTCAGCAAAGGACCTTTTTCTGTCTGGTAAATATATAGTATGGCTTAGAGGATCATTGATAAGATTTTCCACGCCGATTCCGAGAGATTTTTTTTATCTCTGTGTCATTTTCTGGAAAGACCTCCAGGATTGGGTTCATGATAAGAAACCACAACAGTGGAAAACCAACTAAATCGGATTTTATGATCTTCCTTGCAATATACGAGTAATGCAGTTTTTTTTCAATTAGGTTTCTCTCTATTCTTTTGCTTTAAATTCAATTGCCTCATGTAATTTGCGCCATGAGCTACTTTTTGCTAATATATTATAACTATAAAAAAGCGTCAAGCTTCAGCCGAGCAGGTTTTGAACAAAAAAACTGGTTGCTCCATAATTTTCTAAGAATGTTTTCATGTGTCAGTGTTGCAGACGTCACTCTGAGTCTTGAAAAATGGGAAAGACTTACAGGATTCACATTTCTGAAACAATTTTCAAAGAACTTCCGTGGAAATTTGGATCAGGAATTAAAGAAAGGGGCGCATCAATGTATGAAATGGCCTCAACTAAATACTGTTTTAGGCTATTTGGTAGTCGCTATAGTTTGTAACTTACTAAGTTTAGTCAATTGGCTAAATGAACATAATATTGAAACTTTTGGCATTAAAACTGAACAAAAAATTTTTAACTTCCCATCAGGAAGTTCTTGTTTTTATATGAATTTGTCCGGAAACTTATGAACGGCAGTGTATATATTTATGCATATTTTTTTATCTGATAAGGTAGATGTAAACTATAAATTTAATTAATTTTGAACTTTTTTTATTGGAAAACTAAATTGATTTTAATTGAAGAAGTGAAAATGTCCCTTTTTTTGACAGTTTTTTCGTCATAAAATTCAAACCACCCTGTGAAATTTAACCAAAAGCTTTTCAGGTGATCTTTATGCACACACGCTTCGAATGAAACCAATTTGGCCTCGATAGCTTGATTTGTTCTCGAGTTAGGCTGTACGAAAAAATCCGCACAAACGTACGTACACACACACACACAGACATCTTTCTAAAAATAGTGGAATCCGACTACTGGGACCGCCAAACGTGGAGGAATGTAAAAATTTTGAATTTCGAAAATCGGACCGATTATAAGAACTTCCTGATGGGAAGTTAATAATTACATAATTGAGAACGCTTCCAGGTGCCGACGCAGCATAGAAGTCAACCGAGGGCATGCAGCTAAATATAGTATATTGTCATATTGCTTGTAACCCTTTGCTTGTTATTCTGTGCATTCAGCACATTTATGTAGGTTCGGCATTTGGCAGCATAATTGTTGTTAATTGTTTTATTAATTTGTTAATACAGCTATTTTGTTTTAGAATTTGAGGTATAAAAGAAAACCATTAATAAAGACTATCGATCATTAATTGATAAGCCACAAAGGCGTTTCATTGAAATTGATCCTCAGCAACTAACAAGTTCAAGTGCTTGGTTAGTACAACGAGTTTTAAGCAAGTTCAAGTGCTTGATTAAAACACACAAACCCAATACATCGAATCCAATTAGTTTATGTGCTTAGTTGGATGAAAAACAACTAGATTTAGATAAACGAATCTAAACATTTTGCAGACCCCGACGTGATGGCATCGTTTGAAGTGCTCGTCGCAAAACATCTAGCGACTGGACAGGATATCCAACGAATTGTAATAAATTACAAAAAGGATCCTTCGCATAGAAAGCAGCAGAGCTACTATACGGAGCGGCTTCGTCGTTTAGAAGACGCGTGGGAATTATGCAAGACCAACGACGATAACATAAAATTTCTCCCTAATCTTCCTCTGGATCACGATTACTTCGCAAAAAACTACTATCAGGAGATAGAAGGCGTAGTAACGGAATACCAGCAGCATTTTCGATTGCGTCATTTAAAGAATCAACTGACCCTGCTACAAAGGGGGCAACCATAATCGCACCAGTTGCACCTCGTGCCCTGGCTCAGGAGACCATCGTATCAAATACACGCAATATCGATGGTGACATCCGACGGCAAGGAGCAGTGCTCCAATCAATTCGTCGATTAATTGAAAGGGTATCGTCAGACACAGACGATCACCCACAGCAACATTACGAGATCAAGTTTAGGAACCTTGATCAACTATGGCAACATGCCGCTACTCTGAACTACGCAATTTGGGGAGCACACGATAACCCGGAAAGTGTCAGGTACAACCACGAGCAATATCTCGAATTAGAGGAAGCTGTGCAAATTCAACTGACTTCACTTTCGATAAAGAGTCAGCATAGAACTGCAAACGCTGTTGGACACGATGCAGCTAGTATAAACAACATAGCTCTCTACCAAAGGTCACCATTCCGAAATTCGATGGTGACTATCTCAAATGGAGGCAATTCTTCGATTTATTCACGTAGATGGTGGACAAGTAACAAATACCAAGGGTACAGAAGATGTGGTACTTTAAAACAAATCTATCAGGCGAAGCCGAGAATCTCATTCGTCACTTAACATTGAGTGATGAAAACTACAGCACTGCATGGTCAACTCTTCAAGATCGTTACAGCAACGTCAGAGTATTGAAGACAACATTAATGCAAAAAATCATTGGATTACCAGCCCAAACACATTCATCCGCTACGTCAATCAAAGGGTTGCATGATACAACACAAGAATGCTTAATGGCATTAAGCAATCTTGGCATAGATGTCTCGACATGGGATCCATTGCTTCTTCATCTACTTGTTAAGAAGCTGGATTCGAATACACGTATCCTGTACGAACAATCTTAAAGACGGCCTAAGGAACTGCAATCAGTCACGGAATTCCTCAACTTTCTGGAAATTCATTTTCAATCGTTGGAGGCAATCAGGCCGGGGCCAAGGGAGAGCACCCATCGTAGAGGAACGTGTACAATACATTCAAAAAAATAAACGCTGTACAAACTGTTTGAAGATTGGGCACACTTCAAGTGATTGCATGTCAAGAAAGTGCCTCAAATGCAATCGAAAACACAACACTCTTCTACATTTGGATAACTCTCCAAACCCTCAACGCACCCACCGTCACTCAATCAATACACCACAACAACAAAATACAAGTCACTCGGTATCGTTGGCAGCATCTAATAAGCCGGATTCTGATCATTACATACTCCTAAGCACAGCAATAGTTCGTCTTATAGCTAACAATGGACAAGAGATAGACTGCAGAGCCATCTTGAATTCAGGTTCTCAAGTCAATCTAGTAACAGACCGAATTGTGAAAAAATTAGGCCTATCTCCCAGAATCACCTCAATGTGTATACCAGGCATTGATAATGGAAGAAGAGAATCCCGTCATCGCATCAATGTCAACCTGCACTCAAAAATCAATAACTTTAGTGCACGGTTGGAGGCGTTCGTCTTACACCACATTATTTCGTTTAGGAGAAAATCTTCCTACTCTTCAGAATACAGTCTTCGGTTGGATAGTAGCGGGAAAAGCGGGTGAACGTCACCGCCCCATTGAAACAGAGACATGCGGCATTTGCACCGAAGACGACGACAACCTTAGTCAAATGGTTGAGCGATTGTGGAAACTGGAAGAAGTAGATACCTCAAGCAAGGCATTGACGAAGATCGAACAGTTGTCCGAAACTCATTTTACACAACATACGCGGAGGAACAATGAAGGCAGGTATGTTGTCAAACTACCTTTTCATGAAGATCCGTCTAGACTCGGCGACTCCAGGGAGATAGCGTTGAACAGATTTTTAACTTCCCATCAGGAAGTGCTTGTAATCGGTCCGATTTTCGAAATTCAAAATTTTTACATTTCTCCACGTTTGGCGGTCCCAGTAGTCGGATTCCATGATTTTTAGAAAGATGTCTGTGTGTGTGTGTACGTACGTACGTATGTACGTTTGTGCGGATTCTTTCGTACAGCCTAACTCGAGAAGAAATCAAGCTATCAAAGCCAAATTGGTTTCATTCGAAGCGTGTGTGCATAAAGATCACCTGAAAAGCTTTTGGTTAAATTTCACAGGGTGGTTTGAATTTTATGACGAAAAAACTGTCAAAAAAAGGGACAATTTGATTTCTTCAATTAAAATCAATTTAGTTTTCCAATAAAAAAAGTTCAAGAATAATTAAATTTATAGTTTATAGCTAACTTATCAGATAAAAAAATTGGTTTGGGTGCGAGTAGACCTGCCCATACCATGAACTTCCCATCTCATGATAAAAAAAACATTAAGGTGCTATTTAATTGGCTCCCAACATCAACTTTAAGATACTCATTTTTTTAGCTCCCCGTAAGTTTATATTTGTTTTCGCATCTTTGAATCATACAAAATACAATTTGCGTCGTATACTTATATGTATACTTATTATGTACATTCTAACACAATAAGAAATCCTTATAAAAATCTGTGAAAGATTAGCGATGTAAAGAATACATTGGTTAAATTGAATTAAAACATATTAGACTAATAAATTAAAAATATAATTATAAAAATTAAATCTAAATTAAAACAAATTCATGTTGAAATATAAGGTATGAGATTATAATAATTGAGTTGAATCATTAGCAAATTTATCTAGTTCAATTTTAATTCAACATTTCGGTAATTACTTACTTACGAAAGTATTCTTTTAAGTGATAGGACAACAGGACATTTAGTAATATTTATCTAATGTTGTGCACAAGATTGAAAAGTTTGATAGATTAACATATTTCAGTTTGGAAATACTTTTTTTCTGATTGAGTTACCTTTCTATGATACTAAAGGAAAATTAGATTTTTAGTTTGACTGCAGAAATAATATATTTTTTACCGTTTTTTAAAAAATGTTAGCTGGTTGGACTTTTTTGTCATTAATCATTTAATTATTAACTTAAGGTGGCGTTACAGTCCACGTAGGATTGGTATTGTAGCCTTTTGGCTAAGTCAATTGGTTGTTGAATCTTCTCCTCCACTCACCGTCATTGCAGAAGCGACAAAAAATCACACTTTTCTCTCGAAACAACGGGGCCTTCATCCGCTTTTGAAAGTATCGATGCTTCTACACCATATAGTAGGACGGGGATGATATTGGTCTCATAGAGCGACACTTTAGTTCCTCGAAAGAGGGCATAGCTGTAATAGCCGGAGGTATTCTTCGTTTGATCGCAGCGCTGATGTTATTATCTGTGCTTATAGCGGAGCCAAGATAGACAAAGCCCCAACTACCTCAAAGTTATAGCTGTTTATGGTAACGTTCTGATCAGGGTTTGGTCTTTCTCTATGACAGCATATGCCTCTTTTTGCCTTCTGGCGTTGACAAGTTTCTTTTGCACTCTTGCCCCAAGTATGATGTTGAAGAAATCGCATGACAGTGCATCATCTTGTCTAAAATATTGTTTGACATCAAGTGGGTCGATGACATCTTTGCTGACCTCAATAGAGCAGCTTGATTTCTCCATCGCCATCCTGCACAAAAGTACGAGCTTGGCAGGGATGCCAAACCTAGACATGACTTCATAGATCACGTCTCTGTGGACGAAACAGACACCAAAACTAACCTTGAAATTGATGAAAAGGTGGTGCGTACAGACATGCTCGCATGCTTTCTTCTGACCATGTATAGTATTGCAGATGAGTTGGTGCATACTCCCAACTAAGTCATCGCTACCGCTTTTAGAAGTTCTATCTTGCTATCTCTACTTCGTCTAGGTCAGGTAGACGGCATTGTTGGTTCTTCCATGTCCTCAGCATTGACTGCAATTCTACAATGATATTTCCATTTCGAATTTTGCAGGCTTCGGTTTGGGGTGTGTAACCTTGAGACATTTGTTTTTGCTGGCTGGCTGTCCATGGCTTGCGTTAAACGACTCAATGAAAGCATTTTCGAACGTACGACCAAAATCTTAGCCAGTCATCCCTCTAAGAGTATCCAACTCAACGTGAAGATAAGATATTTTAAATTTAGAGTTGCGAAAATCGATTTCATTAACAACAACTTTAACATTGGAAGTTGAATTTGTATTTGCTTTTAGCAGTTTTTTTTCAACTTCTTCAATAAAGTGTTATAAATCAGACAGCCAAAATTATCAAATATTATATAGCTTAGTTTCAAAAGTATTATATTTTGTAAGAACTCTGTTTATAGGGATTCATAGTTTAAAAGTTTGAGGACCAACTGCTTATCTCAACTTCATGTATTTTTGGAATAATTTTTAATCAATCAAATTTGTTTGATTGCTTTTCTTTGGAAGATATTAACCACTGCTCGGAATATTAAGGATTAGCTTTATGTCCTTTTTGAAAGGGTTCAAAAAAACATAGTTTCAATCCAGAAATTTCCACCCCCTCTTCCTTCCGAGCTGGTAACTGCTCAGCAAAGGATCTTTTTCTGTCTGGTAAATATATGACTTAACGAGGATCACATTCAGTCCAGTTTTCTTTGCAGATTTTGATAGGATTTTCCACGCCGATTCCGAGAGATTTTTTTATCTCTGTGTCATTTTCTGGAAAGACCTCTAGGATTGGGTTCATGATAAGAAACCGCAACAGTGGAAAACAAACTAAATCGGATGTTATGGTGTTCCTTGCAATATACGAGTAATGCAGTTTTATCCATGTATTTTAACTTTCTCATTTAGGTTTCTCTCGATGCTTTCGCTTTAAATTCAATTGCCTCATGTAATTTGCGCCATGAGCTTATTTTTGCTAATATATTCTACCGATAAAAAAGAGTCAAGCTACAGCCGAGCAGGTTTTGAACAAAAAAACTGGTGACCACATAATTTTCTAAGTATGTTTTCATGTATCAGTGTTGCAGTCTTGAAAATGGGAAAGACCTACAGGATTCACATTTCTGAAACAATTTTCAAAGAACTTTATTCGGAAATTTGGATCAGGAAATAGAGAAAGGGGCATATCAATGTATGAAATGGCCTCAACTAAAAACTGTTTTAGTCTTTTTGTTAGTCTCTATAGTTAGTAACTTACTTAGTTTAGTCAATTGGCTAAATAAACATAATATTGATGAAACTTTTGGCATTAAAATTGAACAAAAAAAAAAATTTATAAGAATATGTCCGGAAACTTTTGACCGGCAGTGTATATATTTATGCTAATTTTTTTATCTGATAAGGTAGCTATAAACTATAAATTTAATTAATTTTGAACTTTTTTTATTGGAAAACTAAATTGATTTTAATTGAAGAAGTCAAATTGTCTCTTTTTTTGACAGTTTTTTCGTCATAAAATTCAAACCACCCTGTCAAATTCAACCAAAAGCTTTTCAGGTGATCTTTATGTACACACGCTTCGAATGAAACCAATTTAGCTTTGATAGCTTGATTTGTTCTCGAGTTAGGCTGTACGAAAGAATCCGCACAAAAGTCAGACATCTTTCTAAAAATCATGGAATCCGACTACTGGGACCGCCAAACGTGGAGAAATGTAAAAATTTTGAATTTCGAAAATCGGACCGATTACAAGAACTTCCTGATGGGAAGTTAAAAATATGCATAAATATATACACTGCCGTTCATAAGTTTCCGGACAAATTCATATAACATTTTTTTTGTTCAATTTTAATGCCAAAAGTTTCATCAATATTATGTTTATTTAGCCAATTGACTAAACTAAGTAAGTTACTAACTATAGAGACTACTAAAAAGACTAAAACAGTTTTTAGTTGAGGCCATTTCATACATTGATGTGCCCCTTTCTCTATTTCCTGATCCAAATTTCCACGGAAGTTCTTTGCAAATTGTTTCAGAAATGTGAATCCTGTAGGTCTTTCCCATTTTTCAAGACTCAGAGTGACGTCTGCAACACTGACACATGAAAACATCCTTTGAAAATTATGGAGCCGCCAGTTTTTTTGTTCAAAACCTGCTCGGCTGTAGCTTGACGCTTTCTTATAGTTATAATATATTAGCAAAAAGAAGCTCAAGGCGCAAATTACATAAGGCAATTGAATTTAAAGCAAAAGCATCGAGAAAAACATAAATGACAAAGTTAAAACACATGGATAAAACTGCATAACTCGTATATTGCAAGGAAGACCATAACATCCGATTTAGTTTGTTTTCCACTGTTGTGGTTTTAAATCATGAACCCAATCCTAGAAGTCTTTAAAGAAAATGACACAGAGATAAAAAAATCTCTCGGAATCGGCGTGGAAAATCCTATCGAAATCTGCAAAGAAAACTGGACTGAATGTGATCCTCTTTAAGCCATATATTTAACAGACAGAAAAAGTTCCTTTGCTGAGCAGTTACCAGCTCGGAAGGAAGAGGTGATGGAAATCTCTGGATTGAAACTATATACTTTTGAATCTTTTCAAAAAGGACATAAAGTTAATCCTTAATATTCCGAGCAGTGGTTAATATCTTCCAAAGAAAAGCAATCAAACAAATTTGATTGATTAAAAATGATTCCAAAAATACATGAAGTTGAGATAAGCAGTTGGCCCTCAAACTTTTAAAATATGAATCCCTATAAACAGAGTTCTTACAAAATGTAATACTTTTGAAACTATACTATATAATATTTGATAATTCTGGCTGTCTGATTTATAACACTTTATTATAGAAGTTGAAAAACAACTGCCAAAAGCAAATACAAATTCAACTTCATATGTTAAAGTTGTTGTTATGAAATCGATTTTCGCAACTCTAAATTTAAAATATCTTATCTTTACGTTGAGTTGGATACTCTTAGAAGGATGACTGGCTAAGATTTTGGGTCGTTGGTCCTATATTACTGTCGAAAATGCTTTTATTGAGTCGTTTAATGCAAGCCATGGACAGCCAGCCAGCAAAAACCATTATCTCAAGGTTACACACCCCAACCCGAAGCCTGCAAAATTCGAAATGGAAAAATATCATAGTAGAATTGCAGTCAATACTGAGGACATGGAAGAACCAACAATGCCATCTACCTGACCTGGACGAAGTACAGATAGCAAGATGGAACTTCTAAAAGCGGCGGCGATGACTTAGTTGGGAGTATGCCCCAACTCATCTGCAAATCATGGTCAGAAGAAAGCATGCGAGATGAATGGAATCTCAGTAAAGGTTGCCCAACCCTGAAGGAAGTAAGCCAATAACAGAGGTATCAATCTCCTCAAAATTGCCTTTAACATCTTTTCCGCCGTATGATGTTAACGTCTGAAGCAGTTCGTCAACATCCTGATAGGTCCGTATTAATGTGGTTTTCGACCAGAAAAGTCCACCATAACCCAAATATAAACATAACGGCAGATATTGGAAAAAACCCAGGAGCGCCAAGTCAGTACGCACCACCTTTTCATTTTGACCGGCAGTGTATATATTTATGCTAATTTTTTTATCTGATAAGGTAGCTATAAACTATAAATTTAATTAATTTTGAACTTTTTTTATTGGAAAACTAAATTGATTTTAATTGAAGAAGTCAAATTGTCTCTTTTTTTGACAGTTTTTTCGTCATAAAATTCAAACCACCCTGTCAAATTCAACCAAAAGCTTTTCAGGTGATCTTTATGTACACACGCTTCGAATGAAACCAATTTAGCTTTGATAGCTTGATTTGTTCTCGAGTTAGGCTGTACGAAAGAATCCGCACAAAAGTCAGACATCTTTCTAAAAATCATGGAATCCGACTACTGGGACCGCCAAACGTGGAGAAATGTAAAAATTTTGAATTTCGAAAATCGGACCGATTACAAGAACTTCCTGATGGGAAGTTAAAAATATGCATAAATATATACACTGCCGTTCATAAGTTTCCGGACAAATTCATATAACATTTTTTTTGTTCAATTTTAATGCCAAAAGTTTCATCAATATTATGTTTATTTAGCCAATTGACTAAACTAAGTAAGTTACTAACTATAGAGACTACTAAAAAGACTAAAACAGTTTTTAGTTGAGGCCATTTCATACATTGATGTGCCCCTTTCTCTATTTCCTGATCCAAATTTCCACGGAAGTTCTTTGCAAATTGTTTCAGAAATGTGAATCCTGTAGGTCTTTCCCATTTTTCAAGACTCAGAGTGACGTCTGCAACACTGACACATGAAAACATCCTTTGAAAATTATGGAGCCGCCAGTTTTTTTGTTCAAAACCTGCTCGGCTGTAGCTTGACGCTTTCTTATAGTTATAATATATTAGCAAAAAGAAGCTCAAGGCGCAAATTACATAAGGCAATTGAATTTAAAGCAAAAGCATCGAGAAAAACATAAATGACAAAGTTAAAACACATGGATAAAACTGCATAACTCGTATATTGCAAGGAAGACCATAACATCCGATTTAGTTTGTTTTCCACTGTTGTGGTTTTAAATCATGAACCCAATCCTAGAAGTCTTTAAAGAAAATGACACAGAGATAAAAAAATCTCTCGGAATCGGCGTGGAAAATCCTATCGAAATCTGCAAAGAAAACTGGACTGAATGTGATCCTCTTTAAGCCATATATTTAACAGACAGAAAAAGATCCTTTGCTGAGCAGTTACCAGCTCGGAAGGAAGAGGTGATGGAAATCTCTGGATTGAAACTATATACTTTTGAATCTTTTCAAAAAGGACATAAAGTTAATCCTTAATATTCCGAGCAGTGGTTAATATCTTCCAAAGAAAAGCAATCAAACAAATTTGATTGATTAAAAATGATTCCAAAAATACATGAAGTTGAGATAAGCAGTTGGCCCTCAAACTTTTAAAATATGAATCCCTATAAACAGAGTTCTTACAAAATGTAATACTTTTGAAACTATACTATATAATATTTGATAATTCTGGCTGTCTGATTTATAACACTTTATTATAGAAGTTGAAAAACAACTGCCAAAAGCAAATACAAATTCAACTTCATATGTTAAAGTTGTTGTTATGAAATCGATTTTCGCAACTCTAAATTTAAAATATCTTATCTTTACGTTGAGTTGGATACTCTTAGAAGGATGACTGGCTAAGATTTTGGGTCGTTGGTCCTATATTACTGTCGAAAATGCTTTTATTGAGTCGTTTAATGCAAGCCATGGACAGCCAGCCAGCAAAAACCATTATCTCAAGGTTACACACCCCAACCCGAAGCCTGCAAAATTCGAAATGGAAAAATATCATAGTAGAATTGCAGTCAATACTGAGGACATGGAAGAACCAACAATGCCATCTACCTGACCTGGACGAAGTACAGATAGCAAGATGGAACTTCTAAAAGCGGCGGCGATGACTTAGTTGGGAGTATGCCCCAACTCATCTGCAAATCATGGTCAGAAGAAAGCATGCGAGATGAATGGAATCTCAGTAAAGGTTGCCCAACCCTGAAGGAAGTAAGCCAATAACAGAGGTATCAATCTCCTCAAAATTGCCTTTAACATCTTTTCCGCCGTATGATGTTAACGTCTGAAGCAGTTCGTCAACATCCTGATAGGTCCGTATTAATGTGGTTTTCGACCAGAAAAGTCCACCATAACCCAAATATAAACATAACGGCAGATATTGGAAAAAACCCAGGAGCGCCAAGTCAGTACGCACCACCTTTTCATTTTGACCGGCAGTGTATATATTTATGCTAATTTTTTTATCTGATAAGGTAGCTATAAACTATAAATTTAATTAATTTTGAACTTTTTTTATTGGAAAACTAAATTGATTTTAATTGAAGAAGTCAAATTGTCTCTTTTTTTGACAGTTTTTTCGTCATAAAATTCAAACCACCCTGTCAAATTCAACCAAAAGCTTTTCAGGTGATCTTTATGTACACACGCTTCGAATGAAACCAATTTAGCTTTGATAGCTTGATTTGTTCTCGAGTTAGGCTGTACGAAAGAATCCGCACAAAAGTCAGACATCTTTCTAAAAATCATGGAATCCGACTACTGGGACCGCCAAACGTGGAGAAATGTAAAAATTTTGAATTTCGAAAATCGGACCGATTACAAGAACTTCCTGATGGGAAGTTAAAAATATGCATAAATATATACACTGCCGTTCATAAGTTTCCGGACAAATTCATATAACATTTTTTTTGTTCAATTTTAATGCCAAAAGTTTCATCAATATTATGTTTATTTAGCCAATTGACTAAACTAAGTAAGTTACTAACTATAGAGACTACTAAAAAGACTAAAACAGTTTTTAGTTGAGGCCATTTCATACATTGATGTGCCCCTTTCTCTATTTCCTGATCCAAATTTCCACGGAAGTTCTTTGCAAATTGTTTCAGAAATGTGAATCCTGTAGGTCTTTCCCATTTTTCAAGACTCAGAGTGACGTCTGCAACACTGACACATGAAAACATCCTTTGAAAATTATGGAGCCGCCAGTTTTTTTGTTCAAAACCTGCTCGGCTGTAGCTTGACGCTTTCTTATAGTTATAATATATTAGCAAAAAGAAGCTCAAGGCGCAAATTACATAAGGCAATTGAATTTAAAGCAAAAGCATCGAGAAAAACATAAATGACAAAGTTAAAACACATGGATAAAACTGCATAACTCGTATATTGCAAGGAAGACCATAACATCCGATTTAGTTTGTTTTCCACTGTTGTGGTTTTAAATCATGAACCCAATCCTAGAAGTCTTTAAAGAAAATGACACAGAGATAAAAAAATCTCTCGGAATCGGCGTGGAAAATCCTATCGAAATCTGCAAAGAAAACTGGACTGAATGTGATCCTCTTTAAGCCATATATTTAACAGACAGAAAAAGATCCTTTGCTGAGCAGTTACCAGCTCGGAAGGAAGAGGTGATGGAAATCTCTGGATTGAAACTATATACTTTTGAATCTTTTCAAAAAGGACATAAAGTTAATCCTTAATATTCCGAGCAGTGGTTAATATCTTCCAAAGAAAAGCAATCAAACAAATTTGATTGATTAAAAATGATTCCAAAAATACATGAAGTTGAGATAAGCAGTTGGCCCTCAAACTTTTAAAATATGAATCCCTATAAACAGAGTTCTTACAAAATGTAATACTTTTGAAACTATACTATATAATATTTGATAATTCTGGCTGTCTGATTTATAACACTTTATTATAGAAGTTGAAAAACAACTGCCAAAAGCAAATACAAATTCAACTTCATATGTTAAAGTTGTTGTTATGAAATCGATTTTCGCAACTCTAAATTTAAAATATCTTATCTTTACGTTGAGTTGGATACTCTTAGAAGGATGACTGGCTAAGATTTTGGGTCGTTGGTCCTATATTACTGTCGAAAATGCTTTTATTGAGTCGTTTAATGCAAGCCATGGACAGCCAGCCAGCAAAAACCATTATCTCAAGGTTACACACCCCAACCCGAAGCCTGCAAAATTCGAAATGGAAAAATATCATAGTAGAATTGCAGTCAATACTGAGGACATGGAAGAACCAACAATGCCATCTACCTGACCTGGACGAAGTACAGATAGCAAGATGGAACTTCTAAAAGCGGCGGCGATGACTTAGTTGGGAGTATGCCCCAACTCATCTGCAAATCATGGTCAGAAGAAAGCATGCGAGATGAATGGAATCTCAGTAAAGGTTGCCCAACCCTGAAGGAAGTAAGCCAATAACAGAGGTATCAATCTCCTCAAAATTGCCTTTAACATCTTTTCCGCCGTATGATGTTAACGTCTGAAGCAGTTCGTCAACATCCTGATAGGTCCGTATTAATGTGGTTTTCGACCAGAAAAGTCCACCATAACCCAAATATAAACATAACGGCAGATATTGGAAAAAACCCAGGAGCGCCAAGTCAGTACGCACCACCTTTTCATTCATTTCAAGGTTGGTTTTGGTGTCTGTTTCGTCCACAGAGACGAGGTTTATGAAGTCATGTCTAGGTTTGGCATCCCTGCCAAGCTCGTACTATTGTGCAGGATAGCGATGTAGGTCACCGCCATCCTGCACAAATTGAGATCGGCAAAGACATCACCGACTCACTTGATGTCCAACAACGTTTTAGACAAGGTGATGCACTGTCATGCGATTACTTCAACATCATACTTGGGACAATAGTGCAAAAGAACCTTGTCAACAAAAGAGGGCAAAAAGAAGCATATGCTGCCATCAAGAAAAACAAAATCCGACGTCTGGGTCAGAACGTTACCATAGACAGCTATAACTTTGAGGTAGTTAGGGCTTTATATATCTTGGCTCCGCTGTAAAAACAGATAATAACACCAGCGCTGAGATCAAATGAAGAATACCTCTGGTTAAGAAAGCTAAGCTCTCTCTCGAAGAACTGAAGCATCGCTCTATAAGACCTATATCATCCCCGCCCTACTATATGGTGCAGAGCATGTACACTTTCAAAAGCGGATGAAGGCGCCTTAGGTTGTTCCGAGAGAAAAGTGTAATCTTTTGTCCCATCTGCATTGACTGTGAGTGGAGGAGAAGATTCAACAACGAACTGTATGCTAGGAGTTGTACAGCGACATCGACTTAGTCAAAAGTATAAAATACCATGCCACGCGGACTGTAACCCCACCTCAAGTTAGTAATTAAATGATTAATGACAAAAAAAGTCCAACCTGCTATCATTAAAAAAAAAAACTTAAAAATTATTTTAAATTATATTAAGTTATTTCTGCAGTAAAACTCAAAATCTAATTTTCTTTTAGTAGAATTGTAACTGAATCAGAAAAAAAGTATTTCCAAATTGAAATATGTTAATCTGTCAATGTTAAATACGCAATTCGTATTTTAAATGATCCAAAAATACGAGAACATTTACGAGTATATGGTATTCCTCAAAGGCAGCTAAAAATATATAGTATGTATCTGATCCTTTTATTTTCGATTCATTTGATTAGGGAATGAATGATGTTTTCATAATCCGAATTGAATTTCATGGTGTAGGCAAATAAAATAGCACCTATTTCTTTTGTGTCTTGAGATGTGAAGTTCATGGTATGGGCAGGCTTACTCGCACCCAAACCAATTTTTATTAACTTCCCATCAGGAAGTTCTTGTAATCGGTCCGATTTTCGAAACTCAAAATTTTTACATTTCTCCACGTTTGGCGGTCCCAGTAGTCGGATTACATCATTTTTAGAAAGATGTCTGTGTGTGTGTGTACGTACGTATGTACGTACGTTTGTGCGGATTCTTTCGTACAGCCTAACTCGAGAACAAATCAAGCTATCGAAGCCAAATTGGTTTTATTCGAAGTGTGTGTGCATAAAGATCACCTGAAAAGCTTTTGGTTAAATTCCACATAGTGGTTTGAATTTTATGGCGAAAACACTGTCAAAAAAAAGAACAATTTCACTTCTGCAATTAAAATCGATTTAGTATTCCAATAAAAAAAGTTCAAAATCAATTAAATTTATAGTTTACAGCTATCTTATCAGATAAAAATATATGTATAAAAATATACACTGCCGTTCATAAGTTTCTGGACAAATTCATATAATTTCTTTTTTGTTCAATTTTAAAGCCAAAAGTTTCATCAATATTAGGTTGATTTAGCCAATGGACTAAACTTAGTAAGTTACTAACTATAGAGACTACCAAAAAGACTATAACAGTATTAAGTTGTTCCGGGCTAGTTGAGCCGGAATTAAATTATTCAAGAATTCAAGTAAGTTGTACTTGAATCCCTTAAAATAATTTTGATTAACTCCAAGAGAGGTTATTTGGGATGCCCTTAAGTTATGGGCCCTTTCTCAGAATAAAATTGAAACACTTGAGTAATTTACGTTATAAGTTTATTCTCTTCCTTTCTTCGACGAATGATTTTTGGAAGTGTCGGAATTCTTTTCGCCGACTTTCCACGAAACCTTACAGCTGTTAGTTATGTAATGCTAGGTTCAATGCACTCAACAGTTCTGTTTTATTACGATTACATTGAAATATATCTTAACTAACACAGTCTTACATTGATTAGCTATCAATGCCCCCTATTTATGACGGGCTTAAGTTAGCGTGCGTTTATTGACAATGTAGTCTATCTCTGTTTCTGTATCGGCCATCATGAAAGCTCTTCATTTGTCCCGAGCGGGATGGATATCATTAGTTAGGCATAGACCACAGGAAGAAGAGAGAGAGAATACATTGCCATTACAAAATTGACATTTAGTCTTGATTTAGTCCACGCGCGGTGACCATCTTCTTTAATTTCATTGGTTTAATTGTTTTACTTCTTTACTAATTAATTAATTATATACTAATAATTTTACATTTATATTCTGACTAGATATAATATAGTTGTGTCCCAATTATCGGTCGATGGGAATAAGTGATGTGGGCATGGGTGTGTTGATCTGCGGCTGCAGATCGGCATAAATCATTTGCCCTTCCCGATTACTTATTCAATTTGCCGGTAATTCCCTTCGACAATCTTGTTGGTGGCAACCAACATGCTCCGCGCCCTCGGGAGTGAATTCATTGTGTTATAGTCTCTGTGTCGGCTCTCCCTTGATGATAGTTGACGAAACTAAATTGTGTTTCGCTCCTTCAGGAAAGGTGCTCGTGAGGTGCGTCTCTTACGTATCCCGTTGAATCATCAAATCGATTGTTGTTATCATCTTCGGTTTGCCCACTGGGCTGGTGATACGAATGTTCGATCTCGTTATGAGTTTTCGTGTGCAGTGAAATAAAAAAAGGCATTAGTATGTTGTCTTTTAATTGTGCAAATAAAAATATATATATATGGATATAATTATCTGCGATACTGGATCATTCTTCTTCTACGAAAAGGGATCAAACTTGATGGGTGAGTTGATCTGGTTTGTAAAGTTCTTTGGATTAAAATAAGTTCTTGATTGGGATTTAATTTAAGGGTGTAGTTCATCTTTTATGGAAGGGGAATGTTAAAATAAAAGTTCATAAATTTATTGGCGGCTTAAAATGTTGAATTGTGGATATTTGTGTTATACATTTTTTGACTATTTAAAGGGTTCCTTAAGCGAAATGGGGTATTAATATTCATAGTTAAGTTGATGGTTTAAGTGGTTATTGTATTAAAGGGAATCGGAGTATTAATGTTCATGAATTATTTGATGACGTTAGTTTGTTTTTTAAAATTAAAATTTTATAAATTCAAAATTGACTAACATGTGTTTTTTTTTATATGTATAGAGGGGTTTCTTAACTTTGGGCAACATAATTACGGATCGTGTGACGGGGTGATAATCGGCAAGGGGGATAGTTTTGCGACCGGGCGTTTGAGTATCGAGTTCTGTGTCTTAATGGTCACAACGCGTGTGAGACCATCCTTGCCAGGGTGTAACTCCATAATTCGAGCAAGAACCCATGATGAAGGCGGAAGATTGTCCTCCTTGACAATAACAATGTCACCAATTTTTACATCTGGCTGTCCGCGAAGCCATTTGGGTCGCTGCTGTAGTTGATGAAGGTATGAAGAACTCCATTTCTTCCAGAAGTCCTGCGTTAGTCGCTGGATGTATTTCCATTTATCCAACAGATTGATATTTTTGTCGTCCATGTTTCTGCTCGGAAGAGTACGCATTGATTCACCAATTAAGAAATGACCTGGTGTCAAAAACATCAAATCATCAGGGTCTGATGATATCGGACAAAGGGGTCTCGAATTGAGACAAGCTTCGATTTGCGACAGAAGTGTTGCATACTCTTCGAACGTAAGCCTGGAATTACCAATAGTTCGTTTAATATGATGTTTGATTGATTTAACCCCTGCCTCCCAAAGCCCGCCGAAGTGTGGAGCTGAAGGTGGGTTGAAATGCCAGGAAGTGTTTTGAGAAGCAAGATCTTTTGCAACTTCTGCGGACCATTCAGTTGTTATGAATTGACTGTTCTTCCTTAGCTCGTTATGTGCGCCCTTGAAATTCGTTCCACAGTCGCTGAAAAGGTGAGTGCATATTCCTCTTCTTGCTACGAATCTTCTAAAGGCTGCGATGAATGCTGCAGTGGTCAAATCGCTAACAAGCTCGATATGTATTGCCTTAGTGGAGAGGCACACAAAAACAGCTATGTGCCCCTTTGCGATTTTATTGCATTTACCCTTCCACATCTTTATTTCAATCGGTCCGGCGTAGTCGACACCGGTATTTGTGAAAGGTCTACTGATGTTTACTCTTTCAGTCGGTAAGCTTCCCATGAGCTGTTCTTGCATTTTTGCATGGTACCGATGGCATCTAACGCATCTATATATAGTTGATTTAACTAATCTTTTAAGGTTTGTTATCCAATACTGTTTCCTTATTTCAGCCATCATCAATTGTTGGCCTCCATGAAGGGTGCGCTGATGGCAGTCACTGACAATAAGTCTTGAAAAATGATGAGATTCCTTTAGAATCACAGGATGTCGTTGAGAAAATGGAAGATCAGCATTTGTTAAACGTCCTCCAACCCGCAGTAAACCTTCAGAATCAATGAAGGGATTTAAATTTAGCAATGTGCTATTTCTACGAATGGCTTCTCTTTCATTCAGGGCCTTCAATTCATTTTCAAATAGTTCTCCTTGAACGACCCTTATAAGTTGATGTAGGGCTGACGTCAGTTCATCAGGATTGATGGGGAATTCGTCAACCGGCCTTTTGATTGTTGTATGCTTTAAATTGTAGAAGTAGCGTCGCCATATTGCTACGCTGCGCACAAGTCTCTGCAAGGTTGAAAACCTTTTAAAGAGGGACCCACTGACTGTTGTACAGTGAGATATAACGCAAGGTAAATTAAATCGTGTATGTGTTAAATAGACATTGTAAAAACACGTCTTACTATCATAATCGTTTAGTTTCTTTTAAGTTTCCAGACATGTATCAATAAGGATTGCAGCTGGCAAATCCCTTGGTACGAAGTTGATCAACAATTCGGGTCCATTCCACCAGAGATCATTTTTGCTGAGTTCCTCTGGTGATAGACCTCGAGATCCCAGATCGGCAGGGTTTTCCTTAGAGGTTACATGTCTCCACACTGTTGGGCTGGTCATCGTTTGAATCTCGGCCACACGATTAGCTACAAATGTAGATCGAGTTAAAGGGTTTCCTTTGATCCAGGCTAGGGCAATTGTAGAATCACACCAAGCGTAGATTTCGACGTTGTTGAACTGCATAGCCCGATATAGGCGACGGATTAGCTTTGCCAGAAGGAGGGCTGCGCATAACTCTAGTCGTGGGAGAGATATGCATTTTAAAGGAGCTACGCGAGTCTTGGATGCTAAAATCGATATGTGCTCTTGGCCATTTTTAACAGTTCGAGCATACACTACGGCTGCATAAGCCTTTTCAGAGGCGTCGCTAAAGCCGTGCAGTTGAACAATGGCTGAGTCGTCATATTGGATCCACCGTGGAATTTGAATATCATTGAGAGATTTGAATCCATTTCTTAAATTAAGCCAGAGAGCTTCCGTTTCCTTTTTAATGGGTGCATCCCAAGCGAGCTCTTGAACCCATAATTGCTGCATAAGTAATTTTGCCTTGATGACGCAAGGCGAGATCCACCCGAGAGGATCAAATAGACGGGCTATGTCACTTAGAATGGAGCGCTTCGTAAGTGCCTTTACTTCAGGTAAATTTATTTTGAATTGGAACATATCTTTTGCTGGGTGCCATTGAATACCTAGCGTCTTAATGGCATCTGGTGCATCAAAGTTTATTTCTCTTTCATTTTCAGGTATTTGATTCAAAACTTGCGTCGAATTACTTGCCCATTTTCTGAGCTGGAACCCAGCTGAATTCAAGGTTGCCCTTACATCTGACTGAAGGGCAATAGCGTTCTCTTCATTCTCTGCACCGTATATGAGATCATCTACATAAAAACCTTCGGTAAGTACCTTACTTACGTGTGGGTGACAATGTTTAACATCAGCCCCTAGCTGATGTAAGGTGCGTACTGCCAGATATGGCGCAGATGCAATACCGAACGTTACAGTTTTGAGGGCATAGGTTTTTATTGACTCTTCACAACTTTTTCTCCACAATATAAGTTGATATGGAGTGTCGTTAGGAGCCATCCATATTTGCCTGTACATCATGCTGATGTCAGCCACAAACCCAATTTTAAATTTCCTCCATTTCGCGATAAGCTCTATGATGTCGGCCTGTAGACGTGGTCCCGCCATTAAATGGTCGTTTAATGATGTACCATTCGCGGTTTTGCAGGAGGCGTCGAATACAATGCGTAGCTTGGTTGTTGTACTCGATTCTTTAAACACCGCATGGTGGGGAAGGAAGTTTTTCCGTAAGGGATTTCATATTTGTGGGTACTTCTTCCATTTGACCCAGACTTAGATATTCCTCTAAGCAGTCAGAATAAGCCTTCTTTAACTTGGGGTTTGTTGCTAAACGCTTTTCGATTTGAAACAGTCTGGCCAATGCTGGCCTTTTTGAATTTCCAAGGGATGGGCGATCAGACTTAAAGGGCAACTGTACTTCGTACCTACCATCCTCCCTTCTTCTAAAAGTTTTTTGAAAGTGCTCCTCACACCTATCTTCTTCCTGGGTACGCCTTCTATCGTCCAGGTTTTCTTCAATTTCCCAGAATTTTTTCAATTGCTCTTCTAGCGTGCTAAAATGGTTTTGTATGGTGACGGTTGAGGGCTGGTTGGGGTAGTTAGTATTACCAGTCAATATCCAACCTAGTTCCGTAAATTGAGCAACAGGGGACCCATTGCTAGCCTTAACTAGTCCCTCCAAAATGATGGATGCGTATACATCAGCACCAAGAAGGATATCAATTTTTCCTGGGATATGATATGTTGGATCTGCCAATGGAAGGTTATCCAAATGACTCCATCCATCTGTTTTCAATTGTTGTGTTGGCAGCATGGAAGTTAGTTGGCTAAAAACAAATGCCTTAATGTCAAGAGAAAATGTTCTGGTCATAGAAAACATTTTGAATTCTACTTGATATTTTGAAGTGCCAGTCGAAGTCTGACCCAATCCCTTAACCTGTGCTACTATTTTTCGTCTCCTTAATTTTAATAGTTGAGCAACATTTTCTGTTACAAATGTCGCTTCTGAACCAGGGTCAATTAGTGCTCTTAACGTATGCTGCGCTCCCTTAGCTGTGTATACTCTAACGAGTGCAGTAGCTAGTAATGCCTTGGTATGCATTCGACTGCACAGAGTGCTAATGGTTGGGTTTTCAGATTTAAGAACACCCTGTGGAACGAATTCCGAAATTCTACTTCTCATATTGTGGATGAGATGGTTGGTTATTTGGCCATTTGGTTGTAAATGACTCGACAGTTGTGAGTCAGATTGCATACACATCTTTTGAGACGTTGTGTGATTACCTTGTGAGGTTTGTGGTGTACCGTCAACAAGGATCGATCTGTCGGAAGGTGTGCAGTGCGATGCACTTTGACAGTGGTGATTTTGTATAGTTGAAGGCCTTTTGAATTGTGAACTTTGCTGTGTATTTTGTTGATACCTGTTCTCCATGTGGAGCAAAGTATGATGTTTGAAGTTGCATTTCAAACATCTATTGGAACTCCCACAATTCGATGAATGGTGGTCGTACCCCAGACAATTGGAGCACACTGCATTTGCCTTTGTTGCTTCAACTCGAGCCCTTGGGTCCATATTTATAAATTTTTTGCAATGGCGCAAGCTGTGCGGACCCTTGCATAGCCGGCAGAGGAATTGTTTGGTCGCAGTGCCTTCAGTTTGAGCGTAGTGCGCATTTGAAGACGTTTTGCGAAATGATGCCTGCGGTATTACGTGTTTAGCCAGCGTGGCAGACTCTGAAATATTTTCGAGGCAGCTGAATCTGCCTTCAATGAAACTTAAAAAGGTTTTCCACTCTGGCAAGTTCTTCGAAGTGCCTAATTTTGCTTCCCATTCTTTTTGCGTGACGACTGGAAGCTTTTGGTATGTTATGTATATTAATAAAGGATCCCATGACTCTACGTTGATTCCAAGATTAGACAGAGCATGGAGACACTCGATGCTTGTGTCGTGCAATGCTTTTAGTGATGCGGCAGTTTCTTGGGTGATTTTTTGTTGCTCTAAGAGGAGCCTTAATTGCGTATTTACCAACTTACGTGTGTTGTTGTATCGCTCAGTAATTATTTCCCAAGCCGATGCATAGCTTTTGCAATCGATGGGAAGATGTTGTATGAGCCTTGCAGCTTCACCACACAACGAAGTTTTCAAAAATTGTAATTTTTGAATTGTTGAAAGCTCAACGTTCTGGTCAATCAGACTTTCAAAAACATTGTGAAACTCACACCACTCTTCAAATTTCCCAGAAAACGATTTTATGTGGATTCGTGGAAGACGAATATCAGACGACGCGGATCTAGTGGCGTTAAGACGTGACATTTCAAAATTCGGAATATCATCCCTCGAAAATTTTTCTACATCGTCGTTAACCATTCCACTAAATTGAAAAAAATACATGGATAAAACTGAATTACTCGTATATTGCAAGGAAGACCATAATATCCGATTTAGTTTGTTTTCCACAGTTGTGGTTTTAAATCATGAACCCAATCCTAGAGGTCTTTCCAGAAAATGACACAGAGATGACAGAAAATGACACAGAGATAAAAAAATCTCTCGGAATCGGCGTGGAAAATCCTATAAAAATGTGCAAAGAAAACTGGTCTGAATGTGGTCCTCTTAAAGCCATATATTTACCAGGCAGAAAAAGATCATTTGCTGAGCAGTTACCAGCTCGGAAGGAACAGGTGGTGGAAATCTCTGGATTGAAACTATGTACTTTTGAACCCTTTCAAAAAGGACATAAAGTTAATCCTTAATATTCCGAGCAGTGGTTAATATCTTCCAAAGAAAAGCAATCAAACAAATTTGATTGATTAAAAATAATTCCAAAAATACATGAAGTTGATATAAGCAGTTGGCCCTCAAACTTTTAAAATATGAATCCCTATAAACAGAGTTCTTACAATGTAATACTTTTGAAACTAAGCTATATAGTATTTGATAATTCTGACTGTCTGATTTATAACACTTTATTGAAGAAGTTGATAAACAACTGCCAAAAGCAAATACAAATTCAACTTACAATGGTAAAATTGTTGTTATGAAATCGATTTTCGCAACTCTAAATTTAAAATATCTTATCTTCACGTTGCGTTGGATACTCTTAGAGGGATGACTGGCTAAGATTTTGGGTCGTTGGTCCTATATTACATTCGAAAATGCTTCTATTGAGTCGTTTAATGCAAGCCTTGGACAGCCAGCCAGCAAAAACAATTATCTCAAGATTACACACCCCAAACCGAAGCCTGCAAAATTCGAAATGGAAATATCATAGTAGAATTGCAGACAATGCTGAGGACATGGAAGAACCAACAATGCCATCTACCTGACCTAGACGAAGTACAGATAGCAAAATAGAACTTCTAAAAGCGGTGGCGATGACTTAGTTGGGAGTATGCACCAACTCATCTGCAATACATGGTCAGAAGAAAGCATGCGAGATGAATGGAATCTCAGTACTGATTGCCCAATCCTGAAGGAAGGAAGCCAATTATAGAGGTATCAATCTCCTCAAAATTACCTTTAACATCTTTTCTGCCGTATGATGTGAACGTCTGAAGCAGTTCGTCAACATCCTGATAGGTCCGTATTAATGCGGTTTTCGAAATGAAAAGTTCACCATAAACCAAATATTAACATAACGGCAGATCTTGGAAAAAACCCAGGAGCGCCAGTACGCACCACGTTTTCATCAATTTCAAGGTTGGTTTTGGTGTCTGTTTCGTCCACAGAGACGAGATTTATGAAGTCATGTCTAGATTTGGCATCCCTGCCAAGCTCGTACTTTTGTGCAGGATGGCGATTAAGGTCACCGCCATCCTGCACAAATTAATGTCGGCAAAGTCGTCACCGACCCACTTGATGTCAAACAACGTTTTAGACCAGGTGATGCACTGTCTTGCGATTTCTTCAACATCATACTTTGGACAATAGTGCAAAAGGTTCTTCAACAAAAGCGGGCAAAAAGATGCATATGCTGCCATCAAGAAAAACCAAATCCGACGTCTTGGTCAGAACGTTACCATAGACAGCTATAACTTTGAGGTAGTTAGGGCTTTATCTATCTTGGCTCCGCTGTAAAAACAGATAATAACATCAGCGCTGAGATCAAATGAAGAATACCTCTGGTTAAGAAAGCTAAGCCCACTTTCGAAGAACTAAAGCATCGCTCTATAAGACCCATCTTATTCCCGCCCTACTATATGGTGCAGAAGCATGTACACTTTCAAAAGCGGATGAAGGCCCCTCAGGTTGTTACGAGAGAAAAGTGTAATCTTTTGTCCCATCTGCATTGACTGTGAGTGGAGGAGAACATTCAACAGCGAACTGTATGCTAGGAGTTGTACAGCGACATCGACTTATCCAGAAGGATAAAATAGCATGTTACGCGGACTGTAACGCCACCTCAAGTTAGTAATTAAATGATTAAAAAGTTCAACCATTTATCATTGAAAAAGAAAAACGGTAAAAATTATTTTAAATTATATTAAGTTATTTCTGCAGTAAAACTAAAAATCTAATTTTCTTTTAGTAGAAATGAAACTCAGTCAGAAAAAAAGTATTTCCAAATTGAAATATGTTAATCTATCAATGTTAAATACGCAATTTGTATTTTAAATGATCCAAAAATACGAAAACATATACGAGTATATGGTATTCCTCAAAGGCAGCTAAAAATGTATGTATCTGATCTTTTCGCAATGTTTTCATAACCCGAATTGAACTTCATGGTGGCGGCGAATAAAATAGCACATATTTCTTTTGTAACTTGAGATGGGAAGTTCATGGTATGGGCAGGCCTACTCCCACCCAAACCAATTTTTTAAAATATCTTATCTTCACGTTGAGTTGGGTACTCTTAGAGGATGACTGGCTAAGATTTTGTGTCGTTGGTCCTATATTACAGTCGAAAATGCTTTTATTGAGTCGTTTAATGCAAGCCATAGACAGCCAGCCAGCAAAAATAATTATCTCAAGCTTACACACCACAAACCGAAGCCTGCAAAATTCGAAATGGAAATATCATAGTAGAATTGCAGCCAATGCTGAAGACATGGAAGAACCAACTGCCATCTACCTGACCTAGACGAAGAACAGATAGCAAGATAGAACTTCTAAAAGCGGCGGCGATGACTTAGTTAGGAGTATGCACCAACTCATCTGCAAAACATGGTCAAAAGAAAGCATGCGAGATGAATGGAATCTCAGTATTGGTTGCCCAATCCTGAAGGAAGGAAGCCAATTATAGAGGTGTCAATCTCCTCAAAATTGCCTTTAACATCTTCTCCGACGTATGATGTGAACGTCTGAAGCAGTTTGTCAACATCCTGATAGGTTCGTATAAATGTGGTTTTCGACCAGAAAAGTCCACCATAAACCAAATATTAACATAACGGCAGATCTTAGAAACAACCCAGGAGCGCCAAGTTAGTACGCACAACCTTTTCGTCAGTTCCAAGGTTGGTTTTGGTGTCTGTTTCGTCCAAAGATTTATCACGAGATTTATGAAGTCATGTCTAGGTTTGGCATCCCTGCCAAGCTCGTACTTTTGTGCAAGATGACGAGGTCACCGCCATCCTGCACAAATTGAAGTCGGCAAGGACGTCACCGATCCACTTGATGTCAAACAACGTTTTAGACAAGGGTATGCACTGTCATGCGATTTCCTCAACATGATACTTGGGACAATATTGCAAAAGAACCTTGTCAACAAAAGAGGGCAAAAAGAAGCATATGCTGCCATCAAGAAAACCCAAATCCGACGTCTGGGTCAGAAAGTTACCATAGACAGCTATAACTTTGAGGTAGTTAGGGCTTTGTCTATTTTGGCTCCGCTGTAAAAACAGATAATAACACCAGCGCTGAGATCAAATGAAGAATACCCCTGGTAAAGAAAGCTAAGCCCTCTTTCGAAGAACTGAAGCATCGCTCTATAGGACTCATATCATCCCCGTCCTACTATATGGTGCAGAAGCATGTACACTCTCAAAAGCGGATGAAAGCCTCTTAGGTTGTTCCGAGAGAAAAGTGTAATTTTTTTCCCATCTACATTGACGGTGAGTGGAGGAGAATATTCAACGAACAACGAACTGTATGCTACGAGTTGTACAGCGACATCGACTTAGCCAAAAGGATAAAATACCATGCCACGCGAACTGTAACGCCACCTCAAGTTAGTAATTAAATGATTAATGTCAAATAAAGTCCAACCAGCTATCATTTAAAAAACGGTAAAAATTATTTTAAATTATATTAAGCTATTTCTGCAGAAAAACTAAAAATCTAATTTTCTTTTAGTAGAAATGTCACTCAGTCAGAAAAAAAGTATTTCCAAATTGAAATATGTTAATAATATATATCAATGTTAAATACGCAATTCGTATTTTAAATGATCCAATAATACGAAAAAATATACGAGTATAAGGTATTCTTCAAACGCAGCTAAAAATATATGTATCTGATCTTTTTGTTTTCAATGCATTTGGTTAGGGAATGAATGATATTTTCATAATCCAAATTGAATTTCATGGTGTAGGAAAATAAAATAGCACCTATTTCATTTGTGCCTTGAGATGGGAAGTGTATGGTATGGGCAGACCTACTCGCACCCAAACAAATTTTTAGCTTTGGAACGGCGGTTATCTAAGGCTGAAGATGTGAGAAGGCAATATATCGAATTCATGGACGAGTATGAAGCACTAGGGCATATGACAAAAATTAACATCAATAACGCATCAGCTCCAAACTATGTAATTCCCCACCACTGTGTATTCAAACCCGATAGCAGTACCACTAAGTTACGGATAATATTTGATGCCTCGTCAAAAACCTCGTCTGGACTTTCACTGAACGACATCATGCAAATTGGACCAACAATTCAAAGTGAACTATTTTCATTACTTTTACGATTCAGATTGCCAAGGTTCGTATTCTGCACCGATATTCAAAAAATGTATCGACAAATAGTGATGCATCCAGAGGACGGACGATACCAAACAATCATATGGAGAAGGGGCAAAAACGAAGCAATCAACTATTACCAACTAAACACAGTAACCTATGGGACTCGGGCTGCACCCTATCTAGCAACGAAGTGCTTACAGCAATTAGCCAAAGACACCTCAAGCACACATCCACTTGGCGCCCAGGTCTTACACAACGACTTCTATGTAAAATACTGTTTGACTGGAGCCAATAGTCTTTCAACCACATTGAGATGCAACGTCAGCTTCAACATATCTTGGCGGAGGCAGGATTTAAGTTACGCAAATCGTGCGCTAACCACCCACAATTTCTTCAAGGCATTGCAAAGGAGGATCAAGAAATTGATCTTGACTTCAGCAATGAAAACAACGAGTCAATCAAGGCGCTGGGATTAACATGGCAACCAATGAAGGATAGATTCTGCATAAAAACAAGACTTAACCCCACTAGTCGAGTTACGAAGCGAATAGTCACCTCAGATCTGGCAAAACTATTTGATCCCTTGGGGATAATGGCACCAGTAATCGTAACAGCCAAGATATTCATACAAGAACTTTGGCAACTGAAGGTTTCTTGGGACGAAGCATTGCCAATGGAGTTACATTCACGATGGACAACATTTCGAAACAGCCTGAAGGAATTAGACAATGTGCATTTCCCCCGTCATATGTTCAATGCCGAATTCCCTGTATCCATACAGATTCATGCGTTTTCAGACGCGTCTGAGAAGGCATACGGCGCAGTCATATATTTACGGACAATTCTAAGGGATGGGAAGTTAATTGTAAGATTGTTGTACTCCAAATCTCGGGTAGCACCGCTGAAAAAACAAACGTTACCTCGTTTAGAATTATGTGCCGCAGTTCTTAGCGTACAATTAGTGAGCAAAATAAAGCAGTACCTGAAGTTCAAGGATACACCCACATTCTTATGGACCGACCCTGAAATCATTCTTTCTTGGATCAACGCCAGTGCATCATCATTTCATACCTTCGTCGCCAATCGGATCTCCACAATTCACGAAATCACCATTCCAGAACAATGGAGACATGTAGCAACCAAACAAAACCCAGCAGACGCAACCAGCTAAACTCCCAACATGCAATCTATGGTTTTTCGGACCATTCTTTCTACACGGGAAAGAATGCATGTGGCCGGGAATATTCTGTAAAACCTCATCAATCCCCGAAGAAGTAGACAAAGAAAAGAAGCGAACGCAGTCCACCGTATCCGTAGCAGCTGTTGTCAACGATGGAGAATTGATCTACACCATCAACCACAGAAATTCATTCAGAACTCTTGAACGGGTGGTCGGATATATGTTGCGCTTTCTTAATCAGACCAGAAGTGCAAAACAGTTAAGAAAAGTAGAAATCGAGTTAACTCCCAGGGAAATTGATAATGCATTAGTTTTGATAATGCGAGCAATACAAAGGGATGACTTCAAGGACGAAATCAAGGTCATTCAAACACAAAAGGAGCTGAAGCAATCAAGTCCTCTAACAAGCCTCTCCCCCTTCGTAGCTACAAAGGGTATACTCCGAGTTGGAGGCCGACTGGAGGCATCAGCGCTTTCATATGACAGCAAACATCCGATGCTTATTCCTTATAATCATCCATTGGGAAAACTTCTGATGAAAGGGATTCACGAAGACACCATGCATTGCGGAGCACAAACATTATTGGCCCATACCAGACAACGATTTTGGCCTATTAAGGGAAAAATAATGGCCAGGTCTATCGTACAACATTGCGTAAGATGCACTCGAGCGAGACCTAAACCACTTACGCAAGTAATGGGAAACTTACCTTCAACACCTCACCTCACACGCACCTCACTTTGGAGGTTTGTGGGAAGCAGCAGTAAAATCTGCTAAACATTTACTACTCAGGAGCGTCGCAACCGCTTCTTTAACATACGAAGAATTCGAAACGGTCTTAGTGGAGATTGAAGCTATCTTAAACTCTAGACCAATCACACCTATATCCAGCGATGCTAATGATTTAACAGCATTAACTCCAGGACACTTCCTTATTGGCGAACCATTTACTACTCAAGCGGATTCAAATGCCGTTTCCATAAAACACCCATCATTATCAAGGTGGAAACTCGTATCACACCTTAAACATGACTTCTGGAAGCGATGGTCAACCGAATATCTAAACCAACTTCAGCATAGATACAAATGGAAAGAACGCTCAAAAAATGTTAAACCAGGTGACATGGTCATCATCAAGGAGGACAATGTACCACCATTGCAGTGGCCACTTGGAAGAATAATCGAAATACACAAGGGAGAGGACGGTGCAGTTCGAGATGTCTGTGTCAAAACAGCATCTGGAATTTGGAAACGTGCAATTCATAGATTGGCTCCACTACCGGTAGAGCATGAAGATGATGACCCTACTAACGCTGAACTCGAACAAACAGAAGGGGATCATCAAACAATAGAGACAAACAGCACAATTCCAGCGAAACGGCGAAAGATTGATGTATGCAGAAGCATAACCTCGTTCTTGCTACTGGCGTTACTGCTTCCAATTGAATGTTGTGAAAAAATTCATGTCACCAAATTGAAGTCAAATTTGGGAATACATTTTGAGGGCATAGGTTCAGTCAAGGCAGCAACCAGTGATCGGAACTTCATTATTCATTATTACGTGGGACCACTAATAGCAGAATACAGTGCATTATCTAATGGAATCTCAAATCTTCAGCATTTGTGTCAAGAATTACAACAGAAGAACATATGCGCGAATACTATAAACCAATTCCAACACACCATGAGTGAATTGCAATTAGACCACAGCCTGCTGTCAACCAAGCGAGCTAAGAGAGGAGCTTTCAACGTGGTCGGAAACATAGCAAATTCATTATTCGGAGTATAAGCTGACCAGATGGTAAATACCATTACACAAGTACAAGAAAACGAAAATCACCTTCTACACCTATAACGCAACCAAACCTCCGTTATTGACTCTACTATTAATGTAATTAAACAGGATGAAGTCCTTGTCCAGAACAGAATGGAGCGGCTCAAGATACAACTTAGCGAAATCACAGCAAGGATACATCATGATGGGGAAAAAATACACCAGCTCAAACTATTTCAAATTTTTACTTCGCTTTCGTCCCAACTTATCCTCATGATGTCCAATATACAACGAATGCAATCAGCTGTACTCGACATACTAGAAAACACCCATCACGGAAAAATCAGCTCACTACCTCTGCCAGCGTATCAACTTCGAATGGAGTTAAAAACTATAAGGGCCCATTTACCAACATACTTAGAACTACCGGCTGACGAGGAAGATATTTTACAAATATATAATTTAATGAAAGTCAAGGGAGGAATAACAAAAAATCATGCACTCTTCTGGATCGCACTGCCATTAGTAACCCAGGAACGTTACGACCTATTTAAGATGACGCCTGTACCGACCCTCGTTAACAACTCGATGCTCAGTATCAATCCCTGTGCTCCAATACTTGCAATAAATGCACACCGCGACGAATATTTTTCACTCCAGCTAACCGAATTACGGGCATGCATTACCATTAAAGGGGAACAATACATATGTTCTAACCTACAATCCAGGTATGGTAAAGGATCCGAAAAATGTTCTTGTGAGATCAGGCTCTTCAACAACGAGACAATACTCACGTGCACACTAGAAATTTTAAAAACCAACATAACATGGATTCAAATGGAACAAAAAAACCAGTGGATATATGCTACAAGGCATCCAGCTCGAATCACGGCAGTATGCGAACGCGAATCCTTACAATTAACTCTGGAAGGCTCCGGAATATTAACTCTACAATCAGAATGTATAATAAGACAGAGTTCCTTCACCATTCAAGGACACAAAACAATCGTCACCAATTTCCGACCATCGCACACAAGCTTTGGAACCATTTCCGAGCTTTCAACACCAATAGACTTTAAACCGCTATTAGCAGACTTCAATGACATGCACTATGAGACCTAATTAGCAAACCTCACAACTCTACAAAAGTTACTGTCAAATGAAAATTTCCAAAACTTACCTCACAAGCTGCTAATACATAGCTATCACCATTTTGCAATAGCTTACTTGGCATTGCTATTATCAACCATCAGCATTATATATAGAGCTATTGGTGGAGAAGAACTAGAAAAGGCACGAGCGCTATTACCGAAGTTCCGCATCCGAAACCAAGACGAACACTCAAGGAGTCTGAATTCATCATTAAGATAACAGATTGTTAAATCATCCATTCAACGCGGGGGAGAATGTTCAGACACACGACACTGCACTGCTGACAACGCTACACGGACATAATAATTAATAATTACATAATTGAGAACGCTCCCAGGTTCCGACGCAGCATAGAAGTCAACCGAGAGCATGCAGCTAAATATATTGTCATATTGCTTGTTACACTTTGCTTGTTATTCTGTGCATTCAGCACATTTATGTTCGGCATTTGGCAGCATAATTGGTGTTAATTGGTTAATTAATTTGTAAATACAGCTATTTTGTTTTAGAATTTAAGGTATAAAAGAAAACCATTAATAAAGACTATCGATCATTAATTGATAAGCCACAAAGGTGTTTCATTGAAATTGATCCTCAGCAACTAACAAGTTCAAGTGCTTGGTTAGTACAACGAGTTTTAAGCAAGTTCAAGTGCTTGATTATAACACACAAACCCAATACATCGAAACCAATTAGTTTATGTGCTAAGTTGGATGAAAAAAAACTAGATTTAGACAAACGAAACTAAACAGATTGCATTTCTTGTGCTGTCTTTAAACTATCTGCTCTTGTCATAACATCGTCAACGTAAAAGTCCTTCATAAGTACCCTCGATGCTAATGGAAATTCTTGTCTATTGTCGTCTGCCAATCATTGGAGGTGTTGATCACATCAACAAAAGTACTTGCAATTTATTGCAAGTTTGCAATTTTCAATTTCACGTTTTCTATTTTTCCCTTTTAATTATAATTTGTTAACGTAAGCATAATTTTGTTTATTTGTTTGCTGTTGTTTTCTGTAATTTTGCACCTTTTGATAACGCATGCACCTTTTGTATACGTTTTTGCCACCTGCACGTTTCTGTTTAAGTAAGCACTTATTTTTGTATAAATAGATCTGAAATAAATAATTTGACTTACTGTTAGTATTCAATCGAACCAAGCCTTTTCTTGTTTACCTAATGTGAGGCTGCATTAGGCGATTGAAGTTAACACAAAGTAAAAGTGTCTAAGGAGTGGAACTTTACATTTGGTCCTTCGAGCCGGATTAGCCGGAAAGTGTTAAATTACATATTTTAAATTGGTACGAGACCAAGAAAAATATATTGATAATTTTATTGAGTTAAAGTGATATCAACAAAAGTCTACAAACATTTGCAATGAGTGAATTCGAGGACATCGCGCGATTACAAACCGATATTAGTGAAGAAGTGCATCGGTTGTGGACCAATTTTAAAAAGGATGGAGAGTCTCGTTACACTAATGAGTACTTCAGGAAGCGACTCGAACAATTAGAAGCGTATTGGACCGACTTCCAGATCAACAATGGGTACTTGGAAGACCTGCGGAAAACCAATCCGCAGCACGACTACTTCACCCAGAAGTACTTTCAGCAGTTCGAGACGAGGTACCAGGACATCAAGGGCACCTTTAAGATGAAAATGGAGCAAATGCTAAAGAAGACTGGCCCGCAACATTTTGACGAACAAGCGGCGCCAGCAACATCAACGAAAGCACAGTCTCAAGTTCAGCCACAACCAACACTAGAGCCATTGTCCACTGCAGGCATGCAGCCATCAAGGTTGTCTCCCATCAATGAAGATAAATCAGATCCAGGGAAGGTTCAAGCGAGGTTCAAGAAATTAATTGTCATTAAAAACAACTTCACCCGCATCATTAACAGCTTGGATTTGAGTCAAGGTGCTGTATACCTCAGATTCAAATTAGACCAGCTAAGAGATTGCTGGACGAAACTTGAAATAATAAACGACGACATAATGTCTACGTTAGAAGAAGCTGACTACGATCATGAATATGTCTGCAACAATGAGTTTATTGAATTGGAGCAGATGTATCAAGATGCGTACATCCAAATTAAAGAAGCTGAAGGTCAGCAGCAACCACCTGTACATCAACAACCACCTACACACCGAGAGATCAAGCTTCCAGCAATAAGCATTCCATCGTTTAGTGGAAAGTACGAGGAGTGGACATCATTCTGGGAACTGTTTGAGCGTTTAGTTCACCAGAATATTACTTTAAGCGACGTTGAACGGATCCAGTATTTGAAGGGAAACTTGAAGGGTGAAGCTGCCAGAATAGTTAGTCACCTATCCCCAACATCAAATAACTATGAGACAGCTATAGAACTACTTACCAAGCGCTTCCAAAATCCTGCCGTACTAGTCAACAATTACATCCAAAGGTTGTTGAACTTGAAACCGACTCGGAACGAAAACGCATTTGAACTAAAAACAATTATGGACACGTCCCGAGAAATCTTGTACGGTATTAACAACTTGGGAGTTGACACTAACTCCTGGGATCCGTTAATAATCCAGTTACTTTGTCCAAAACTTGACCCGGAAACCAGGAAATTATATCAACAGTCAAGAGGGACGTCAACAGAAATACCTAAGCTTGAGGATTTCTTTAATTTCATCGAGGGCAGATTCCGAGGTTTAGAAAGTAGCCGCGAATCAACCCGGGACCCCCAATCATATACAATGAGAGCAGCAGCGACAAGGAACCATTTGACTACCGTCACACAGTCAAAGTGTGCTGTTTGCAGCGAGTTTCATCAAATATATAGCTGCAAAAGGTTCCTAAGCATGAGGCCTAAAAACCGTTTGGAAGTAATCCAACGGTCAAGGTTGTGTTTTAACTGTTTGAGAGATGGACATGTCGCACAGGAATGTCCAGTGAAAAAGGGTTGCAAAATGTGCGCACAACCACATAACTCCTTGCTTCATCTCCCCCGAGCACCAGTAGAAGAAACACCATCGTCAGCACGAGTCGCTACTACCTGTCATAACAATAGGATGACACTATTAGCCACAGCCATGGTGAATATTTGCGTTGGAGGAGAAGCAAGACTAGTACGAGCCTTGATTGACCAAGGGTCTCAATCGTGCTTCGTTACGGAGAAACTAGCACGCCAAATGAAGATACCCTTAGTCCAGTACAGATCTAAAATCAGTGGCATAAACGGTCATGCAACAGAAATCGTTGCAGCTTGTGAAATTACTATTCGGTCAATTCACGATGAGAGAGTCAGTTTGGAAGTGGAGGCATTAGTTATGCCAGTAATTACATCGAGACTACCAGTGCATCCAATTAGCTCCCACCAGTGGCCGCACATAAAAGGTCTGAAATTGGCTGACCCATGGTATGGAGAACCTCAAGATATCGACTTGTTAATTGGGTCTGATATCTTGCCACAATTTTTGACGAAAGGAGTAGTCAAAGGTCCAGCTAATACTCCGATGGCTCAAAATACAAAATTTGGCTGGATACTTTCGGGTCCAATCATCACTACACCGATCTCGAGGAAGCAGTCCCAAGGCAAAAACCTCACATCATGCATCAGTGTGTGCAGGGAAGATGAGGAGTTGAAGAAATTTTGGGAATTAGAAGAAGTTCCCAGTGAGAAAATCAAATCTGAAGAAGACGAAAGGTGCGAAAATCACTTTCTATTAACGCACAAACGCGACGAAATGGGACGTTATACAGTCCACTTACCCCTGCGAAAGGATCGCACTGTATTGGGAGATTCACGCAAAATGGCTTTGAAACGCTTTTTCATCTTGGAACAAAGATTCGCAAAAAATGACAGTCTACGGCAAGAATATTCGAAGTTCATTCAGGAATATATTGATCTGGGACACATGGAGGAAGCAACGGGGTGTACTACTGAAAAGACGTATTATCTTCCGCATCATGCAGTCCTAAAAAGTGAAAGCTCTACAACCAAATTGAGGGTTGTGTTCGACGCCTCAGCAGCAACTACCTCTGGTGAGTCCCTGAACAGCATTATGATGACTGGTCCTGTGGTTCAAAAGGATTTGTTCTTCCTGCTTCTTCGATGGAGGTCCTTTGAAATCGTGTTCACTGCTGACATCGAGAAAATGTACCGGCAGATATTAGTTAGCAAAGATGATCGAAATTTGCAGCGGATTTTCTGGAGAGCTAGTTCTAGCGACCCCGTCAAGGAATATATACTCAGAACCGTCACTTATGGTACAGCTTCGGCACCATACTTAGCTATTAAGACTCTGTGTCAGTTAGCCGAGGACGAAAAGCAGAGATATCCATTAGCAAGCAAAACTGTGAAAGAAGGATTCTACGTGGACGACTGTCTGGGTGGTGCGAATTCAATAGGAGAGTGCCGAAGGCTACAACAAGAATTGACGCAAATGCTCCAAAGTGGTGGATTTCACTTACGTAAATGGACATCAAATCGTACGGAGATTGTAAGCGCGTTGCCCAGAGACGAGGTTGAAATGGAGCTAGACCATGGCTTTGACAACGAAACAACATTCAAGGTCTTAGGCATAAAATGGTGTCCTAGGGCAGATGACTTCCGTTTCAAGGTCAACTCGTCGTTATTCAGTACAAAGGGTACCAAACGAGCAATACTTAGTGACGCTGGAAAAATCTTCGATCCTTTTGGATGGTTATCGCCAGTAACTGTCAAGGCAAAGATCATTATTCAACGTCTTTGGCTTTTGGGCATTGGTTGGGATGAGAAAGTCCCAGAGAAACTTCAAGAGGAATGGAGTGAATTCAAGACCAGGCTATCATCGTTGGAAAGTGTCAGAATTCCGAGATGGACACAACAAAATGAAGGATCTCAAGTTGAGTTACATGGATTCGCAGATGCATCCGAATTAGCATATGCAGCCGTTGTGTATCTCAAGATTAATAATGGCGACGCTACTACAATCAGTCTAATTGCATCAAAGACAAAGGTGGCACCGGTGAAGCAGGTTTCATTGGCAAGGCTAGAGTTATGCGCAGCAGCACTTCTTACGAAGTTAATGAAGAACATCAAGGAGGGAGCAGATATGAAATACAACCGAGTTTTCGCATGGTCAGATTCTACCATAGTACTGAGCTGGTTAAAACAACATCCAGTGAAATGGAATACATTTGTTGCCAACCGAGTGTCCTATGTACAACAACATTTTGTAGGACAATGGAGGTTTGTGCCAGGAAAAGAGAATCCAGCTGACATTCCATCTAGAGGATCATTTGGAGATACTCTCGCTGAAAATTCATCTTGGTGGCATGGACCAGACTGGTTAAAGAAAGATGAAAATCATTGGCCAGCCGACAAATCAATGACGGAAATTCAAGAATTACCGGAAGTCAGAAAGATACGCGCTTGTTTGTCAGTGGATAACAGCATTCCACCATGCAAGTATGATATTTTTCTCAAATTCTCTTCGTTCTCGAAACTTCAGCGTATAACCGCATATTGCTTGCGATTTCAAAACAACTGCAAAAGGAGTACCAGACGTGAAGAGCGTACACTGGGCGGGTTAACACTAGAGGAACTTTTGGAAGCAGAAAGAATGCTGGTAAAGGGTGCTCAACAATGTTTCTCTGAGGATGTGGCAAATCTTCTGACAACCAATACTTTGAAATCAGACAGCAAAATATCTTCACTGAACCCATTTGTCGATTCAAATGGAATATTACGAGTGGGAGGCCGTTTAAAACATGCAAACTTGACAATGGATCAAAAGCATCCTATGATTCTCTCGTCGTCCCACCCACTGGCACGATTAATTGTTACTAAGGCTCACAAGGATACGCTGCACGGTGGCGTAAGACTCACTTTAAATCACATCAGGAGAAAATTCTGGATCATTAGAGGAACCAACACCGTTAAAGCGATTATAAATCAATGCGTTAAATGCTTTCGTTTCAAGGCCAAGGAATCAAGTCAACTTATGGGACAACTTCCGGAAGCACGAGTGAGGTTTTCACGGCCATTTACTCACTGTGGAGTAGATTATGCAGGTCCAGTCCACATCAGATGCTCACAGTTTCGGGGTGTTAAGTCACATAAGGCTTACATAGCACTTTTCGTTTGCATGGCAACAAAGGCAGTGCACATTGAGCTTACTTCTGACTTAACAACGGACGGGTTTATGGCAGCATTACGACGCATGATCAGCAGAAGAGGATCTGTGTATCACATTTATAGTGATAATGGAACCAACTTCATCGGAGCTAAAAACATTATCGACGCATTGCAAATCAACCT
Source organism: Orthonevra nobilis (assembly GCA_963555765.1). NCBI lineage: Eukaryota > Metazoa > Arthropoda > Insecta > Diptera > Syrphidae > Orthonevra > Orthonevra nobilis. The sequence goes on along the minus strand of OY743226.1, from coordinate 65,842,808 downwards.
AACAAACAGTGGAATACAGTGGCATTTCATACCACCAGGAGCTCCACATTTTGGTGGACTCTGGGAAGCCGGAGTTAAATCCGCGAAGTACCATTTGAACAGAATTATTGGAGAGCAGAAATTAACTTACGAAGAGATGAACACTATTCTGGTACAAGTAGAGGGATGTTTGAACTCCAGACCACTCTGTGCGTTAACAGACAATATTGAGGATCTTGATGTATTAACACCGGGCCATTTCATTGTTGGAGAACCATTGCTAGCCTCACAACAAGATTTCATTTTGGATATGTCTGTGAGTAGCTTAAAGAGGTGGAAGCTAATTCAAAAACTAAAAAACGACCTGTGCAAACGATGGTATGAGGATTACTTATCAAGGATGCAACAACGATACAAGTGGAAGCATTTAACAAGGAATATTGAGGTCGGACAATTGGTACTGCTGAAGGGTGAACTTATTTCACCATCGAAGTGGCCTTTGGGAAAAATTGTGGAAGTGCATAGTGGAGCTGATGGGCTAACCAGAGTTGTGACGGTAAAAACGGAAAAAGGAGTATTGAAACGACCAATAACCAAGGTGTGTCCGCTACCCAATGAAGAAAACCCTATGAAGCCTCAGGAGAAAGAAGATGAATCGAAGGTGAAACAGTCTCCGATTTCAACAAGGAACCAGAGAAGTAAGAAACATCCATGCAAGTTTCCTGTTGCTCTTGCAGTTCTGTCAGTTCTTGCATTAGTTACGCCAGGATCTACACGATACACAATAACCCATCCGGAGGCTGGAATATTTGTGGAACAATTTGGAACAGCCAGAATTCAACGGGGCGTACTTCGCACCAGCATTCGATACCCGATGCTAGATCTACTACGTGATCAATCAAACGTAAATAAGACAAGAGACCAATTGATTGAGCTATGTAGACGGGCAAGTGCAGCGACTAAGGAAAATCAGTGCGAAGAATTGCGAAATCACTTGGATGAAGAATGGAAAAATGTATTCTCGATTTTCAAGAGGCTTGAAATAACACCACACAAAAGACAAAAACGAGGAATACTAGGAACCATCCTTACTTCAATATTTGGAGTCAACGAAGAAGTTTACCAGGATATCGAAGCTCTTGACAAAAATCAGAGGGCTCTAATCAAGGGTAGTCAAACCAATACCAAGATAATGCTGTCGACAATTGCGAGTGTGAACGACACAGAAACCAGAATCGGCAAGAAAATAAACAGCTTCACCAAACGACTTAATGCTGGTTTAGAAGAGATCAACAAGATGGAAAACTGGTACAAATTCATTGATGAGAATAAGATAAACATATACGTGACGAACGCATATTTGATAGCGCTTAGCTACATGCGGGAGATCGAAACAAAATACAACAAGCTACTTAATGCATATCTGAAACGTAGCCACTTATTGGAATTTTTGTCGCATGAAAGCATGGAAAGGATTATCCACGAGTGTGCTGAGAAGCTTGGTCCTGACATGACAATTCTACCGGATCCAATGGACAAATTGGAAATTTCATCAAACTCATCAGAGATCCTAATAACGGGATATTTCATGATTATAGACGCCAACGAATATGAGCTGATTAAAATCAACACTGTTCCTGAAAAAATCGATGTGCAGACATTCCGAGAAGTGCAGATACAGCAACCGGTACTTGGAGTCAATTATTATCTACAACGATATTTTGAAATACCATTGAAGGATATAATTGGGACTCAAACTATCAATGAAACAACCTTTATTCTTCGGCCATCAATATTTCAAAGTATTGACCAGAGCGAGGACTGTATTGTTCAACAGCTGTACAAGAAGCTGTCCTTCAAACAATGTCCAACCAAAACATTAAAAATAAAGCACACAATATGGAAAGAATTATGGACTCACAACACATGGATGTTCATAACACCTAAAACAACAACAATATTTGTAAATTGTGGACTAGAACGTGAAGAAGTAGTTCTTAATGAAACAGGCGTAATTCATATCTCACCAGACTGCGTCATCGAATCCAATTCCATACGATTGGAAGCAAGGGTACTCAAGGAATCAAGAGTAGTGATGCATTTTAGCAAATCAATTGCCACTCTAAACACAACACTATCGACACACGTTCCAGTTTATTTTGCGAATGAAACTATCATTCCGCTCAGTAAGGATATAACGGAGATCTCAAATCTAAACCACCAAGAAACCATTGAAGCGCTCAACCGGCTACATGACGAAAATTGGAAAACCATCATAAAACATCAGTATTGGGCATTTGGGTCTTGGATTTCAATTATTGTTGCAGCAATTCTTTTAATCTTATTATTGGCTGTAATCCTCAAATACGGCAAATGCCCGACCAAAAGATCCCAGGACATCGAATTAAGAGACAACAGAAGCAGTACAACACCACGGTTTAGGATGAACTGGAGAACAGCTCCGGAGGAGGCAGAATGTTGATCACATCAACAAAAGTACTTGCAATTTATTGCAAGTTTGCAATTTTCAATTTCACGTTTTCTATTTTTCCCTTTTAATTATAATTTGTTAACGTAAGCATAATTTTGTTTATTTGTTTGCTGTTGTTTTCTGTAATTTTGCACCTTTTGATAACGCATGCACCTTTTGTATACGTTTTTGCCACCTGCACGTTTCTGTTTAAGTAAGCACTTATTTTTGTATAAATAGATCTGAAATAAATAATTTGACTTACTGTTAGTATTCAATCGAACCAAGCCTTTTCTTGTTTACCTAATGTGAGGCTGCATTAGGCGATTGAAGTTAACACAAAGTAAAAGTGTCTAAGGAGTGGAACTTTACAGGAGGCACTAAGTTGCTAAATATGGCGCGGATCTTGTTCCATACGTTACTGTTTTTAGCTTGAAACATTTGAATGGATCACTAGCGCTGTCTCTCCACCAAGTGAGTTGATTGATTTGATCGTCCTCATGTATGAGTACTTGCCGATACATCTTTTCTACGTCGATCCGTAAAAACTACTCTCAATTTAGTGGCAGAAAATAATATGGCTTATTTAAGTGTTTATAATTTATTTCCTTCATATGATCAAATCTCTGGTATTCTTGCATAAACTCAACGTACTGCTTTTTCAACTCCACTGACTGGGCAAGGCGATGTTCAAGTGCAATGAATCGTTGAAATGCTATATCCTTTGAGTCTCCAAAGAGATGGGGTGGTTCTAGAAATGGCAACCTAACAATGAACCTTCGCTCTTGGTTTCTGATTGTTGCTTCATTGAAATGAGCTTCGCATCGTTTTTCTGCAGATGTCAGCTTCTTTGGTTGAGATTCTGTATCCTCAGGCTTCGAAAACTACTCAATTTGATGGTCTAAGGCTTCATCAGCGCTGCAGATTCCTCACAATGAATGAGTAAGTGATGATTCTTTAACCTTCCCGGCGACAGTCCATCCCAGGAGAGTGTTTTTCAATGTGACCAACGGACAACAAGAAATAGAATAACTCAGATCCAATTAAGAGATCTATTGGTCCGGGAGTATTGAACTCACGATCGAAGTAATATGTTCAAGACCATGAGCCTCGAAGTCTGCGGAGTATGAGTTGATTCGTGATCCAAGTTTGACGTTATCTCTGCTAGGGGCTGGATGATTGTGTCGGCCAATACCCTCTATAGTCATAAGAATAAAAGTTGTTTTCAGGCCAAGTTTTCTTACTGTCCGTTCGGTGATGAAGTTCAGCTGCGATCCGGAGTCCAGAACGGCCTTGCATTCAATGATTTGGTCATGCTGATTCGTGAGCTTCACCAAAGCCGTACCGTGTGGTCAAGGATTTTGATGGACAATTTGTGGTTGTGCTTGACGCTGACGATTATGTTGATTTTGATGGTGATGTTCCGACTGATGTCCCTGATGTAACAGTGTATTGTGTTTCCTTGAACATATTTTTCAGCTCCTAGACATGCAGTTGGAAGCTGCGTGACAATCATTTAGACAATTGATGCAAATATTTGCTCCCTCTACAATCGTCAACCTTTGTCTTGGATTTTGGTGAAGAAATGATTTGCATGTGTACAAGTTGTTAGAACCCTGGCAGCATTTGCCTTGAAGTTGTGGTGCAACAGCCGCTGCACCAGAGGTACTTGTAAGTGATCTTGGTCTATACATTGTTCGACTCTCTGAATTGCTTATGTGAGATTTCCTTCCCAAGGCTTCCATTGATTGGAAACGGTTCTCTATGAATTGCAAGAATCAGCAGCTTCCTTGGGTGTGCGTGTTTTTGTCGAGTTTTTTGACCAATAAGTGTAAAATATTGGGTCGAGGTAGTTCAATCCTTGGATACACTCAACTGTTTTGTCATGAAGACCCTTTAATGCTTAGGTACCTTCAATACTTATCGAGGACTGACCTGCTAATTTTTCCATGTATGTAGCGACCAACAACCTTTCGTTCTCAAAACGGTTCTTAAAATATCCCATGCTGATTGATAATTGTCGTTGCTCACGGTAAGATGACTTAAAAGCCGGAGCGCTCTACCTGTTAGATTTGATTTCAAGTGGAACATCTTTTGCGCTTTTCCTATTGGCGTTGAGTATATTAACTGAACGTAGAGATCATGGTATTGTCTCCAGTTCGAATATGATCCGTCAAAGATGGGCAATTTAATATGCGGCAGCTCAATACCTCTCCTGCCACTTGTCTCTGCTGAGAGCTCGTATAATTCGATGAGATAAGACTGTTATTCTTCTTCTAGAGGAAGTGTTGCTGATCATCATATCCGTCGTGTATGGGATTTGTTGATAGCTCGTGCACTTGATTGTGCAATTTCTGTATCTCACCCCAATATGACTCTATGTTTTTTACTTTTAGTTTTAAATGCTCTTAAAACCTTTGCCCCAGTTGCTCTCTTGCGTCGTATCGATTCTCACAGGAGAGTTTCTGGACGTTGGTGTTGGAGTTGGCTTCTTCGACGTTTGCCCTGAAGTACCAGCTTCCTCCTCCAATTCAGTGTCGTCTTCTTCGGGAGAGATTGATTGAAGGACGGTGGTCTGTTCATCGGAGATGCCTCACTTTTCCCATTGTATCCCCCTGAATATATGGTGTTTCTGGCTTGCCGAACTGTATGATGTTCTGGTGGTTTTTAATGAGCTCCACCCACAGTTGTGTTGTATGCCTTCGTTTTGCGGCTCGGTCCATCCTTGGCAATGTTTGTCTTAAGCCGGTTCAGCTTCTCCATGATGGTTTTTTGCCTCGCCGCAATTAGGAAAAAATCGGTATCTTCCATCTTCGTTGAACGATCATATATTTACTATTTTTATGTATGTAATGATGGTATCAGTGTTTAGCCCTGGTACACGCCTTTGTGGATATATGGTTTATATATTACTTCGATAATGTTTAGCATTGGCGAACACTATGCCTGGTGAATGTAATACCCCCTTACCATCTGAATTATTGTATTTAATCTGGGCTAATAGACAACGGTTCATGTACCGTAACTATAAATGTTATAACTTGTACAGAACCAAAATAACACCTTTACCTCAGTTATCTAACTTATTGCCTTTTAAGCAAACTCATTTGAAACTGAAACGCAGAATATGTCTTGTTGTCGTCCAATAAGTTACGAAATAATTTTATTGCAACCTATTTATAACCAAAAATTGCTTAACCTACCATGAACATAAAATGAACAAAATTGATTTATCATTAACGAAAGGCCCAAATAATTTATAATTTAAATTCATTACTTAGCTAAAATAATTAGAATAAACAAAATTCTCACGGCAATATGAAGTATCGGTATTGAATTATTTGTGACTAAAAAGACAAAAAAGCAAAAAGTGTAATCGTTTGTACAAAAAATAAAACAAACAATTTCTCACGACAACATGAAGTGTAGACGTGAGGAAATAAAACTTGAGAAGTTAATGTGCTGCAATTTGAGGAACTAAGGCCGTTGCCTCTGTGCTGTTGTTTGAAAGTGATGATGAGACGATCTGACTTGCTCTAACAAGTACGTCAAAGAAATTGGCATCGGTGAGATAATGGAACTCGCAAAACGAATAAAAAGATTTCCTGACAATGCAAATCAAGACACTTAATAGTGATCCCTCTGTTATAACCCCGCATTTTTCGCTACAACTCCGCCACTTTTAACAAAATCTTCTTTACACAGGAAATTGGGGAACACAACGGCCCAACCAGAGACCTAAGTGAAGATCTAACAAAGCTCACCCTAACTAACCAAACAACAAACCAACCTACCTTAAACGGATGGACGAGAGCATAAAACAACTTTTGCATAGAACAACTCCCAAGTATCAACTGACTGACAGTGTCAATATATACCGCAACGTTACAATCGACGTACTACACCGACAAAAGAATAGGCTACTGACTCCTAACGCGAAGGTTGAAGCGCTAGGAGCGGCGTTTCAAGATGTGTACACGGTGAATGTAGCACTGGCCCGAACCAAATCTTGGAAAATCGTTTCCAATTGCGCAGCTTTTACTGCGACATTACATTGAGCACTGGCGATCGGAGAAAACTGGTTCACCTTCCGTACATTTCAAGGGAAGATCTCCTGGTTATCTTCGGTCCACTAAGAAGAAAAAAAATTGTGGGAATCGACGAAATACCATACATTGTTCTAAGAGCCCTTCCTCACGAAGCGGTAAACATTTACACTATCTTGTTTAACAATTTGCTGAATAATGCACATTATCCAGCTCATTAGAAGACGGCGGTGGGGAAACCCATTCCTTAACGGAATAAGACACATCCATCCAATCCGTGAAATCTCCGGTCGATAAATCTCCTTCCGAACATCAGTAAGGTATTTAAAAAGGTATCAATAGATTTCGGATAACCAATTCGGTTTCATAGCGGGGCATGATTACACACATGCCGCGTCTTAGCTATTGTAATACCGGATATCCAATGGAACAAACGTATGAAAGATGCACGGGTGCCTTGTTGATTGACTTGGAGGAGGCCTTTGACTCCGTATGGTTGCAAGGGCTCTTTTTCAAGTAAGACCAGCTCGGCATAGCAAACCGCTGTTGAAGATAATCTTAGATATGCTCACCGGCAGACAGTTCATTGTGAAAAATGGCAGTGACGTCTGCTGGAACTTATGAAATCAACAACGGTCTACAACAGGGTGTAGTTATTTCGCCGATTTTATTTACAATCTTCACAAGTGATCTTGTGGATTTTCTTCGCCATATCATAGCGTACGCTGATGATTTAGTTAGTCCTTTGCAACGTCACTTTGAAAAGATTCAGGGGTATTGCGATGATTGGAAGTTGAAGATCAATTTCCAAAAATGAGAGACCATTCTGTTCAGGATTGTTATTTGGGGGGCCTCTAGAAAGACTAGAAAAAATTGGCGTATGTTATCTTTCTTTAGAAAAACGGGTAGCCACTGGCAAATCGAAGTGTTGTCAGATACCTTGGGATCTTGCTAGATTAGTATTTTAACAAACAAAAAGAAACTGTTCTTGTCGGAGCAAAAGCGGCTGTTTCACAGCAGTCGATGCCAGGGTGATCTGCTACACGGCCCTCATTCGGCCTGTTCTTGCCTGAATTGTTGAAAAAGAATTTAAAATTCTGATAAGTTTAATAAACTGATTCTTATTTAGCTAGCGAAACCGAGACAATATTTTTAAACAATGTTACTCTTACGGTGGTGAAACAGCAGAAGGAAAGAGCGTTGGCGTAGTTTTATAATCAGGAATATGTACATGTTGACCCGTAAGTGCTTAGGCCGTTAAAAACGTGAACAAAAAAAATTAAGTTGGCACAAAAAAAAACATAGGGTGATGTTGGCATGTTCGGAGTCAGTAGCACATTTCAGGACATTAAGCCCTCCCCCCATGAAGACTCCGGTCGGTGAAATCTTTGTGTTGGAATGAGTGTAGTATATATAGGTGGTAGGTTAGGCTCCTTGAGTAACACGGTGTCATCGACCTTCAAGTTGGGTTTTGATTTTTGCCATTTTGGACGGTGTTTGGGTGACATCAGAACTCCTTGTGCCATGGTTTCCAAAAGCCTTGTGAGTGGCTGTAATTATGATGAAGTACATTTGGGTGAGGTGCTGTAGTGTATGGTTCCCCAATCATAAAATGGGATGGAGATAGAGCGCTGGGCTCTGCATCCGATATGTGCCACATAGGGCGCGAATTTAACAAACCCTAGATTTTTGTTATGTACATGTGTTCGTATGTCAGCTTGGTGTCCCCAATGACACGCTTAAGATGCGTTTTTACTGAATTTACACCTGCCTCTCATATGCCTCCGAAATGGGGAAGAGAGGTCTCAAACCAATTTGAGGTAAATTCCCTTAGTTATGAAGCACACGGCTATATAGGCTTTTACGAGTTGGCGGTTTCTACCGCGCGATAGTCTTAAAATGATGGTCCCTCCATAGTCACATTCGACGTTGCTTAACGGTCTCGTCTACCGAATTCGTTCGGATTTGAGATAACCCGTTAATTGTTTAGAGGTAGTTGCGCGAAGACGAAAACACTCTACATATTCATGCACTTTTTTGCAAATGAGATTTCTACATCCTAGTATATACAAATTTTGTTTGACGAGCGAAAAGGTCAATGGAACAACGGCATACAGATTTTTTTATGAGTATGCTGTACAATACGGTTCGAAATAAGGTGAGATTTGCACAAAATAATTGGGTGTTTTTCAGAGTAATTTAAATTTGATGCTTTCAAACGTGAAGCAGTCCGATTGAGTCGATAAGTGGGCTAAGCGAGACAAGTTTGTTTTGGTTAGTCTTTGTTTTTGTTCCGAGCGTCAAAATCAAATGAGAACAGGGTGCACTGCGCGAATTTAATTAACTAATTTCTCAATTTTCTTGGGCAGTCAAAGACTGGAAGTTTAGAAAAATATATTCCACGGTTAGAAAACATTTAAACCAATTTCATGATCGGTGTAGAAGTTCTGGATTATATTATTTGATTTGGTTTCAATCAAAAATGTGTCAATTTTCGATGTTTTTCTCTCTTCTAAAAGTTCCTCAGGAAAGTCCTCACACAAAATTCTTGAACTCCGCCATTGACTACTTTCAAGCCATTGCAAGTTTGGACTTTTCAACCATAACTCAGTTCTAGATAAATGAGATGGTAGAATGCCACGAAACGCGATGTCAGTAGGATTGCTGGCTGAGCGAACGTAGTTCCACAATTTGTTGGGTTAGACCCCAAGATCTCCGAAGTCATATTGCCGATAAACCCTGATCACCTCTTGCCAACAACAATGAACAGCCAATGAAAAACTATTGAGGAAAGCGTCCAGGCGTTTAGCTTCTTTCGCTTGTAAAGAATCTTTAATTTAATTGACAAGATGGGTTCAGAGAAGAGCGCCGCAGAATTCTAAGCGAGGTAGCGAAAGGATTTTGATTGCCACAACTTTACATTTTGCTGCCGCCAACGAAATCGATATTGTATTATCTATGTTAATACTTCTGCAGCCGACGTCGGCGTACGCGTTCAAGGACGCATCACAAAATGTATGAAATTCCCAGTTTTTCATGTTAGACTCATATGCGAGCGCTACATAAAGCTGCAAAAAAAAAAACAAAAAATGATTTATTTGATGCCCGGGGTATACCCCGGACTTAACTTAATACAAACAGTTCTAACACATAACTAGGGATTTGGTGGATGAGAGAGGTGAGACGAGAGGATGTTTTTAAGGGTGGATCTGTTTAGGTGGAAATTAAAGACGTCCTGCGTGGCATTGGCCTTGCGCAACATTCTGGACATAGGTTCACGGGTCCGCAATTAGTGCGGTGTGGGTCTAAGCGGAATAGATGGACTGATCTGAGGTTACGGGGGTTTGTAAATAAAGAGATCGATTGAAGCAACGTTGGACAGTCAATGATACCGGATAAGAGCAGGTGAATGAAAAGAATGTCGGCAATGTAGGTTAAAGCTGCCTGTCCAGTGGAGACCACGCAGTGCAAAGCGTAGAAAACGACGCTGAACAGCCTCGATTTACCGAATGTGGGTTTCATAGTAAGGGGACCAGACTTGGGAAGCATATTCTAGTAATGGTCTTACAAAGGAATGTAAAGGGAGAGAGATGTTTGAGAATTCTTTGGACCTTCGCTTAACGTAGCCAAGGGCGGAGTTAGCTCGACTAATGTTGAGTCCATGTGTGTGCGAAAATTGAGTTCTTTATCGCAGATAATACCCAAATCGCGGAGAGAAGAGACTAGCGGAACAGGTTGATTAAAGATGAAGTAGGTCTTGGAGGGCTGTGGAAGACGCTTACGTGTGTATGTTATGCCTTGGCCTTTGCTGATGTTGAGATCAAGAAAGTTTTTTTGGCACCAAATTGAAAACTTGCTCAGATCATCTTGAAGAAGGAGGTGGTCGGCGGCAGACGAAATGGGCGAATTTAATTTTATGTCGTCGGCGTATATTGATATGTACGAGTTGTGGATAATAAGGTCGACATCATTAATAGTTAGGATGAAAATAATTGGGCCAACGTGGCTCCCTTGAGTGACATCTGAGGTAGCCATAAATGGATTAGATTTGGAGGATCTGAGAATAACAACGTATTGACGGTTTTCAAGGCAGGACTTAATCCATTCAATAAAAGTAACTGGGAAACCAAGAGCATTGAGCTTGAGCATAATTATCTTGTGCGATATTTTGTCGAAGGCTTTACTGAAGTCGGTGGCGATAAAATCAACTTCTTTGTCTTCCTCCAAGGCACATAAAGTTCGAGAGACAAATTCTACTAGGTTGATGGTTGTCGATCTTCCTCTGAGAAATCCGTGTTGGTTAGGAGATATGATGGCTTTGCAGTGGAAAAGCATAACGTCGTAGATTATGCTTTCAAAAAGTTTAGGAATGGACGAAAGTTTCGTAATTGGTCTATAGTTTGCAACAAAATTTTTTGGACATTTCTTATGAATTGGGATTATGTAAGAGTTTTTCCAGATTATAGGGAAAATGCCTTGTGAGATGGAGAGTTGGAACAGTGAAGTCAGGGGCTGAACGAGGAGATTGGTACATTTTTTGAGCACTATAGCGGGCAAACCGTCAGGTCCCGGGGAAAAATCATCTTTAAGCTTTGAGATCTTCTCTGCTACCAGTTCCGGTGTAATTTCGACGGACACCATGGTTATATGGGTACTATTTTTTAGGTATTGGAAATAATTCTGTTCGGGGTCTTCTTAATGCACCGCGAATGATTGGCTGAAAAAATTACCAAAGAGATTTGCAATTGTATTAGGGTCTGATGAGGAAGAATCGAGATAATTAAGAGTTGAGAGCCGTCTGATTTACTTTTAACTTTGATGAATTGGTAGAATCGCTTGGGGTCAGATATTAAGCTCGATTCCATATGGTTCACGTAGTCCAAGTAGAGAGAGTTGCAGAGGTTGGAGAATTCGGTGTATGCGTTTTGATAGAGCATATAGATGGAGTTAGATCGAGTTTTAATAAAAGACTTCCATAGTTTATTTCTTTTAATTCGAAGTGAACGAAGCTCTTTGGTGTATCAAGGAGGAGACGAGGATGCGGGCGAGTAGGGGACTGAGTGAATGAAGCATTCAATGAATTCGTTATAGAAAATAGTAAGAGCTTCGTCGATAGACATATGATGGTTGGGGTTGTTAAGAAAGCTAAAGTTGACGTTTTTAAGGAGGCTGTTTAGTTTGTCGAAATCTGTTCTACGAAAGTCAAAATCGTTCAGATATTCGTGATCGTTAGTATTAATTCTGTTCTGGTAAGAAAAAGCGACTGAAAGAGGCGGATGAAAAGAATCGAGTGTGGACAAGAGATGAGTTGACTTAGAAGTTGCGCAGTTGTAGGGATCGGAGGAGAAAATAAGGTTGAGTTGTCTATTAAGATTATTAGTTACACTACTGATTTGGAAATGATGATTTCAAATACGTATGGGTTAGAATCAACATATTTTTTTGCGTAAAAATGAAGGTGACGTTCCTTTTAAAGTGAGGTGCTTTGATGACCTCAATCAATTTTAAAATATACCTATTTTTTCTTAAATAATGAATCCAAATAACACGTCTAATGCAAAAAATTATGTTGCTTCTCCCAATGCAGTTTTTATTGTTCTAACTGAGATTTGGGTGTATGACTCTAAGCTATCCAACTGTTGTTATGGTTATGGACCTTTTTTTAATTGTAATAATTCATATAGCTCAGGTGGTGTTGTGGTGTACACTAAAAAAGAACACGAAAATGATTGTGGAGTTGTAAAAATTAGTTCGCCGAGTGCCGATTTTTTAAAAATCAATTGCTGCATATCTAATGAACATCTAACCATTGTGTGTGTACACCGACTGTATAAAAATATTTAATGTATGATGTTTGATGTTTTTCTAAAACAACTTTATGACATATTCAAAGATATGAAGACAAAAAATGTATTGGTAGTACACGACATAAATATAGATATTTTGAAAAAAAGCAATGACACATTTAACTACTTGACATTAATTTTTTTTTTTTTTATTAGTGTTATTCATTTTCTTATTTACATCGAATAATTAATTGATTTATATTATATTTAATTTACAATTAAGAAAAAGAATGGATATCATTCCGTAGTTCATAGGAAAAGCGAATGATCCTCCAATAAAGATAAGAAATAAAATGGAATGTTTGTGGGGTAAAACTGATTACAAAATGTAGACAATATTTTAACAATTAATGAAGAATACAAATAATTGAAGCAAATCAATGAGCTATATCGCAATAATTATAACAAAATTAAGTAACAATGAGACAAAAAATAAAAATAAAAATAAAACTGTACTATATATATAAGTTATAGCAGGCTGGTCACCTTGGTTTGGGACAAATGTTTTGTCTAATAAAACCATGAAAGAAAATACAATAGAAAAAAACAACCGTTTTATATCTTACGAAAACCTACGTTATCAGATGGCCAAGCGAAGCTAAAAAAAACATATTTTTCTTACACATGGTACAGTCGAGTTTGTTCGCGAAAGCTGACCACTTCCTAATGGAGGAACAAATAATAATTATTTCCTAATAAAGAAGTTGCAATAAAATTGAAAGACACGTTGTTTTATTTGGCGCCCAACTTTAAGTGTCGCGTTCTTTAACATTCTTTGCAAGTTTTAAGTTCGCTACACATAATTCGAATCCACGATTTGGTCGGCAATTTTTTTTTAAGAACTGTGTAAAAGTACATCAGTTTTGAAAATCATAAAAAAAACAATTTAATTGCTGAAGGTCTATAAAGATATGACAAATGTAATAAAACAAAAGAAAACGTGTGGAAAAAGCAATACAAGTTCAAAAATATAAGAAGTTGAAACACATAACAATTAAAAACTTACTGTGCCTTATACACAACAAGAAGTGACAAGTATAAAAAAATTAAAATTATTAGACAAAAGGAAACGTGTTTTCAAATAAAAAAGTAATTCAAAATCGAAAAATTACAAGATTAATCATTTATCATAGCAATAAAAAACTAACTGTTAAAAAAAAAAAAAAACAAGCAAAAAAAGTAAAACAACAAGAAGTGACCAGAGACTTCATTTAATGCCTAAAGGCAAGCACTTGCAACAATACCGATCACCATCATAATCATCCCCAGAAGACCATCAAGAGTACGAGTATTATTAGGTACATAATATTAAGTCAGACTAAGTCTTTATATTAAGTATATCAATTATTTACAAAAAAAAAACTATAAAATATTGAAATTTACATGTACTTAAGGATATAAATTTTGATTCAGTTATTTGTTTTCATTATTTATCTCATTATAAGAAAAATTGATTTTTGAAATTTAATTTAAATGGACGCAGAACAAATTAACGTTATCATTGCTGCTGCGGTAAGAGCTGCAACGGAGCAGACAAGACAAGCCTTCGATGAGACAATCGACAGATTGACAACACGACTCAGTGCACTCGAAACACCTGCGGCGACGGTTGAGGTTTATAAGCCAGTTGATATACAAGCTGGAAAGATTTGCCAAGAGTGTTTAGATTTACTTTAATCTCTGCCCGAATTTTTGCGGTGATCAAGTAAGATACGTTTCATGACGTCAAGCAGCTTTCGTTGCTTATAAATTATTTGAGGGTCATGAAGGAAGTTCACGGCATTACCAAGCAGTAGCTATATTAAGAAATAAAGTAGTTGGTTCTGCCGATCAGATACTTTCTTCGCTTAATACTGTTCTTAATTTTAAAGCTATAATTGCTCGATTAGACTTTACATATGTGAACAAGAGGCTTGTCTATCTTATAGAGCAGGAAATGTCTACTCTGCGGCAAGGTAGATCATCGGTCGTAGAATTCTATGATGAGGTAGAGAAAAAACTAACCCTTATTATAAATAAAACAATAATGCTTCATGAAGGAAATAAAAATCTCGTTGACTCCCTGAGCCAAAAATATCGACAGGATGCTTTACGAATATGTGTGACATTTTATTTTCATCACAGCCTGTCGACATGCCAGGTGCCCTTGCTCTGGCACAAGAATTAGAGGCAAATCAAACACGATACAATTTTGCGAACTCTTTTTCTAGTAGAGCCGAGCGTTCGGTTTATTTTTCCCCGCGTCAGAATCAGAGCCTTAATCTTTTTAACCCGTACAATTCACCACATTATAGACCTGTAAACGGCAGTCAATTGAGAAATAGGCCCACTCCTATGGAGGTAGATCCTACAATTTCGCATTACAGGAAACCGACTTCTTTCCAGTACCATTCACAGAATCATATCCAAAGGCCTATAACAGGAAACCAAAATCATTTCGAAGGTTCTTTGCAGCATCCTATTCACCGAGAAGGACCAATACCCAATCAATCCCAAAGAATGTTTAATAATGCGAGTCAATTAAAGCGTCATAGAGATTCCGATCGACAAAAGCTTCCAAAACTACAAAGAGTCAACCATCTTAATCAGGGACTTATTGCATCAAACACCGGCGCGGAGAGCCAACATTATTCAGGTGAATACTATGATACAAACCATGACGATTTTTTTTTCTATGACACTGATTGAGACTTGGCAGATAACGATAAAATCGCACTTAAAAATATAAAACAAAACCAAAATCCGGAGACATTAGATGATATAAATTTTTTAGGGGAAGGTCTCTCCTGCCCTACGTCGGTCGAACACTGTCAGGAGAGAAAATAAAGCTTTTAGTGGATACGGGTACCTCTAAAAATTATATACATTATTCCGAAACCCTTAAAGCTATTAAACCTTTAGATAGTCCACTTTTCGTTAAGTCTATTCACGGAACAAGTCACGTGACGTCAAAATGTGTTATAAATATTTTCAATACAAATTCTACATTTTTTTTACTTCCAACTCTAAAAACATTTGATGGCATCATAGGATTCGATTTTTTAAACGAAATAAACGCAAAACTAGACCTTATCAAAGGGATCCTGAACTATAAAGAAGGCGAAGAAAAACTTTTATATTTTTATTCTAGGGATGTTAATAATATCTCTTCAGCAAATCAAAATATTCCTTTCGTTTTTGCAGATGCCAATGAGTCATTACCATTTAACACGAAAGTCATTGCTTCAATTCGAACAACTGACAATGAGCCTATTTATTCGAAAGCTTACCCATATCCCATGTCAGCCATCAATTTTGTTAATAACGAGATTTCTAACTTACTAAATGATGGAATAATAAGATGTTCAAGATCGCCTTACAACAATCCTGTATGGATTGTTGACAAGAAAGGGTTTGATAGTGAGGGAAAGCGCAAGATGCGCTTGTGATCGATTTTCGAAAATTGAATAGCAAAACCATAAAAGACAAGTATCCCTTTTCCGAACACTGCGGTGATCCTCGCCAATCTCGGGAAGGCTTCATTCTTTACAACCTTAGTTCTTAAATCAGGGTTCCATCAAATACAATTGTGTGAACGGAATAGAGAGAAGACTGCTTTTTCTGTCAACAGCGGAAAGTATGAGTTTTGCAGGCTTCCATTCGGGTTGAAAAATGCACCTAGCATTTTCCAACGGGCAATAGACGATGTGTTGAGAGAAGAAATCGGGAAATCTTGTCATGTTTATATGGATGATGCCATTATCTTTTCAAATACAAAGGATAAACACATTCAAGATGTGGAAAGAATCTTAGGACTACTTTTAAAAGCAAACATGCGGGTTGAAACCGCCAAGTCTAATTTTTTCAAAGCGAAGAATTTTTAGGGTTTGTAGTATCCAATCAGGGAATAAGAACATGTATTGAGAATGTTGCGGCGATTTGCTGGCGAGACCGTCCGTTAACGCAATCGACATGAAAAACTAAGTTTTCCGATTGGTTACAAACCTGAGGGGTTCAACTTTATTATTTAGCTTATACTTTATTTTTTTACTTACAATGTCTCTTTTTAATGTTTAATATATTATATACAAATTTTATTTATATTCATAAACTGGCTTAGTCAATTTATTCGTTGACGCCTGAGCACGTTCTTCCGACTTCATGATATGTGGAAAAAAGGAAGCAAAAAACAGAACCAAGATGGTAGGTGGCTAATTGACGTTTGTTTCCTTATCTATAAGCCATTAAGGGTGTTAGCTACTTTTCTACCCAGTTCACACTTTGTGTGCAGCGCTTGTTCACAACACTCCCCCTTGGTAGTATCGCCCGTTGGCACAACTTACTGGGAAATCTCTACGTCTAATATAGCCAGCTTTACGGCAGGCCTTTCATAAACTCCGGTCTGAGTTTTCACTGTCGCGCTTCGGACCTGTCCGTCCCTCGATGGCTTGATCGCAACTACCCTTCCTTTGGGCCAAGAGTTTCTAGGAGCGTTTGGGTCCACGATAAGAACAATATCTCCAACTTTAATAGGCTTCATGGGAGCGAACCATTTCGCCCGTCATGTAAGTGTAGGAAGATACTCCTTCACCCAGCGTCTCCAAAAACCATTAGCGAACTGCTGCGAGGTAAGCCAGTTTTGTCTAAGCACCCTGGTGTCATCGTTCAACACGGTGAATGGCTTGGATCCATTGGATGAGCCTAAAAGGAAGTGGTTGGGAGTGAGTGCTTCTTGATTTTCGTTTTCTAGTGCTATATAAGTTAAAGGTCGTGAGTTGACGATGTGTTCTGCTTCGATAAGCATGCTTCTCAAAAGCTCATCGGTAGGATTCCGTGTAGGCATTAGGGCGTAGAGAACTGTTTTGATAGACCGCACCATTCTCTCCCAACTCCCTCCCATATGTGGTGCACCTGGTGAGATAAATTTCCACTGGGTGGCGATTGAAGTAAACGTTTCCATTAACTTCTCTGTTTCAACATTTTCAAAGGCCGCTTTTAATTCCTTTTCAGCTCCTTGAAAATTTGTGCCATTGTCGCTGAAGAACTCGATCGGAGTCCCCCGTCTCGCCATGAAATTACGAATGGAAAGAATACTAGAATCTATTGTCATAGTATGTGCGATCTCAATATGGACTGCTCTAACGGTCAGGCAGGTAAGGAGGACACCCCATCTTTTTTCTGTTCTCCTACCAACTGCTACATAAAGGGGGCCAAAGTAGTCAATCCCAACATAGGAAAAAGGTCTACAAAATGCCTATAATCGAGCGGGCGGTAACTGAGCCATGACAGGATTTTTTGGTCGAGCTGTGGCGTTCTTGCACTATTGACAATTCTTTCTGATGGCTCTAAGGGCGGCTCTCATACGAGTGATATGGAATTTCTGACGAAGCTCGTTGATAATGGTTTCATGGTTCAGATGTTTAAACTGTCGGTGACAATCCATCATAATTAGAGTGGTGATCGGGTGCGCTCTGTGAAGAATAATTGGTTGTCCTACATTTGGGCCTGCTTCTCTAGCTAGACCAATTCTCCCAATTATGTTGCTTTTGTCCAGAAAAGGACACAGATTAAAGAGAGGGCTTCTTTTTTCTACAGTGCGATTTGCTTCCATGTCCGCAATTTCCTCCTGATATTCGCTGAACTGTGCGATTTTCAGCAGTAGGGTTTCGGCTTGCTGAAGCTCTTCTTGCGTTAATAATTTGCCCGCCTGATATGGTATTCTTTGCTTTCTCAGGACATATCGGGATCTCCAGCTGAGAACGTAGGCTGTACTTCGTAATAACAGTTTCCAACACGAAATTTTGTTGAAACGCAGGGCGCATTCATGGTGTACGGTGTTGATATGGACGTTGACAAATCTAGTATTTAGTTCCTCGAGGGTGGAGTTGTCTGTTGACGGGTCTTGCGGCCAATCTTCCGGGGGGGACTTGAGGAAAGCGGGGCCGGTGAACCAACGGCTTGAAGCCTTGAAGTCGGGGAGTCTCTGCCATTTAGTCGCCTCGTCAGCTACATTCAGTTTTGTGGGAATCCAGCGCCATTCGGATAGTTCGGTGGAGTCTAGTATTTCGCTGATGCGGAAAGCGACGAATTGGCGATATCTGCGGTGGTCTGAACGGTGCCAACATAGAACGGTCCTAGAAGCCGACCAGAAGGTTCTTTTGGTGAACTTTAAATTGTACGATTCCACTATAGTTCATCCGAATCGGGCCCAAAGCACTGCTGCTTGAAGCTCAAGGCGGGGAATAGACATGGACTTCAACGGAGCCACCCTTGTTTTTGCACCAACTACGGCAGTGAATCCATCCTCACTCCCGTCGATAAACACGTGAAGCTGTACTTCCTTCCCCCATGCTGTGCGAGATATGTAACATCTTGGAATTTGCAGCTTTTCCAACTCTGGTAGGAAGCGTACCCATCTCAACCATTTTTTGTGCTCAGCGTCCTTGATTTCTGCATCCCATTCGATTTTAGACCTCCAAATTTCCTGCAGAAGAATTTTAATGTACATAAGAAAATGTGCCAGTAAGCCCAGCGGATCGAAGATTGTCATTAGAGTTCTAAGAACCTCGCGCTTTGTAGGACGCCGGGTGGTGAAGAGAAAGGCAGCTCGGTCGGGATTGTCGGTGAGTTTTTATGTTTGTATGTGAAGGAATCCGAAGATGTGCACCACTACAGGCCGAGAACTTTTTCTGTCCCTAACTCAACATCCGCGTCTAGGCTAATTTCTTCCGTGAGCTTAGAGCTAAGTGCTTTGAGAACCGCTGGTGAATTGGAGACCCAGTTCCGTATATGAAAACCTGCTTGTTTAGAGATATGTCGAATCGCCTAGTTTTCTGTAGATAAGCTATCCATTAAATCGTCAACGTAATGGTTGTCCTTAATGGCTCGAACAGCTCTCGGAAACTGCCCTGCGAATTGTTCGGCGTTCGTATTTTTTACGAATTGCGCTGAGCATGGTGAAGAGGTTGCTCCAAGGGTCATCACCATCATCACGTAAGTGTCCGGGCTACTGTCGTTACTGCTGCACCACAGAAAGCGTTGGAAATGCTGATCCTCTTTCCTAATATGGATTTGGTGGAACATCTCCATAATGGTGGAACATCTCCATAATGTCCCTACCTTGTTTTCCCGGAACTTGAAGATTACGGATATCAACGATGTAAGTTGGTCAGGACCTTTTAGTAGCACAGAGTTAAGCGAAATACCCTGCACTGTAGCAGCTGCGTCCCAAAGTATCCGGATTTTCCCTGGCTTGTTTGGGTTTTGGACGGGGAATATTGGAAGGTACCACGACTTGTGGTTGTTTTCGACAATTTCCGATGCTGAAAGTTTCCTCGTATAACCCTTAGACACATACTCATCCATCTTCTTATTGAGGACTGCCGCTAGCTCTGGATCGAGACGCATACGTTTTTGAAGACATTCAAACCGTCTTCTCGCCATAGCAAAGCTATTCGGCAGCTAAATGTGATCGAATCTCCATAGCAATGCTGTTTCGAACTACTCATTTTTACGGACTGTGGGTTTCTTTAGCATGTCCAGAACACGAGCGTCTTCCATGGGCATAACGATATTCGAAGAATTGGATGCTCCGAAATTGTCAGTGCTTATAAATTCTTTCATAAGCCGTTGCAAGTCCGCATCATTACATTCGCAGGCATGGAAGCTATAATGTTCTGTTGGGATTCCGAACCGTCGATCTTCAGTAGGGTCAACTCCATGCACAATCCACCCGAGTCGGGTTTTAGTTGCAACTGGTTCCTGGAAACCTCCCTCCTTTGATTTTAACGGCAGTCCAAGTTTGGCGTTGTTGAGACCTATAAGCAACCGGGGTGCACCCTTGCTGTATGCTTCAATCGAGAGCCCTCTTAAATGGGATGCCTTCTTTGTAGATCGCCGGGGTTAGAAGACTGGGATGGCAGCTGCAGATTTCTTACGGTATGCACGTCTGTAAGGGTGTATCTCTGCGCATTGGGAGCTGTGCCAGAAATTTCGAGACTCATTCCTAGTGGTGTTCCCCGTCCACCTTATACATAATGGTTGCGGCATGCCATCCACTCGTAGCTGGCTTGCAATCTCGTCATCTATCAATGTTAACGATCCAGGAATGCAAGTGTATGAAGTTGGGTCCCTTTGCCGTATAGAACCACTGGGACTATGCGAAATAAAATGGGGTTTATACTGCGAATATTAGGATTTATGTTGTTATTCGAGTGCGAATGCAGCCCAACGAACCCTTTGTTTGGCGTGAGCTTAGGAAGATCTCCCTGGTTGTTTGAAAGGGGTAATGCGGTTTCATTGTTATGCCCTTCGACAGGACCAGCAGCTTGCGTACGGTAATTGTGGAGCAGTCTATGGTGTTTAAGGGCGCAGTTATTTTTTCCATAAACCGATGTTGTGACACATTTGCTGTGGTCGTGTTTTGCTTAGCACCGTCGACATAGATGGTGGCTCCTTACTTCAGCCCACCTTTCCGTGCGACTTAATCTTGGGAACTGCATGCATACGGCGACGGAGGCACACATGCTTTCACAAATGCAGCATATGTTTCTGGATGCCAGGCGTTCGTTTGCTGTTTCAATATTGTGTGCGTTGATAAAGCCCATAGTTTCTCATAGCGCGTGTTAATTAAACTCTTTCCCTTAACACTCCTACTGTTGTGTCGGTTATCGCTCAATGTTGACGAAAATAGAGGGATGAGGACCCCGCTGGCCGCTTCTTCCAACTGGTAAATCCACCTACTAAAGTGGGAGAGACTGCAAGTGGATGATGGCAAGGTTTGTTTGTAGATCGCCCAGTTCAGTCGTATGGCAGGCGGGAGTTTATCCATTATTCTTGCACCAGGGTTGGGTTGTTCAAATGTTCGACCAAACCAGAAGCCTCAACAGTAGCACAGAGGTTTTGTACTGCAAGAGCAAAGGTCACCACAGTTTCAAGTTTCTCAGCTTTGGGTGGTGGCGTGGCGCGAATTTTTCGAAGCTGGGTGTGTATAAATAGTTCCGGCCTTCCGTATAGCATCTTAAGTATCGAGATCACTTGCTGGACACAGTTTGGCAGTATCAGCAAACTCCGAACAGCAGAAAGGCCTCACCTCTCAGAGCTCTGCTCAAACGGACTAAGTTCTCTGCATCGTTGTATGCACAAAGCTCGGTGCTCCGATTAAAGTCGGAGATAAATAGGGGCCACTCGTCAGGGTTTCCCCCAAAAGGATGAAGATCCCGGGACATAAGGTGGCGCGCCGCTACTTGGTTTCTATTCAAAGTCTCATTTTGGCTTAGGTGAGGATGAAGCGAAAGCGGTGGAGTAAGATCGTGGGCTTGTGCTGGATCCTGGTGGGGGTGTGAATAATTTGGTATATCTGGTGTCACGCGGTTCGATGTTAGATTTTCATATCTGGTTGGTTGGAACTCGGTTGTAGATCTTAGCTGCATCCTACCAAAAAGTTCCGCCGAAGTCGCATCGATCGGAAATGTCAACTGGTCTCGCCGGGCGGGGAGACGACATTGTAATTGTTGGTATTGCGTCGGTGGTATATGCAGCGGAAGTGGCTTGGAGTTACTTGACGATATACGTGTGGCAAGGAATCTGGTTGTTGGCGCGTCCACGTGGCATTTTGGCTACCGATGCGGACCCTTCGGGGGGCCGACTTACGATAACGTCACTCGCCATCTCTGTTGATTGTAAACGAGGATTTCGAGAATCTTTTACAAACCAGCCACCGGCGTTTAATCTAGGTGAGTTTACTTCTTCGCGTTCTTCCTCACCCTCAGTCTCTGAATCATACAACCGAGCCAGCACTGCATACTTCCTGGATAAATACTGGGCATCTCTTTTCTTTTTCCTCTCCATTTCTTCGTTTTCGCGTTTTTCGTCCAAAATCCTCTCTTCCTCTAACCTATGCAGCTCCAGTTGAAAGCGCCTTGTGACGGAAGCCTTGGATGAGTTGGAACAATGTGAAGTCACGGAATTTCTTCGTTGTTCGCTACCTGTGGGCTGAATAGTGCCAGCCTTGGTAAAATTGGTTACGGGACATTCGTAAATAAGATCGTGTGCACTTCTACTTGCGGTTATTTGCGATGAAATGATTGGACCCGAGCTGATCGCAATACCTCTGCTGATCTCGCTTGTGGTCAGCTTTTTGTCTGACGCAACGATATTGGATGACCTACATGGCGTAATAACACGTGAATCGACACCTGCAATCTGTACGTTATTTTCAGGTCCACCACATTTAGTTGGCGCATCAATTCCGTGACCGAACACCGAGGACGAGAAGGGGCGGCGCTTGAAGCAGCTGTTGTTGTCGACTCTCTGCCACCAGCATCCAATAGATGTAAATGAACATGCGGCGCAGAGGCACGGGACGGTGTTGGAGAAGAGTTAAATTTGCCATCATTATTATGCGCCGCTGTAGTTATTGTGGCGTCTTTTGGCGCAGGGTGCTTAGCATTGATATATGAGGTCGTGGAATTCATGCTTACATTCGTAGATACAGCACATGATTCAGAAATTACTGCCCCCTGTGTGGAATGGCTTTAAGGTTTGGCTTTAGGACTCATGGCAGTGTCCTTAAATTTATTCGCAGCAGACGCGGGTATGGATTTTGGGAGACTACTAAGTAAAGAACAATTCTTACCTTCTTCACACTTGGGGCAAATCCAATCCTCGTCACTAATATAACTATCCACGTTGATGCAAGAGAAGTGGTACCAGGCTGGGCATCGATCGCACGGAACCATGCTTTCAGCGGTGTTCGGCTTGTCGCAGGAACGGCAGTCATATCCATCTGGTGACTTCGTTGACTGATCACGGATTGGTGATCCTGTACGCTTACGCGGTGGATTAGCAGATATTCCCTTCTTAGGCGGCATTAATGCTCAAAATGACCGAGACCGTCCGTTAACGCAATCGAAATGAAAAACTAAGTTTTCCGATTGGTTACAAACCTGAGGGGTTCAACCTTATTATTTTGCTTATACTTCATTTTTTTTACTTACAATGTCTCTTTTTAATGTTGAATATATTATATAGTATATAAATTTTATTTATATTCATTAACTGGCTTAGTCAATTTATTCGTTGACGCCTGAGCACGTTCTTCCGACTTCATGATAAGTGTAAAAAAGGAAGCAAAAAACAGAACCAAGATGGTAGGTGGCTAATTGACGTTTGATTTCCTTATCTATTAGCCATTAAGGGTGTTAGCTACTTTTCTACCCAGTTCACACTTTGTGTGCAGGGCTTGTTCATAACAGAGAAGGTAAGGTATATTGTAAGTTACGAGGTTCCAAAGACTCTTCGTAGTTTGCGATCGTTTCTCGGCCTTTCTGGATATTACAGACGATTTGTTAAGGACTACGCCCAAATCGCGAAACCTCTTACTATGTACTTGCGAGGTGAGAATGGCAATATTGGAAAACATCAACGAAGGAACATGAAAATAGAGTTAGACGTCGAGGCTCTCGACGCCTTCAGAAGGATATAAAGAATTTTGGCGTCGGAGGACGTGCTCCTTCTTTATCCGGACTTTGAAAAACCATTTGATTTGACAACAGACGCGTCATCCCATGCACTTGGTGCTGTACTTGCCCAAGGTGGTAGACCAATCACCATGATCTCTCGTACATTATCCCCTACAGAAGAAAGCTATGCTACGAACGAGCGAGAGCTCTTGGCCATAGTATGGTCTTTACAGAAACTGCGAAACTATTTATATGGAGTTAACCGGCTTAACATTTACACTGATCACCAATATCTGACTTTTGCCATTTCTGATAAAAACCCGAGTACGAAGATAAAAAGGTGGAGAGCATTTGTAGAAGAATTTTCACCCACATTCTACTAAAAACCAGGCAGAGAAAACTATGTTGCTGATGCATTGTCTAGGCAATACATAAACACTTTGGATGAAGAACATAATTCTAGCTCTTCCACAGTACATAGTGAGGCTTCTTTAACTGAACTAATACCAAGTGTTAAAAATCCATTAAATTGCTTCAGAAACCAGCTAGTTATTAATAGGGGGTCGGAACAGTTAAAAACAACGAAAATAATCTTTAAAACTCAATTAAGACACTCAATTACATTCAACAATATTGAAAATCTTTTTTTGATTTTAAAGGATGAAATTAATCTTAATGTTGTTAATGCTATTCATTGTGATTTGCCGATTCTAGCGCAAATTCAAGATAAACTTAAACTATTATTTGCTTCAGTAAAGTTTGTTTGCACTCAGAAAATGGTTACTGATACCTTTAACCCAAACGACCAATTAGAGATTCTTGCAACACAATCGGGCTCATAGATCCGCTCGTGAAAATACCAATCAAATTTTAAACGATTATTACTTTCCTAACATTCGAAAAAGCTTGAAAGAACTAGTCTCCAATTGTATGATCTGTCGTGAAGCTAAATATCAGAGGCACCCCCCAAAGCCGGAGATAGGAGAAACTCCTATACCAACCCATCCGGGTGAAATACTTCATGTTGACATTTATTCAACTGCTGGAGCCCATTTCCTAACTTGCATAGATAAGTTTTCTAAATTTGCAGTAATAAAGCCAATTAAATCGCGTGCAATTATTGATATCAAGGCACCAATCTTAGAATTGCTAATTTTTTTTAAAAACACAACAACTATTGTTTGCGATAATGAGAGGTCTTTCATTTCAGAGAGCATGCGATTTTTGTTCAGGGATCATTTTGCAATCACTATGTTTAATACACCGGCCTTTCACAGCGTCACAAATGGGCAGGTAGAAAGGTTCCATAGTACTCTATCTGAAATAGCAAGGTGTATTAAAATAGAACAAAATATCAGTGATACTGCTGAACTCCTTTTACTTGCCACGGTCAAGTACAACAGGACGATTCATCCAGTCATAAACTATCGGCCAATTGATGTGATCCATTCAATCTCTATTCAGATGGGTAATGAAATTAAAAACAGGTTAGCCGATACTCAGAGAAAGAACCTTGATTACCACAACAATCAAAGACAAACTAGGACATTTAAAGCAGGTGAAAGAGTATTTGTTCGAACCAATAAACGAATTGGAAATAAATTTAGGAAGTTGTTCATTGAAAAGATTGTGCAAAAGGATTTGGGGACTACGGTTCTTATTAACAATAAGAAAGTTCACAAGGGAAACCTTAGGTAACTAATGATTTTCAACTGTCCTTTGATAAAGCAGACAACCTTTTTTTAACTTATATTAAAAAAACGTGCAGTTTCGAAAACCAAAATTC
Organism: Orthonevra nobilis; assembly: GCA_963555765.1. Taxonomy (NCBI): domain Eukaryota; kingdom Metazoa; phylum Arthropoda; class Insecta; order Diptera; family Syrphidae; genus Orthonevra; species Orthonevra nobilis. Next base: position 65,817,240 of record OY743226.1, on the reverse strand, counting down.
ATTTAATTAAATTAAATTTATATTCATTTTTTTTACATTATTCAAATTTTCTTATAATATTAATTTCTATAATTACTTTGCAAAACTTTTTTTTTCTTCTCTCAATTATGTATAAATACAACAATTTTTGTTTTATTGTCTTTTTTTTCATAATGTTATGAATAATTAAATTTTAAGTTTTGTTATTTCTATATAAGCTTTAAAAAAAAAAGAAGAAAGGTATAACCATTTTTCGAAAAAATACTGCGATTATTAATTAATTAAAAATTTATTGTTAGAATTATATTAATATTTGATATATATATAAACATAATTTGCTAATTAATACTAATAAAAACTTATGATAAAAATGCAAAATTTGTACTCTGGTACTATTATACGATATTATGATGACGCCGTGGACGTCGTCGTTTCAGAAGGGGGATAGTTATAGCAGGCTGGTCACCTTGGTTTGGGATAAATGTTTTGTCTAATAAAACCAAGAAAGAAAGTACAATAGAAAAAAACAACTTAAAAAAACCTACGTTATCAGATGGCCAAGCGAATCTAAAATACGTATTTTTCTTACCCATGGTACAGTCGAGTTTGTCCGCGAAAGCTGACCACTTCCTCATAGAGGAACAAATAATAATTATTTCCTTATAAAGAAGTTGCAATAAAATTGGAAAACACGTTGTTTTATTTTATACTTTATTAATAAGAAGAATATATTAGAGATTTGAGTTGATAAAAGCTTTGACTTCTGAACTATCCATACTAAAGATGAATTTTTTTAGTTCTTTGAGAAACATACTACGTAAAACTATCTGTCTGTCTGTCCTCTTTTCGCTTAAAATTCCTAATAATGGAACCAACTAGAATCACAGACAATTCACAAACATGCATTGATCATATTTTTGTAAAGTTATCTTCGCACTTTGGACATAACCTATCTGCTAAAGTACTTGATAACAAAATCTCGGATCATTACATGACTAATCTTAATATTGAGACAATTAAAACAGAGAATTCAGACAAGTATGGCCCAAAGTAAAATTAATTAAAAGCATCTTATAGAGCACTTAAGGCATGAATTTTGGAACTCTCTCTATGCAGAAAGTAATCCTAGTATAGCATATGATCTATTTTTGTCAACGCTCAAAAATCATAGTCTAAATAAAAAAAGTGCGCATTTAATACGTCTAATGTCATGGATTGACTTTAGATTACTTATAAAAATAAACAAAAAAATTGCTTTACGTAAGTATAAAGACATTCTGGTAACCACACATTGAAAGATTGTTATCTTAAAATGAATGAGGAATTGAAGAAGGAAATCAAATTATATCGGGATACATACTTTGCAACTAAATTTCAAAATTGTAAGGGCTGTATAAAAAATTATTTGAAAGTAGTTAACGAAATCCTTCATGAAGTTAATGTCCCAAATAATTTCTAAAATTGAAGTTGATTGTGTGATGATATCCGACCGAGTAGACATAGCAAATCAATTCAATTTGTTCTTTACTTTTATTGCAACAGAATCGAAATCTTCTCCCTCCTGCAAATACAGCAGCAATTGTAATATGTTTGCAAATGTAGTTGATGTTGATGTTTCTTTAAATAATAGTTCTGTCTTTCAGCCATTTACACCAGCTGAAATACATAATACACTTATGTCACTTGATAATAAGGACTCTTGCACCTCCGATGGTATAACTAACTGTCTCTTAAAACGTATTTCTTTTTATATAATTGATGTTTTATGTGATTTGTTTAACTTGAGTGTTCACTGTGGTAATTATCCCTCATCTTTGAAAAATTCCTACATTCTGTAAATTATTTGAAAAGCTAATGAAAAAACATAGTACTATATATCGTTTTTAAATGAAAACATTTTTTCAAGAAATGAACAATTTGGCTTTCGTGAAGTACGATCTACTGAGGATGCTATTCATAATCTGTGTAGTAAAATTATTGATAGTTTTAATAAAAATAATCCCAATCTAGTACTTTTCATTGACATGGCTAAAGCATTTGACATGGTTAACAATGATATTCTTCTCAATAAATTGTTATAGGACTGGTTTAGAATTCCTAAGTGGTTTTCGTCTTATTTGTCCAACAGAACACAACGAGTAAAGCTGAATGGAATTTTTAGCAATCAGTTAGATATAAAAATTGGTGTCCCTCAAGGATCCGTTTTGGGACCATTGTTATTTTTAATTTATGTCAAGTCATTGTTCTACCAAAATTTTAGTAGTCATGTAACAGCATTTGCTGATGATATGGCCTTAACATACGACAGTAAAAGTATTTAAACCTCTGTAATCCAGCTAAATAAGGACTTTAGTATACTACGACAATGGTTCGCTAAGCTCAAGTTACTTATAAGTAATAAAATCCGTCTTATGATATGTAGCTTTAGAGAAGCCAATTGACTGTGATGCCGTCTTTCATTTGAGCTGTTGCACAAAATTATCGTTATCTGTTCATACATGTGGTAAAAGTAACTTTAATAAAAATTTACTGTGCAGTCCAAGCTGCTTCAAAATCGAGGGTGTTAATAGCTATAAGTATGTAGGCGAATTAATAGATAAAAACATGACTTGGAAAGCGCACGTAGAGGACTGAAAGAAATATATGTTATCTGTGACTCGTAAAATGTATCTGTTGAGAGATCAATGTCCAAAAAAAATGTTGCTTTTGTTTTATTACGGGTTGGTTCACTCCAAGCTCCAGTATCGCATTGCAAGTTGGGGCGGTACCTATAACAGCAAATCTGAAACTTTATATTTTGCTCAAAAAAATATAGCAAGAATAATTTGTAAGCAAAATCGATTAGCTCACAGTTGGCCACTATTCCTAAGCATTCCTAATACTTCCAATAAAACATCTTTACATTTTCAAGGTTCTTAAAGTTTTTTTCATACGAAACGGATACAGCGCAAATCTGAGAAGTTCTAACATATACAGTTTAAGAATAAATAGGTTGTCAATGTCTACCATTCCAAAATTTTAAAAAACTCATTGTTCGAAATTTTACACAACAGCAGCACCAAGGTTTTTTAATAAGTTTCTAACCGAAATCAGACAGATAATATAGGTCAACGCAGTATGTTTCTCAACGAACTAAAAAAAATCATCTTTAGTATGGATAGTTCAGAAGTCAAAGCTTTTATCAACTGAAATCTCTAATATATTCTTCTTATTAATTTAATGGTTTATATGTAGTACAGTTTTATTTATTTATTTTTTTTATCTCATTTTTATTTAATTTTGTAATTATTATTGCGATTTAGCTCATTGATTTGATACATTTTGTAATTAGTTTTACCACACAAACATTTCATTTTATTTCTTATCTTTATTGAAGGATCATTCGTTTCTAGTCTTTCCTATGAACTACAGAATGATATCCATTCTTTTTCTTACAAAGAATGCGGGATGCTTCTGAGAGCTAGTTGTTTTAGCGAACGTACTGCAGAAAATGCTGCCGATGAAGCGCCATATGTAACGGTTAGAAGATGGATATGTTTAAGGGGATAATCAGGTGTTTAACGCCATAATATCCTCTGGAAATTGGTGTGCTTGGGGGAAATTCAAATTTGCCTGTACATCTTTTCGATGTCACCCGAAAGTGTATGTACAAACGAAATCGCAAACTTGTTGCTAGAAAATAATATTCATTTCGCAAAGCCTTATATTTGTCAGCTCGCTTTCTTCATTCTTTCATTCCTCTGTGAAATACTTTTAATGTTCCTTCTGAGTATTGCTTTATTGTCTATTTTAACTCAATCGTAATAAACTTCTATCCAGCAAAGACGTGTTTGTGTTTTTGTTTTGTTCCTGCCAGGAAGGAGAAATCCTAAAAGGTTATGGGCCCAGGTTATTTATAAAAAATAAAACTTAAATTTTAAGTTAGGGAAAATATAATAAAATGATTTCCGGCGGCCTTTATTCTATTGAAAAACTTGACGAGTCTGTTTCTGTTTATGGTCCATCCTAATGAAGAGCATCCTTGTTCACTCCGAGCTGTGTGTTATCGTTAGCGGCAAATGCATAAAAAGTGAGACTGCAATATCCGTAGAGGCAGCAACGTTCGACACAAAGCATGAGAAGGCGTTAGCCAGCATAATGCTCAGCATTTATAACATGAAACATCGGCTAAGGCATGCGATAAATTAAAACAAAACTATCAACCTAGCGGTCCTACTCGTATGATTTCTTTGTTTAAGAAACTGTTATACCTAAGTAGCATATCGCTCCATGTAAACAAATTCTACGAAATTGTCAAGAAGTTGGAGTTGAGATAGCTGACGAGGTTTAAGCTATAATTATGCTTTCGAGTCTCGCCGAATCGTGCGAGAATTCTATAGTGGCAATAAAGGCAAGAGACTCACTACCACCGTTAGATGCTCGTAGGGTCAAAATGATGGATAATTGGGACGGCCATCAGACATCCGTTGCACGAACAAAGAACAAGGAAAATTCTACGAATAGCGGCAGCAGCAACAAAATCAACCAAAGCCACAACAGCAAACGAGTCAACGGAAAATGTTACAACTACGGACACACGATCATTTTGCTTCCAAATGTACAGTGCCCAAATGTAAACAACAAAGGGAAGAAGCAAACAAACAATGGTTCTCCATTCTTACTCCGTCATCTTCGCGTCACAGCGGCGGGCGCTACATCACATCTGTGTTGTAACCGAAATTGGTTTTGTACAAGTTAACATCATAAACATTTAATCATTCGAATAATGCATGATACAGTTCGCACGAGAAACAATCCCACCGGACACACGAGGCATGGACAGCGAACAGACACCTGATCCACCAGCGGGCATCGACAGCGAACAGACACCTGCTCCACCAGCGGATATGCTGACCTGTCGTCTGCATGCATGGGACATGCACTTAGTTTTAAGTTATTAAACATTTTGTCAGTTAGTTCTAAGTCAGCCGCGAAGGCGAACGTACACGAAATAAAATATATTTTTTAAGTAAATTTTACTTACAATAGTTTAATTGGCGCCCAACGTGGGGCCCAGGAAAAATCACCGCATCAAAGGGTAGTCGCGTTAATTTCTCGCGCGTTTAGTGCTCTGTCATAATCGCATAAGTCGACCTCAATTAAGCTCGCCGCGGGTACAGTGCGCGTACTTTGGGCATCATAACTGTAAGACGACCTTTATCAAAGCTACACGAGCGAGCTGTGTGTGCGTGTGTGTGGTGAAAAAACCTGGGTTCCGGACAAGCAGCACCTGTAGATTCTGCTGCCAGCGAGGGAGTGTGAAGAAAGGCCCCAAAGTAACGACGAGTAAAAAGGAATGCAGCCCCTTCACCAGCGTTGGTTTATCTTAATGTAAGCTAGATTTAAGATTCATATTTCTTTTTATTAATTTTGAAAGTTTAATAGTGTAATAGTGTAAAGCCTTAAGATATAATTATTGTTAACATAAACCATAGTGAAACCGTAGTTGTAAAAATATCCATCACGTTCTTTTCAAAACCCTTTAAAGTATCTTATTTGAGTTTTTATGTCTAAACGTCCTGCAACTATGACCGATCCAATATTGCGTCCACCGGTGTTGAACATCGAGAATCCAACTCCATCAGTTTCACATCAAAATCCATCGAATTCAAATCCAAATGTTAGGGTTAATGCAACTCCAGAACTGGAATCGCTTATCACAAGCATTGTGAATCGCGTCTGCATGACTGAGTGCAGAAACCTCGTTCAATCTATAGTAAATCCCGATAATCAGTTTCATAGAGCAACTGATGAAACCATTCACGAACACCTGCGCACGAACTTAAGCGATCTGGACAAAGTACCAGACGTCGTGCGATGTTTAAGAGAGTTCTCCGGAACTCCGGGTGAATCTAGTTCTTGGCGCAAGAGCGTTGAAAGGGTCTTAAGCATCTATAATCAATTTAGAGAAACTCCAAAATATTTTGGTATCCTTAACATAATCCGCAAATAAATTGGGGGAAATGCGAATGCTGTCTTAGATCCATACAACACCCCACTAAATTGGGAGTGCACTTCGAAATGCTTAACGCTTCATTATGCTGATAAGCGTGATCTGGGAACTTTAGAGTACCAGATGACGACTCTTGTCCAAGGCAACAATGGCTTAGAGCATTATTATCAGTCGGTATACAATCACCTTTCGCTGATACTAAATAAGATTTCGAGTATGGACTTACCTCCTGATGCATTATACCACCTTACATCGTCATACAGAGCTAAGGCTTAAGATACTTTCATAAGAGGTCTCAGGGGTGATTTGCCTAGGCTCTTAGGTATAAGGGAACCGTCAGACCTTCCTACACCTTTTAATCTCTGTTTAAAACTCGAAAATCAGCAGTTCAGAGCCAACTATGCTCACCATAATATGAATCAAATTAGGAGGCCACCACCTCCTTCTCCTATTCCTTCACGGAGAACCCAAGATCAGCAACCATTCTATCCACAACTGGCATATGTACCCCAATCATCATATTTTCCACCGCGTCCTCCACCGCGTCAGCATTTTAATCAATTTCCAGTTAACCAACAGCAACCGGTTCATACTAACCAACGGTCTATATACCCTCCAAATCAATTTACCCAACTATCGAATTCCCAAATAAATCCACATCAATTCCGAAGGAATCCTCAACCACCGAATAACTTTTTGCCACAATCTGTTCAAAGGCCTGAACCAATGGATACTACAACTATCCGTACACATAATGTGAATTATATGAATCGGCCAGTGATGAAGAATTTCCCACCAGCTCCTAAACGACCTATGGCTCCTTCACGAGAATATCCTAATCCTAACAAGATGCAAGGAAATTTCCATTTGCAATCCTCAGAAGTTGACCCCCACAATGATAACACATCCGTAGAATCTCAAGAAGTAAGTAACTTTAATGCTATGATTTCGGCTATGACCAATCAGAAAGAAGATGATCAAGATCTCAATCAGTACTTAGTTCAGCAAGAAAGCGGAGAGCCGACAGAAACATTTTCTGATTTTGTCGACGTTCATTTTTTAGACTGACGAACTCGTCACTACCTTATTTCGAGTGTAGGACGAGAGAAAATAAAATCCTAAAATTTCTAGTAGACACCGGGTCGAACAAAAACTACATACAACCAGATTTAGTTCGAAACCCCATCCCAAATCAAAAGAAATTTCATGCAAATTCAGTCTGTGGTTCAGTTCGCCGGTGTGGATTGTACCAAAAAAAACGGACGCTTCTGGCGAAAAGAAGTACCGTATGGTAATTGACTACCGGAAACTCAATTCGAAAACAATACCAGACCGTTATCCGATTCCTGAAACTAATGAAGTACTAGCGCAATTAGGGAAGAACAAATTTTTTTCGGTGATCGACTTAAAAAGTGGCTTTCATCAAATACCTCTACACGAGGACGATATCGAGAAACCTTCATTCTCAGTAAATAATGGAAAGTACGAATTCGTAAGACTTCCGTTTAGGCTGAAAAATTCACCATCTATTTTTCAGAGAGCTCTAGACGACATCTTACGAGAACACATCGGTAAGATATGTTATGTCTACATTGACGACATAATTGTGTTCAGTGAGAACGTCGAACAGCACTTTCAAAATTTGGCATCAATTTTTGAAACTCTTCAAGAAGCCAACCTTAGAGTGCAACTGGATAAATGCGAATTTTTGAGGCCGGAAGTTGAGTTCCTCGGATTCATTGTTTCTTCGGACGGTATAAAAGCCAACCCAGCCCAAGTGGAAGCAATCACCAAGTTTCCATATCCACGAACTTTAAAAGATCTGCGATCATTTCTTGGTCTGTCGGGATTTTACCGCAGATTTATTAAAGATTATGCGAAGCTGGCAAAACCCCTAACAGCCCTTTTAAGAGGGGAGGATGGGCGTACGTCTAAACAAATGTCAAACAAGAAACTCATACATTTGGACAATGAGGCCATGGATACTTTTGACAAAATTAAAAATTCACTAATTTCAGAGGACGTTGTTCTAACTTTTCCAGATTTTAGTTAAGAAATCCATTTGACTACTGACGCTTCGGACTATGCTATTGGTGCGGTACTAGCTTAAGAAAATAAACCGATAACCTTCATCTCTCGAACACTCTCGAAAGCTGAAGAGCACTATGCCACCAACGAAAAAGAAATGTTGTCCATAGTATGGGCTCTAAATACTTTGCGAAATTACCTTTACGGTCCTACTGTTCTGAAAATATTTACCGATCACCAACCGCTGACATATGCATTAAGCAATAATTCCAACAACAAATTAAAAAGATGGAAGGCTATACTCGAAGAATATAATTATGAGTTAAGATATAAGCCTGGTAGATCGAATGTTGTTGCAGACGCTTTGTCAAGGTCACCCAGAACCAGCGAAGTAAATAGTCTAACAGTAACCCAACATAGCGATGAGAGCTCGGGTCAATATCTTATACCTATAGCGAATGAGCCGATCAACGTATTTAAAAACCAGATTATTCTTTCCCTTGGAACAACGCCATCATATGAATTCAAAATTATTTTCCCCACCTATCACCGTCATGTAGTAGTTGAAACTGAGTTCACTGATAAAATTTTAATTGACATTCTTAAACGATACCTTAATCCATCCGTTATTAATGGTATCAAAACTGATGAAAGAACTTTAGGCAAACTTCAGGAAATTTACCGTACACATTTTATTCAATACAGATTACGTTTCGCAAGGAACCAAGTCATAGACTTAATCGACGAAACACGACAGGAAGCCGAAATTATTAAGGAGCATAACCGTGCACATCGCAACTCCCGCGAAAATAAAATACAATTATTGCAAAAGTTTTATTTTCCACAGTTGAGAGCCAAGATAGAGAAAACCACAAAACAGTGTAAAATTTGTAAGGAGCATAAATATGATAGACACCCTAACAAACACGAACTACAACCTACACATATCCCCGAATATCCCGGCCAAATTATTCATCTAGATATTTACTTCACTAACAAAAAAATTATCCTTACTGCAATTGATAAATTCTCCAAATACGCCCTAGCCAAAATCGTAAGATCAAGAGCTTCAGAGGATATTAAGCAACCTCTTAGAGAACTGATACTGGCTTTTGGAGTACCCCAAACAATTGTCATGGATAACGAAAAATCACTAGCCGCTAATTCTATAACATTCATGTTAGAGAATATGTTCAACATTAAAGTGTTCAAAGCACCTCCCTACACAAGTTCTGTCAACGGTCAAGTGGAGAGATTCCACTCAACACTTTCAGAACTAATCCGCTGCCTTAAGACAGATAATGTTCATGCTACCTTTTCAGAATTATTAGATCGATCAATCTATGAATACAACCGATCCATTCACTCCACTACAGGCAAAAAACCCATAGACACATTTTTCGGTAGACAGCTTCTAACCAATCCAGAACAACTTATACGAGAAAGGCAAGAACACATGAATGAACTACGTGATAAACAAGAAGCAGACTTAAAATATCACAATGCAAGGAAGAGTCCACTTAAAACATATTCTATTGGCGAAATCATTTATGTTAAAACCATTTCATTTATGTTATTACCCAGTCAGGAAGAATAATTCATAAAAATCTTATAAAAAATTAACTTTTTCAATAGAACATTGATACCACTGTGCAATGGCGAGGCACAAATTCTGGATTACTCGAATTCTCAGCTAATAAAGATCAATACGGGCCGCGCAAAATTGCAGAACGGATCATTCAAGATAATACACTTGATCGACATCGAGGCTTACGAAACAACACTTAACAACTTGGAAGCTACGTTCAAGACATCCATTACTAGCAACCATATCCTGAGTCCTGTCCTTTCCTTTCAAATATCCCGTATACGAACTTACTTAAATAGACTTAAGATAAATAATAAATGTAAGAGATGATTAGATTTTATAGGATCAACGTGGAAGTGGATTGCGGGTAACCCGGACCACCACGACTATGAAATAATTACTAATAAAATGAATAATGTTTTAAGAAATAATAATAATCAAATAATAATCAATAAAATGTCATTAGATAAGATCAATGAACTTACAAATATTACAAATAAGATTATTAAAACATTCAAAGAAAATGAACTTAATAATAGGGAATTAATTATGAAAATCAAATATAAATTAGATATAATTAAGGAAGAAATAGTTAATGTAGGTTACGCCATTCATTGGGCGAAAGTTAATATAATAAACTCATTTATATTATCAAATACCGAAATAAATATAACAGAAACAATTATGAAAGTTGAAAATATCCCCTATGTAAATGTAGATGAGGCATTAGAATTTGCCGAAATCAAAATTGCTTCAAATGATAATAACTTAATTTATATTTTAAGCATTCCAACAACTACTAAAGAATTATGTAATCTATCGTTAATAAAACCTGTTAAAATAAATAAAATTATCAATAAAATTAAATACGATTCAATACTTGAATGCGATACAGACATTTATGGCATTACAAACAAATGTAAAACTTATAATAATCTTTCGATTTGTAACGAAAATAACATTGTTAGTTTAAGAAATTCATCTTGCATCCCAAGGCTGATAAAAAGCCAAAAAGCATTGTGTCCCATCATCAACAATGAACATGTACCAGATGTAGACGAAATAGTTCCAGGAATCCTGCTTTTAAATCAGTTTAATGGTCCAGTACTCATCAACAACGATACTGTTATGCTTAACCCTCCGATTAGCGAAAAGGTCCCTAGGGACTTTTGGGTTTTTTAAATGTTCACAAATCTTTGTGTGTTTGGGCTAGCAATTTGATATTAACTGTATTCCAAAAAAAAATAATTCTTTAGCGATTAGAACTTATTTCAACGCAATGCATTCACTCCACTGTGAGCTTTTTCACTTTCAAGACATTTAGTACGGTTTTCAGCAACAAGGTCCATAGGGACCTCCATGTATTATAGAGAGGAAGATCTCATTCAGCTGTGCTAAACTTTACGGTTTACGCGAATTGTTTTCGTGTTTGACAAACGGTGCTTCATAGGAATTGTTTTCTTTGGACACAAGTGTTTGGCTATTGTTATCTAGTGCGAGACTTTTGTTTTTTCGTGGTGAAGCTACTGTAAAATTTTTCTCTTCAAAGTTTATATTGAACTTTTCGGTAAGTACACAAGTTGCACCAATTGAATTGGTAATTATTCTGTTGTAAATATTAGATAATGGCAGACACAGATTTGGATATTGCGGATTTGGTAGTAAATAATCGCACACGCTACTAACTAATGACCGATGAGGAAAGACGTGCAGTGGATGAGAGATATGCTGCATTTATGAACGAGGAGAGTGACAATGAAAATGATATGGATATGATCGAAGGTGATGATGACGCTGCTCAGACGAATTTTCCTGTAGGTGCTGAAGATGATGTATCTGATGTCGAAAGCGAGGTAAACGTGGAAATGAATGATGCACTTGATGAAGACGATGATGATGAAATTGAACAGCTTCGTGAAGAAGATGTTACTGCCAGCGCTTCCCGTGGCTGTGGCTGAAACTGCCTATTTTATTTCTAAAAATGGGACAAAATGGTATAAAGATCCACCAACGACCAGCCGCATTCGTCAGCACAACATTGTCGATTATACCAGAAACAAACCAGGGCCATTGAAGAACACGATTCATGACCCGTTCGCAATATTTCGTTCTCTAATCACCGAGGACATGGCGCATATCATTATTCGCGAAACAAATCGAAAGGCAAAGCAGATAACAGCCAAATGGAACGAAGCAAATCCATGTAAGCAGAAAGAATGGAAACTGTTGACTCTAAAAGAGTTTGATGGTTTTTTAGCTATTATTTTGTATGCTGGGATGTGCAAATCAAACAGCGAGCCCGCTAAAGAGCTTTGGGGCCCAACACATGCTCCAATATACAAGGCCACTATGTCGTACAATCGCTTCATATTGATCACCAAATTCATTCGCTTTGATAATGCAATTACACGGCCTGCAAGATTACTTAACAGCAAAACTGCTGCCATTGATGATTTGTGGCTAATGTTGCAGGCGAATTTGGCAGCAGCTTACAATCCGCACGATTCCATGACCGTAGGCGAGCAGCTATTTCCTTACCGGGGACGTACACGATTCACACAATACATACCATCTAAGCCTGCCAAATACGGCATAAAAGTTTGGTGGCTGTGTGACTCTAAGTCCTACTACCCCCTCAAGGGTATGATTTATGGTGGAAAGATGCCGGATCAGGAGCGCGAGAGCAATCAAGGGCAAAATGTCGTACTTCGGTTGGCTGAAAAATACCTTGACACCGGACGCACAGTCTATGCTGACAATTTTTTCTCAACGTTGGATGTGGCAGAAATACTATTGAGACGAAAAACTGCCTATGTTGGAACGGTTCGGTCAAACAAAGCATTTGTTCCGCTTGACTTTTTGAAGAAAGCGTCTCGACCCGTAAGCAGCTCATTGTTTGGTTTTTATGAAGGCAGAGTTGCATTATGCTCATATGTGCCTAAGAAAAACAAATCGGTGTTGCTGTTGTCTACAATGCATTACACATGTGAAGTAGATAATGCAAATGATAAACGAAAGCCAAGGGCAATTTTGGACTACAACGCGCATAAATCTGGTGTAGACACTATGGATCAAATGCTTGGCACATATTCATGCAAGCGTTCAACAAATCGTTGGCCGCTTGCAATGTTCTACAACATGATAGATATTGCTGCATTGGCCACGTTCATAATTTACGATGAAATGAATCCACTCCAAACATCAGACAAACGACGGTCATTTTTGAAATTATTAACGAAACAACTTGCTGTTCCAAGCATAGAAGAACGAGCCACTAATCCCCGCATTACGTGTTATCACAAAATACGAAATGCTATGGAAGCATTCGATATTGTCGTAAGTTAAAATAAAAATAAATTAAAAAGTATGTAAATAATAAGTATATATATATATATATATTATATATATATATATATATTTCAGGTTGTAGCAACACCAATACCAGGATCTGCTCCTGCATTTGCACCTCGTACAAATCGGCCCTCATGTCACATATGCCGTGCGGAGCATAAGCGCCAGCGAAAAACCCGCGCGTTCTGCTTCAGCTGTAATAAAGCGGTTTGCGCTGAACACTCAGCACTATTACATCGGTGCCAAACCTGCACCACTGCACTATCTGTTCAGCCATAATAATGTTTATTTTATGTTAGCACTAGATATTGCATCGGTGCCAAACCTGCACCACTGCACTATCTGGCTACCATAATTATATTAATTTGATGAGCAATTTTTTTTGAATTACATACTTACAATTTTTTTTTGCTTTTATTTCTCGCTTTATGTAGACAATGTTGACTCATTACTACAACCAAAAGTTACAAATAAACATCAAGGCACAAAAGCAAGATAATAGTGCAGTTCATTTCTTGAAAAAGTGTACACAAATGCTTTTAGGTCCCTAGGGACCTTGTCGCTTGTCAAAAGAGGTCACAAGTCATCAACCTTTACCAGCGATACTCCAACCGTCATATAAGCCTGACAAGATAGAAGAAGTATTGTCTCTCGAAATGATCAAGGATCTTTACGTTAATCGAACAAAAGAAATCAAGCTGCTTGAAACGAAGCACGAGGTCAACCTAACCGTTAACATCATTTTAATGGTCACAGTCTTAGCCATCGCTACATTCGCATACAAAATGACAAGAAATAAAGGTATGACCAAAGACAAACGGTCCAATACCAGCAGGCCATCACCAATAACCATAGGACTTGCAGACATCCCTCACCTAGTGACGTCGACAACATCTCACGAGGACGTTCGATTTTAAGGGTGGAGGAGTTAACACCATAAACATTTAATCATGCGAATAATGCATGATACAGTTCCCACGAGAAACATTCCCACCGGACACACGAGGCATCGACAGCGAACAGACACCTGATCCACCAGCGGGCATCGACAGCGAACAGACACCTGCTCCACCAGCAGATATGCTGACCTGTCGTCTGGCTGCGTGCATGGGGCATGCACTTAGTTTTAAGTTATTAAACATTTTGTCAGTTAGTTCTAAGTCAGCCGCGAAGGCGAACGTACACGAAATAAAATATATTTTTTTAAGCAAATTTAGCTTAAAATAGTTTAATTTACATACAAGGAACGAAAGGAAAAGATGACATAAGCGGGCGATAGCTATGTAGAGGTGGTCGGGCGTGGAGTTGTTTTCTTGAGTGAAGTGGATTGGATCTTAAATTAAGGAACGTTTTGTACGTACCGGACTTGCGAACTAATTTCATCTCAGACAGCAAAGCAGTTGACAATGGGCTTGTCGTACATTTTTCAAACGGAAGAGCGGTAATAAAAAAATTGCCAGGAAGTGCTTTTGATGAAGCAGAACGACGTACTGGTTTATTTGCCATTGGTTCACAACCAGTAGATCAGAAGTTAGAGGAAGGCATAGTCCTGGTGACATTGTACAAAGGCACAATCGGTATGGTCACATGAATTTTAAGAGCTTGATGGAAATGAGAAAAAACAAACTGGTGAATGGACTCTGAGACGTAACAAATGCTGAATGTGTTACATGTACGAACAGTAAGTTATCAGTTAAACCATTTCCTCGGTCGTCTAGCAAGCGAGCGAAGGATCTTCTAGGACTTGAGCACACCGATATTTGAGGTCCCATCAACAAAAGATCTATTGGTGTATCTCAGTATTTCGCAACATTAATTGATGACCAAAGACGAAGTGTTTTCCGCATTTAAAGTTATGTTGGAAAAGCAAACTGCTAAAAAAATAAAAGTGTTGCGAAGTAATAATGGTGGCGAGTATCGTGGAAAAGATTTTGAAGATTTTCTCAACGAGAAAGGAATAAAACGTCTTCTCACAAACGCACATACACATCAACAAAATGGTGTGGCTGAGCGTGCCAACAGAACATTGGTTGAGATGGCCAGTAGCATGCTTGTGCAAGTTATGACAACTGGTCACCCTATGCCGAATAAACGATTGCATTTGTCATAAACAAGCTTTCTTAAGAGTTGCATGATCGAAAACGGTTTTTATGTGTCAGCGAGATTCGGTACAGTCATCTTTTGACCAGTCTTCTTGTGCAAGCTGACCATTGCGTATCAGCATCAAAGTTTCCTCATAGAGGAAAAAATAAAATAATAAAGAGAATTAAAAAAAAACGTAGTGTTTCATTGATTAAAAAATAACAAAATGTGTTGTTTTATTTGGCGCCCAACTTACAAGACCACGTTGCTAATATTAATTTCAATTTAATCAACATCGTCGGTCAATGCTATCGAAACCACAAAAATAAAAAACTGCAATGTGCAATGTGAATTCAAACTAGGATACAGAAAAAAAGACTAAATGTAAAATTTAATTATCCCAAAAAAGAATCAATTTTTTCCAAATTTGAGAGACGAAAAGTGATTAAAGTGAAAGACGCTTAATATTATAATTGTTCAAAAAGAATCTTTTTTTTCCAAATTTGAAAGACGACAAGTGATTAATGTGAAAGACGCTCAAGATAATAACTGTTAAAATTGGAACTTAAAGGAAATACCGTAAGAAGGAAAGAAGAATCAAAAACAAGTAAAACGAATATTTACCATCATCAGCATGCAATAAAATATAAAAACTACATAAATTGAACTAGTAAATATTGGAAACAAAATAGTTAAGCGATTATATTTATATTTAAGAATTCACTAATTGAACTAACTTGTAATTGAAAATTGGATTATTATATTTTTTTCTCTCTTATTCTTTTTTCTCTTTTCTTAAACTGAATTTAAATTTGTTTTGCCTTAATTTTTTTTTCTATTAATACCTCTAATTACATTAATTATATCAAAATGAATAATGAGCAAATATGTGCAGTTATAACCGCCGCTGTTCAAGCTGCGGTCGAACAAACAAAACAAAGTTTTAGCAATACAATTGGGGAACTGGCGACAAGACTTACGCATCTAGAGACTCCAAATGTAGTTGAGGTTTATAAACCAGTGGTTATTGAAGCTGGAAAAACTTGTGATGAATCGTTAGACCTAGTGAAATCTTTACCCGAATTTTGCGGTGAGCAACTGAGATATGTTTCCTGGCGTCAAGCTGCTTTTGTTGCATATAAGTTATTTGAAAGGCATGAGGGAAGCTCGAAACATTATCAGGCAGTTGCAATTATAAGGAATAAGGTCACTGGTCTCGCGGGGCAGGTTTTATCCTCATTTAACACTGTGTTGAATTTTAAAGCAATTATATCCCGGCTTGATTTCACATACGCAGATAAGAGACCTATATATCTGATCGAGCAAGAAATGTCAACTCTGCGTCAGGGGAAATTGTCGATTACAGAATTTTATGACGAGGTAGAGAAAAAGTTGACTTTGATTATAAACAAAACGTTAATGCTTCATGAAGGAAATAGAAGTCTGGTCGATTCACTAAGCCAAAAATATCGCCAGGATGCCCTAAGAATATTTATTTCGGGCTTATCAAAACCTATGTGTGACATCCTGTTTTCTTCACAGCCTTCTGACATGCCTAAGGCTCTCGCTTTGGCACAGGAACTAGAAGCAAATCAGGCACGTTATCTTTTTGCGAACTCTTTCTCTATTAGGCAAGAACATTCAGTTAGTCTTCCATCTCGGCATTATTATAATTCCAACCATTATAGCCTATTTAATTCTCCGCACTATAAACCCTTCACTTCTAGTCACATGAAACCTAAGTCAACTCCAATGGAAGTAGACCCTAGTTCTTCATACTACAGAAACCCAACCGCTTTTCAAAATCAGGTCCAAATTCCCAACCAACATTATCCACAAGGCCGTATGACAAACAATAACTATACACGAACTCCACAACCATCCACACAACAATTTCACCAATTTTCAAGATCTTTCAATAATAAGACCCAACTTAAGAGACAACGCGATTCTGACAGACAAACACAACCAAAACTTCAGAGAGTCAATCACTTTGACCAAAATATTTTCTGGCCCACAGCTAGTAAAGAAGAATGAAGTCATGAATTCGATGATTATGATTCGCAGTTACAGCATTTTGAGTTTGGTTGTCATCGCGATAACGCGTTTTCAGATGATGAAACAGTCAAACTAAACATGGGTTGCATTGGAAATCAAGAACCATCTGATGAGATCAATTTTTTAGGGGAAAGTCTCTCCTGCCGTATGTAGGGCGTTCCCTGGCAGGAAGAGAAATAAAGCTGTTAGTGGACACTGGTGCATCTAAAAACTATATACGAAATTACAACACACTTAAAGGTATCATCCCTATTAATGAACCTTTTGTGGTTAAATCTATTCATGGAAGGAGCCAGGTTACCTCGAAGTGTGTTGTAAATATTTTAAATAAAAATGCCGTCTTTTTTGTTCTTCCTACCCTCAGAACATTTGATGGTATCATAGGGTTTGATTTCCTTAACGAAATCAAAGCAAAATTGAATGTTTCTAAAGGAATTTTGGATTATGATGGGGGAGAGGAAAAATTATTATACTTTAACTGTAAATATGTTAGCTGTTTACAGAAGAAAGATATTCCTTTAAATGAAAATGAACAACTTTCAGAGTTATTGACTAGGAATTCTAAAGTTTTTGTAGATCCAAATAAATCTCTACCTTTCAACACAAAAGTTGTTGCTACAATTCGAACAACTGATAACGAACCCGTATACTCCAAAGCCTATCCGTATCCCATGTCAGCAGCTGAGTTTGTAAATAACGAAGTTATAGATTTGCTAAAGAATGGAATCATTCGACCTTCGCGATCCCCATACAACAATCCTGTGTGGGTTGTGGATAAAAAAGGAACTGACGAGGAAGGTAAACAAAAAATGCGTTTAGTGATCGATTTCCGGAAACTGAATTGTAAGACGGGTAGCGATAAATATCCTATTCCCAACACTTCAGTCATTCTAGCCAATCTTGGAAAAGCTTCTTTATTTTCGACACTAGACTAAAAATCGGGATTTCATCAGATAAAGTTGTGTGACCGTGATAGAGAGAAGACAGTTTTTTCTATAAATAACGGGAAATACGAATTTTGTAGGCTTCCATTTGGGCTCAAAAATGCGCCTAGCATTTTCTAAAGAGCGATAGACGACGTGCTAAGAGAAGAGATTGGAAAATTTTGTCATGTGTATATCGATGACGTCATTATTTTTTCGAAAACTAAAGAGCAACACCTTCGAGATATAGACAAAATTTTACAATTACTATATGAAGCCAACATGCGAGTTGCATCATCAAAATCAAAATTTTTCAAAGAGGAGGTAGAGTTTTTGGGCTTTGTCGTGTCTAGTAAGGGTATAAAAACATGTCCCGATAAAGTTAAAGATATTGTCAGTTATGAGGTTCCCAAAACTCTTCGTAGCTTGCGATCTTTTCTTGGTCTTTCGGGATATTATAGAAGATTTATTCGAGACTATGCCCAAATCACGAAACCCCTTACAAGGTATTTACGAGGGGAGAATGGAAATATTGATAAAAATCAGTCAAAAAATGAGAAGGTGGAACTTGATGTCGAGGCACTTGATGCTTTTGATAAAATTAAAAGAATTTTGGCTTCGGAGGACGTTTTGCTTTTATATCCTGACTTTACAAAACCTTTTGATTTAACGACAGACGCTTCTTCTCATGCGATTGGAGCGGTTCTCTAACAGGAGAGCAGGCCAATCACAATGATTTCTCGAACTTTGTCGTCTACAGAAGAAAGTTTTGCTACTAACGAGCGAGAACTTTTAGCCATAGTCTGGTCATTGCAAAAGTTACGCAATTATTTGTATGGAGTGAACCGACTGAACATTTTCACGGACCACCAGCCCTTGACTTTTGCCATATCAGATAAAAATCCGAATGCAAAAATTAAGAGATGGAGGGCATTTGTGGAGGAATTTGCACCAACGTTTCATTACAAGCCAGGCAGAGAAAATTATGTAGCCGCTGCACTTTCCCGACAATATTTGAATTCCCTTGAAGAACAAGATCAATCTTGTGGTTCAATAGTTCATAGTGAAGTTTCTTGGACTCGAACAATATCTTCGGTAGGAAACCCTGTGAACTGCTTTCAAAACCAAATCATTGTAAATAAAGGCCCCGAAAAAATCAAAACGACGAAAATTATTTTTAGAACACAACTTAGGCATTCGATTACTTTTGATAATATTGAAAATCTTATTATATTAATAAAACAGGTCGTAAATCCCAATGTCGTCAATGCTATTCATTGTGACCTACCTACACTTGCACAGATTCAAGACAAATTAATAACCTTGTTTCCTTCGGTAAAGTTTGTTCATACCAAAAAAATGGTTACTGATATTTTCAATCCAGATGATCAGGCAGAAATTCTTTCGACCGAGCATAACCGAGCTCATAGATCTGCACGTGAAAACTCGAAACAAGTCCTTAGTGATTATTTTTTTCCAAATATAAAGAGAAGATTTAAAGAAATAGTGTCAATTTGTACTATTTGTCATGAAGCAAAGTATCAACGACATCCACCAAAACCAGAGATAGGAAAAACTCCAATACCGACACATTCAGGTGAAATAATTTGTTATTTTGCTATTTCACTTGAATTGTTGTTTTTGATTGAAACTAATTTAAATCAGAATTTAAGAATCAATACTTAAAATGTAACTATTACCTAACAATGACAACTTTCAAAGTCAAACAAGAAATCTCAAAAAATTGTTTTAAAATATTCTTAGTTTATTTGAAACAATGATAATATCTCGATATTTTGCAAACAATTTATTCTGTATAAACTATGAATATTTTGAAGACGAAGAAGATGAAGACGAGGACGTCTTTGCGTAAGAAGGGGAGAAGTTATGACAACTGGTCACCCTATGCCGAATAAACGATTGCATTTGTCATAAACAAGCTTTGTTAAGAGTTGCATGATCGAAAACGGTTTTTATGTTTCAGCGAGATTCGGTACAGTCATCTTTTGACCAGTCTTCTTGTGCAAGCTGACCATTGCGTATCAGCATCAAAGTTTCCTCATAGGGGAAAAAATAAAAATAAAATAATAAAGAGAATTAAAAAAAAACGTAGTGTTTCATTGATTAAAAAATAACAAAACGTGTTGTTTTATTTTGCATTGCAGGTTGGATGAGTTTTTTTGGGCGGAGTCTGTTGCAACTGCAGTGTATTTATGAAATGAGCAATAACAAAGTCTCCGATCAAGATGACACCTTATGAAATGTGGAAAGGAAAGAAACCAACAGCACCATACCTGAAAGTTTGCAGTCGCGTTGGATAAGACTCAAACCAAGATGTTTCGACCAAAAGGCAAAGAACCGATTAAGGCGGGATATTCAGATATATCAACAGCGTATCGGCTCTACAATTCAAAAACGCGGAAGGAAATTGTCAGCAGAGACGTTGTATTTTTAGAGGATTAAGTCATTGATCCTTTTAAAAATGAAACTGATACTGTCTATTTTTATGCTGTAAATCTAAAAACGTCTGATCTTGATTGTGAAACAAATTCTGCTGTGACTCAAACAACGAATTCCGACGAGAATGACGATGAGGAAAAGTCCGTTCGTTTTGCCCATGGAGGCCAAGAAATTTGCGCACTGGAAAACCAGGGTGTCCCCGTAAAGAACGTGAAGTGTTAAGCTTATTGGAGATGAGTAATGTGCAAATTCCACAAACCGTTGAAGAAGCTGTAAATAGAATTTGCGCTTATCAATGGAGGGATTCAATGCAGAAGGTGTACGACGCATAGATCCGCAATCACACATGATCTTTAGTTGACTTGACGTGGCTGCAAAACGTATTTTACGCCACCTGAAGGGCACAATGGACCCTAAGTTACATTACCATACAACCGTGAAGCCTATCGAATGTTATGTCGACGCTGATGAGAGCGGAGACATCAGCGACAGGTAGTCATTCACTGGGTGCTTATTCATAGCAGCAGGATTTTCATGGGAAGCCAGAAAGCAGAACTTATTGGCCTTAAGCAGTACAGATGCGGAGTACGTCACGCTTTCAACAGCGTGAAACAATAGTATGTAAGAAAGTTGCTCAATGAAACCGGTTTTCCTTGCACGACACCAATGATACTAAATAGTGATAATCAAAGCGCTCAGCATATGGTAAAAAGCATATTTATCACGATAGAAGTAAGCAAAACCCTGTACGAAATATGTATAAAACAATGAAATTAAGTTAAACTATGAAATGATAAATAATGAAATGATATCGAATATATTAAGAAAAAAATTTATAAAAACTTAAGCATGCTAAAATTATAATTATGTTCATCTCTAATTTTAATTGTTTGTCAAATATATTTGTTGAGAAGGAATGCGTGAAAATAATATTCATTTGGCGACGCCTCATACTTGTCATCTCGCTTTTGAGCGATTGTGAATGAGTTTTTGAAATTCTTTTTCAAATCTTGCATAAAGGCCAATTCGACTTTAAATTTGCCATCACAATAGCAAAAATTAGTTTTTGCAAAATGGTCTTCAGCAGGTTGCTCTTCGAGAGACAAAATAGGTTGATTTGAAACGTCTTCGACACACTAAAAGCGCCTGAGATCAAAAGTTTGAGAATATTATTGCTAAGTGCTAAATGCTTGAAGTGTTGTTTCAAAGTTATGAGCTATGTCGCTATCCAGTCAAAAATGGTTGCGCTGCGCCTATTGTGATGCTAAAAAACGTATCTGATCATACCAAGATGTCGATGGAGCAAGGCTCATAAAAATGAGGATCAGTTAGTTCGAAACGAACGAAAATGTTTTGTTGTACCAATAGTAGCAATGTAGGAAGTTGGCAATAATGAAGTGGGTTTTGTAATGACATGGCAATCAATTCCAACGAAACTGGAAATATAACAGGATTGTATTTGCAGTGTGACTAATTCATTGGTCTCATTTGCCGAGATTGAAGCTATTCCAGTGATCGGTATCCGAGAACGTTAACGAGTTATTCCCAGACGTTAATTTGCTCGTTCGGTTATAGCGAAAACTGGCAGTCTGTATCGGCAAGTAAACGAATATGGTTGAAACAACTGCTGTCGGCAAGATAGTTTAAACGAGGCGAGAAGATTCAAATGCGTGTTTCGAAACGATTGAAGGATCCGAAGAAGAATAAGATATTATGCGATAATAATTCAAGGTAGGACCATGAATTACTGGATGAGGGTGAACTTAGGACTGATGATGTCCTTTACACGACCCACAACGATAATTTGACCGACAATAAGTAGCATAATGACCTTGGCGAAGGCAATTGTAGCAGAGCGGGTTTTGTTTCACAAATTCGCCAGATTCAATGGCCAGGTTTGTAAAATCGGTGCACTGGGATAAAATATGATTGATTCCAAGAAGAGTGTACGAACAGGGACTGGAGTTCTAGTTCGAGGTTGCGACAGTGGACCATAAACTTAACAGGATTCTAAAAAGCTACAACGGTTTTGTAGAAATTCGAGATGTTAATTTATTCTAAAATTCTCACGGCACCCAGCGTGTTCTCCCTATGCATGTTTTGTGTCCTGGTCTACCTTTTACACTAAAAGATATATGAACCATGAATCTCGGTTATGAGAATTGAGTCCTTAAATGACCTCATCTGCACCGTCAACTAACTTACGATGCGTATGAGAGATCCCCGAATGCAATGTAGGTAACAAAAGGTACGACTAAATGAAACTCTACACCATTAAATTGGTTTTATTGAAAAGTGCTTCCAACCAATCCCAAGCCTCAATATAGTTACTTTCGGAACAAGACTTATGCTTTAAAAGATTGTCTGCATCCCCGCGAAGAAAAAATTTCAAATTCTGGAGTTTTTGCGAACCGGTTAAAGACGTATTTCTGTAAATCGACCCCATCAGCAGATCTTTGAAGGCCGGCCAATCCTTTAAATCCCTTAAGAATCTGAGTATATTGGCCTTACGAAGATTAATTGATGACGGACGGGTACATTTATTTCGATTTTCTAGAAGAGTAGCCTATTGGTTAGAAAGCTTTTCAGCAATGGAAAACTGATCGCGATTGAGAATTTTGAATGCGCCTCGAAATATTTCTCTTCAAATTGTGCGATTTTAGGCTCGGGTTCAACGTAATCTGCATCGTCACAAAAATTCAGCAGTTGGTTATAAAGCTTCACGAATTCTAACGACGATTCGTTTAATTTATCTAAACGACATTGAAACATAGAAATTGGACAGTCGTCGCAAGTCAAATCTGCGAAAGCTGTTGCACATGCTATAGCGCCTTTTGGTTGGCCACGTTTTGCCCTAATTAGGTTGTAACTTAGGAGGAAATTCCCACGATGCGCGGAAATATCTTTGTTGAGAAATAAAATGATTGCTTTTAATGAACGAAAATAGTCCCTAGGAATCACGTGATACCGATCACATATTATTTGAACAAACATGTATCGTACACTATTTTAATCAATAATTCTCACGCAATCTAGTCTTATGTCTGATTTTTTTATTTCTTCAAAATTCAAAGCGAAGCATCAACAATCGCCATGTGTTGAATGTTTTCCAATTGTTAGCCAAAAACAGAAAAATGCCTTACCACGCTTATTACGAAATATTTAAATTATATTAATAAAACCGAATACAAATTTTTCGAGAATTATTTTTCGATTAGGAAAAGAATTTGATTTCAGATGAGCTTAACAAAATGATTTTAATTTGACTAGCTATACCGAGACAATCTCTTTAAGCTATGTTACCCTTACGGCGATTAAACAGCAAAAGGAAAGAGCGTAAGCGTAGTTTTATAATCAAACATATATACATGTTGACCGCAAGTGCTTAGGCTGTTAGACAACGTGAACAAAAAAACTCAAGTTGGCACAAAAAAAAAAACAAGAGATACGCTGATGTTGGCATGTTCGGGGTTAGTAGCACATTTCAGAACATACCTATGAATGGAAAAATTCCGTTTTCGAGAGACGATGCCCTAGGGCTTCTATAGTCATGCAGCAGTCCCAAGTAGCTCACCGGTGACTCTTCGGTTCAATAGGGCGGTATCAGACTGCGACCGAGCAGATGCTTATGGCAACATCGACCTTTTTGGTGGCTGTACGGAGAATGGAACCCTGTCGGCTTTATTTATCTTGAGTGCTCTTAAGGCAAGTAAAATATCATGTCCTGACAAGCCTTGGCCGGCTTACATATAATTAAGGTAGTTTAAGTAAATATTTAGTAGTCTTTGATGTTATTTTAAATTAGGTTAAGTTTTTTTAGGCCTTAGACTAGTTTTAAGTTTAGATAATAGTTAAGATTTTAGGACTAGTTTAAGATAGAAAAATAAATAAGAAAATAATTAAAGCCCCTTGCTTTGCTTTTGCGATCAATTTTGTCACATTGCATAGTTTTGGTTGATTGAGGTAACGGAGATCAATGCTATGACAGACCCGTAAATAATATAATTTTTGATGTGGGGTGAATGGCGTTTATAACAATTTATCACACAATCAATTCATTTGAATGAATGATATTACCCTGAAATTGCATTTTTAATAATGAAATCCAAATCTTCAATAACCTTAATTGCACTCGACCAATCGTTATTCACCTAACTCAGGATGATGTTTGGTAACTTATCAATTATTGCCACTCGCCATGGCAATAATTGAATGGTGAAAATCTCGACAGACGGATAGTTTTTCAACATAACTCACATATTAATCGGCATTCGCATCCAAAATGCCCCGTGTTTCTATGCAGATACACAGTTCGATCAAGTGCCTCCCACGCTCCAGAATATGCTTACCGCAAAATGAAAAATAGTTATTTTTCTAATATAAATGTGACGATCAAAATAAAAAAAAATAAAATTTTGCATACAATTAATTTTTCCAATTTTTTAAGCACAGAATCGGACACCACGAAAAGAGCTTTTAATTAAACTGGTTAATAAATGGCCTATGTTTGCCAATCATTCCTAATACTGATGCAATGATTTTTGAGATTTAATGACTAGTTAAGAAGATTACCTTCTACATACAAACTTGCAAGCTTGAACTCTTTATGATGTTAAATGATGTTATTCTAATTTTGGCAGTCCAAACCATCACATCATCATTTTCGTTGCTGATTATACTCCCCCCATTGTACGATGCAATGGCAAGTGATTTAAACGGGGTAAGTTGAACCCTTAGTTGATCGGGAGGAATATAGTAAGTCGTGGATCAACTGGCGTTACGCATTTCTGTACAAATGTGCATGTTCAAGATGTTCCCACAGTCAACAAAAATTAACACCTTCGGCGACCACTGACCTGACTTTGCATCACCATATTTTTCCGCTCATTTAATAATACTCTCTGGAAAATGTGCTGAGATAATATTATTATGGTATAAAAGATAATCAAAATTACGTAAAGAGGTTAATTAATACGACGACTCAATAGAATCAAGGTGTTTTATTTTACGTTCATTATTAAATAAGCTATCCCCCAATAGTGGTATATTAAGTGTGCTAAAACAATAACTAAACAATTTCAATTAAAACATCCCGGAGTGCATTTTGCGTTTGTTGGTAGTTTTAAATGTAGCAACATTTTGATAGAGCTTAAAGAAATATCTGTGTTAGTTCGCTTTTCTTAAAACTTCTACTTACAGTCACTTGTTATAAGGTTGGTGTTGCCCAGTTGAGCAACGTTTTCTGTAGTGATTTCGAAATTGTGCCGCCGTATGAGAAAAATAACATAGTTGAAATAAAAAATGGTTCATGAGATATGGTTAAATTTAGCTTATACTGGTTGAAATTTTTTTGTTGGCCAGTTTGGACAATATATTTAATAAAATATGAAAAATATTGGGGAAAGTTTGGTAATTTGACAGTTAGTCAAAAGTCAAAATTTTCGACCCTGAAGTTCCATTTCCACTCAACACCTACAACCCTGCATTTAGAAAACGCACCCCACTATTAGCAAAGCTGAGCATGACAGAATGTTCATAAAATTAATGGTTTATAGTATGTTTTGTTTTTGGATCATTTTATTTTGGTTTTCTATTTTTATTCTGTCCGTCGCCGTAGGCATCGTGTATTTAGTTATTTACTTTAATTGAAGCAACAAAAAATAAAAAGTGTTTAAAACTTATGAAAGTCATATTCCAACATATTTTTTTTATGTCATAGCTTTTATATCTATGTTTTCAATTCGAATTGTAAATTAAATGTACAACTCACCGCTCGTTAGTTAAAGGCTGAAGTATTTTTAACTGTAATTTTTGGTCAATCTATCTACATATATACCGGACATTTTTAAGTACTAAGACTTAGCTTGGATACGTCTGTATGCGTCTAAAATCAATTTAAATTGCCGTGTATTGCCTTAGACAATGGTAATATTGTGCATAGTAACAGGTGTCTTGGAATTTAACGAGAAGCGTTAAGCGTATGGAAACTCGACGTCGGTCGACGTGAATCAAATCTTTTGCTAAGACCCATTATCAACTGCGTGGTGAAAGTAAACATTTATTTAGACCATTGACAATGGTTGAAACTAGAATTTGAATTTTGTAACTCAGAGAATTTAATTTTGATGTCTTCGATTATAATTTTATTCGATTCATCTTTATTCAATTTGTTAGGCTGTGGAAATCCATACTTGCGCACATTAAAGTAATTAGAAATATTGGTCAATTAAAAAACGCGTGCTTTACTAGGCGGCAATTATTTATTTTTCTTATTTCTATTTATTATATATTTGTTCATTAATTTGTTTATGTGCCCACATTTATAATTTTTTTATTTTAATTAGCATTGTATATTCTTATTAATGCACAGATCATCAAATATGAATAAAATTGTCATATTCAAAAAACAATATACAAAATAATTGAAGTGGGGATTAATAAAAGGAAAGAAAAAAAACAGTAATTAAATACGCACTTCTGACGTCACAAGTTGCAAAAATATGCATATATATATTATTTAGTCTGTACGAATTAGTAACATATATACGTATATAAAATCATAATCCTTAATACATGACTCTAGTAATCGTTTCTGCGGCAAAAAAAAACGTGTATCACTTTTTCCGCTCGCAACACACTGACTCAAAATGAAAACCAAAGTATTCTGATTAGTATACTTCGATAAAATATGTTACACAAGAGTTTTTGTCAAAGAATTTAATTCCTTTGATACGAAGTAGTATCTAAGAGGCAAATTTCAACAACTAATTGCCTACTTATTTACTACTTAATATCACAGAAAAGTGTTTGGTAACATTTCTCTTGTCCGTACACTTCAACGTTCAAATTTAAGTGATGATAGGATTAATTGCTACGAGATTTTATATGAGAGGACGTTTGAGTGATCCTCAAGTCGTTATCTTTATCGGAATGATAAGGCATAAGAGATCAGAAGTTTATTTACAATATGATAAATCTAACAGTGGTCAAAATATTTGTCGTATGAGTCATTTAAAGTTCGTCTACTGCAAACAATTGACAAAATACTATGAAGGGAATCAATATTTACTCACAGCCAAATCGTTCCAAAAATAATTGTGATAACATTATTTCCTTTGTCTGAAAATTGTGAATTTATATTTTTTTGTATTCAGATATGAATAACTGCATATTTTCACTTGCAACGAAAGCAAAACAAAAGACATGCATTCTTCCAATTCTATTCTTGTATGACAGGTAATAAATCTTTTAAATTATGTTGTCTGTGATTGTGTTGTGTGTGCTGGGTTCAATCAATTCTGACCAAGCAAGAAAGTCCTTAGCGTTAAAGGTTTTGCGTGTGTTACATTTTTCGTTCAAATCGTTCAAAAGTTTTATCTCGATAATTGTCCTCTTCAGAGGATTTTCAATCACTTAATATAAGAAAAACTGTAAATCAGCCTAACGGTTAGAAATTATAAGGGAAATAGTATTTATAGTTGCGAAAACTAAAAAAAATACAGAGATTAACCAGAAAGAAATCTCGAAAAGTTTTGGAAATTTTATATGTTTTTTAAAAACACATTCGAATTCAACAAAGGAAAAGAATAAAGAAGGCAGCATCTTAGATTAAATGCGTTAGAACATGCATCGCTAGTTTATCGACATGTTGGTCCATATATATATGTATATTCGGCAAACACCGTTATACCAACTTACCCAAACTATGAGCGATGAATCATCACGTTCAGAGTTCATCGGACAAACTGCCGGAAACTTGTGCAACCTTTTTTTCTTGTACTATAAATTAACAATAATATGTTTTTCATTACAATGTTTTGTTAAAAAAGACGTGTTCCTTGGGCTATTCGTTGGTGGAGTAAAGTCGTTAAGGCGCACTGTCTTGTGGTACATGAACTTATGGTAGTTAGCCCCGGAGATCAGGTTATTGCACAAGGTCATTGCTCTAGCCACGTGTCTCCGAATGAGTTTAATAATAAAGTTATCCACTCGGGTTATGTTGGCCCCGTTGTACAGGACCTCATTGGAATAGAATTTCTTGAGACTCTGGAGTTCTACATAAATGGAGACAAGCCCGTAAACATGGTCTCTCCAAAACCCGAATCTTTTCCATCACACTTGTTCCCACGTTGAACCACACGGGACATCCATATGCAAGCGCAGGCCGAATGAGGGCCGTGTATCAGATCACCTATACCTTGGCATCGAGTTGGCTGCTGTGAAACAGTCTCTTGGTCATGGCATAAGGCGCTTTGGCTCTGGCTAGAGCAGCATCTATATGTTTGTTAAAATATAGATACTGATCAAGCTAGACCCCAAGATATCTGACTATCCAAGAGGCCCCAGACAGTGGCATCCTAAACAAAGTGGATTCGCAGTTTTAAAAGTTGATCTTCAACTTCCAATCGTAACAATATCGCTTAATCTTATCGAAGTCACGCTGTAAAAGAACTACATTTCCCTCAATCTTTTGGCCTGATCTGTACGCGAAGCATGGTGAAGAGAGCCTACCAGATCGCTCGTGAAAAATGTGAATAAAAACGGCGAATTTACTACAACCTGTTATACACCGTTGTTAATTTCAAAAGTTCCAAAGGACCCTTTTTTGCCATTTTTCACAATAAACTGTCTGCTGGTGAGCATATCTAAGATTTTGTACAGCAGCGAAATGCTTATGCCATGGTGGTCAAGCTAGAAAAATAGCCCCTGCAAACATACAGTATCAAAGGCCTTCTCCAAGTCAATCAGCAAGGCTTCCTTGCATTGTTTTTTGCTTCTGTTCCATTGGATATCCGATACCAGTTTAGACGCGGCTATTTAAAATAATTTTCGGCTTATACGAGAAAAGCATTTCCGATGGCGTTTTCAAGGTAGAAGAACATTTTGTATTGCGACTGTGCTGTAAGTACTTTAAAATTTGTTCTTGAATTGGTAAGTGGTTTCCCTGATCCAAACAAAACCGCTTCAATACCTTTTTCGCGCTTTGTACTACGCCTTCGGCTAAGCCATTAGAAGCCGGGTGATAAGGCGGAGAGTGTACCAACTTAATACCTCTACACTGACACTATTTTTTTAACACGAAAGAATTAAATGGTGGGCCATTGTCAGAAACTAATTTATCAGGAAGACCATATAACGCAAACATTTCATTGAAAACCTTTAGCAAAGCATCCACGTTTGTAGAGCTCATGGTTTTAATGTCACAAAATTTAGTATAGGAGTCTACTAAAATCAAGAACATCTGACCTTTAAAATAAAAATAATCTACGTGAACGCTTTGAAAAGGATGTGAAGTTTCAGGCCAACTTGTTGTTACTTGTTCTTTTTTGACATTCTGCGTTTGATCACAAACTTCGCGGCTCTTAACTTTATTCTCAAAATCCTTATCGCATATTGGCCACCAAACATAAGACCTGGCTTATCGCTCATGTTGACGATACCCACATGATTACTAGGGGAATATCCAAAACTCGATCCCGAAGGCATTTGGGAATAACAATACGGTTGGTATAAAAAACACGACCATTTTCAGTAGATAAACTATATCTTTTAAGGTAATATGGCTGGACCTCCTGGCTAACCGGACTGGACCACGACCTAAGTAATGATTCATGATTTCAAGACTTTATCATGTTTTCAATGGTCAGAAACTGTTTTTAAGTCTATTAAAGGTTCTTCCGACTGAAAAAAATTATTAGGAGACTCTTCAACCTCTGAACCTTCAGGAAGCGGAAGACTCGAGAGTGCATCTGCATGGCCCATTTGGGAACTACGTCGGTATGATATTTTATATTTATACATGGAAAGTAAAATGGGCAATCTCTGGAGACGAGCTGCAGCTACTGACAATGTACCTTTCTTTGGGTTGAAAATTTCTTTTAGTGCTTGATGGTCTGTATACAATGTAAACTCTTGACCATAAATATAGTTATGAAATTTTTTTAACGCGAAAACGATAGCAAGAGCTTCTCTATGTAATTGGGAATAGTTGCGCTCTGCTGGACTCAAACTGCTCGAAGCAAAAAGCACAGGTTTGTCTGCCCCGTCTACTTCATGTGACAATATAGCCCCTACCCCATAGGGACTGCAATTTAATTATTCGGATCATACAATTCTAGGAATGGGGCCATTGTTATTGCTAATTTTACCCGTGATTAACCTTACCAACCAATTTTGACAATTAACTTTGTACTTCCTTTTTCTAATGCTTTTAACTATTAACGATGATTTTTTTTTGTTTTTGTTTTTTTATCTGAACCCGGCCCTGATGAGTTATCCTCGTCGCCAACTATTCTATGTTTAACAAAAAAGACTTTGTTTAGCAGTTACTCTTTATTTAATTTTAATTGGTACAGGACGTTTGTCGTTGCTGAAGGGTTGAGTAAAAAGAGACGATTCCATTCCTCGCCCATATGTCATGATGACACTTTGACGGAAGTGTTCACCATCCAAAAGAATACATAAGGGTTAAAACACAATGTATTCGTAACCATATAATTAGTTTAAATATACAACAGTATGCAATCATACCCCGCTCTGAAACCGAACTGATTACGAGGAATAATATAGAGCTCGGTCAGAGCTCTATAGATAATTTTTTCAAAAACCTTGCTGATATTCGGCAGGGGACTTTTCGACCGGAGATTTGCCGGATTGGATGTGTCTTTATTCCGTTTAGGAATTCGTTGCACCACCGTTGTCTTCCAATGAGCTGGATAATATGTATTCTTCAGCAAATTATTAAACAGAGTAGTGTAAATGTCAACCGCTTCTAAATGGAGGTGTCTGAGATAAATGTTCGATATACCGTCGATTCCTACGGAACCTAGTGCACCGAAGATAACCAAGAAATCTTCCTTTGATATAAAAGGAGGATGTGCCCTTTCATCGGCGACGACATCATTTGCCAAATTATAATCACTGAACCTGGTAAAACCAGTGTTCTCCGATCGCCAGTTGTCAATATCATTTTAAAGGTCGTATATACATCTTCCAAGGTCACGCCTATTACTTCAACTTTCTCCTGAGGATCTTCGATCACAAAAAAGTCGTCATCTTCAATCGCTTCTACTGGATCAATGCCTACTGTAATAAGAATTTGTTTGTTATTGGTAGTTCGGGGGAGCTTAAGACACGGAAGTTCATTCTGATTTTTCCTTCGAAAAAATTTATTGATTTTCGGGAACATACTAGGGTTGCTGGCGCTAACAGCCCGAATTTGGTATTCCAGTGCGAATTAATTGAAGCTCAGTAGTTTTGCTTGATAAACTGCTGTAGGTTCTTAAGCTCGGACTTCAGTGTCATAATTTCCGCGTCTTGGGGGTTAGTAAAGCGTCTGTACAGCAGTTTAAGTCTCGTCAGTAGCCTACTTTTTTGTCGGTATAGCGCGTCGATCGTTGCATTGCGGTAAATATTAACATGGTCGGTTAGTTCGTATCTCGAAATTGTTCTGTCCATCGTTTGTTTAATGGTGTCGTCTATTTTTCAATTTTTTAATAGCTATACCTGGCGTTTAAATCTCCGGCCATGAGAAAATAATTCTCCTCCAAATCCAGCCGTAAGTATTCAAAAAGTGTCTCGTGCTGTGAAATAAAAGCAGATTGTTGAGTAGCTTCAAATGCATCGACTGCGACCATATACATCCTCTTCCCACTGCGTAGGGGGATGCATATGATGCATGCCTCCAACACCTGGAACTTACGCACTTCACCACTGTACATAACCTTATAACGCAGATTCTTAGTAATAAAAATAACGACTCCACCTGCACGATCTGATTTAGGTCGGTCTCTTCTCATAATATATTTACTGTGCCTCAGTTTGTGCTTTTGAGAAAGCTTGTCAAGTAAAGTGAGCTGGATTATTTTTTTTTAGCGGTGCGATTTATATAAACATATTTTTCTAGTTATTTGGTATTTTAATTCATGAATTTGGTATTGACCATTTCGTCGGAGTGTGTCTATTCATAATAAATGAATAAAATCAATAAAAAACTTAATTATGTCGAAATGCGAGAGATGTAAGTCCACAATCCGTGGTGAAACCGGAATTCGTTGTAAGGTAAAACATTTCATAGCAACATTAAATGTTCGGGCCTAGATGAATACTCCAGTGGAATTTTATCATCGAATAATATGATTAAATTCATGTGCGATGAATGTATGCTCTATATTCATTATGTTGATGATATTGTGCGTGAAATGCAAAAAAGCGTAGAACAGAATACACAGTACTTAAAACTATATAAAGAGGAATTCCAAGAGTCACTTAAAAAATATGAGAGCGAAATAAAGGAACTTCTAGAGGCGATTGAATCAAGATATATGAAAAGGTTGGGAGAGATGAAAAAAAGCCAAGAAATGTGTGAAAAAAGTGAAAACAATTGTTGACATACAGCAAAAAATGGCGGGAAATCAGCTGTCATTTGCAGAAATTGCCAAAAGTGCAAATGACAATTGCCAAAAAAGGGTATTGCCAACAATACGAAAAGAGTTACCTTTGCTAATTAAACCGAAAGAAAAGCAAAACATAGCAAAAACAAGGGAGGATTTAAGCAAAAAAGTAGATCCAAAAAATTTTAAAATATCTTATATTGAAGGGACACCTATTGTTTACAAAAACATAAGACAAGCGAATGCAAAAATGAAGCTATCATAAAATGCATTAATTGCATGAGAGTTAATGAAAGGCTGCAATTAGGGCTGGACGATAGACATACAACACTAAGCCGAGTTTGTCCAGTATATTTGAACAAAATTGAAGCAAAAAAGAAAAAAATCGGCTATTAGCAACTAAATGAAATAAGAGAAATCAGAGGCATCTATATCAACATACGGGGGCTAACAAACAATTTTGAGGAACTGGAAGTAATAGCAGACTCAAAAAAGTACGAGTTTTTCATTCTATCTGAGACACATCTAACCAAGAATGTAGAGGAAAGTGAAATAAGAGTGCAATATCATGTTTATCAAATTCGTCATCAACTGGAGGGACTACCATTTACATAAAAAATCACTGGATTATAAATGAAGTGCTGCATAAAGCAGTGGACTTTAAAATGTGGTTAATAGCTTGCAAATGCAGACTGAACAAAACCGAATTTACACTAGTGGCAATATACAGGTCACCTAGCAGTTCCGAAAGACAATTTTGCGATTTCCTCAAAGAAAACATTGAAGTGCTAACCGAAAAATCAAACAACATCGTGATAGCAGGAGATTTTAATATTGACTGGGCAAAAGATCAATGCTATAAATTAGAAATTCAAAGAATAATTGATGATTTAAACTCAAAAAGTAAAGGATTTCTTGAGAATAACGGAGACAACAAACACTATAATAGATTATACAATAACTAATATGCAAAATTTAACAGTTAAAGTTACTTCAAATAATAAAATATCAGATCACGAAAATATAGAAATATTCATAACTGAGGAAGGAACTAATAAGGCGTGTGAGCGTGAGGACATAATAACAGTTTTCAAATACAGGAAACAACTGTTTGCAACTGAACTAAGGGAAATAGATACATCATATGACCATACACGCAACATACATGAAAACGCGAAAAAGGTTGATAAGGGTCTGAAGAACACAATAAAGAAATTCAATATAAATCATAAGGTAAGAAATGAAAACGAAACAAAACAGTGGTATAACAAGCGACTAAAAATGCTAAAAAGGGAAAAATGTGAAAATTATTTATTTGCGAAGTTAAGCAACTCGAGCGAGAGATGGGAAATATACAAAAGAATAAGAAATAGGTACAAAATAGAAATTAAAAATTGGTTTGGGTGGGAGTAGGCCTGCCCATACCATGAACTTCCCATCTCAAGTTACAAAAGAAATATGTGCTATTTTATTCGCCGCCACCATGAAGTTCAATTCGGGTTATGAAAACATTGCGAAAAGATCAGATACATACATTTTTAGCTGCCTTTGAGGAATACCATATACTCGTATATGTTTTCGTATTTTTGGATCATTTAAAATACAAATTGCGTATTTAACATTGAGAGATTAACATATTTCAATTTGGAAATACTTTTTTTCTGACTGAGTTTCATTTCTACTAAAAGAAAATTAGATTTTTAGTTTTACTGCAGAAATAACTTAATATAATTTAAAATAATTTTTACCGTTTTTCTTTTTCAATGATAAATGGTTGAACTTTTTAATCATTTAATTACTAACTTGAGGTGGCGTTACAGTCCGCGTAACATGCTATTTTATCCTTCTGGATAAGTCGATGTCGCTGTACAACTCCTAGCATACAGTTCGCTGTTGAATGTTCTCCTCCACTCACAGTCAATGCAGATGGGACAAAAGATTACACTTTTCTCTCGTAACAACCTGAGGGGCCTTCATCCGCTTTTGAAAGTGTACATGCTTCTGCACCATATAGTAGGGCGGGAATAAGATGGGTCTTATAGAGCGATGCTTTAGTTCTTCGAAAGTGGGCTTAGCTTTCTTAACCAGACGTATTCTTCATTTGATCTCAGCGCTGATGTTATTATCTGTTTTTACAGCGGAGCCAAGATACATAAAGCCCTAACTACCTCAAAGTTATAGCTGTCTATGGTAACGTTCTGACCAAGACGTCGGATTTGGTTTTTCTTGATGGCAGCATATGCATCTTTTTGCCCGCTTTTGTTGAAGAACCTTTTGCACTATTGTCCAAAGTATGATGTTGAAGAAATCGCAAGACAGTGCATCACCTGGTCTAAAACGTTGTTTGACATCAAGTGGGTCGGTGACGACTTTGCCGACATTAATTTGTGCAGGATGGCGGTGACCTTAATCGCCATCCTGCACAAAAGTACGAGCTTGGCAGGGATGCCAAATCTAGACATGACTTCATAAATCTCGTCTCTGTGGACGAAACAGACACCAAAACCAACCTTGAAATTGATGAAAACGTGGTGCGTACTGGCGCTCCTGGGTTTTTTCCAAGATCTGCCGTTATGTTAATATTTGGTTTATGGTGAACTTTTCATTTCGAAAACCGCATTAATACGGACCTATCAGGATGTTGACGAACTGCTTCAGACGTTCACATCATACGGCAGAAAAGATGTTAAAGGTAATTTTGAGGAGATTGATACCTCTATAATTGGCTTCCTTCCTTCAGGATTGGGCAATCAATACTGAGATTCCATTCATCTCGCATGCTTTCTTCTGACCATGTATTGCAGATGAGTTGGTGCATACTCCCAACTAAGTCATCGCCACCGCTTTTAGAAGTTCTATTTTGCTATCTGTACTTCGTCTAGGTCAGGTAGATGGCATTGTTGGTTCTTCCATGTCCTCAGCATTGTCTGCAATTCTACTATGATATTTCCATTTCGAATTTTGCAGGCTTCGGTTTGGGGTGTGTAACCTTGAGATAATTGTTTTTGCTGGCTGGCTGTCCAAGGCTTGCATTAAACGACTCAATAGAAGCATTTTCGAATGTAATTTAGGACCAACGACCCAAAATCTTAGCCAGTCATCCCTCTAAGAGTATCCAACGCAACGTGAAGATAAGATATTTTAAATTTAGAGTTGCGAAAATCGATTTCATAACAACAATTTTACCATTGTAAGTTGAATTTGTATTTGCTTTTGGCAGTTGTTTATCAACTTCTTCAATAAAGTGTTATAAATCAGACAGCCAGAATTATCAAATACTATATAGCTTAGTTTCAAAAGTATTACATTGTAAGAACTCTGTTTATAGGGATTCATATTTTAAAAGTTTGAGGGCCAACTGCTTATATCAACTTCATGTATTTTTGGAATTATTTTTAATCAATCAAATTTGTTTGATTGCTTTTCTTTGGAAGATATTAACCACTGCTCGGAATATTAAGGATTAACTTTATGTCCTTTTTGAAAGGGTTCAAAAGTACATAGTTTCAAGCCAGAGATTTCCACCACCTGTTCCTTCCGAGCTGGTAACTGCTCAGCAAATGATCTTTTTCTGTCTGGTAAATATATGGCTTTAAGAGGATTACATTCAGACCAGTTTTCTTTGCACATTTTTATAGGATTTTCCACGCCGATTCCGAGAGATTTTTTTATCTCTGTGTCATTTTCTGTCATCTCTGTGTCATTTTCTGGAAAGACCTCTAGGATTGGGTTCATGATTTAAAACCACAACTGTGGAAAACAAACTAAATCGGATATTATGGTCTTCCTTGCAATATACGAGTAATTCAGTTTTATCCATGTATTTTAACTTTCTCATTTAGGTTTCTCTCGATGCTTTTGCTTTAAATTCAATTGCCTCATGTAATTTGCGCCATGAGCTTCTTTTTGCTAATATATTATAACGATAAAAAAGCGTCAAGCTACAGCCGAGCAGGTTTTGAACAAAAAAACCGGTGGCTCCATAATTTTCTAAGGATGTTTTCATGTGTCAGTGTTGCAGACATCACTCTGAGTCTTGAAAAATGGGAGGATTCACATTTCTGAAACAATTTTAAAAGAAGTTCCGTGGAAATTTGGTTCAGGAAGGAAGGATAGAGAAAGGGGCATATCAATGTATGAAATGGCCTCAACTAAAAACTGTTTTAGTTTTTTTGGTAGTCTCTGTAGTTAGTAACTTACTTAGTTTAGTCAATTGGCTAAATAAACATAATATTGATGAAACTTTTGGCATTAAAATTGAACAAAACAAAAAAATTTATATGAATTTGTCCGGAAACTTATGAACGGCAGTGTATATATTTATGCATATTTTTTTATCTGATAAGGTAGCTATAAACTATAAACTTAATTAATTTTAAACTTTTTTTAATGGAAAACTAAATTGATTTTGATTTAAGAAGTCAAATTGTCCCTTTTTTTGACAGTTTTTTCGTCATAAAATTCAAACCACCCTGTGAAATTTAACCAAAAGCTTTTCAGGTGATCTTTATGCACACACGCTTCGAATGAAACCAATTTGGCTTCGATAGCTTGATTTGTTCTCGAGTTAGGCTGTACGAAAGAATCCGCACAAACGTACGTACGTACACACACACACACAGACATCTTTCTAAAAATCATGGAATCCGACTACTGGGACCGCCAAATGTGGAGAAATGTAAAAATGTTGAATTTCGAAAATCGGGCCGATTACAAGAACTTCCTGATGGGAAGTTAACAAGGCAAAAAACCAATATATAAGTAGTAAAATAAGAAACGCAAATGGACAAAAGGAAATGTGGAAAGAAATTAAAAAGTTGGTACTAAAACAAAATAAACAAGAGATTAAAAATGTAATATTTGAAGGAGAGGAATTTACTAATGGAGTTGTTATTGCTAAAAAATTTAATGAAAAGCATAAATGAAATTGGAAAGTCTATCGGCCACGTTAAATATATAAATTATATAAATCAAAAGGAAAGCAAATTTAAATTTCATGAAATAATGGTCAGAGAATTAGCAAATATATGCAAATCTTAAAAAAACAAACCAGATTTTGAAAAAATCTGTCCTAAAATGATATTGGATAACTGGAACACAGTGGGAAAAACAATACATAAAATTGTAAATACATCGCTTTCGAGTGGACAACTTCCATCCAGTGGAAGGAATCCGTGATAACATCAGTTCCAAAAGTAGTGAACATGAAAAAAATCGAGGAGTTTAGACTCGTAAATACGCTAAAAACGATTGAGAAAATACTCGAAAAAGTGGTCAAGTAGCAACTGATGGAGTATATTGAAAAGGAGAACATATTATCCTTATCAATTCGGTTTTAGGAAAATTTTCTCATGTGAGACAGCAATAAACCACATAATAAACGAATGGAAAGATGAAGGAAATAAGAAAAATACAATGGCGCTATTTTTAGATTTCAAGCGAGCATTTGAGACTATCGATAGGGGACTTCTTCTTAAAAAGTTATTTATGTATGGCATACAAGAAACTGGGCTCAGGTGGTTTAGGTCATACCTCACAAACAGAACACAAAGGACCAAAGTAAATAATAAATATGTGTCGGATAACATGGAAGTTAATCAAGGAGTGCCGCAAGGATCAATTCTAGGAGCTCTCTTATTTATAATATTTATAAACGATTTGCCTGAAGTTATAAAAATGTGCAAAATTCTAATGTATGCGGATGACGCATTGATCTATGCCGAAGGAAAAGATGAAAAGGAGTGCAAGGATAAGCTAAATTTAGATATAGTACAACTTGCTGATTGGCTTAAGATGAATAGATTAAAATTAAACGAAGAAAAAACTAAATTGATGGAAATAAACCTGGGAAACAATACACATATAGAGATAAATGTAAAAATAATAGAGAACGTGAAAAGCATCAAGTATCTGGGAGTTATTATAGATAAAGATTTAAAAATGAACGAACATATAGATTACGTATGCAAAAAAATTGGATTGTTTAAAAGAATAAGAAAACGGATGGACTTTATTACGGCGGTTACAGTGTAACCTATAGTAAAACCTCATTTTGAGTATTGTTCGACCATTTTATATGCATGTTGCAACATGGGGCACATCGAGAGACTACAAAAATTGCAGAATAAGGCCATGAGGTGTATTTTAAGATGCAACAGAACGACTCCAATAAAGTTAATGCTAGAGTCCCTCAAGTGGTTAAATATAAACCAAAGATTAGAGCTTAATACTCTGTTAGCCGTTTTTACAATAATGTATGGTCATGCGCCGATTTATTTAACAAGTGAGGTCAGACATGTGGGTGAAGCTCAACCATATCATCTGAGGAATAATGATAACTTTAGACTGCGTCATCAAAACTCAACGGCTGGTAGAAATACTTTAATTTATAAAGGTTTTCATTTATTCAATACTTTACCAAATAATGTTAAAAATGATCAATATATTAGAACATTTAAAAGAAAATGCATAGAATTTGTCAAAACAAAGTTTTAAAAGTACTGCGGAATCTATAGTTATTTATTTATTTATTAATGTTTATTTATGTAAAAGTATTTAAAATACTAATAAAGAAACTTACTACTACTACTACTTGAGATCGCTTCTATGGATCTTTGTGGTCCTTTGCGGCCTTCACACACCGATGCTGCATTTCGCAGTTCGACGCGGCGTGCCCGAACCTTTGGCATCGAACACATTGTAAACTGGTATCACGCCTTTTTCCTTTTTCCTATTTAACGCACTGATAATCTAGGATATTGATACTCCTTAGACTATCTAATTTGCTATTGGGAGACAATTGAACCAGGAAGAACGATAATTTTCGATTCTCCCTTTTGTGGGTGTGGTGTATGGGGTGAGTGCCACGAACTGGAGATCGTCACAAGCCTTTGCTTTGAGCTCTCCTAAGATTTTCTGTGGGTCTGTAGAGGGTTCTAGCCCTCTAAGGAGCATGGTTTGCAATCTTTCCCCCTTTGGGGTATAGGAAAAGAACTCCGTAGTTGTTTCCTTTAACAAATCCCTAACTATATTCTACTGCTCCAGAGTGATGCAGTTTATAGGGTGCCTATTTTCATTAAAACGTTTAAAAGTTAAATTATTACGAATAGCCGACTTACATAGTGAAATGGTTTCTTTTAACTTCATTTTGTGCGTGTTAATGGGTGGTACCTTCGTCTTTATTGTTTTCTGCTGCTGTTGGTGCTGTGTTTTAACTCTATCTTTATTCTGCTGTTGCTGAGGCAGAAGTGGTTTTTGAGGTTGGTTTGGAAGATTTCTCGGAAGCTGTTGATCAGAACACAGCTGTTGTTGCTCCTTCTGCTGCTGGCATAGGTAAGCTTTCTCGCGCTCTAGTTTTCGGCGCGCTATCTGCTTGGCCTTGATTGCGCGCAGCATATCTTGTAGCTGAATAATGTTGCTGTCTCAGGTTTCAATTTCCTCGTCTTCGTCGTCCGACTCAGAGGTTGCCAGCGCGACGAACGAGTTACTTCGGAGACGTACGCATAATCCTCACCATCGACTGGGGCGTAATTTTTGTTGCGTACTGTGGCTTCTGCTGCTGGTTTTGGTGCTACTTTTGTTTTGGCCTTCGTTTCCGCGATAGCCGTTGGTAATGACGTTGTTGCCTAGACCCCCTATTCAATTGGCAACTTTTCAGTTTAAGTGGTCAGAGACGGGCGTTTCACCATGTCTTGGGTAGGCCTTGGGTTTCTCCTTCTTTTAGTGGATTTTACTACCGATGTTTGGTCCGTTGTTTTATCATCCGTTTCCGGGCAGTTGTCCATTGCCACCACCTGTTGGTGAACGGACCGTTGATTTTCACTCAACGCCGGCTAACCGGCTTCGACTTTATTTTTATTTTATAAAGTTTTTTGACGACTCCTATGTGGGGATTGAACCCGAATGCCTCGGGTGACGGGTCGTGTGTACTTCCACTTACCCACGCTTAAACTCTACAAACCGAATGCCAAATGAGTAAAGAGAGACTTTAAACTTAACTTGGTCACTTGAAAATAAACTTAAGCCGCACGGTGCGTTCACTTGACAAAGGGCAGAGAACGACTGCATCCAAAATCTTCTTGGGACTATTATGTCACTAACTTCCAAATTTAGGTCTATTCAAATCTAGTTTAGACGTGTTGTTTTACTTACTACATCTACATATGTTTTAAGGCTTCTTTTTTAATTTAAAATCATTGGCTTACATCTTGGCACAACACGAACAAATACTCTAAATTTACCTTTTAAGCTTACATTCTTTCCGCAGTGACAGTAGTTTCATCGCACTACGGTGCAATGCCTACCACGACCCACTTTAGTTGATACAAAAATAACAAAGTAATTGTTATAGCCCATTTCTGCTTTAAATATTTGTAAATACAAACTAACTTATTCATAGCGTTTTATCTTGTTGAACACACCTAGCTTAATTAACCGTGTTGACCTCATATCCTCTTACTGACTCCCAATTCCACAGCCAACTTCATACACACTCCAATTTTACCATCACTGCGATTCCGCCACACGCTTGACTCTACCCACATTCACCAATTCACCTCTATCCAATGCAGCTTCTTCAGATCCCGTCTGCACCCGCAGCAAATTCACCCATTCACCTTTACCCAATCCTTGCACCAAATACAAAACAGAGAGAATAAGTTTTATTAAGTGCTAATGCAGCTCTTACCTGGTAAATAATTTGCCGCCAACATCAACTTCACTTTGGGTTATGAAAACATCACTTATTCCCAAAACAAATGCATTGTAAAATAAAAACCAAAATTCTTAATTTTATAACAGTTTTCGCATTTTTGTAAAACGACAAGTGGGTTGAGGGCCCTTTCCACTTGCATGCGCCACCTGAGTCGCAGTCATCCTCTTTTCAAAGTGTCCATGCTTCCGCACCATATATCAGGACGGGGACTTTTGCACTGTCGTTTCAGGTATGATGGTGAAGAAAGCGCATGACAGTGTATCATCTAGTTTAAAATTTTTAAATTGATGAAAGAGTGGTGCGTGCTGATTTGGAGCTCCTGGGTTTTTTCCAAGATCTGCTGTTATGTTAATATTTCATCTATAATTGACTTGACCTGTTAGGTTGTTGACGGATGGCTTAAGACGTTCACATAATACGAAAGAAATGATGTTAAAGGCAACGTTGAGGAGATTGATACCTCTACTAGTGGGGCAGCTTAGATGGTTTCCTTTCTTCAGGATTGATCAAAAAATAAGAAAATTCCATTCATCTATGCTTTTTTCTGTCCATGTGTTGCAGACAAGTTGATGCATACTCCTAACTAAGTCATCACTGCCGCTTTAATAAGTTCGGCAGCTAAGCCGTCCCTTGTAGCTTTATTAGACTTAGGTTTAGATATTGCTATATTTACATCAAACGGTTCGGGTAGACAGTAATGTTGGCATGCGTCGTCTTCATCGGATGGTTCGGACTGCTTGCCAGCGGAATTGGATTCATCATCGCCCTTATACAGTCTGTACGAGTGGTTCTTTCATGACCTCAGCATTGACTGCAATTCTACCATGATGCTTCCATTTTGAACTTCGTAGGCTTCCGTTTGAGGTCTGTAACCCTTAGATAATTGTTTTATCTGTTGGGAGAATTTTCGAACCTTACTCCTGTTTCTTGATCTCAACATCTCGATCGAGCGCTACTCATGCTCTTTCATAGGCGCATTCTGTCTTGCAAAAACATTTAGGAGGAAGAATATTCTCTTTCTTATTGAGCTTCACGTTGACGCTGATGCGCCCTTAGAAGATTGGTTCAGTACTTAGCACAACAAGTTCGAACACTTGAAAATACATGGCAATAACAGCATATTACAAACTGCTGCTTCGAACTTACGGGCGATTGCATTTGTTGTTCTGGTCAGAAGAAAATAAGAGGGTTATTTCTGATATCATGATCATGCCATTTTACGCTTATTTTCGTAATGCCCTTAGTGCTTTAAACATTATGCGGAAGTTTTGTTAGCAAAAAAATAAAAGTTGTTGCAATTAGAATGTAACCAAAATTTTTAGCCCGTGGCCAAAATGTTGAAATTGTTTCCAACCGAGTTAGAAACCATATAGGAGCAAACGATCCAAATTCTAAGCACAGTAGCACAGAGGCATCCCTTTAAGAGCATCCGACTCAATATGAAGATAAGATGTGTTAAATTTAAATTTGCGAAAATCGATTCCATTGCAAAAACTTTAACACTGGAAGTTTGTTATTGTTTTTAAACTTCACCAATCAATTGTTTTAACTCGCCACAGACAAACGACCAGAATTAAGAAAACAAAATTTATGTACGTTTCAACAGTATTAAATTTTTTGATGAACCTACTCTGTTTATTTTTATTATTTTAAAAGTTCGAAGACAAGTTGTATTGTGACACAAACTTAATTATCAGCACGATCAAAAGCTCGTTCGCCAATCATAACAGGTTTTGAGTTGTTTTTGGAATTAAATTTTGTCTGCAATTTCTTTACAGATTTTCTCAGAAAACTTTTAATTAAAACTTGTGCTAAGCTATCGCTTACAAATTATTACTGTTATTAGTGCTCTAATAGGGGAAAAAGTTTAAAATGTTTTTTAAATGTTTTGAATATAGCAAGAGGATATTTAAATTGTTGTTTTGATACAAAAATTGTGAAAGAATAATTATGTCAATTCCCAATTTTCGCTTTTTTGACAGTTTTTTCGTCATAAAATTTAAACCGCCCTATTAAATATAAACTTTTTATATAACCTTACTTTAAAGGGATCCATTATGCACATACGCTTCGAGCGAAGCTTATTTGGATTCGATAACTTGATTTGTTTCGGAGTTATGCTTGACGAAAAAATCCGCACAAACGTTCGAACGTACATACACACACACACAGACATCTTTCTAAAAACAATGGAATCCGACTCCCGGGACCTCGAAACATAGAGATGTTCATTAACCGATTTCATTAACTTACTGTTGGGAAATAAAAAAAAAATGCATCTCTTCTAACTAGTGTCCAACTTTACCTCTTTTTTTGGGAAGTATTCGTAAGCTCCAAAACTTTTCATAAGAAAATATAAGAGCAAAAACTTAATAATTTTACTTTACACGTATCTAATAAAGCACAATAAAAATGCGGACAACACACCCAAACCTGGAGCATAAGCCATTAATTCTCTGTGCAATATTGTGTTGTGCTCCAAATGTTTTCATAAGAAAACCAAAACCAAAAGCAAGCACGCATCAAGCAAATAAGTAAAACCCGGACCCAACTGAGGATAATGAGGATCATAATAGCACAGTAACAGCA
The DNA here is from genome assembly GCA_963555765.1 of Orthonevra nobilis. Lineage (NCBI taxonomy): Eukaryota > Metazoa > Arthropoda > Insecta > Diptera > Syrphidae > Orthonevra > Orthonevra nobilis. The sequence continues at coordinate 65,773,085 of OY743226.1, read as the reverse complement.
TAATACTGCAGTTCAAAAGCGTATAGTACGAAGATAATTATTGCTTATTGTTTTATACAAACATATTTTGGTAATAATTAGTAAACTAATAATGACTTTTGTGAGTTTTGTGTAGTTCAATATCTACATATGGCAGAAAACATCGCTCATATTATTTCAACAGCCGTTGAAGTAGAAACAGCGTGCGCTACAATCGTCAAAAAAATTAACGAGTTAATGTTAAAAAATAAACAGGTTAATGATAGTGTTAGCTTACAAATCAAAGAATTTACGCAAAAATTCAACGCAGTGCATTTTCCTTCAACCGTAGTCGTTGCCTTCGCAGCTTTTTCATTAACTTCCCATCAGGAAGTTCTTGTTTACTTAGGCCATAGGAAGGCACGAAAAAATATTTCCAGGCCGTTGCAATTATTAGGAATAAAATTAAAGGATCCGCGGACTTAAAACTGTAGTCAAATTATTATCCGACGATAATATTTTCATTGTCACTGTATCGCTTATCATAAAATATAACGAATACGTTATTATCTACTAGTACATATGTACAGAAACGCCACACTGATCGAATGATCTAACCGAATATTTTCCAGTCTAATATCATACGATTTTACTGTACTGATTTGTCTATATAATAGACTCCGATTTATGGTCCGGAGAGTTTTTGATCAGTCAATAAAGAGAATTCCGCCGGCAAGCATCTTTGTGTTGTTTTTTTTATCGTCCGACGAAGTTTCTCCTACAAATTTCAGAAGTGGGATATGATACTTTCGATTGTGTTTTAAGTTTTCTTTGCCGTTTTTTTAGTTCGTTCTATTAAATTAAATTAAATCGCGTGTTTTCGTGTCACATTTATAAAGTTTGTGTTGCGGGGAATCATGTCTGAGGAGCGGACTTTATTTTTGGGATCAGCCAGGGCGCTTGTTCTGAAAGAAAGGGTCAAGGACTACAACCAAGCGGAACTCAGGAAGCTGATACATCAGGAAAACTCCAAACGATCAACGCCATCCAGCGATGACCTGTCTAACGATGATGACGAAAATAACGAGGACCACCGCTCAGAAGAGGACATTCTAGACGAAGAATTGAAAAAACTTCGTAGCATATGTAAGAAGGAGGAAATTACAAAATTAAAAAAACAAATCTCCGATCTCCAAATGAAGGAAGCAGCGATCAACACTAAATTTACTGTGGCTTGTAGCTACAAGGATATCGAGGACTCAATACCGTCATTTAGCGTCATGTAGCGGGGACGATAATTTACCTGTGCAGCGCTGGTTTGAACAGTTCGAAGAGTGCTCAGAAATTCTGGGACTGGACGAAAGAGCAAAATTTCTTTATGGGAAAAGGCTGCTGACGGGCCCTGCAAAGTTGTTTGTGAGGACTATTGTGTTGAAAAGCTGGTCGGAACTAAAACACGCTCTAAAGATGGAGTTCCAACAAGTATAAACAAGGGCAGACATATATCAAAACCTACAAAATAGAGCAAAGCTTCGTGACGAGACCATGCAACAATATATTCTCTCTATGCAAGAAATTGCTTCTCGAGGCAATGTTGAGGATGAGGATCTCATTCAATTTATTATAAAGGGTATTGCTGACACTGAGTTAAATAAATCGAGCCTGTATAACGCTAACAATATGACTGAGTTAAAAATAGCTCTTCGCAAATATGAAAGGTTGAAAATCAATAACCGAGATACTTATTCGTACAAAAGACCAAGAGGTGCGACAAACAGTTTTCAACCGCGCAACATTCCACCGAAACATCCACAGAACATCGGATTTTCTAAGCAAAGTGTTGCTCCACAACGAATCGAAAGGAAAAAAGAACCAACATGCTTTATGTGCGGACAGCAAGGCCATATATCACTCAACTGTGTGGCAAAAAATTCAGTGATGACGTTGCGAAGGAACAGCAGTTTCCCGCCTGGAGATCAAGAAACAAGTCATTCCTCACCTGACAAATGCAGTTATAACGAGACGCAGTCAACCAATAACGAATTTGAAAGGAGCGTTAGTTACCGGTTCATCAATGATCAAATGGAAACATCAATTACATTGTTGTCACTTTTGGACTCTGGGAGTTCAATCAACTTTATACAGATGCGCTACGTCCCGCCGTTTATGATATCAACACTGGACCGGGAAAGTCAACGATACTGTGGAGTCAACAATAGCCTTCTGAACGTCTTGGGAAGTATTAGAAGTATCATTTTCTATGAAAATTCTTTTAAAAATTTGCAACTTTTAGTCGTTAGAAATTATACAATGAATTATCCTTCAATTTTAGGAAGAATTTTTTGGAAAAAATTTGTTTGGTACTTCAAAAAAGAAAACCCAAGTGTGCAGTTGGATTTCATCAGGATCTCCACTTTCCAGTCGACGATAATCATGCAGGCAGTTCAGGCGGTCAGCAAACTGAGGACAACAACCTTGACGACATCATTCATCAAATCTTTAATATTGACGTTAGTGGCGGAAAAAGTGAGTTAGAACTAAATATTAACGAAAATTTACCGTCAAATATAAAAACGGATATAGTGAAATGATCACAAGGCACACAGAGATTTTAGAATGAAAATAGTTTTGTCAAAGGATAGTCCTTTTCACTGTGCGCCTAGAAGACTACCCTATGCCCATAAACAAGAACTTCAAAAGCTATTAGATGACCTTATGGAAAAGGGAATAATTCGTGAATCAAGTTCCTCATTTGCATCTCCCATAATTCTTGTTCGCAAGAAGCAGTTCGCAAGGAGCAGATGCTTTGTGTCGATTTTAGAGAACTTAATAAAATAACTTTGAGAGATAACTATCCCCTACCTTTAATCGAGGATCACATCGATCGTCTCAAGGACAAGAAATATTTTACAATTTTAGATCTCAAAGATGGTTTCCATCATGTCGAAATAGCAGAGGAATGCATTAAATATACGTCTTTTACAACACCTCTAGGACAATTCGAGTATGTTAAAATGCCATTCGGTCTTAAGAATGGACCTTCAGTTTTTGAAAGATTCATAAAACATAATTTTAAAGACCTTATCTCGAAAGGTAAAATATTAAACTTTTTGGACGATTTCCCATCGAAATTTTAAAACAAGTTGTGTTGGTAGATAATTGTTTTCATCTTAGAATGGATAAATGCCTTCTCGTACAAACAGAAGTTGTGTATCTGAGTTAAAAAATAAATGAAGAAGGCATAAGACCAAATGCCACTAGCATTAATGCTATTGAAAATTTCCCTGTACCTAGCTGTACAAAGCAAGTTCATAGTTTTATAGGACTATGTTCCTATTTTCGAAAATTTATTAAGAATTTTGCAAATTTGGCTAAACCTCTTTATGATATGTTGCGAAAAAATACACCTTTCATCTTTGGAGTCAAAGAGGTCAAAACTTTCAATTTATTAAAAAGAAAACTGATGGCTGCCCCTGTTTTATCCATTTACAGTGCTCATAATATCACAGAGTTGCACTGTGACGCCAGTGCTGTAGGATATGGAGCAGTTCTCCTTCAAAAACAAAAGAACAACAAATTCCACCCAGTTTTCTACTTCTCGAAACGCGCGACAGAGGTTGAAAGTAGATACCACAGTTACGAGCTTAAAACACTGTCCATAATCTACGCTCTACGAAGATTCAAAATTTACCTTATAGGAATACCATTTCAAATAGTGACTGACTGCCAAGCGCTTACGTTAACGCTGAAGAAGAAATCTCTTAATCCTCGTATTTCCCGCTGGGCACTGGGGCTACAAAACTTTGAGTATAACGTAGAGCACCGCAAGGGAAATACGATGACACATGTCGACGCGCTAAGTCGATCGTTTAATATCCTTCACGTCGACAACGAATCATTTGAATTTGTGTTAGCAGCAGGACACAGGCAGGACTCTAAGATACTTGGTATCGTAAAAGAATTGGAAAAACCCGAGAATCCTTTATTTGAAATGATTGATGGTTTGATATACCGCAAAACCAAGGATAAAGTATTGTTTTATGTTCCTACGCACATGGAGGAACAGGTGACCCGCACCCACCATGAGGCCATGTGCCATTAAGGGGTTGAAAAATGTTTCGATCATCTGTCTAAGTGTTACTGGTTTCCAAAAATGAAGGATAAAATCAGGAACTATATTCAAGGATGTCTTAAATGTATTTACTTCTCTCCAAATTCGGGCAAATTAGAAGGAACATTACATTCCATACAAAAGGGTGATAAGCCTTTTGACCACCTTGGCCCCTTGTCCACAGGGAATAAAAAGCACCTTCTCAGTGGTATTGATGGATTTACGAAATTTTTAAAACTTTACCCTGTTCAGACAACACAAAGTAATGAAGCCATAAATTGTTTGAGGTCATATTTCGAAAACTATTCTAGGCCTAACAGAATCATTTCCGATCGTGGAACTTGTTTCACGTCGGCAAAATTCTCCGATTTTTTGGACGCAAACAACATTAAGCACATTAAAGTTGCGACTCACTCTCCCCTCGAATGGCCAAATAGAACGAATAAATCGAGTGCTTCTTCCTATGCTAGCTAAGGAATGTGATTCCCATACCACGATTGCGTGGGATAAAAATGTAGCAATAGAATTTGCCCTTAACAACACCTTGAACCGAAGCACAGGTTTTTCGCCAAGTAACCTTTTATGTGGGACCAATCAGAAAGGGGAGTTTTGTGATCGCATTATGGAAATTTTGAATACTAAAATAGGAGAAAAAATCGTTGACATGGACGAAATGAGGCTTAATGCTCTACAAAACATTGATAGAAACCAAACTTTAAATAATATTTATTATGACAAACGTCACAAGGAACCGCAGGTATATAAGCAGGGGGATTTTGTAATGATAAAAAACGTTATTTACAACCCTGGCATCAATAAAAAATTATTCGCGAAATATCGCGGAGCATACGAAGTAGACAAAGTTTTGCCAAACGATAGATACATCATTAAAGATGTCGATGGCTTACAATTGACGCGATTACCATATAAGGGAATTTCCTCACCAGCAAATATGAGACCATTCATGACGAAATTGCCTGAATTGGAAGATAATGATAATGTCGTTGAAGGTGGAGGTCCTGATTTGTCGGATAGCCTAACTTAGGAGTTGGTCTATAAAAAAAAATTTGCTAGATAATGAACTTATGAATTTGAACAACCAAACCTTTTTTGAGGTAAATAAGTTATATCCCTAACCAAAAAAAATAATAATAATAAATGTTAACATTAATTTCAAAAATCTTTAAATTATTAACTATGTATTTGACTTTGTATGAATGTAATCTTCTTATAAATTAAAAAAAAGGACTTCCTTTATTTATAAAATCTTAAGTATGTATACATGCGACTTTATATAAATGTAAACTTCTTTCAATTTTCTTAAAAACAAAACTCTTCATTTTTGTGATTGCAATTGATTTTTAAAATCTTAATGCATCTAAGCATGAGAATTTTCGTGAATGTAAATTTCGCTTAAAAAAACAAAAAGATGAAAAAAGATACATTTTTATTGTTATCGTTACGTATTAAGTTATTTAATCTTTCGTTAAATGTAATCGGGGCGATTACTTGATCAGGTTGGCCGAACTGTAGTCAAATTATTATCCTACGATAATACTTTCAGCGCCACTGTATCGCTTATCATAAAATATAACGTATACGTTATTATCTACTAGTACATATGTACAGAAACGCCACACTGATCGAATGATCTAACCGAATATTTTCCAGTCTAATATCATACGATTTTACTGTACTGATTTGTCTTTATAATAGACTCCGATTTATGGTCCGGAGAGTTTTTGATCAGTCAATAAAGAGAATTCTGCCGCAAGCATCTTTGTGTTGTTTTTTTTTATCGTCCGACAAAGTTTCTCCTACAATACTGTCCTCGTTTAACACACTTCTGAATTTGTTTGCAATGATTGCAAGACTAGATGATACGTATGCAGATAAACGGCCACTCCATGTTTTAGAAAATCAAATGAGTGTTTTGTGGGAGAAATTTAATTTTCCGACTATTACGACCGAATCGAAAAGAACTGGAGTATTCAGGGAATGATGAATTAATAAACTCACTTCTAGTGGAGTATAGGACAGATGCGTTGCGTGTCTTCATTTCAGTTTTTAAAAGACCCATAAGCAACATTCTCTTTTCTGCAGGCTGCGAAGATTTGCCCTCTGCCTTAGCTTAGGCACAGAAACTCTAAACAAATCAGCACAGATATAATTTCACCAGAGCTTTCGATAACTGTTTTTATTCAACTGCAAAATTTAATGTCGCAAAATTAAAAATCGTATTATATGCATACGACACTCTTATATATGCTGAAGGAAGAATTGAAGAAGAATGTAGAAATAAAATTAACTGTGACATTGGACAAATTATCATTTGATTAAAAATGAAAAATGAATGTGCAGAAAAAAATTAAATGAGCAGAAAACGAAACTTTTGGTCATAAACATACATATATACTGAGAACAACATACAAAATTATGGGCAAATTATAGAGAGCGTCAAACACATAAAATACTTGGGGCTGAATATAGACAGAAGCTTAAATTTTAATGGAATTTTTAAATTTAAATTTAATTAAATAATTTTAAATTAATTTAAATTTTAAAAGAAAAAAATGCATTTTTCAATCATATTAGACACAGCTTTGACGATCTTACAGCAATTATACATGCTGCAATCAAGGGCAAGTAGAAAGATTGCACAAAGTATAGGCTACGCGAAGCATTTTGAAATGCAAGGTATACTCCAATAAGAGGGATGCTGAAAGCTCTTAAATGGCTTATCATGCGAAATAAATACTTTAATTGCTGTTTTAAAAATCAAGCACTGGGAGATAAAACCTGGAAAAATATAAGAATTTTTGAAAAGGAGTGCATTGAATTTTGTGAAAGAGGGCGCATTTAGACATATGTGCAATAATTTTTTATTTTGTTTTGTAAACTTAAGATAATTTGTAAACACAATAATTAGAAAATATTTTTTTAAGTGAAATTATAAATGAATGTAAAAAAATATAATTAAAATATAAAATTCCTGATCTAATATATCAAAAATGCTAAACAGAACAAAAAAATTGTTCGTGTTCGTGAACATATGTAACAGATCATATGAGCGCTGATCATTCATTGAGATATAACGCAATAAATTCAACCACCAGCCAATCGGAACTAATGCTGTAAATCAACATCAACCACAAACACTTGAAGCGCATAAAACATTTAAACGCCGTCGAGAATCCGATATAACCCCATTTCCAAAACATTGCGCATATATTTTTCAGTTTTTAAAAATATATCATAGATCACGAAAACGAAGAAAACGCAACTGAATAACTAATTTTGTTTTGAGTAAAGTCCGCTCTACACTACATTGCGAAAAAATTGGATTCTAAAATTCAAATGAAAGTCTTTTAGAGGCGGGTTCAGCCTATAAAAGGAATTCCTTATATAAAAATAATCGCCAATAAAAAAATACTAATAGGTGACAATATAATTACGGACAGATACGTACTGCCTCTTATAAAAGCTTTCGATGATAATTTCTCAAAGAAATAAAAGCACAAATCGATATTAAGCGTTCTTTATTACTTTATGAATATGGGGAAATATCCACCAATTAAGTCCCGTGAATGCGACCAAGTAAATAACCTTAAAATCAATATAAACACAGTCCCGGAGTGCATAAAGGACGAATTTCAAATATAAATTCAAGAATATTCAAAAGTTTTCACTCGATGAAAAAAACCCTTTAACACCATTGTCTTTTATTTTCTTATATAATAATACTCCTATATAACTGGTAGGAAAAATAGGAGTGAATGAAGATGGCAGCCACAAATCTAGACTTGTGTTTGACTACAGGAAGTTAAATGAGCTACTATTCCAGATCGCGACACCATCCCCGTGAGCTCTGTTATTTTGTCTTATTTAGGTAGAATTTTACACAACAATTCAACAATTGACGTATAATCCGACTTTCACCAGATTCTCCTAGAAGAAAAAGACCGGGGAAAAAAGCATTTTCTAATTATGACGGAAAGTATGAATTTTGCAGAATGCTTTTTGGCTTAAAAAATGCTCCCAGCATATTTCAGCTTTCAATCGATAATATATTAAGAGATAAAATATGAAAGTTTGTTATATCTATATCGGCAATGTCATGATTCTCTCAAAAGCAGAAAAAGAACTTTTGGGAAATATAAGAACAATCTTTTCGAAACTCTTCCAAGCAAATATGCGAAAATCCGCTGTTTCTTCAAAACTGAAGTTGATTTTTGGGATTTATTGTATCTGCGGGAAGTATAAGAACCTGTCTTAAAAAATCAATGACATTGTCAATGAAGAAGTACCAAAATATTTCCGAGCCTTGAGATCGTTTCAAGGGCATTCCGGTCCATATCGCCGCTTCATAAAAGACTAGACTAGACTAGAAAAGACAAAATACATAGTAGGAGAAAACGGAAATGAAGAAACGAACAAATCCAAAAAGTCAATATTTAACTGCATTCTGAGGCCATATGTGCTTTCAACCGAATAATAAGTATTTTAGCATCGGAAGATGTTCTGCTATTATATGCGGACTTTCGCGAACCCTTTGATTTGACGAAAGATGCTTCGTCACAGGCAATAGACGCTCTCTCAGGGTGGTAGACCAATCACGATGATATCTCGGACCCATTGTGTGTAAAATTCTGGCCATCGTTTTAGCATTTAAAAACCTTAGGATCTATCAATATGGATGTCAGAATATAAATATTTTTATAGACCATCAGCCGTTTACCTTTTCACTATCTGATTAAAACCCCAACAACAAATTGAAAAGGTGGTGAGTTTTTATTGAAGAATATTCTTCAACACCTCACTATAAACCGGGTAAAGCAAATAAAGTAGCAGATGCATTGTCTCGCCAACATATAAATGTGCTCTCTACTTCAGACCAAACATCTCACCATGAGGTTTCTTTCGAGAGTTCTATAAAAAGCTTCAAAACCCAGATATACTATATATACTATAAGTCAACGAAAATAAAATAAAAATATAGCATATCAGGCAAATTAATGTCAGAATGAATGACGCTCTTGAGGACAATACGTGCATAAGGAATCTCCTGCTCCCTCGAAGTTTTAGGAAAAGTGAAAAATGATATTAAAAGTCCAATATCAAAATAAATTATACCTAATATTCAAAAAGATTTGTACAAGATGTATTCGACAAATACGATCGAGAAGAAATTATTGTAACTGAACATAACAGAGCTCATGAGTGCGCTCAAGAAAATTACAAACAAATAATATCGGATATTTTTTCCCTGATATAAAAAACTGTGCAAACTATATGCATCTAAATGTTAAATGTGTAAAAAAAATATCAACGAAGACCAACGCATATACTATAATAATACTATCCAATCAGTTACTGGCTTCAAGCCGATTGACATTTTGTCACAGTGTAACCGAACAGACGAAAAACGAAATCATCACTTAACAAAATAAAGACCTCAAATATCATAATAACGAGTCCACTCCTAAAGAATTTAAGCCAGGCGATACAGTTTTCGTTTAACCCAATAGAAGAATAGGAAACAAATTTTCAAAATCTCTATAGCCAAAAAAGAATTCAGGCAGGCTAAGGAACAGCCGTTATCGTCTACGGAATACAGATACATAAAAATAACATAAGATAACACCAGATTATTATGATTTCGAAACACTCAAAACACAAGAAAACGAACTCATAAGAGATCATTACATACAAATAGGCATAAACAAAGATTTTCAACTTAAGATAAATAAAATGACAGACAGAATAAACAATATAATAGACATAAACAGAAACTAAAAAATTGGTTTGGGTGCGAGAAGGCCTGCCCATGCCATGAACTTCCCATCTCAAGATACAAAAGAACTAGGTGCTATTTTATTTGCCTACACCATGAAATTCAATTCGGATCATCATCATTCATTCCCTAATCAAATACATTGCAAACAAAAAGATCAGATACATATATTTTTAGCTGCCTTTGAGGAAAACCATATTTAATATATAAAATACAAATTGCGTATTTAACATGGATAGATTAACATATTTCAATTTGGAAATACTTTTTTTCTGACTGAGTTACATTTTTACTAAAAGAAAATTAGATTTTTAGTTTTACTGCGGAAATAACTTAATATAATTTGAAATAATTTTTACCGTTTTTTTTTTTAAATGATAGCTGGTTGGACTTTTTTTGTCATTAATCATTTAATTACTAACTTGAGGTGGCGTTACAGTCCGCGTGGCATTGGAATTTTATCCTTTTGGCTAAGTCGATGTCGCTGTACAAATCCTAGCATATAGTTCGTTGTTGAATCTTTTCCTCCACTCACAGTCAATGCAGATGGGACTAAAGATTAAACTTTTCACTCGAAATAACCTAAGGGGCCTTCATCCGCTTTTGAAAGTGTACATGCTTCTGCACCGTATAGTAGGACGGGCATGATATGGGTCTTATAGAGCGGTGCTTCAGTTCTTCGAAAGAGGGCTTAGCTTTCTTAACCAGAGGTATTCTTCATTTGATCTCAGCGCTGGTGCTATTATCTGTTTTTACAGCGAAGCCAAGATAGATAAAGCCCTAACTACCTTAAAGTTATAGCTGTCTATGGTAACGTTCTGACCCAGACGTCGGATTTAGTTTTTTTGATGGCAGCATATGCATCTTTTTGCCCTCTTTTGTTGACAAGGTTCTTTTGCACTATTGTCCAAAGTATGATATTGAAGAAATCGCAAGACAGTGCATCACCTTGTCTAAAACGTTGTTTGACATCAAGTGGGTCGGTGACGTCTTTGTCGACATCAATTTGTGCAGGATGGCGGTGACCTAAATCGCCACCCTGCACTAAAGTACGAGCTTGGCAAGGATGCCAAATCTAGACATGACTTCATAAGTCTCGTCTCCGTGGACAAAACAGACACCAAAACTAACCTTGAAATTGATGAAAAGGTGGTGCGTACTGACTTGGCGCTCCTGGGTGTTTTTCCAAGATCTGCCGTTATGTTAATATTTGGTTTATGGTGGACTTTTCTGGTCATCAATACAGACCTATCAGGATGTTGACGAACTGCTGCAGATGTTCACATCATACGGCGGAAAAGATGTTAAAGGCAATTTTGAGGAGATTAATACTGAGAATTCATTCATCTCGCATGATTTCTTCTGACCATGTACTGCAGATACAACTTAGAAGTTCTATCTTGCTATCTGTAACTCGTCTAGGTCAGGTAGATGGCATTGTTGGTTCTTCCATGTCCTCAGCATTGACTGCAATTCTACTATGATACATCCATTTCGAATTTTGCAGGCTTCGGTTTGGGGTGCGTAACCTTGAGGTAATTGTTTTTGCTGGCTGTCCATGGCTTGCATTAAACGACTCAATGAAAGCATTTTCGACTATAATATAGGACCAACGACCCAAAATCTTAGCCAGTCATCCCTCAAAGAGTATCCAACTCAACGTGAAGATAAGATATTTTAAATTTAGAGTTGCGAAAATCAATTTCATAACAACAACTTTAACATTGGAAGTTGAATTTGTATTTGCTTTTGGCAGTTGTTTTTTAACTTCTTCAATAAAGAGTTATAAATCAGACAACCAGAATCATCAAATATTATATAGCTTAGTTTCAAAAGTATTATATTACATTTTGTAAGAACTCTGTTTATAAGGATTCATATTTTTTAAAAGTTTGAGGACCAGTTGCATAGTGACACAAACTAAATTTCGAGCATGAAAATTTGTCTGAGTTATCACTGAAACATCACTTACAAATCATTACTATTACTTATGCTATTAGATATAGGAAAAATTTTAAAAAGTTGTTTTGAAATGAGCAAAGGGAAATTTGTAACCAGGCTTTGCTATTTTTTTTTTGTTGTTTGCAGAATTTAAATTGTTTCGATAAAAGCATTGTGAAAGGCCGCTTATCTTATTTGTTATATTGCTTTCTTTTGGAGGATATTTACCATTGCTCTGAATAGTCTCAGTCCAGAGATTTCGACCGCCTATTCTTTCCGAGCTGGAAACTGCTCAGCATAGGATCCTTTTCTTCTGGTCCAGTTTTCTTTGCAAATTTTGATAGTAGTTTCTAAGCCGATTTCGAGAGATTGTTTATCTCTATATCATTTTCTGGAAAGTCATTTAGCTTTCTCTTGTCGCTTTTTCTTTGAATTCAATTGCCTCATGTAAGCTGCGCCATGAGCTTCTTTTTGCTAATATATTATAATGATAAGAAAGCGTCAAGTTACAGCCGATCAGGTTTTGAACAAAAAAAACTGGTGGCTCCATAATTTTCTAAAGATGTTTTCATGTGTCAGTGTTGCAGACGTCATTCTGAGTCATGAAAATGGGAAAGACTTACATGATTCACATTTCTGAAACAATTTTCAAAGAACTTCCGTGGAAATTTGGATCAGGAAATAGAGAAAGGGGCATATCGATGTATGAAATGGCCTCAACTAAAAACTGTTTTAGTCTTTTTGGTAGTCTCTATAGTTAGTAACTTACTTAGTTTAGTCAATTGGCTAAATAAACATAATATTGATGAAACTTTTGGCATTAAAATTGAACACAAAAAAAAATTGTATATGAATTTGTCCGGAAACTTATGAACGGCAGTGTATATATTTTTGCATATTTTTTTATCTGATAAGGTAGCTATAAACTATAATTTTAATTAATTTTGAACTTTTTTTATTGGAAAACTAAATTGATTTTAATTGAAGAAGTCAAATTGTGCCTTTTTTTGACAGTTTTTTCGTCATAAAATTCAAACCACCCTGTGAAATTTAACCAAAAGCTTTTCAGGTGATCTTTATGCACACACGCTTCGAATGAAACCAATTTGACTTCGATAGCTTGATTTGTTCTCGAGTTAGGCTGTACGAAAGAATCCGCACAAACGTACGTACGTACACACACACACACAGACATCTTTCTAAAAATCATGGAATCCGACTACTGGGACCGCCAAACGTGGAGAAATGTAAAAATTTTGAATTTCGAAAATCGGACCGATTACAAGAACTTCCTGATGGGAAGTTAATAAAGGAAGCAGATGGCTGCAAAAAATAGGGCTTCAACCGTCATTAACAGGTCTAAGAAAACTGTTCATAAAAGTAATATCAAAAACTTACCCTACTCTACTGAACCCACTTAGCTCTGTTTTCGAATAAGTGTTTTTTTTTCGTTTTTATTTAAGCTTGTATGGCCGACGTACAAGTCCTGGATTATTCCAGCTCGCAACTAGTAGCCATAGGCACGGGCAGTGCTAAAGTTCAAACAGGAACCTTTAAAATTATTCATGTCATCAAACAATACCAGCAAATAGTAGATGAATTGGAAGCACAACTCATAGACAACGGTAGCATGGACAATCCTATCCTTCCCTCCCTAACAACCGAAACTTCACAAGCGATCCCTAGATTTCTTATGCAGGGCTTGTAACTTTATTGCAGGTAGTCCAGGTAGAAATGATTTTTATATAATAAGTGGAAAAATAAATAATGTCGAAATGACAAAATGTTATGTAAAATATTGACGAAATAGTAAATGAAAGAAACACCGGAAATTAAGAAATGAAATCTAGTAATTAGTTTAAAGATGGACTAATTTTGATAATAGAACTTAAATAAGGATTGTTAAAAGAATAACTTATAAATATAGAGTATGCGATACACTGGACAAAGGCCAACATTACAAACACTATTCTTTCAAAAGAAGATATAAATAAAATTAAAGGCCAGTCATCAAATCATTGGAATTTATTAATTGTTTATATATTAAGTTTACCTACCATCACTACAGAGTCATGTAAAAAACTCTAATTATGTCCGTCAAAAAATATCCTAAAATGTTAGAGTAAAATTTACCGAATTTTATCCCCATGCATAACCTATCATCATACCTAGACCACATGTAACAAAAATTGGTTTGGGTGCGAGTAGACCTGCCCATACCATGAACTTCCCATCTCATGATAAAAAAAACATTAAGGTGCTATATAATTGGCTCCCAACATCAACTTTAAGATACTCATTTTTTTAGCTCCCCGTAAGTTTATATTTGTTTTCGCATCTTTGAATCATACAAAATACAATTTGCGTCGTATACTTATATGTATACTTATTATGTACATACTAACACAATAAGAAATCCTTATAAAAATCTGTGAAAGATTAGCGATGTAAAGAATACATTGGTTAAATTGAATTAAAACATATTAGACTAATAAATTAAAAATATAATTATAAAAATTAAATCTAAATTAAAACAAATTCATGTTGAAATATAAGGTATGAGATTATAATAATTGAGTTGAATCATTAGCAAATTTATCTAGTTCAATTTTAATTCAACATTTCGGTAATTACTTACTTACGAAAGTATTCTTTTAAGTGATAGGACAACAGGACATTTAGTAATATTTATCTAATGTTGTGCACAAGATTGAAAAGTTTGATAGATTAACATATTTCAGTTTGGAAATACTTTTTATCTGATTGAGTTGCCTTTCTATGATACTAAAAGAAAATTAGATTTTTAGTTTGACTGCAGAAATAACTTAATATAACTTAAAATCAATTTTACCGTTTTTTTTTAAACATGATAGCTGGATGGACTTTTTTTGTCATTAATCATTTAATTATTAACTTGAGGTGGCGTTACAGTCCACGTAGCATTGGTATTTTATCCTTTTGGCTAAGTCAATTGGTTGTTGAATCTTCTCCTCCATTCACCGTCAATGCAGATGGGACAAAAGATCACACTTTTCTCTCGAAACAACGGGGCCTTCATCCGCTTTTCAAAGTATCCATGCTCCCATATAGTAGGACGGGGATGATATTGGTCTCTTAGAGCGGCACTTCAGTTCTTCGAAAGAGGGCTTAGCTTTAATAGCCAGAGGTATTCTTCGTTTGATCTCAGCGCTGATGTTATTATCTGTTTTTATAGCAGAACCAAGATAGACAAAGCCCCAACAACCTCAAAGTTATAGCTGTTTATGGTAACGTTTTGATCAGGGTTTTGTCTTTCTTTATGACAACATATGCCTCTATTTGCCTTCTGGCGTTGGCAAGGTTGTTTTGCACTATTGCCCAAGTATGATGTTGAAGAAATCGCATGAGAGTGCATCACCTTGTCTAAAATGTTGTTTGACATCAAGTGGGTCGATGACGTCTTTGCCGACCTCAATGGAGCAGCTTGATATCTCCATCGCCATCCTGCACAAAAGTACGAGCTTGGCAGGGATGCCAAACCTAGACATGACTTCATAAATCTCGTCTCTGTGGACAAAACAGACACCAAAACCAACCTTGAAATTGATGAAAAGGTGGTGCGTACTGACTTGGCGCTCATGGGTTTTTTCCAAGATCTGCCGTTATGTTAATATTTGGTTTATGGTGGACTTTTCTGGTCGAAAACCACATTAATACGGACCTATCAGGATGTTGACGAACTGCTTCAAACGTTCACATCATACGGCGAAAAAGATGTTAAAGGCAATTTTGAGGAGATTGACACCTCTGTAATTGGCTTCCTTCCTTCAGGATTGGGCAACCAATACTGAGATTCCATTCATCTCGCATGCTTTCTTCTGACCATGTAATGCAAATGAGTTGGTGCATACTCCTAACTAAGTCATCGCCGCCGCTTTTAGAAATTCTATCTTGCTATCTGTACTTCGTCTAAGTCAGGTAGATGACATTGTTGGTTCTTCCATGTCCTCAGCATTGACTGCAATTCTACTATGATATTTTTCCATTTCGAATTTTGCAGGCTTCGGGTTGGGGTGTGTAACCTTGAGATAATTTTTTTTGCTGCCTGGCTGACAATGGCTTGCATTAAACGACTCAATGGAAGCATTTTCGATTGTAATATAGGACCAACAACCTAATATCTTAGCCATTCATCCCTCTAAGAGTATACAACTCAACGTGAAGATAAGATATTTTGAATTTAGAGTTGCGAAAATCGATTTCATAACAACAACTTTAACATTGAAAGTTGAGCTTGTATTCGCTTTTGGCAGTCGTTTTTCAACTTCTTCAATAAAGTGTTATAAATGAGACAGCCAGAATTTCAAAAGTATTACATTTTGTAAGAACTCTGTTTATAGGGATTCATATTTTAAAAGGTTGTGGACCAACTGCTCATCTCAACTTCATGTATTTTTGGAATTATTTTTAATCAATCAAATTTGTTTGATTGCTTTTCTTTGGAAGATATTAACCACTGCTCGGAATATTAAAGCTTAACTTTATGTCCTTTTTGAAAGGGTTCAAAAGTACATAGTTTCAATCCAGAGATTTCCACCGCCTCTTCCTTCTGAGCTGGTAACTGTTAAGCAAAGGATCTTTTTCTGTCTGGTAAATACATGGCTTAAAGAGGATCACATTCAGTCTAGTTTTCTTTGCAGATTTTGATAGGATTTTTCACGCCGATTCCGAGAGATTTTTTTTTTATCTCTGTCATTTTCTGCGCCATGATCTTCTTTTTGCTCATATATTATAACGATAAAAAAGCGTCAAGCTAAAGCCGAGCAGGTTTTGAACAAAAAAACTGGTGGCTCCATGATTTTCTAAGGATGTTTTCATGTGTCAGTGTTGCAGACGTCACTCTCAGTTTTGAAAAATGGGAAAGACCTACAGGATTCACATATCTGAAACAATTTTCAAAGAACTTCCGTGCAAAATTTGGATCAGGAAATAGAGAAAGGGGCATATCAATGTATGAAATGGCCTCAACTAAAAACTGTTTTAGTCTTTTTGGAAGTCTCTACAGTTAGTAACTTACTTAGTTTAGTCAGTTGGCTTAATAAATATAATATTGATGAAACTTTTGGCATTAAAATTGAACAAAAAAAAAATTTTATATGAATTTGTCCCGAAACTTATGAACGGCAGTGTATATATATTTGCATATTTTTTTATCTGATAAGCTAGCTATAAACTATAAGTTTAATTAATTTTGAACTTTTTTTATTGGAAAACTAAATTGATTTTAATTGAAGAAATCAAATTGTCCCTTTTTTTGACAGTTTTTTCGTCATAAAATTCAAACGACTACTGGGACCGCCAAACGTGGAGAAATGTAAAAATTTTGAATTTCGAAAATCGGACCGATTACAAGAACTTCCTGATGGGAAGTTAAAAATTAAATCTAAATTAAAACAAATTCATGTTGAAATATAAGGTATGAGATTATAATAATTGAGTTGAATCATTAGCAAATTTATCTAGTTCAATTTTAATTCAACATTTCGGTAATTACTTACTTACGAAAGTATTCTTTTAAGTGATAGGACAACAGGACATTTAGTAATATTTATCTAATGTTGTGCACAAGATTGAAAAGTTTGATAGATTAACATATTTAACTTCCCATCAGGAAGTTCTTGTAATCGGTCCGATCTTCGAAATTCAAAATTTTTAAATTTCTCCACGATTGGCGGTCCCAGTAGTCGGATTCCATGATTTTTAGAAAGATGTCTGTGTGTGTGTGTGTACGTACGTACGTACGTACGTACGTTTGTGCGGATTCTTTCGTACAGCCTAACTCGAGAACAAATCAAGCTGTCGAAGCCAAATTGGTTTCATTCGAAGCGTGTGTGCATAAAGATCACCTGAAAAGCTTTTGGTTAAATTTCACAGGGTGGTTTGAATTTTATGACGAAAAAACTGTCAAAAAAAGGGACAATTTGATTTCTTCAATTAAAATCAATTTAGTTTTCCAATAAAAAAAGTTCAAAATTAATTAAATTTATAGTTTATAGCTAGCTTATCAGATAAAAAAATATGCAAATATATATACACTGCCGTTCATAAGTTTCGGGACAAATTCATATAAAATTTTTTTTTGTGTTCAATTTTAATGCCAAAAGTTTCATCAATATTATGTTTATTTAGCCAATTGACTAAACTAAGTAAGTTACTAACTATAGAGACTACCAAAAAGACTAAAACAGTTTTTAGTTGAGGCCATTTCATACATCGATATGCCCCTTTCTCTATTTCCTGATCCAAATTTCCACGGAAGTTCTTTGAAAATTGTTTCAGAAATGTGAATCCTGTAGGTCTTTCCCATTTTTCAAGACTCAGAGTGACGTCTGTAACACTGACACATGAAAACATCCTTAGAAAATAATGTGGCCACCAGTTTTTTTGTTGAAAAATGGTCGGCTGTAGCTTGACGCTTTTTTATCGTTATAATATATTTGCAAAAAGAAGCTCATGGCTCAAATTACATGAGGCAATTGAATTTAAAGCAAAAGCATCGAGAGAAACCTAAATGACAAAGTT